>CAWUFW010002323.1:0-1200000 GCA_963921515.1 Calotriton arnoldi | reverse complement strand
AGTCTGTGGAAAGGTATGCTTGAAATACACCATATAATTTTAGGTGTCTACTTGAAATGAGGAGTGCAGCTTCTGAAGTTTTAAGGTCTGCATGGTCTTGTGACTGAGGTATGTCTGTACTTGCAGATGTATTTTCATATGTGTTATGCATCTGAAGATGCTAGATGTATAAAACACAGGTATACATCTATTTGTATGTTTCTTTTATATATGATGGTACTAGGAAAAGGTACAGACACATGCATCCATGCTTTTAGAAATATGGGGAGACTTACAACAGAGATATGTGAAGGGTTGCTGCTTTGTATTTTGCTAGGCTCTACATCTGAGTAGCAATAGAATGGTGAAGCAGCAGAAACGTGATGTTTAAGATATATTGGGTGAGGAATTAGTGATTATGGTACTTTCTAACAGTCTGTGGAAAACTTCACTTGAAGTATGCCGCATAAATCTAGGTGTCTGTTTGAAATGTAAAGTGCAGTCTGTCAGGTTTTAAGGCCTTTATGGTCTTGTGAGTGAGGTATGTCTATACTTGCACATGTATTCTGATACGTGTTATGCTTCTGAAGATGCTTGACATATAAAACACAGGCATACATCTATTTGTATATTTCTTTTATATATGATGCTGCTTTCAAAAGGTACAGCCATATGCATGCATTATTTCAGGAATATGGTGAGACTTACAGCTGAGACATGTAATAGACTGCTGCTTTATATTTGGCTAGGCCCGTCACACTAAGTAGTCGCAGAATGGTGAAGCTGCAGCAAAAAAGTGAGGTTTAAGACATGTTAGGAAACGGATTAGTGATTAGGCTAGTTTGTATGAGTGTGTGGAAAGGTACACTTAAAGTACGCCACATAAATGTAGGTGTCTGTTTGAAATGTGAAGTGCAGTCTCTCAAGTTTTAAGGTCTGCATGTTGTTATGACTGAAGTATGTCTCTGTTTACACATGTATTCTGATATGTGTTATCTATCTGAAGATGCTACATTTGTAAAACACAAGTATACATCTATTTGTATGCTTCTTTTACATATGGTGGCACTAGCAAAAGGTACAGACACATGCATACATGCTTTTAGGAATATGGTGAGACTTACAGCAGAGACATGTGATATGTTGCTGCTTTATATTTGGCTAGGCCCAACATTCTGAGTAGTCGTAGAATGGTGAAGCTGCAGCACAAAAGTGAGGTTTAAGACATGTTGGTAGAGGGATTAGTGATTAGGCTACTTTCTATGAGCCTGGGGGAAATGTACACTTGAAATACACCGCATAAATGTAGGTTTCTGTTTCAAATGTAAAGTGCAGACTGTCAAGTTTTAAGTTTAAGGTCTGCATGGTCTTGTGATTGATGTATGTCTATACTTGCACATGTATTCTCATATATGCTATGCATCTGAAGATACTAGATGTATAAAACCAGGTATACCTCTATTTGTATGTTTCTTTAATATATGATAGTACTAGTAAAAGGTACAGACACATGCATACATAGTTTCAGGAATATGGTGAGATTTACAACAGACTCATCTGAAGGTTTGCTGCTTTATATTTGGGTAGGCCCAACACCCTGAGTAGTCGCAGAATGGGGAAGCTGCAGCACAAAAGTGAGGTTATAGACATGTTGGTAGATGGTGTAGTGATTAGGGTACTTTGTATGACTCTGTGAAAAAACACAGGTATCGAACTATTTGTATATTTGTTTTATATATGGTGTCACTAGCAAAAGGTACAGACACATGTATGGATGCTTTGAGGAATATGGTGAGACTTACAACAGAGACCTGTGAAGGGTTGCTGTTTTATATTTGGGTAAGCTCAACACTTTAGGTGTTATTTTGAAATGGGAACACCAGTCTGTGAAGTTTAAGGGGCTTTATGGTGTTGTGAATGACGTATGTGTCTACTTATACATCTATTGTCTGATGTATAATACATGTGAACCTGATTGGTTTGGGTAGTAGTAGAGAAATCCTTTAGTTCTGCTCTGTCATTCTGTTGCGGAGGTTGTGATGTCTTCTAAATGAAGGAATTGTGCAGTGTCTGAAATAGCTTTGCGAAGTAATTGAAAGTATTTGTTTATTTATAGATGAGAATATTTGTATATAATTATTTTAATAATATAAAATTATTTTCAGAAACAATTTAAACTTTTATTTTTTTCAGATATTCACCATTATTAGTAAGAAAGATTGAGTATGGCAAGAAAAGATCAAAAGAAAAGACAAGAAAAAAACAGTACTATTTAAAGGAGAGAGAAAAGCAGAAATTAGATGAAGTTCAAAATGTGACGTCGAAGAAAAAGACTTCTGGTAAGAGAACTAAAGAATTTGTTAAAAGACTTTTAAAGAATGTAATGAATTTTCAAAATGTGGAAATGGGAAAGAAAAGTTCTACAAGCAATCGGAAGGACACGAAAAAAGGACATATTAATGGAAAAGTATGCTATGGGAAAACAATCCATGTTAAAAGAAGGATGAAAGAATATAAAGACATTAGGAAGAGAATGTATAAAAGTAGGGTACTACAAAATTTATTGAAAGATTGTAAAAAATATAAAAGAAGATCAGCAGCTTACAAGAAAAAGCAAAAGATTGAAAGTGTAGTAGAAAAAGCTTTTGAATTGAAACGAAAATTATTTATATTGGTATTGAAGAGAATAAAAACATTGAATAAAACAATGCAGTTTATGAAGGAGAAAAGCAAAAGAAAAAGACTGGTTAATAGAAGTAACTTTTTCAAAATGTTTACTGGTGAATGGAAGCACACTTCTAGTACTGAGCCTTTCTTTAATGAAGAAAGCTATTTTCAACAAAATACATTAGTTCATGCAGTTGATACTAGTGGTCGATGCTATGAGGTGAAAGATGGTTGTCCCATTCCAAAAGAAAAGATGGTTCCTAGGAATATGGAAGAAGAAATAGTTGAAGAAGTTCAAGGGTGACATACACAAGCTCCGGTATTTGAGTGGGATTGTAGCAGTATTTGTAGTATTCAACAGGAATCTATTGACATATTGCAAGTTTTTATACAAGGATTTGTCCAAAAAAGTCTTAAACAGAAGATTAAGATGTTACAAGGACTAGATCCATGTAAAGTAAGAAAATATACTAAATTGCAGGGTCATTCTCTGGCTTGTCTTCAAGAAAAGTGTGTCAAAGTACTTTCCATCATTTAAGAATGTTAGCAGTTCACCACTCAGAAATGCGGAAGTTAGTAAGGAGACTCTACTATGTAAAAGTCCTGCATTAACTTTAAGTGAAATTAACACAGCTCTTTTGCATGGTTCAGTATCAGATGTAAAAAAGTTTGTGATGATATACAGTTTTGTTTCTTTGGTTCACAAGAGGAGTGTAGAGAAAGTGACAGCTTGATAAGTGTAGGTGTTGAAGAACAGGTGGAAGATATTAGTACTGACATGTTTGCAGAAGAAATTACAAAGTTTAAGATAGTTTCATCTGAAAAACCAAACAATGTTTGTATTTGTTGTCTCACTATAGAAGTCAAACTAGGAATGTTGATCAATATTTAAAAAGTGAAAAGGAAAACAATGATAAGTGGGCGCAATTTGGTGCTTATTTGTTGGTGGAAGGTCGTTTTGAGTTGGCTACTGATCAACGTATTTGTAAATATTGTTACAACAAATTAGAAGAGAACAAAATGCAATCTAGAGCTGCACATAAGAACTTAGAGTTGGTAGCTATTCCTCTGGAACTGGCAGATTTAAATACATATGAGTCCATTCTTATTCAATCTGTGCACCCGTTTCAGGCTATAGTTCGTATGGAGCCTAAAACAGGTAAGCTGCCTCCAATAGATTTACAAAGAGGTCTGAAAGGAAGAGTTGTGTACTTACCTTTAGATTTTAAGAAAAATATTGAAACTGTTGGTATAGAGAGGGAGGAAATTGAGCCTGTAGTTATTCTAGTTAATGGTGTACCAACAAAGAGTCGAAAAATATGGCAAGAGTTTGTTGATGTCAACAAACTTCAGAAGGCTACATTGTATCTGGTGCAGAATAATATTTATTATAAGCATGTAAGCATTGATGAACAGGAAATATGTTTAGAAGATGAAACAGGAATTTCAAGTGGCCAAATAGAAAAAGTGGACAAGTCTAGGAGTGAAGAGATTTATGAACATTACAGTATACATCCTCTACATTCAAAAGAATTGATAGGAAACAATATTGAATTAATTCAAATGAAGAAATCGAAGGGAACTCCCATGAGCGTATGGGAAAAAAGTTTAGAAGCACGTTGTTTTCCACAGCTGTTCCCCACTGGAGAAGGTGGACGATATGATGAACGAGCAGTACAGATTCCAGCTTCAGAATACCTTTCGACAAGATTGTTCTCAGAAGATCCAAGATTTCGACAGTGTATTCCATATATATTTCATCTTCTCTTTGAAAGTTATTTGTCTGCACTTTCATATGCAGTGAACAATATATTAAAAACAGGAGTTCATTTTCCACATGTTTCTGCAAAGGAATTCATGGATAAAGTTCAACAAAGAGATGAACAGTTATAATCTCAGTTAATAAATTTGATGGCGTGTCAACGTCGTACTAATGAGTATTGGTATCGTTGTCATGGAGAACTTAAATGTATGTTAAGAAACTTAGGTACCCCTACATGGTTTGTGACACTTAGCTGTGCTGAATATGCGTGGGACAATTTACTTGAATTTCTACGAGAATCAAATTCAAATGTAAATATATTGAATTGAAGACACCTGGAGAACTATGTTCCTTGGATCCTGTAAATGTCTGCAGATATTTTAATCATAGGTTTCGAGCTATGATGTCTTTTATCTGCAATAAAATATCCACCTCTTGGAGAAGTAACTGATTTCTTTTGGCGAGAAGAGTACCAAGCCAGAGGTGCTCCTCATATACACATGCTATTATGGATCAATAATGCTCCAAAACTTGGAACTGATACTGATGAAAGTGTTTTGTCTTTCATTGAATAGTATATTACCTGTGCCATTCCAAGAGAAGGAGAAAAAAACACCTTGAGACAGAAAGTTTTACGGTTTTAAAGTCATCGATGTGGCAAATACTGTCAATGAAAATTCAAATCCAAGGGAATATTTTATACAAAGTGTTGTTTTGGATTCCCACGTCCAATAATTTCAAAAGGAAGAATAAATACTTTTATGTCAGCAGTAAGGCATACAATAACTCGGAAATCTCCAAAGAACACATACAACTTAAAAAGAACTGAAGATTCAAAGTATATTAATGACTACAATCCAGTGATTTTGACAATGTGGAATGCAAACATGGATATTCAATATGTTGCAGATAATTCAATTGCTGTTGCTCGCTATGTTACATCATATATAACTAAATCTGAAAAGACAGAGATGAAAGAAATGTGGGAAGAAATTTCACAGGAAAAGAGTCTTAGCAAGAAATTGTACAGCTTTAGCTTGAAAATGCTTTCCCACCGAGAGATTGGATCCTATGAATGTTCAGATCGGTTGAGCTCTGCCAGTTTATATTCAAAGTCAAGAGGAATCATTTGGGTAAGTTTAGGTCTTGCCTGCACATGAAATAGAGCATTGAAAACATTACAAGGAATTGAATACTTAGCCCTGAATGAATCAGAAAGTAGAGATACTGTTAAAACTAATATTTTGGATACATACTATCCCAAAAGGAGTCCATATCTGGAAAACAGATGTCTCTATGAAATACTTCAACATTATAGCTTTAAAAGAAACATTACAGAAAATATAAATGACGAAAAATATGCAGTAATTGGTTGTGATGGATGTTTGGTAAAACATGCCAAAGGAAATCTTATTAACCACCGAAAACTCAGGGGCCGATTCCGATCTCGGTCGGAGGCGCACCCAATACCATTCGGTCGGGAAAAAAGCCATGCGAAAGCCTGTTTCCCGACCGATCCGTACAGCACACCGAGCGAGTAAGTACGATGCGCACAACAGCAAAGAATCCGGCCGAGCCGTACTCACCCAAACCAGGTCCTGTTCTCCGACCGAGGCGAATCCGGAAACGCCGAATCGAGTCGCACGGAAGGAAAAATGAAGCCCCGTCCGGCCGGACAAGTACGATGCGCTTTCCGTACGTGCCGAACCCGTCGCTACGCACGGCACGTCAAAGCATCCGGGAGAGGCGCACATAAGCTCCGATTCGCGCCACAACACGATCCACGGCTCCGAGACGAACACGGCAGCGACGAGGACGACGCGAAGTGACGAGGACGAGTCGAAGCGACGAGGACGAGGCGAAGCGACGAGGACGACGCGAAGCAACGAGAAGGACGAACGACACGAACCAAACATGAATCCCTTCGTCCCGATCATACCAATATTCTACATATACTACCGTAACAGGCACGGACGCGTACGGCGCAGAAGGTAAGCCAGACACCAACCACAAAACACATACAACACGTACACGACACATCACACACACACACAGGGATGCAGAATATACTTACACCAGCAACAGCAGCACCATAGGGGCGGGATGCCAATCACCAATGCCACATATGCACACAGGGGGGGCAGGATGCCTACCACTACTACCACCCTCACCCAGGGGGGGCAGAATGCCTACCACTACCACCACCCTTAGCCAGGGGGGGCTGGATGCCTACCACTACTACCACCCTTAGCCAGGGGGGGCAGGATGCCTACCACTACTACCACCCTCACCCAGGGGGGGCAGGATGCCTACCACCACTACCACCCTTACCCAGGGGGGCTGGATGCCTACCACTACTACCACCCTCACCCAGAGGGGGCAGGATGCCTACCACTACTACCACCCTCACCCAGGGGGGCAGGATGCCTACCACTACTACCACCCTCACCCAGGGGGGCAGGATGCCTACCACTACTACCACCCTCACCCAGGGGGCAGAATGCCTACCACTACCACCACCCTTAGCCAGGGGGCTGGATGCCTACCACTACTACCACCCTCACCCAGGGGGGCAGAATGCCTACCACTACCACCACCCTTAGCCAGGGGGGCTGGATGCCTACCACTACTACCACCCTCACCCAGGGTGGGCTGGATGCCTACCACTAGTACCACCCTCACCCAGGGGGGGCAGAATGCCTACCACTACCACCACCCTTAGCCAGGGGGCTGGATGCCTACCACTACTACCACCCTTAGCCAGGGGGGCAGGATGTCTACCACTACTACCACCCTCACCCAGGGGGGCAGGATGCCTACCACCACTACCACCCCCACCCATAGGATGGACAATGCATGACACAACCAGCACACCACAACCTAGGGAATGCAAGAAGAAGACATCCCCCAACACCATGACAAGCGTGTGTAGACTGTGTCAAATGCCTACAACACCGAACATGACTTCGAACATACAATGTGACCCCCTAGCACATGTGCCACACAAATATGTGTGTGGCACACACAACGCAAGCAGGCCATGACCATTGTGGCAATGGGGTCCAAACCCCCATCATCACAGTGACCAAAAGGCAAGTGTGGGGTCCATAGCTGCAGCACATTTTGAACATTGTGGCAATGGGGTCCAAACCCCCATCATCACATTGCCCAAAAGGTAAGTGTGGGGTCCATAGCTGCAGCACATTTTGAACATTGTGGAAATGGGGTCCAAACCCCCATCATCACAGTGACCAAAAGGTAAGTGTGGGGTCCATAGCTGCAGCACATTTTGAACATTGTGGCAATGGGGTCCAAACCCCCATCATCACAGTGACCAAAAGGTAAGTGTTGACAAAGTAAGAGGTGCAACTGCCAAACTGCATGGATGATTCCTGGTCACAGAACAACAAACACATCAGTGGCAAAGTAGTGTATGTGTCCCATTGCAACATAAATTGGGGGAGCCAAATCCTGCAGTGC
Organism: Calotriton arnoldi; assembly: GCA_963921515.1. Classification (NCBI taxonomy): domain Eukaryota; kingdom Metazoa; phylum Chordata; class Amphibia; order Caudata; family Salamandridae; genus Calotriton; species Calotriton arnoldi. Next base: position 1,192,112 of record CAWUFW010002323.1, on the reverse strand, counting down.
AAATAAGACATAACTTTGGCCATGTGCAGACAAACAACACCCATGGGGGCTGACACCGTCAACAATCATCAATGACACAATGACAGAAGTGACCATCCGAATGCAGACCCACATATTTGCACCAATGGGCACACACATGCAGATACCCTGTGGAGACTGCAGATGTGAGGCGAACAGATACCATACCATGGCAGCAATGGGACACACAATCAACAATTAGCACCAAATGAGGGCTCCAGTCCCATCAGCCTGGTCACTGAAGTGCCAACGGAATCATCAGCACAGATCCAACACACTTGTATAGCAATGTTGCACTGACAACACAGATGAGTCCTTCCCCATTGATGCCCAAACCTGCATGTTCACTGGAGATGGCCACACGGTCAGGGAAGTAGACAAATAGAACAATGGCAGGCACAACAGATGTGCAGGGGTGGAAGCCACAGATGTGAAATTGCCAATCTAAGTAGGAAATCCCATTGCCAAATACTGAACACATGACACCCTCAGATGCTGCTATGGATGACATGGATACACCACAGGATAGGACACATTCCCCCTGGACCACATGGGTTCCTGCACAGTAACACTTCATTATCATGATACCAAATATCACCATCACTGCAGCAAGGGCATGGTTAGCATCATCAACATCATGTACATCAGAAGCAAAAGCACTAGAGAACAGAAAGTTGCTTTATTCAGCATATGTGGCATTAAAAGTAGAAGTCCGGTAGAACATAAACAAAGGCCAATGTCCAGTCCATCAACAAAGTCACAAGTGGGTGACAGTGGCAGATGCCACCCTACACATGCCTGCACAAAACCAGGGACAATTCACTAGGAGGGGCAACCAGGGGGGGGGGTAGGCCAGGCACCGCAGGGACAGGATCAGGGCTCACCAGGAGGGAGCAGGGAAGGGGTGGTGGGTGCTGAAGAGCCACTGAAACTGCAGTGGAGGTGTCTGACGTGGTGTGTGCCGGCACAACTGGGGGGCATGGCTCAGATGTTGTGGGTGCCGGCACGACTGCAGTGGACCCTGCAGATGGAGTGGACAGGTCCGCCACTGCAGTGCCCAAGTCAGACAGGGTGGTAGTGGACTCCACTGCAGTGCCTACCACCAGGGGAGGAGAATGGGGAACAGGCAAGGTGGGCTGGACAGAGGGGGAGGACACCCTCACCACATCAGTGGCACAGACAAGCGCAGCGGGGGTGTTGTTCCGGGAGAGCAAGTGGCAGGGGAGAAGGCCGGAGCCTCTTGGGGATGGTATATCTGTGGGTGGGGGAACCTGGGGCAGGGTGTGGTGGGGGCACCTGTGGAGTGGGGGCCTGAGGGATGGAGGAAGGAGACCTGGTGCTTGAGCTGCAGGGCGGCGGTGGGGTCTTGCTCTTAGCACTCCGGGGGGACTTGCGGGTGGGTGCCTCAGTCTGTCTGCGCCTGGGGGAGGGTGTCCGGGGGCGAGGGGCACTCTGCTCCGTGTGGGGGGGCTTCCTCTTCCCCCTGGATGCTGGGGCAGCTGGATCGGAGGGGAAGAGGCCGAGGTCACTGAGGAAGAGGCGCTGGGTCTTTGGGGTTGCAGGTGAGGCAAGGGAGGGTGCTTTGGAGGGAGAGGCAACTGAGGACTGCGCAGTGCCCATGGATGCGTGTGTGTGTACCAGGGCCCCATCCCCTGTGAGTCTGGTTTCAGTCCCCTGACTGTGCGTGCGTGTGCGTTTAGTTTGTGGCGTGTGTGTCTGTGTGCTGGACGTGTGTGTGCTGGTGTGTGCCTGTGCCGGTGTGTGTGTGCTTGGGACGGGTAAGGTGCTGGGGAGTGTGGATGGAGCAGAGGCAGGAGGGGTGAGGGACTGTCTGAGGAGGGACACTGCTGCCGTCAGGGAGGAGTCCATGGACCTGTTGCCCCTCTGTAGGTCAGACATGCCCGATGAGATGCCCTCCATGAACGACACCAGCTGAGTCAACAGTGCGGTGTGCGCATGGAGGACACTCAGCATGGCTGTCTGCCCTACATGGAGCTGGCGAAGGAGGTACACAGACTCCTCACTCAGGGCAGCAGGGGACACAGGGGCAGGGGTGCAGTGCCTGGCCCAAAGGAGACACGCTCCCGAACATGGGAGCCTCCACGGACCTGGGGAATGGGAGCCGATGGGAGGGCGGTGGTGGTGCTGGTGGTGGCGGGGACAGCAACACTAGCTGGCGTGTGGTGGCTGCTGACACCCGCCTCCACAAGGGAGTCATCCTCTGAGTTGCTCTGGTCCTCAGCTGAGGTGGATGGTGCTGAGGACTCCTCGGTGTGGCTCCCCTCGCCCTCCCTGCCACTGGGTCCCTCCGACCACTCCTCGGCTGCTGACCCAGTCTGGCTCTCTGGCTCCTCCTGGTCCGTGGAGCTGTCCCCTTCCGTGGCCGTGGATGTATCTGCAAACAATGGGGAAACAGACAGACATCAGTCACCTGCACCAAACGCACACACCACTGTGAGCACAGCACATTACAGAGCAAGCCCTGGCATCATTACTTGTACATTGCTAAAAGTGCCCTAACTGAGCAGGAGAAGCCAATTGTCAGTCTGATGCCAAGCATGGCACTCACATCCCACATGGCCTTGCACCCATCTGTCTGGTGTCTGTTGGATTGCAACACCCCAGTGTGGACACATGCACCAAGTACACAGTAGTTGGACAGTGCAGAGGACACGGTGTAGCATGTGGACATGCACACATCACAGCTCTTGCCACTGAGTCAGTACAGGTTCCCGGATGAAAGGGATGCCCAGAGTCAAATAGGAAATGCATGTGATGCATACCAGCGACAGACACCATGATGCACCCATGTCCTGATAGCCAGCGCCACTATGGTGTGCATGTAGCACATGTCACTCCCCTGCAGGACCACCAATAAGTTGACACATGCCATGGCAGAGGCATGACTGCTAAGTCATACATCACTGTCTCAGTGATGTATGACTTGGCAGCCAGACAACAACACTATGCACTGTGTCACAACAGTAGGTCATGGGGAATGCAAGTCCTGGAGCTGCACAAGTGCACATGTACATCCCCCACACAACACATCATCTTAACCCTCATCTGTCCAGGTCACACCTATTGGACATATGGGAGACCTGTGACACTACCCTTGGAACCTGAGCCCCTCACAATTTGCTGTGAATGGGGAACAGCTGCCTGAACTTCACATTCGCATACCCCAGTCTGCACGGGCAGCTGATCAAACACCTATGTGACACACAAGTATCGTCTGCTATGGTCACATCTCCAGGGGCATGCTGAGCCCCTACCAAGAAACACCCCAGCAGTCCTGGCAACTAATCCACAGCACACTGACACAGAGGCAGACACCTGAGGGGTCAAATCACTGTGCACAATGTGTCAGCTTATACACGGGAGTGGGAGTACAGAGTGCATTGCATGGCCTGGAGTAGGCATGACTGTCCTGCTCCACATGAATGAGGGATGTGCCCTGGACAGTGGATAGCTGGCCATGTATGTGTGACACAAGTAATCTGCACACTCCTGGGGCCCAAACATTGTTCCCACCCGCTGCATGGGCGTGTGCCACATACCCCAGGCACATGTGGTGGCTCAGCTCAGCAAGTGGACCGCATATCAAAGCAACACGCAGATCACATGTCCAAACCCAGGCGTCGTGTGAACAATGGACCCACCCATGATGCCCACAACAGAGTTAGGGAAACAGATGCTGTCCCCCACCTTTAGTGAAGCAAACTGCAAGGACACAGTCCCAAGTGACACAATTCCCTGAATGTAAGGGCCACACCTGGGTATCAGATGAGCAGTGGGCAGTGCACAATAGAGGGACATGGCTCCTGGACAACATGACTGCTGCACTGTGGCAGTTGAACCAGGCCAGAGGAGGGCACAAAGCATGTAATACAGAGTTCACAGTGCAGTCTTTGACTCACCCCTCCTTGCTGCTGTCTGGCCTTCAGCTGCCCATCCAGGTCTGGAAACACCACCGCCAGGATCTGGAGCATGTGGGGGTCAGGGTCCATGTTCCGCCCCTCCTGCGAGGAGGCGACAGCTTCAGCTGGACCCGTGCAATCCTCCGGGTCCAGCCCCGAAGGTCCTGCCACCTCTTCTGGCAGTTGCGGATCCGGCGCTTGTAGACCCCCACGGACCGGACAGCCCGGATGATGTCCTTCCAGATTTCCTGCTTCCGATGGGCATTAACCTGTCAGGATGACAAAGTGAAAAGGCCATTACCACACATGCAACATATCCGTGCATGACACAGTTGTATATACATGTCTCAATCACAGGGGCACATGATGTACACAGGCAGTGCAAAGCTGACCATGGACAGTTTGCCAGACGTCACTACATGGTATCATTGCATGGGAAGTAAAACCATGTTCAAATGCACTGTCACTGCACCATACCTGTCCAGTGCAAGTCACTACACACTATGGGGGGTGACAACTACTCAGTGAGCCTGCTAGCCAGTGGCGTGCAGACTCTCAGCCTTGCTAGTCACACAAAATGCACATTCAGAAAGGCAGTGCACAGAACACTCACCTGGTCCCCTGGTGTCCCATACAGCTTGCTGTACTGTGGAAGTAGGCTGTCCAGCAGGGCCTGGTTCTCTTCAAGGCTGAAGGCTGGGGCTCTCTCCACAGTACGTGCCATTGCAGGGTCCAGAGGGGCAGAGACAGCAGCAGTGCAGTGGCAGATGTCGTCCTGGAGCATGTAGTGCAGGCAAGTGAGCTCTCAGGGGAATAGCCAGCAATATATATGTGCTGGAGAGGCAGATACTGTCCCTTGTGTCCAAAGTGATAGGTCCAAGTCGTTTGCATCTTCTGAATCTGGCCAATCCATGGAATAGCAGCACCAAAACACGCCCACAGCATCCTTCAAATCCTCAACTTCATGACATACATGATTTTGCAACATTGTTGTGGGTGACCAACTGAATTTCCAGCAACCGACTCGTTCGAAATTCGAAAACGCGTCCGTTGCCAGGCAAGCCCATTGTCAATGGGTGCGCACCGATCGGTCCATTGCGGTACAACGCGCACAGGGGTACAACGCGTACCCGCACACATTGAATGCAATGGGCCGGCCGGAGGCACCGATCGGTCCATTGCGGTACAACGCGCACAGGGGTACAACGCGTACCCGCACACATTGAATGCAATGGGCCGGCCGGAGGCACCTATCGGTCCATTGCGGTACAACGCGCACAGGGGTACAACGCGTACCCGCACACATTGAATGCAATGGGCCGGCCGGAGGCACCGATCGGTCCATTGCGGTTCAACGCGCACAGGGGTACAACGCGTACCCGCACACATTGAATGCAATGGGCCGGCCGGAGGCACCGATCGGTCCATTGCGGTTCAACGCGCACAGGGGTACAACGCGTACCCGCACACATTGAATGCAATGGGCCGGCCGGAGGCACCGATCGGTCCATTGCGGTATCAACGCGCACAGGGGTACAACGCGTACCCGCACACATTGAATGCAATGGGCCGGCCGGAGGCACCGATCGGTCCATTGCGGTACAACGCGCACAGGGGTACAACGCGTACCCGACACATTGAATGCAATGGGCCGGCCGGAGGCACCGATCGGTCCATTGCGGTTCAACGCATCACTGTACATGTGACTGGCATATGTCAGCATGCCTGTCTCAGATGGACATATGCCAGCCACAGATAGCTCCCAGGGAGTGAGGGGCACACCTACATCACGACAGCCTGTCCAAACTTTATCCTAAGGCATGTAAGGATGCATTTCCTATTGTGTGTATGTTGGTGTACATGTTGTCCTGTGGGTGTCACCTGTGGGCAGCCACCCCCAGGCTGTGCACGTGTTCATGGGGACAGGATCCTGGGTGTTACGTGTACATGACCACTGTGATGTGCAACTGTTCATATCTGTGCATGTGCCATGGTCACATTTCACAGTGGTGTATGTGTATGTCATGTCACATACCCCGTGAGTCCCATGTGGGACGGTATGTTTGAGCCAGGGTGTCCCAGTGGCACAATAGTGATGGTCCTCCACAGTCTTTGTGCATGTAATGTTTACAATGTCTCTGATTTCATGTGCACAATGGGAGACAGTCTCCACATCCACGTTGTGTGTGCATGGACTCTGATGTTGTGCGTGTGTGTCACAGACGTCCATGTCTGTCCTGCCGTGGCAAGTGGGGCCACTACCTGTGGGGGTCATGGTTGTTTTGCTGTGGTGTATACATGATACTCCATGTGATGCCAGTGTCCATGTGGCATTACAGGGTCCCTGGGAATGTACCTGTCGTTGAGCTGTGGTGCCTGGGGCACATCTGTCCTCACATGTCACTGTGGGGGTTATTGTGACACGGCAGCAGGAGATGGGAACTGTGACACAGCCTCATGATATCCAATGGGCCAACCTAGGACTAATTGATGCCACCTGTTGGACCGTGTTGACAGATGTTGGCCATGTATGTACCATACATGTCCTTCCGGTACTGCACACTTCATGTAGTTGTGCATCATAATGATGTATGTTGGGATCTTCAGTGTGTTCAATGCCGCATATGTGGGGTGACTGACAATCTTGCTTACTTCTCCTCTGCACTGCAGGGCTCCTGCTGTCCATCGGCCATTCCCAGACCTGGCAACGATGGTGGAACGGGACAGCATCCGACGGTACCGCTTCACCAGGCAGCTGATTGAGGATTTGGCAGTGCAGTTGTCCCCACATTTGCAGCCTGGCCGGCCGTATCCTGCAGCGCTGACCCCCAAGGTGAAGGTGATGGCAGCCCTACACTTCTTTGCCACTGGTACCTTCCAACATACTGTGGCAACTGTGGGATGTCACAGACCATGTTCAGCCGTGTGCTCCGCGTTGTTTTGGTGGCAATGTTGCTCTTCCTGAACCGGTACATCTATTTCCCTAGACTGCGACGACTCACTGACGTGAAGAGTGACTTTTATGCCCTGGGGAGGATGCTGCATGTCATTGGCTCCATTGATGGGACTCATGTGGCTTTGGTACCACCACAGGCCCAGGAGCAGGCCTACCGTAACCGCAAGCACTACCACTCCGTCAATGCACTGGTGGTGTGTCTTGCAGACATGACCATCACACACGTGTGTGCCCGTTTCCCTGGTTCAGCACACGATGCCTTTGTGATGAGGAGTAGTCGCATCCCCAGGATGATGGCACAGATGCAGAACCAGCGTGCCTGGCTTGTCGGTGTGTACTGACTTTGTGCCATTGTGTGTGATCTGATCTATAGTATTCCGCCCACTTTTCCAAGTCAGCTAATGTGCACTTGTCTGTCCGTAGGTGACTCGGGATACCCCAACATGCCGTGGTTGCTGACACCCCTCAGGAACCCTGTGACACCAGCCCAGATGCGCTACAATGAGGCACATGGTCGGACCAGGAGAGTGATTGAGCGGACCTTTGGTCTCCTGAAGAGCCTCTTCCGCTGCCTGGACAAGACCGGAGGGTCCCTCCCATATGCCCCTGCGAAAGTGTGCAAGATTATCATCGTCTGCTGCATGCTCCACAACCTGGCAGTGCGGAAGGAGTTGCCTCTCATCCAGGATGACAATGACCAACATCCGCCACCTGTGGAGGATCCTGGCCTGGACCACGATGCCAGTGACGATGATGATGGTGATGGTGATGTCCGCACACAGCTCATCACCAACTTCTTTAGCTGAATGTGAGTATCCTGAGGTGTCATGTCAATGATGTGAGTTGGCATGATGTGTGGGTGGTGCTCTGGTGCTGTTGGAGTGTGTCCATGGGCTACTTGACTGGATGTGTGTTGCGATGTGTGGTGACAGGTGGGCTGTACTCCCCAACAGTGTTGACATGCTAACTTGGTTCTGGGTGGGTATCTTGTAACATGTATTGTGCATGAGTTTTGCTGTTCTGTCCTGTACTCCATTGCTTTTGACTGTGTGTCATTTCTGTCCTTCACAGGGTACTTTCAGATTCGTTTGGTCAACTGTGTCCACCGATGATGTGATTGCACATCCAGGCTGGTAGCTGTTGTGTCCCTACAGGTGATGTGCGCCACACCCATGGACTTCCTTCCGTCTACAGTTGTTGACTGTGTGCCCGCTGCCAGGTGGGATTACCTTGCATCTGTAGTGGTTACGACATGTTGCAACTGTGTAATAAACCTGTGCTTCACTTTGTGAGGTTCGTTGTCTGTGGTCACACATTTGACTGCCATTTGCTTACTGCACCTGTGGGCTACTTGACTACAACTGGGAATGGGTGTGGTGTCTGTGCATTGCACCGTCTTCCCTGGCAACATCAGTGTAGGCAATGAGTCAGATGGCCTAGGTGTGTATGTGTTGTGTAGCCCTGGTGGTGTGTCTCCCTCATGTGTGTCACGTTGCCTGTACTCACATGCCTGTGTTGTCTTTGCTGTTGCAGTTCGCATACACAGTGTAATTTTGCAGTTCATCATCCCCATAACAGCACCCACGTTGGAATCACGACAGAGGCAAGTATGGTGTATTAGTGTGTTTATTGTGATACATTTGTGTTAATAGTGCATAGGATGGGTTGTGCTGTACATAAATCTTGCAATCCCAAGTTCCTAGGTGAATTGAAAGTCCTGGTAGACAGGATCCCCAGTATCGGGGCCACAGTTGTCTGACACATTGGTCCAACTTGTACTCCCCATGCAATGTGTGGGAGTAGTGTTGCCGTCAACAGGGTGAACAATCTGTGCACAAAGGCGAACATCCAGAACAGGTTCAGGCTTCCTGGCAGTTGCGCTTGGCCATCGGCCTCTCACTTTTCCCTCCTCAGACGACCCCTCTTCTTGGGGGGGGCCCCTCAAGTACAGGCTGCTGCGGTGCAGGGGACTCTCCGCCAGAGTCCTCCTCCCTCCCTGTGGCAGTTGCAGTTTGTTCGGCACCAGATGTTGTTGGCACACAGGGAGGTGTGGACTGGTTGCTGTTCATCTGGCGGAGGCATTGTAAAAAGTCCCTGTGCACCGCCGTCATCTCATGCAGTGCATCCCACTTGGACTCCACGCGGGACATGTGTGAGTCCACACGGGACATGTGTGACTCCACGTGGGACATGTGGGAGTCCAAGCGGGCATGATGGGCAGCCTGCTGCTGTTTAATGTCTCTGAGGAGCCCCACTACCTGGCTGAGCTCTCTGGTGCTGGACTGGTACGCATCAGCTATGCGTACCAGTTGTGGGTCATCATGCACACCAGCAACGTCTGCAAGCAGCGACCTCTGTCTCCCACCCTCCCACCACCCCTGCTGACATGTGCAGTGTGTGCAGTGGCATGCACAGATAACCCTGGTCCACCTTGGGGGTTGGTGGTGGTGGTGGTGTCCATGGCCCCAGGTTGGTCCAGGGTCACTGTGCTGGTGTTGCTCCTTGTTCTGTCCATGTCGGCAGGGATGGTATTCGTGGTGACAGTCGTTGGAGGGGTGGGTGCAGGGGGTGCAGCTGGTGGTCCTGCTGGTGCTGCAGCTGGTGGTCCTGCTGGTGCTGCATGTTGACTTGCACCGGATGTGCCAGGTTGGTCTTCATCGTCCGAGGAGGACAGAGGCTGTACGACGCCAGTGAGCTCGGCATCCTCTTGAGCCTGGGACTGGGACTCCTCAGCGTCTGCTGCTGTGTCCCCATCATCACCTGTTTTTGGGAGACACAAACAATGTATGTTATGTTTCTGCAGGCATCAATGGTTGACACACATGACAGTTGTGACTGTGCCTCCGGGTGCGGGCCTGTACATTGCATTGTCCTAAGTCGTCACAGTCAGGGGTTGATATTGGTGTGGCACATTGTCCTGCATTATTTGGGCATTTCTATGTATTTTCTGGGGTGTGAACATGGTCTGCATTGGTTGTGTTTGGTTGACAGCCGGCCCTCTTTCCCACCCACCCAGCCAGTCAGTTATCCCACCATGGAACGTGCTTGCGTTGCAGGGAGTGTAAGTTGTCTCTCAGGATGTCAGTCAGTGGTGTCCTGCTGTTTGTTGGTGCACATTTGCCAGCAGGGCCTTGTGCTCCCCACAGCAGTAGCCAGTGTCAGCCATCTTGTGAGTCCTTCTCCACTCCCTGTGATGTGAGCATGGTTCAGGGTGGTGTTGATGGGACAGTTGTGGGGGTGAGCTATATCTGTGACTACGACTCCCATCATGCCATTGCCTCCACCCCACTTCCCAGCATTCCCATACTTACTTGCATTTGTGTGGAGTTCAGTGTGTGTGGGTGTGAGAGCAATGGCAAGATGGCTGACAGTGGTGTCCTGCTGTTGGTTGGTGTGCAGTACCCAGCATGCCCTTGTGCTCCCCACGACACAGCAACAGTGTCAGACATCTTTGATGGGCCTTTCCACTCTCTGTGGGATGTGCATGCGTGAGTGTGAGCTTGCTGGGCCATGTGGTGGGGAATGTAGAGCTGTGACTACGACTCCCATCATGCTATTGCCTCCTCCCCCTTCCCAGCATGCCCATGCTTCCTTCCTTTTGACTCTGCTTCCCTGTGGGGTGGGCTGGCTGTGCTGACAGGATGGCTGGGAGTGTTGTCCTGGCAGTTGTTTGGCTAAGAGTCCCAAGAGTGTCCCTGTGCTTCACACAACATAACCCAGGGTGGTGGTTCTTTGTGGGATCTTGTGTTAGGATGGGGGGCATTGCATTCTACCAGGTGGGTTCTGTGGAGTTTGTGTTGGGGGGTGTGAGGGGAGGTGCTTGTGACTATGGTCAGTGCTGCAAGTCCCCCTTCCCACCCAGCTAGCCAGATATCCCACCATGGAACGTGCTTGCATTGCAGGGAGTGTAAGTTGTCTCTCAGGATGTCAGTCAGTGGTGTCCTGCTGTTTGTTGGTGCACAGTTGCCAGCAGGGCCTTGTGCTCCCCACAGCAGTAGCCAGTGTCAGCCATCTTGTGAGTCCTTCTCCACTCCCTGTGATGTGAGCATGGTTCAGGGTGGTGTTGATGGGCCAGTTGTGGGGGTGACCAATATCAGTGACTATGACTCCCATCATGCTATTGCCTCCACCCCCCTTCCCAGCATGCCCATGCTTCCTTCCTTTTGATTCTGCTTCCCTGTGGGGTGGTCTGGCTGTGCTGACAGGATGGCTGGGAGTGTTGTCCTGGCAGTTGTTTGGCTAAGAGTCCCAGGAGTGTCCCTGTGCTTCACACAACATAACCCAGGGTGGTGGTTCTTTGTGGGATCTTGTGTTAGGATGGGGGCATTGCATTCTACCAGGTGGGTTCTGTGGAGTTTGTGTTGGGGGGTGTGTGAGGGGAGGTGCTTGTGACTATGGTTAGTGCTGCAAGTCCTCCTTCCCACCCAGCCAGCCAGCCAGTTATCCCACCATGGAACGTGCTTGCATTGCAGGGAGTGTAAGTTGTCTCTCAGGATGTCAGTCAGTGGTGTCCTGCTGTTGGTTGTTGCACAGTTGCCAGCAGGGCCTTGTGCTCCCCACAGCAGTAGCCAGTGTCAGCCATCTTGTGAGTCCTTCTCCACTCCCTGTGATGTGCGCATGGTTCATGGTGGTGTTGATGGGACAGTTGTGGGGGGCAATATGTGTGACTGCGACTCCCATGATGCTATTGGCTACACTGACTTGGCCAGCATACACAGAATTCCTTCCTTTGAGTGGTCTTCACTGTGTGTTGGTGTTGTTGTGGTGGCTACATGTCTGGATGTGTTTGTTAGTTCTATTTGTGCCACTGCCTAGCTGTAGTTGTAGTTGTGTTTGTACATGTGTTGGCACAGTTGGATGTGACTTTCTTGATGGCATGTGTTGTGTTTATCTGACTGACATACACATTTTGGGATGATTCTGTTCTGGTTGCTGTGTAATTGCTATGAGTGCATGGTTTGACTCTCCCCTTGACAGTGATGTGTGTGTTTTGTGGCAGTATATTGTGTACATTTGTTGTGTACTCACCAGGCTCTGGGATGTCCTCTAGTCCATATACGCTCACTGGCGGAAGGATGGCCCGCACCTTCTCCTCCCAGGGCCTGAGGTATATTGGCTTGGCAGGAGGGCCACTGCCGGTGTGTTGGCTGTTGATGTAGTCTTGCTTCAGCATTTTCCGTACCCTCCTGCGCACGTCATACCACCTGTTCTGGATGTCGGTCTTTGTGCGCCGACATGGTGATTGGGCGTTCACCCTGTTGATGATCCTCTCCCACATCTTGGTTTTCTGCGACATGGGGGTCTGTTGGACCAGTGTGCCAAACAGCTGTGGCTCCACCCTGAGGATCTCGTCTACCATGACTTCCAATTCACTATCTAGGAACTTGGGATTCTTCTTGGGGGGCATGGTGATGGGTGGTGATGGTGAGTGATGTGTGTGTTGGTGTGCAGGTGAGGGTGTGTGAGTGTGTGTTTTGCTGGGTGTATGTGAGGTAGGTATTTGTTGGTGTGCTGATGGTGTGTGGCTTGTGTGAGGGATGAGCTGTGGGTGTGTGGTTGCTTTCTCTTGGGTGCTGGCAGTGGAATGGCATTTGCAAAGGCTCATGGTAGGGATTTGTGTCCTTTATATAGGTGGAGTTGTGGGTGTGTCTTTGTTCTCTGTCCCCACCCCACCCAGTATTTATTGGCTTGGTAATTGCTTGTTTGGCCTTTTTTTTGGGTGTTTTTTCCTTTGTGCTGTTTGTGTATGTTGGAAACGTTCTTGTGACCGAGTCGGACCCTGCATTTGTCTCGTACGGTGTTCTCCGTTTCGTTCGCGCTGTGTTTGTGCAGTTTTCTATGCTGCGTACGCGTCGGTCGCGGTGTTTTGTGTTGCTTCGGCTCGGTTTTGTATGCGTGTCGGTCGTACGGCTTGCCCTCCGTCCGACTCGCTCGTGGTTTTCGCGCCTTGCATCGTACTTTGCGTTTTGGAGTTCGCGTGTACGTTTCGGTCGGATTTGTTCCGGGTGCGTGTCGGTCGGTTGGATTCGCGTGTTTTTCCGGCCGGATTGCTGTTTTCCGTGCGGCTCGGTCGGTCGACTTGGTTTCGGTACGTGTCGGTCGGATTTTTCACGCCTTGCATCGTACTTGATGTGTCGTGCGCCACGGGTACATGTCGGTCGGTATTTTTTCCGGATCCGAGTCGGTCGGTGCTTTTTCCGGCCCGAATCGGAATCGACCCCTCAGTTGTGAAAGTTGAGATAAGAGGCAATTTTTCTATTTAGCACTTCTGCAACTGTTCAAGCCTTGGCATAGTGAAGCAGAATTACTTATAGATTTTGACTGCTATGAAGATTCTTTTAATGCTTGTAAAGATAGCATTCAATGCACAATCTTCCCAACTTATCTACAAATGATAAGTGATGAGATTGAACAAGAAACTACTATTGCAGCTGAAATAGCTAGAGACAGTTCTCAAGATAGTCAAAGTTCGGGTCCACTAAGTCAAGATCCACTAGGACAACCAATTATTGAAAATGAAGCAGCAGTAGCCATGAATGAAGTAGAACCTGCAATGCAACAAGCACAACAGGATATTATTCAGTTGGAAAAGTTAGAAGAACAACTAAACATTGAACAAAAAGAAATATATCTACAAGTGACAGAACAGATACAACATGTTTTGCAACATGAAAAAAAAGAATGCCAATGCTCATCGTTTAAACCTATTCTAATGTACATCAGTGGTCAAGCTGGAACAGGAAAAAGTTTCTTAATTAAAGTTTTGACCAGTTATCGATACAAAACTACAGGTTTACATTTATTTTGTGTTTTAACAGCTCCAACTGGATTAGCAGCACACAACTTTAAAGGGATTACTTTACATCGATTACTCATGCTACCAGTTGAACATGAAAATAAATTGGAATATCACAAGCTATCTGGAGAAGGTTTTTATGAAGTCTCAAGAGTACTGCAGAAAATGAAACTTCTAATCATTGATGAGGTGAGCATGGTCTCAAACGTAATGCTTGCCTTTGTACACTTGAGAATGCAACAGATTTTAAAAACAGATTATGATGTTTTGTTTGGCGGAAAACATGTAATTGTATTCGGCGATCTATTACAACTTACTCCCGTAATAGGGCAACCTGTTTTTAAAACACTTGTGCATGAAGATACTAGAAAATATTTGGAAAGTATTGGAAATGTGATCATTTGGTCTCATTTTGAATATAAAGAGCTTATTAAGAATATGCGACAAGCAAGTGATGAACATTATGGAAATATTCTTCAAGATATAAGAATTGGTGTCTGACGAAAGATGGTAAACAAGCTTTAGAAAGTCGGCTACTAAGGAACTTGTTTACAACTGGAAACACAGCGGCTGAAATAATGTGCAATAAGCTTGGAGAAAAGAAGTCTATAGTTTGTCTAATGCCTACACTGCAAGAGTGTTCTACATTTAATTAAGAACTTTTAAAACTGGAAAAACAACAAATAGTGGAAATTGAAGCTATTGATAAAATGGAACATCAAGGAGTAACTATTCTTCTCACAGAGAAACTACAGTCAAAATTGGGTTGTTTGGAAAAGTCTGTATCTAAGACTGCAGGCTTAGAAAAGACTTTACATGTATGTATAGACTGTCGGGTAATATTACAGTGTAATTTGAATGTAGAAGAAGGTTTAGTAAATGGAGCAATGGGAAAGGTTGTTGATTTTGTAAATTTTCAGAACAGAGATGGAATAGAATTTTTGAAGATGAAATTTGATCAGATTAAAGAGGTAAGACAGATTTGGCGTTGTGTTGTACGTTTTCTGCTTGTAAAAGACTTATATGCTTGCAGAAAACAGTTTCCTTTGTCTTTAGCATATGCAGTAACTATTCATAAATCTCAAGGTTTAAGTTTAGACAGTGCTTTTGTAAATATTGAATGTACAGTGTTGAAAGAGGGAATAGCATACGTTGCATTGTCTCGAGTAAGAACATTATTGGTTTGTATTTGATTGATTTTGATGAGAAAAAGGTTAGTGCAGATGCAAATTGTGTAAGAGAGTACAATCATTTAATAAGACTTTATACTCCTCATTTAGGTGAATATCCCATTTACGAAAAACGGATAGTGTGTCCAAAACGGAAATATGTCAAGCATTCAATTGAGGTTAAAAAAAGAAAACCATTGAAGAGAATCATGAAGGTATAAAGAAAATGAAAATAGAAACTGTTGATGAGATTGTAGGATACCATTTGGAAAACAGTTCAGGTATCAACTGCTATGCTAATGTGATTTTGAATGTTGTGTTTTATCTAGAAGAGCTTCATTGTGAAATTATGGGAAATCATGAAAAAGGATTTTGTTCTTTATTACGTCATGTATTTAAACAATTGGTAACTGACAGAAGTAAAATGCATACTGCTCTTGGTGTTCGACATCTTTTGGATATATGTACTGGTTCTTTGACATTTACTCTTAATGTTCAACAAGATGCACAAGAATTTCTAATGTTTATGCTTGGAGTATTAGAACATGAAGGAATACAGATTGAATACTTATTTGGAGTAAGTTACAGATGGGATCATAAATGTGAAGAGTGTTCAATTACATCCAGCACTGAAATAGACACAGAACGATTCATATACTTGATGATACAAGATTGCAAATCAGTACCTTTTAACAAATTAGTAAAAATAGCCAATCAGGATATGAAATGTTCGCATTGTAAATCAGAGATGCTGTCTACATTACATATAGAAAGATCTGGAAAATATCTCATTTTAATGTTTCAACGTTGTAGAGCAAATGAGAGAAAATTGGAGACCAAAATAAAAAAAAAATTTGCAAATCAAATATCTATTTCAGGAAGAACTTTTATAGCAGTGGCTATTATTTTCCATGATGCACCTACTACAACATCTGGACACTATTACAGTGTATTTTAAGTGTAATAAAGGATGGGCACATTGCAATGATGCCCACTTGGAATTTAAACCAAGATTACCTTATGAATTACCAAATTCATATTTGTTATTTTTTAAGCCAAAGTTTTGAATACATTATTCGGCCTATTGGGAAGATGTCAACACGAATTAACAAATTTATATTGGATTTTTTTTAAGCAAAAGTTTTGAATACATTATTTGGCATATTGGGAAGATGTGAACATGAATTAACAAATTTATATTGGATTTTTACCAAGCAAAAGTTTTGAATACATTATTCGGCCTATTGGGAAGATGTGAACAGGAAGTGGACAGCATTGAAACAATTACTATTTATAATTAGTGTTTAGGTTATTATTTGTGCTAATTGATATTGCATTTGGAAAATTGTCTTTAAAAGCTATAGTTTATATATTTGTTGTCTATATTGTACCAGATATAAATGAGAGTATACATTTTAGCAAATGTACTTGAGAGTAATAAAAGACTTAGGGCCAGATGTACGATGCGCAACATAGCGCCTCGCAAATTGCGAGTTTTTTGCGACTCGCAAATTGCGCGGCGCTAAATTGAATGTACCACCCAACCGTCACCCAAATAGCAACTCGCAAGTGACTCACAATGCAAAATTGCGAGTCGCTAATTGCGATACGCTAAAGGCTCACAGATAGCGTCCGTGGTAGAAAACATGCATTTTGCATGCGCAATTTCCCAGTTAAACTGAAGGACCCCAAACCAGGAAGTGGTGTCTATGGAGATTCCTGATCAAAATTACAAGCACATGGAAAGGTGTAGCAGCTCAGTTGAACACTGCTACACAGAGAGAACAACACAGCAAGATGGCCAGCAAGACATCTGAGAAAGAAGGGAAGAAGAGGCTGCGCAAACTTACATTTTCTGACAAAGAAATTGATATTATCATTGATGAGTGCTGCAACAATCACGAGCAGCTGTTCGATCAGACTTCACATACCGAGCCAGAGTCTGACAAGCGTAAAATATGGCGTGACATGCAGCTGCGCGTGAATGCCCTCGGTGTTGCGGACAGGTCAATAGATGACATCAAGAAGAGGTGGTATGACCTCTGTTCCAGGGCCAAGGAGAGGGTGGCTGAACGACTGCGTGCTGCCCAACAAACAGGAGGTTTCCCAGAAGCCTCCACAGCAGAGGCAATGGTGGAAGCCACCCTAGAGCCGGAATCTGTTGTGCGAATTGGAAGCCAGGACACATTCCAACCTCCACCACCCACAGGTAAGTGAGAAATGATAGCCATTGTATGTCACACTCAAGCCAGCACCCCACATGCATGCACCACACATAGGCCAAACTGCATCTACATGCTCCGTCTACACAATAAAAAAGTCACAGTTGGTGCATCATGGGAAATGTAGTACGTGACACAAACATTGCTGTTAGGGACTGACATGAGTTGTAAACATAGTACCACCACAGAGATAGTGACTCAAAACATTTCCTGTATTTCTCCTCTTTCAACATAGAGACATCTTTGGGAGTAGAACCAAGGGAGGAAGACACTGACTCAGAGCAGGAGCATGGCCAGATGGACCAAGGGCTGGATGAACCCAGTACTTAATTTTCAATGGGGAGTGCACAAGGGCTTGATACAACAGCCCCACACCATCAGCCAACCACATGTCGCACTCTGGGCACAAGGGGCAGGGTACCACATTTGACCCAGCAATCCGGAAGGCTGCTCCGAAGCCGTAGGCACGCTCCTGCCAACACCATGGCAGTTAATCCATCTCCTTCTGCTGGCCTGGAGGATTCCATGCTTAAAATTCAGCACCTGCAAAATAAGCAAATGAGGCTAATGAAGATGAAGTTGAGTAGGGGTTTGATAGAATCGCCAAACAACTGTCTGAGAATCAGGCCCGTATGGAGTGCAGAATGGATGCCATGACTGATGCAATTGTGCAGCTGTGCACAGAGCTTAAGGAGGACAGGGCACATAACAGTAGGATGGAGTGCAGCAGGTCACATGACATGCACTACATGACGAGGGCAATTGGACGTCTGGCAAATGCAACAAGCCTGCACAGCAAATGCACCCTTGCACTGCAGGTTGAAATGGGCCACTACAGTAGCGATGTAGCAAGGGGACTACAACAGATCACAGCTGCTGTGGAAGCAATACAAACTAGCCTAGTAGCTACAGGAGGAGGCACAGACACTGCTGACTGTGAAGTGTCCAGCCGCAGCAGTGTTTCCACTGCTGATGCCCCAACCCAGCGGAGAAGCAGCAGTCGGCACTCTATGGTCCAAAGTGCCAGATCAACATATGCAGGACAGAGGGGCAAAAGATAATTTTCTAATTTGTTTTTATCTTTTCACTTTTTGTTGTGGTGAAGTAACCACTTTGCATTTATAATTTGTGTAGTAACAGTTGTCGGAGATGGACAGGTTGTCTCATAGACACAGTCAATATGACCTTGAATTAAAGGCATATTGCAAAACACAGTTTGACATTCTCTTGTGTAGTCACTTGTGCATATTTGTGAATGATAATGATTTACCTTGAAAAGTAATGTCTGGCTATGTGGTCCCTGCACCTTCTTCCCTCTGCTGCTGAGCTTCCCTAAATTGGTTGGTGGGCTGGGGGTCCAGGCTCTTCATCCCCCGAGTCTGTATCTGACAACTCCATGGGCAGGCCACGCCTACATGCAAGGTTGTGGAGTATTGCGCAGCTTGCCACAATTTTGCAGGCTGTCTCAGGCATATACTGCAAGGCACCGCCACTCTTGTGTAGACACCTGAATCTTGATTTTAGTATGCCAAATGTGCGCTCGATGACTGACCTGGTGTGTCTATGTGCCCTGTTGTATTGCCTTTCATGTGCGTTGGAGGGAGACAGATACTGTGTGAGGATCCAGGTATGCAGGGCTTACGCACTGTCACCTGCGAGGAAATGTAAGAATTTGAGACACCATGCAGACAGACATTTATTTGCAAATACATCTCACTGTGGGTGTGGGGATTCATTACCTAGTAGGTATCCTTCATCGAAATCACCTCTTTCTAATTTCTGGTATATGCCACTGTGTCTTAAGATGTATGAGTCATGTGTGCTCCCTGGAAATTTGGCTACAATGTCTGTGATGATGTTTTATGCGTCACAGACAACTTGGATGTTGAGTGAATGTGTGCTTTTCCTATTACGGAATATGTATTCTATGTGTGATGGTGGGCATATGGGCACATGGGTCCCATCTATGCACCATATGACCTGTGGGAATCTTGCTATTCTATAGAATTGCAATTTGGTATTTTCAAGTTCCTGATTGTTCCTTGGCAGAAAGATGTGTTCATGTATGTGGTGTAGCAGGGCATCTATGAAATTGCGAAAGAAACACAAAAGCGCACTCTGTGACACACCTCCAGTCACTGCTATTACGTCTTGATAGCTACCAGTGGCTAATAGGTGGAGGGAGCACAACACCTGCACATGTGTTGGGATTGCATTGCTGCGCTGGGTTCTGCTTTCCACATGTGGCCTCAGGGTGTCTATGAGGTCTAGGATGACAGTGCTACTCAGCCTGTACTGTTCATATATCTCTTCCTCAGTCTTCACAAACAATGTCAGCCTGACTCTGAAAATCCTCTCCTGTCTCTGCCTCCTCTGTAGATCAGCACGTATACAGATCCTCCTCGCTATCACGTACAGGGCAGTCATTTTGGGAAGGTTCTGGTACATTCTGGGCCTGTTTTTATAGTTTGGGACTGGTTACCACCGGTTTCAGCTTAGTGGTAAATTGCATGCGCGAATGGCCCGTTTTGCGCTTAGTCGCAATTTGCGAGTACTCCATACATTTGATTTTGTGAGTCGCTATTTGCGACTTGCAATTTTGGAAACGCAAATAGCGTACGCTTTTTCTGCGACTCGGTATTCACTCGCAGCGCTAATTTTAAAATTGCCAGTGCATATTGTACATAGCGTACGACCATTTTTCCATGCGCAAATCATTTTGCAACCGATTTTGCGCATGCAAAATGGTCGTACATCTGGCCCTAAATGTACAAGTTGGACTTAATTTAGAAACTGTAGATAGGTAAACATATAGGTACACATATTGGAAATAATGCTTTGCGGTGATTTTTTTTTTCACAATCTCATTGATTGTTTTTTTCCCCACTGTTGTATGATGATACTACGTTGAAATCACTGTGTATGGTAAAGTTCAGTAGAATCTGAGAACACCAAAAGAGGGAAAGTGAACATTTTATGTAATTCTAAAATTATGTTGTGTTCTTAAAAGTGTAATATTTTAATTTCTGAAATACATTACATTATATAACATTTTTTTTCTTCTTCTTTACAGTAGGTAATGGTGAAGTTTGAAAAGTGTTTTATTTCAGTTTACGACAATAGTATTCTGAAATAGTTCAACAAAGTTATGAATCTAAACTACTAAAAAAGGTAAGAACACATAACATAATATGCATGATAACATTCATTTATGTGTTATTTATTTCTAATAAAAATAATGTTGAACCTTTACACTATTTAAATACATTCAGATATCATCGGACAGGTACTATCCCTGCAATCATGCAATCAGCCAGGCACTACACATGCACTCATCCAATCATTCAGGCACTAGTATTGCACTCATCCATTCTCTCAAACACTACCTATGCACTCAGCCATGTACTCAGGCACTACCCATACACTCCTCCAATCACCCAGGCAGTACTCATGCACTCATCCATGCACTCAGGCTCTACCCATGCACTCATCCAATCACTCAGACACTACTATTGCACTCATCCATTCCCTCAAACACAATCCATGCACTCATCCATGCACTCAGGCACTACCCATGCACTCATCCATTCACCCTGGCAGTACCCATCCACTCATTCATGCACTCAGACTCTACCCATGCACTCATTTAATCACTCAGACACTACTATTGCACTCATCCATTCCCTCAAACACTACCCATGCACTTATCCATGTACTCAGGCACTCCCCATGCAGTCCTGTAATCACCCAGGCACTAGCCATGCACTCATCCATGTACTCAGGCTGTACCCATGCACTGCTCCATGCACTCAGGCTCTACCCCTGCACTCATCCAATCACTCAAGTACTTCTGTTGCACTGATCTGTTCTCTGAAACACTAGTCATGCACTACTCATGCACTCATCCATTCCCTCAAATACTACCCATGCACTCATTCATGCACTCAGGCACTACCCATGCACTACTACAATCACCCAGGCACTACCCCTGCACTCATGCAATCAGCCAGGGACTGCCCTTGCACTCATCCAATCACTCAGGCACAACTGTTACAGTCATCCATTCCCTCAAACAGTACCCATGCACTCATCCATACACGCAGACACTACCCATGCACTCCTCCAATCACCCAGGCACTATCCATGCATTCCTTCAATGACCCAGGCGCTACCCCTGCACTCATGCAATCACCCAGGCACTACCCATGCACTCATGCAATCACTCAGGCACTATTCATGCACTGCTATAATCACCCAGGCACTACCCCTGCACTCATGCAATCAGCCAGATACTAACCATGCACTCATCCATTCACTCAGGCACTACCCATGCACTCCTCCAATCATCTAGGCACTACCCTTGCACTCATACAATCAACCAGGCACTACCCATGCAGTCATGCAATTACTCAGCCACTACTGTTGCACTCATCCATTCACCCAGGCAATGTCCATGCACTCATGCAATCACTCAGGCACTACCATGCACTGCTACAATCACCCAGGCACTACCCCTGCACTCATGCAATCAGCCAGATACTACCCATGCACTCATCCATTCACTCAGGCACTACCCATGCACTCCTCCAATCATCTAGGCACTACCCTTGCACTCATACAATCAACCAGGCACTACCCATGCAGTCATGCAATTACTCAGCCATTACTGTTGCACTCATCCATTCACCCAGGCAATACCCATGCACTCATCCAATCACTCAGGCACTACTGTTGCACTCATACATTCCCTCAAACACTACGCATGCACTGATCCATTCACTCAGGCACTACCCATGCACTCCTCCAATCACCCAGGCACTACCCCTGCACTCATGCAATCAGCCAGTCACTACACATGCACTCCTCCAATTACCCAGGCACTACCCCTGCACTCATGCAATCACCCAGGCACTACCCATGCACTCCTCCAAGGAACCAGATACTACCCCTGCATTCCTCCAATCACCTAGGTACTACCCTTGCACTCATGCAACCACTCAAGCACAACCCCTGCACTCATGCAATCACTCAGGTACTTCTGTTGCACTCATCCATTCTCTGAAACACTAGTCATGCACTACTCATGCACTTATCTATTCCCTCAAACACTACCCATGCACTCATCCATGCACGCAGGCTCTACCCATGCACTCCTCAAATCACCCAGGTACTACCCTTGCACTCATGCAGTCAGCCAGCCACTACCCATGCACTCATCCATTCCCTCAAACACTAGCCATGCACTCATCCATTCACTCAGGCACTACCCATGCTCTCCTCCAATCACCCAGGCACTACCCATGCACTCATCCATGCACTCCGGCTCTACCCATGCACTCCTCCAATCACCCAGACACTACCCATGCTCTCATCCATGCACTCAGGCTCTACCCATGTACTCCTCCAATCACCCAGGCACTTCCCCTGCACTCATGCAATCAGCCAGGCACTACCCTTGCACACATACAATCAACCAGGCACTACCCATGCAGTCATGGAATTACTCAGCCACTACTGTTGCACTCATCCATTCACCCAGGCACTACCCATGCACTCATCCAATTACTCAGCCACTACTGTGCACTCATCCATTCCCTCAAACACTACCCATGCACTCATCCATTCACTCAGGCACTACCCATGCACTCCTCCAATCACCCAGACACAACCCTTGCACTCATGCAATCATTCAGGCACTATAGTTGCACTCATCCATTCACCCAGGCACTACTGTTGTACTCATCCATTCCCTCAAGCACTACCCATGCACTCATCCATGCACTCAGGCACTACCCATGCACTCCTCCAATCACCCAGGCACTAACCCTGCACTTATGCAATCAGCCAGTCACTACCCATGCACTCCTTCAATTACCAAGGCACTACCCCTGCACTCATGCAATCACCCAGGCACTACCCATGCACTCCTCCAATCAACCAGATACTATCCCTGCGCTCCTCCAATCACCTAGATACTACCCTTGCACTCATGCAAGCACTCAGGAACTACCCATGCAATCCTTCAATCACCCAGGCACTACCCCTGCACTCATGCAATCAGCCAGGCACTACCCATGCACTCCTGCAATCACTCAGGCACTACTGATGCACTCATCTATTCACCCAGTCACTACTCATGCACTCATCCATGTACTCAGGCACTACCCATGCACTCATCCATGCACTCAGGCACTACCCATGCACTCCTCCAATCACCCAGACACTATCCCTGCAGTCATGCAATCAGCCAGTCACTACCCATGCACTCCTCCAAATACCCAGGCACTGCCCCTGCACTCATCCAATTACTCAGGCAGTCTTTTTGCACTCATCCATTCCCTCAATAATGGATGCACTCATCTATGCACTCAGGCACTACCCATGCACTCCTACAATCACTCAGACACTACTCTTGCACTCATGCAATCAGCCAGGAACTACCCATGCACTTATCCATTCACTCAGGCACTATCCATGCACTCATCCAATGACCAATGGATTACTGCTGCACACATACATTCACTCCGGCAGTACTCATGCACTCATACAATGATTCACATACTACACTTGCAGCAATTCATACAACACAGACAAGTTTGTCTATTTTCAATCAAATAGGCGGTTCTAAAAAGAACCATTTTTTTCTTCTTATTTTCTTTTTAATTTTTTTGGTGTTTTTTTATCTCTTTTATTCATTTTCTTGGTGTTTTTTTAACAAAAAAATGAAAAAATCAACGGAATGAACTGAAAAAACTTTTTCAAACATTTTGCAATTATAAAGTCATTGCAAAAAAAAATAACAGCGGTGGTTCTTTGCAGCAACCACAACAGCTTCAACAGATTGCTCTCCAGCACAAAGTAGTTTTTTGCACTTTATGTAGTGCTGCTCACTCTGGAATAATTTGTCCAGTTTGGGTGGATGCGGAAGAACCTGCTGAAGGGCTAGGCCCTGCGACCTCATCATCTTGCTCACTTTGCTGAAGTTGGCTACGATGTTGTTCTCGCGCAAGACGATTAGGGTGTATGGTCTGTAGGTGCTTCATCATTGATGTTCTGCAGTTCCGCAGGAATATTTTTTCTCGGATCCCTGAGATAGCACTTTTTCACTCTTCTCTCCAGGTGGTATAGAAAAGAAAGCCCACACAATACTTTCTTTGCGTCGTTTGATTGGTTCTTTCAGCTCCTCTTCTTCTGCAGGAATGTCCTGTGGTGGATTAACAGAAGCCAAAATAATGAAATAAAGAGGAGTAGAAAACACAAGAGCTGTGTCTTCTGAAGATGCTCCTGGAAGAATGAAAAAATTGGGTGGGGTCCTGCAAGTACTAGAATAGAAAGCTTCTTAACCAATGAAATGCTTTCTTTTGAAGTCACATGGGATTCGAGTACGCGACGCACAATTAGCGCGCACCAGACGCGATTCCCGAAAAATATATTTAACAATAATATATCTTTATTCCAGTTACAAATATACTAAATTTACAAATGTGTATATAAATCTCTTGGTATAATATATATAATACAGTTATATATATATACTTTTAAAACTAAATAACGTGCGCTGGATTCACGTACCTGACGCGAGCCCGGAAATACGTTTGTGAGGTTACGCGGGACCGTCGCCGCTTCCGTAACTTCATTATAAGAAGTTTAATATTCATATTATTTATGTTAATATCACTTTTATAACTCTTTCAATAAAGCACATACGATTGATTTCATAAATATATAGTATATATCAAGTATTTACATTTTGTAAACATGAAAAATGAGAAGCGCACCGTACACTCATCGTGCACAACTTAACAAATATGGTGGTAGGATACTTGAATTCGTGCACCCACCGTGACCGGTACACGATTGGTACACGAATGTCAGTTTAAATAAATAAATAAATAAATATTTAAATACATATTTTAAAAAGGATAAAAAACATCACATTACCTTTATAAAAGCTTAAAAATTTAGAACAAGCGTTTTTAATCTGTAATGTAAATTGTTCACACTGCAATTTTACAGAAATTGTTGAAGATATAGTGCCATAGCTGTTCCACTCTAAAAATTTCAAAACAAGTTACAAAACCTTAGAAATTCACTGAACAAATCATAGGTTGCAGGAACGTTATAGTTAGTAATTAGCATTTAAAAACCTTAGAAATTCACTGAAAAATCATAGGTTTCAGGAACGTTATAGTTAGTAATTAGCATTTAAAAAACCTTTGAAATTCACTGAAAAAACTATAGGTTTCATGGACGTTATAGTTAGTAATTAGCATTTAAAAAATCTTTGAAATTCACAGAAAAAACCATAGGTTTCAGGGAGGACGTTATAGTTAGAAATTAGCATTTAAAAAACCTTAGAAATTCACTGAAAAAGCCACAAGTTTCAGGAACGTTATGGTTAGTTGGACATTTCACTTGTCTAAAACCAGAGCAATTTGGCTGTTATAGTTAGTTGAGCTAACTATAACTCGCGCCCCCGCAATGCACTGCTGATGATGTCACATATTACATCACTCATGACATGGTCAGTGACATCACTGATAACGTCACTGATGACATCTCAAATGCGCAGGCAGGACCCTGTGGGTGGAGGATATATGTATGAATTTTTAGTTTATTTGTGCGTACATGCTGTGAATGGGCATGTGCTGGGTGTGATTATGTGTGTGTGTGCTCGTGAAAGAGAGTGTGCTTGTGTGTGTGCCCACCTCACCCTTGCTGTACCTTACAAACCGCCACTGATAATATCCAATCTAAGTGTATGCTTTAGTCCATATATTTTTTTAATGCTAATTCCCCTTATCACAATTATAAAGGCATCCCATTCAATGCCCCCTTTCTAGCTGTGTCCTCATTTACTTGAAATAATTTATCTATATTATCTCACATGGTGTGAATGGGTGGGTCCTGTAAGGCATGGCTTCCACAGAGGGTGAGCGTCCACCACTCCAATGTTATTAGCACAGGTTTGTGATGTGAGTCTATAAGACTCAGTTATTCTGAGTTAATTAGCTTCTTTCCAATTGTAGATGTGTCTAGTTACATGAGTATTTGATGGCGTCCATGTTCAGATGTCCTCCATCTTTCATTTGCTGTATCCCAATGTTGAATTTAGCTGAGACGGTCCTACATTGTGTTCCTTCTGGTGGGTGAATTAACTTATCTAAGTTTATGTCTTGTACGGAATTATAATTGCTACCATGCAGTTTATTTGTTTACTGATTTCTAATGAGATCTGGGCTGAAAGATTTAAAAAATGCAGACTCGTTAGCATTAGGGGCATTGATACTACCTAAATTCAGGATTTCCCTTATTACAGTACCCGCCACTATTGTACACTTCCTGACTGTATCAACCTGTTTATTGTTGACCATGTATGGAACCCCGGGGTTTATCAAAATTTGGGTACTCCTCACTTAAGCCAAGAATATAGTACCTATAATGTGGCTATTTTTTCTGTAACCTTTTGAGTTCCTTCTGTGTAAGATGCATCTCCTGTAGACATGACAAATGTGTCTTTCTATGCTTAAGAAGGCAAGAATTCTATATCTTTTTGCTTGGGGCCCCAGCCCTCTGATATTCCAACTTGTGTAATTATATCCTGGTCTTCTTTATCCCTTGACTTGATCTTCCTGGTCCCTTTGGTTGTGGGCCAACTGGTCTTCCTTACCTTGGTCTTCTTAGCTCTAGTCCTGCCAGCTCTGGTTGCCTGGGCATGTGTTCCTGAATCCCTAAGTTCTGTTCTCCTATGGCCCGATTCACAAAAGTAATCTGAGACAAAATCCAAACTTTACGACTTTCAGTATTCACAAAAGGCATTTAGGAGTAGTAAAGTAAGGACTTTGTCTTAAGTTTTGATCTTAAGACAGAATCCTAACTTAAGTTAAACTTAAGTTAGGATTTTGTCTTAAGTTTGTCTTAAGTTTTGGTCTTAAGACAAAATCCTAACTTAAGTTAAACTTAAGTTAAACTTAAGACAAACTTAAGACAAAATCCTAACTTAAGTTTAACTTAAGTTAGGATTTTGTCTTAAGACCAAAACTTAAAACAAACTTAAGACAAAATCCTAACTTTACTCCTCCTAAAAGCCTTTTGTGAATACCGAAAGTCGTAAAGTTAGGATTTTGTCTCAGATTACTTTTGTGACTCAGGCCCCTAGTCTTCTTTCTTCACTCTTTGTTTGGTTTGCCTAGTACTGGTGTTCCTATTCATGGTCTATACAGTCTATATTCTTTCTTGGATTCGTGTCCACTAGACTTGATCCACAAGCATTTGATCCTTCTTTTTAGGTCTTTGTATGCCTAGTCCTCTTCTTCCTGGTCCTTCTGGTCATCCTGGACCCCTTCTTCCTGTTCCTCCTTGGACCTTTTGAACCCCATCCCTTTGACCTGGTTCTTCTTATCCATTTCACCATGTTCATCCTATTTCTGGTATACCAGCTTCTGACCCTGCTGGTCCCCTCAATCTACCTGACCTCTCATGTCCTGGTCCTCTTGGACCTCACTCGCTTAGACCTTGTCCTCCTGATTTTGATCACCATGGTCCACCTGGCTCTGTATCTTGTCCACATACTCCTCCTGGTACTGCAGCCACTGGTCTGGACCCTCTTGGTCCTGATTCCTTTGTTTGGGTCCTTTTGAGGCCCTGGCCCTGCTCCTGCCAGGTCCTAGTCTTTCTGCTCCACTTGTACTCTAGGCCCTGATCCTAAAGTCATGGTCCTCCTGGCACTCCCCGGCCTGTTCTCCGTCCCCTTGGCCCTGATCCTTCAATCCTAATTGCTCTGGTCCTTGCACTCTTGCCGCTGGTAACCCTGGTATCCTTGATAATGGCTCGCTCATCTTCCTCACTTATTCTAGTCCCCCTAGTCCTGCTGCCTATAATCCTCATGCATCTAATCTTTCTAGTTTTCCTCGATCTGGTCCTGATCCTCCTGGCCATGGTCCACCTGAATCTTGTCCTCACAAATTGTCATGGTCCTCTTCTTCTGGTCATCCTAGGCCTAGCAATACTGTTCCTAGTCCTGCTGCCTGGCCCTCCTGGTTATGGCCATCCCAGTCCTAATGTCCCTAATCCTGATCTTTCTTTTACTCATCACCATGGTTCTTCTGGTCTTGGTACTCAGGGTCCTGATCCTTTTTGCTCTAATCTTCCTGGTCTTTTGTTTTGTAGCTCTCCTGACCATGCTCACCCTAATGTTGTTTTTCATAATACTTGTCCTTTTTGTGATTCTGTGCCTATTGGACCCAATCCTATTGGTCCTGATCCTCATAGTTAGCATTCTCCTGGGCCTAGTTCTTCTAGAGCTGGTCCACTAGTCTTCCTATTCTTAGTCTCCTTGATCCTGCTCTTTCTTGTCCTATTGTGCTGGCCTTCATAAACTTTGCTTTTTGGCCATCCAGGTCGTTCTTGGATCTCCTTGTCTTACCTCAACCTGGCCCTGTTCCTTTCTGATCCTCTTAGCCCTGGCCACTTTTTCCTGGTTCTCTTCTACCTGAACCCCCTAACCCTGGCACCACAGGTCCTGCTTGTCCCCTTGGTCCATCTGGCCTCTCATGTCCTGGCCTTTGTGTTCTTTGTCCTCCTGGTGTGGGTTGTCAAGGTCCTCCTGGATCTGTTCTTTGTCCTCTGGGTTCTAGTGGTAGTGCACCCACTGGTCCAGACCCTCTTTATCCAGTTCTTTCTTGTTTGGCTACTCCTAAGCCAGGTAATGTTGGTCCTGGGGATTATGGCCACCACTGTCATGTCCCCTTGGTCTTTCTAACTCTGGTTGACCTTCTTACATTTGATCCTCCTCACCCTTGTCCTGCTGCTTGAACTGATTGCTCTTCCTCACTTGGGAATTTGATCCCTTATGCCCTAGCTGTTGATCTTCATACTTATCTCAGCATTTGTTTCTGGTTTTCCTGGTCATGTTTCTTAGGTTCATCGTGTCATCCTTGCTCTGGTCCGCTGGGTGCCCTTGGTTCAAGTTCCCCAAGCCTTCTTAGTCCTCTCCTGCATATACTAGTCTGCTGGTCTTAAAGGCCAGTGCCCTCCTGGTCCTGAGCTTCAAAGTCCTCAATCATGTCCTGATCCTCCTGGCCCTAGTCCTCATGCTCCTTGTCCTCATGGTTCTGCATTAACTTGTCCTGGCCCACCACAGACTTTTCTCGCTCTCCTACTTCTGATGGTCCCCTGTTTCATAGGCTCCTGGTTCTGGACATTTTCATGCTCTTCCCCCTAATTCTGATTCCTCAGTTCTTCTGGTTCTGCTCAGCTGGTGGAGGTAATCCCCGGGTTTGCCTGTTCCTAATCCTCCTGCTCCCCTTGTCTATGTAGCCTTGGTCTTAGGTCTGGTACTCCTTTGTCTGGTCCTCCTTTATCAGGTCTTCTGGTGAAGGTCCCTTTTGCCTTGGTTTCCGTAGCCATCCTAGACCCATGATTCTCCTGCCCGATCCTAGTTTTACTAGTTTTCCTGGTCACCCAGTTTACCATTTATATATTTTGTATTGTCCCCCTTACCCTGCTCCCCTCTGTCATCTAATTGTCCTCCTGGGTCTGGTCTTCATTATCCTTGTGGCACTGGTCCTCCTAGTTCTCATGTTGCATATCACCTTTGTTTATGTAGTCTTTGTCACCCTGTTTTATGGTCCCCCTGAGTCTGATCTGGGTTCCACTTGGCCTGGACTTCCTGGTCCTTTATATTCCTAGCGGTCCTGTTGATCTAGTGTGCTCTGGTCCTGCAAGTGCCCCATGGCACTTTGCCCCCAAGCACCAATTGCCTACTGTAAGTGCTTCTCTCTTTGTGTACCACCTATTTCTCTATATTCTTTGTTTGCTGCTGCATGTAGAATACTGCTGTGTTGACAGCTCCGAAATGCTAAGCAAGCACAATCCCCCTTAAAAAAAGCCTGGAACTAGCACAGGGCCTTCTATAGCAAACCCAAAATGAGCCTAGTCCTCGACAGTCATCAAAATGAAGATCATGAACATTAAACAAAGCCAATGTATTCTCATTAGAGAAGAAACCATTTATGTAACATGCTTTAAAAGCATACTCATTACAACTGTTAAGACAGACAATGACTCCTATACTGCAGCACAACATATGTGTGCCACCATCTGAAACTCCTGAATCAGAAGTTTAGTTCCTAAATTTCTTATTTTAATATTACATTAACATAATAGTTTTATTCAAAATCGATTTTCCTTTTTTTATTCTGTAAACAACTCATCGTAATCCTTGCACTTACCTATGCACTTCCTTTTGCATTTTGTATAAGTACTTCCATTAAAATGCTTCAAATGCTTTCCTGCACATCCATTGCATGATGAACACCACGCTGCCATTACGTAGATACCTTTTTTCTTAATGTCTGGCTAAATAAAGACCTCTTTCAAATACTTCCCTGGCCTCTAGTCGGATAGTACACATTCTCAACTATTTAACATGCAGATGAATAAACACTGTCATTTCAGATACTTAGTCGACCACTGGCTAAGTAGCAGAGATTATGTATTATTTGGCCAGCTGCTGGGTAAAAAGCAGAGATTATGCGTTATTTGTTCGGCGGACAGATAAATAGCCACTTCCTTTCAGAAAACACTATTTTTTATATTTGAATACTTTATATTAAGGTTTCACAGAATGCCTACAACCTTTGTCAAAACTGCTGACCAACATGGTCGGTAACAACCCCCACCACCACTCCACTCCCCTCCCAAAACCCACACCCTAAGCAGTAACATTAGCATTACCACTGATAGAACATAGCTATTATCTTTCATCTGTTTCTGTGAACTCACCCTGGAAGAATGATTTGTGACATTAACTTACGATAATGACAAATGTGTGTTAGGTTACCAAGTTTAAGAAAAACGCAAAAATTATGTTTGATTTAGATACTGCATCGTAAAAGCATGCAGAATATTAGACATAGTTTTCTGATAACACTTAACAGCTATTAAGCTGAAGTGAAAAATAGACGCTATAATAATTTGTGCTATGTAAATGTTTACTTTAAATGTGCCTTTCAAATCCTGAATGATGTACTAGCCTATAAAGTGTAAAGAGACTTGCAAATGATATGTGAAATAACAATGAAGTGTTCATTTTTTTTTTATGGGGGTACCTCATACATACATGATGCAATTGCAAATCATTAATACTGACTAATTGAAGAACTAATGCATTGTATTCAATATTGTGAGATTCATATTTTAGCACAAATTCATCGTGCCAAGCTGTGTTTTATGAAGTCCTCAAAACTTGTTTTTCTTTCCTAGTATGAACTTATGAACTGAATAGTCTGAAGCATATGGGAACCTTTCAGAAAGTTTCTACTTGTGCTCTAACACTCAATAATTCCTTTCACTTTTGCAGCTTACATGGCTGGACTTGCAACAAAATTGTTACTTCCTAGAGCACATGCTTGGGAAAGAACTGACAAAGGATGAGAACATGAACTCGCCTACTTCCTAATTGTGAATAGCAAAAAGGAAAATACGGCTGACTGAGGTACTGCACCTCTAATCCAAATATTACAAATTTGTCCAAAGTCCCGTGCATACACTTCCGGAGCCCGCCGTACTTGGTCTCCACTGATTTCCCAGAGGTAAAATTTGTTGCAAGAGGGAAGGTGCACCGGTCAAAGAAGTCCACAATGTTACCAACTTATCCAAAATGTATTTTCTTTATTTTATATCAAAAAAGAGTATAGAGCAGCAAAAAGTCAGCCAAAGCGTTTCGTTCCTATTGGAACTTCATCAGGGCTGAAATATTAATAAAATTGTATATAAGACCACATATATCTAAGTAACAATAAACCACAAATTCATACAATAAGTGCACAAAACCAACCACACATAAACATACAATATACCACATTCAATACCAAACAATTATTTAAACAACTGATATTACAAAACATTTGTATATGTACAAAAACACTATCAATAAATATTGACATACCAAAACAATACATACTTGTAATAAAAAACACAAAAAATACAAAAAACACACAGACAGGGAAACTATGACATATAATAAAATCCAATTTATATATAAAAAAGACCAATTTATATATAAAAAACATGCACAATCTATTTATCAAAAAGAGAGAAGTGGGGAAAAAATCAATAGAGAGTTCCTTGTTGGAACAACATTCAAAATAGACAAGACATAGGGGAGATATTAAGAAAACTTTATCTAACCTTTGTGTGCCAGAACCTAACAATTAGCATCATCCTAATGGATATTTGACGTATTAGAAACAGCAAATCAAGAAGAAGAGAAGAGGAACAGAAGAAAAAAGCCACAAACCACAAAGTCAATAGAGAGTTCCTTGTTGGAACAACATTCAAAATAGACAAGACATAGTGGAGATATTAAGAAAACTTTATCTAACCTTTGTGTACCAGAACCTAACAATTAGCATCATCCTAATAGATATCTATTTGTTCGCCCTAAGTTGGCAGGGTATGCCCAGACGTGGGTCCCTTGCTCACTTTGCCACTGGATTCAAGCTAGCCTGGCTGATGACGGCTGAATAGCCAGAAACCGCTCCCAGGATGCTTGTTTCCGGTCCAGGGAAGACATGGCTTGGCAGTTCGGGCTGGACTGTTCCCATGAGGCACAGGGTCAGACTGATTTGCATATGGCCATGTCTGAACTGGGGTGCTGGAGTGAGCTAAAGAATGATGATGGATTAAACCCAGATCAGTTGACTGGGGGTGAGTGTTTGATTTGCTCAAGCGCTCCGTCCATCATCCCCTTTGGTATCGCTTTGTTCGCCCTAAGTTGGCAGGGTATGCCCAGACGTGGGTCCCTTGCTCACTTTGCCACTGGTTTCAAGCTAGCCTGGCTGATGACGGCTGAATAGCCAGAAACCGGTCCCAGGATGCTTGTTTCCGGTCCAGGGAAGACATGGCTTGGCAGTTCGGGCTGGACTGTTCCCATGAGGCACAGGGTCAGACTGATTTGCATATGGCCATGTCTGAACTGGGGTGGTGGAGTGAGCTAAAGAATGATGATGGATTAAACCCAGATCAGTTGACTGGGGGTGAGTGTTTGATTTGCTCAAGCGCTCCGTCCATCATCCCCTTTGGTATCGCTTTGTTCGCCCTAAGTTGGCAGGGTATGCCCAGACGTGGGTCCCTTGCTCACTTTGCCACTGGATTCAAGCTAGCCTGGCTGATGACGGCTGAATAGCCAGAAACCGGTCCCAGGATGCTTGTTTCCGGTCCAGGGAAGACATGGCTTGGCAGTTCGGGCTGGACTGTTCCCATGAGGCACAGGGTCAGACTGATTTGCATTTGGCCATGTCTGAACTGGGGTGGTGGAGTGAGCTAAAGAATGATGATGGATTAAACCCAGATCAGTTGACTGGGGGTGAGTGTTTGATTTGCTCAAGCGCTCCGTCCATCATCCCCTTTGGTATATACTATTCAGAGCACAACTCACCTTTGACAAGTGCGCCTCAGAAACTCACTCTCAGGATGAGCGCCAGCGTGTCTTCATCAGGCCGTGCTGGGGGGGACCAGGAGGTGCTCTTCTGTGCTGAATATTGCACAGAGAGTGAGTCCCGGCCTGGTGTGACCTGTCTTGCTTTAGAGCCTACGGGCATCGTCCGTTGCTGCTGAAACAAG
Organism: Calotriton arnoldi; assembly: GCA_963921515.1. NCBI lineage: Eukaryota > Metazoa > Chordata > Amphibia > Caudata > Salamandridae > Calotriton > Calotriton arnoldi. The sequence goes on along the minus strand of CAWUFW010002323.1, from coordinate 1,158,405 downwards.
GCTGTCACCCACCACCCCAGACCTCACACAGTATGTGAGACCTGGGACCAATCACCACCCTCCTCGTCCCAGAATGTGACTGCCGGAATATAACACAGGCATATTGTTATAGCCATAGAATGTGAATGCTCCCGATTCGTCAAGTACTTTGGCTTATCGACTATTATTTTTATCTCTGTTGTAATTTTAATGGCATAAAAACTTCAAGAGTTTTGAGTAACTATTAGAATGAGGCAAAGAGGGAAGTTGTGATAGTGATCCAATTAGTAAAATTAATATTTGAATAAAGATATTATCACTGATGAGGCAATCAGCATTGGTGAATTGTAGGATTGGTGATATTTGTCGTCTAGCAAAGATCAATTTGTTGATCATAAAATTAAGAAAACAACATATAACAAGCATCTTCAATGCAATAGGTCTTGCATTTGCGAGCATTTAAGCTATTGTCATGTAAATGACAATGCCTTTTATTTATGTGTTTTTAAAAGCAACACATATATAAAAGGCATTGTTATTTCTAATGCCAATAGCTCAAAGTCTAGCAATTGGGAGACCACTTTAATGGTGGTGGCGCGCCTTACTTTAGGCATTTCTATGCTATACCCTAATACAGCATGTCTTGCAGAGCAGCACATGAGCTGGCCAGGCTCGACCTAAAAACCCTTAATGGGATGACCTACTTACGCAGATGTGCAGCACTTTGGAGATGTTTGTTTCAACGTCCCTCCCCCGGCATGCAGCCCCACCGAGGGATGTGGAGAGATACTTCTGTACTGTGCCTATTCACATCAGGTTAATAAGAGGTACTTGAGAAGGTTGATGCACCTCCTGCGTCTACATGAGTAGGGAGGTTTTTACATATGCAAACAGTTGGCAAGTGTCTCCCCACACATTACAATAATCTTTGAAGTCTGAAGCAATTTGCATAAAGTCTGAAACCAGCAAAACTTGTAAGCCTGAAATAGTGATGGTGAACCGCAGCAGCCATCTTGATTGCTTTTTATGTAGAGGTGTGGCGGGGTAGAGGAGAATAAGGCAAGATGGCTTCCACAGTAGGATGCGCACAACATCTATATGCAGGGCCGTAGCTACAGGGGGCCCAGCGGGGTCAGGCCTGGCTATATTTTTCTGTGGCCCCCCCAAACATTACATTTATGCTTGCTGTTCGTTTATGTGCCACAACAGCCACATTATGATTTGGGCCAGTTCCTACCTAAATTCATAATGTGCTCAGTCTCAGCACACCAGATTGCTCTCTGTGAGTGGGGCTGGGATGGTACTATTACTAATCTCCATGAGCAGGGGAGTTGGTGCAATCACGCACGTTTTTAAACTTTCCATTTAGGCCAGGCCCCTAGAATGAAAATAAATTAACAAGAGAGAGACAATGGAGGGGCTGTGGAGCATGCCCACCCTGACCCTTGACTGACTCTGCCAGCCCACAATTAAATCATCCTCCGGAGGTGCAGGCTGAACACGTGTGATTTGTGTCTTCAGCTCAGGAAGAGTTTCCTATCAGAGCAGCATGGATCTCTCATCTGCTGCTACTTTAAAGGCTTGCAGCACCACCAGTGTCCAGGCTAGCAGCTTCAGCAGGGAGGCATTCCTTGGTCAGAAGGTGGAATCAGCAGCCAGACTCGTATCTGCTGCTCATCAAGTAAGTAAACTAATAAAAGGAGAAAGGAAAGGACCCCTTTCTCATAAGAGGTGTGGGTGAGCCAATAAATTAAAAGAGAGCGCTCCCCAGACCAGTATGCATTCACTGTATTTGGAGCAGGTTCTGATGAACAACTTAGAAGAAAAAAAACTTGTGATGTTTTGTTAACACGTTTATACAAAAATATTGTACACGTCTTCGCGAGTTGCAATTATAGAATTCACTGCATTTCGCATCAGGCACAGCATGGGAGGCACAACACGGCGACCTCTTAAGACATTCCTGCAGCATGTATTTTTATTTCCCAGAAGCATTACCACATGATGCAGTCCAAGAGAGAGTTTCTGCTGGCACGCGGGTGTGGACTGTCGAAAAGTCGAACCGCTCTGCTTTGATTTCTCCCTGATAGTTTTCCACAGGCCTGGTTTTCCACACAAAAGGAATCACAAACAGTAAGACGATTCTGAACGAGCTGAGCTGTGGTGATCTTTCTTGCAATTATATTGTGTTCCGGGGGCACGGTGTTTGCATTTTGAAAGTGTTTTTTATGGTTTTAAAGCACCTGCTGCTGCATTCCTTTCCTCCAGCAATAAAAAAAATTCAAGTTAAGTTAACTCCTGTTATTAATGTTCTTCCTTGTGAGAGATCAGAGTTTTGTCTAGTTTAGGTTTTGACTCACTTTAAAGCGCAGAGGGTTAATATGCCTGTTGCAAAGAACATGTGCCGTGCAGATTACAAAGTGAATATAATATAAATAGGTCAGTGGGTTACTGCTTTTAAACGAGAGATCCTTTTGTTTGTTGCAGTTTAAGTTAAAATCCTATTATAGAACAGTGAATTATTAATTATCATCAAAGAACTGAATGCACACTGCAAAGTATAGATTAGAGAATAGATTAATGTTGCAAAAAGGGTTCATTTGGGTAGCAATCGATTCCTGTTATTAAAGAGAACCCCCAACTATGGTGTTCCATTTTCAGTTCTGAGTTTGTGCTTCTCCAGACCAAGCACTTCTCAACTATACTGCCTACTAGTATGGATGACATGTCACTCCTACACCTTGTAAACCTCTGACTTATGTAACGTTTCCGATACACTGATTTACATGCATATGATTGATTGTCTCTGTGTAATGAGAGTGTGATGCAAAGTACTCTGACACCCTACACTGATATGAGTGGCGCTATAACTTATTAAATGCATCTGAGAGAGAGAGGGGTTATGGAGACTCGGGCACTGTTAAAATGTGGTGGGGAAGGACTCCGTGATGGAGGTGGTCATTTGGGGGCACCAGCAAACATTGTCGCACTGTGCGCCACCAAGGCAAGCATGATCTCCTTATAGCAAACTCACTGCCACTCCAGGCTACCAGCTCATAAATGCAGAACAATTATAGAGCGCCCCAGATGCCTATGGTGAATGACTGCTCTGCCTCTCAATTACAGTAGCAGAGAAAGATACAAGATATGTGCCAATGTATTGATAAAAGCCACACAAGCATTAAATAAATATAGAAGGGGGATGGGGCACACTGCCTCACCTCTCAGCACCATTCACCCCTTAGCATAATGGTAAATGCAGTTCACAGTATATGCTTACTTTAATAGTAGCTGAATTACAGAGCAATGGTCACTTATTCTAGTTGCAATTGTGATTCTGTGCAACTGTGTGTAAAGGAGGTACACAGTTGGCAAATACCGAGAAGGCAAAAGTAAATTAGAATACAGTGGTTACAGGTGAGTGGGTGCGCAGTGTGTTTGGGAGTTGTGAAGTGAAGGAGATGCGAGGAAGTGCATTCAGGAGTCAGTGAAAGAAGGCTGCTAAAGAGGATAAGATATGCAGATGGATGAGATGTGGAGAGAAAAGGGTGCACATGCACAACATAGAATGAGCATAACAGGCATGATTGAGACACTCTGAAGACCACTACCCCTTCCAAAGGCCTCAGTAATGTTTAATTCAATCTCACAATATCAGAATTGAAACATTTTATTTATTTTATTAACCTTCTTGTTTTCTCGAATGTGCTTACAAATGCACCATTTGCTCACTCTTTCTTCAATATTGTCCCAGGGGGAGAATCCCCCCCCCCCATGACAGTCGAGTTTACTTGCTCAACAGAGGGCACTTATCCCAAACGTTTACACCCCACTATTTTCAAATGTCACCAGCCACCACTGCCCAGCTACTACAAGCCTGTGCATGAGCAGAGAGTCAGGAAAATATTTGTCATGTAAATTATGCCTCAAGTCTATTTCTTAAACATGAGAAAAGAGGAAGCGTTTCACCTTTAAAATATATCAGTTAGTCATTGGAAGGCATTGATGAAAACTGATGCTTTTTTAAAATTCAACAAGAAATACATTCCTGCCCCCCACGGCCCCACCCCGCGTTCAGACCAATGCCATTAGAGATCTCTCAGAGGCCGAAGCATGTCATTATACCTGGAGCAAAATTATAGCTTAATAATTCAAATACAATGGGTTTTTGTCCAGGGCACATCCTAACATCACATATTTGAAAGTGCTCCATATACTATAATGTAGAAAAAGGCTTCAAAATTTGATTAAGCAGGGAAGCCAGGTTTGGTCCCATGTTTTATAGTTTCATGTTGTGCAACTTAAATTAGACACTAGATGGACATTTTTTTCTCTCCAGTTTTACATCAAAAATTAATGCTTAGACTTAAACTCTCAATGATTCCTCAAAGCAGATGCGTTTTATCTTAACATTTTAGATCATATCACTGCATTGAGTGCAAGGTATTAAAACAGCTTTCAAACCTCAACTTAAAACATTTCTGCCACCCTCCCAGATGACAGTGCCATTAATGAAAACTAAGAGCCAAGTCACTTGTCACGTGTCCTCTGTTATTATATGTGAAGCACCCTTATAGCCTATTTCAATCAAACACAACACGTTTTTGTACAGCACATACTCTAAACTCACATATGTGAAGGTATTTATTCTCATACGTGAAGATATTTATTTTTATATGTGATTATGAAGAATATTGCGGCACTCGGAAAATGAAATATTTGTCTGGGATCACACAATTTGATCAAGCAGGGAAGGTGAGATGATCCCATATTTTATAGTTTCACATTGTGCCATTTACCCACTAGATGAGAATCTCTTTCTCTCATCTGTCTGTTTTAAAACAAGAGTTATTGCTTTGACTTTAATTCATAAATCCACTAAGCAGAAGTGTTTCCTGCCCCCGCCATCAAAGCCATTAGTGTACACTAAGAGTCAAGTCAGTTGTCGTGTGTGCCCTATATTCTTATTATACTTGGAGCAACATTACAGCCTATTAAAACAAACACAATAGGTTTTTTACAGCTCACAGCCTGAGCTTTCTTATTTGAAGGTGTTCTCCTATATGAAAATGAAGAAAAATCTGCATAGTGCAATTAAATCTTTGTGTAAGATCAGACAGTTTGCTCAATCAAGGAAAATGGGATTGATCCCATGTTTTGTAGTTTCACATTGTGCAAATTAGCCACTAGATGGAAATCCCTTTCTCTTATCTGTTTTACATCAATGGTCAATGCTTAGAAAGGATTTTTTTCTCTTTCCTGTTTTACAGCGGGGGTTAATAATTTGACTTTAATTCTTGGCATCTGGGCTTAGGTTGTGGCAGAAGCCATAATAGAGATAGTTTCATTTTGAGCCAAGGGTCCAAGAGAGACTCAAGCTGAGTGAAAGCAGGCTTCTGGCTTGAACTTTCAGTGGCTTATCCACATCTACTTTTTCACCACAACAACTGGCAGTGGCAGGTAGTGTCACAAAGTTGATTAACCAAGTTCAGTTTCACAATGGCTTTTGGCATATGGCTTAATGGATAATGGCTTCAAAGTGTTCAAAAGCTATTATGTGGGGAGTTGAGCTATGCACGTGTAGCACCATAAATTCTGCGATATTGGCTAGATCACACATGTGCACTAAGTTAGGGAGAAGTTGTATGGGGAGTTCACCTATGTTAATCATATTATAGTCCCTCTCCATGGGACAGTTTTTATTTCTGATAATTGTAGGGTGGTCATCTTTCGAAAACCAAACACCAGGACACGCGTTAGCACAGGAATACAAAGACGATTCACTGATATGAATCCGGCCGTAAATTACATAATTAAATAAGCGTGGCCGCTATAGTTAAAGCGAACCATGCTGTAATTTAAATAAAAGCGAGCGGCGTGCTATGATGTTGTGAATGGAATAGGGGAACATCATTAAAGAAAATAGTGCTCACTGACTTTTAAAGCAGACTGTGTTAAAACACAAGGGCCAGTCCTCATGGGAGGTAACAAATGCAGACAAGGCGGGACGAAGGAGGGACTAACAAGCCTAATAACGACTCAGAAGCCAGCCTTTACGTAGGACAATGACACAAGCCAGTTAAAAATATGGGCGGAGAGTAGGCGGGGCTTCAAAGCCATGCTCCACTACTGCATGCCTCGCAGGAGCGCATGCGCTGCCCAGGCTCGACCTAAAAATGAATGAAAACTTATGTTTCCAGTTTCCACATTATTTAAAATCCACTGCTTATGCTAATTGGAAAAAGAGTGGGGGAGCGTAATGGAGTCTCTAAGGTGGATGGGTGCTTAGATTTGAGGAAGGCAGTAATGTGGAGTCTTCTAACAATATGCAAGATTGGTTTGAAAGTTTCTCAGGTTCTGCAGCAAGTATGCAAGAGGTCAAATCTGTCTGCATTGCTGTGCGTGTGCCCAGCAAAGTAAGACCTTGACCCGCCCCTCAGACTCAGATTTTAGTTGCCCACACCAGATCACCACACTTCTCCCAGAGAGTCCTGCAGGGCCACCAGAGAGAGCAGGATTCAATTTTTGGTAAAACAATGTTGACTTTGTTGGGTAACCATACCAATGAGTTCCCAAGGCCTGCAGAGAGGTGAGATAATGCCAAAATGCTTTACCAGCAGTGCGGCAATGTGCGGATTAAGTGCTGTACGCGAGGCTGCATTTAGGAGCACATTGTGATCAACAAAAACACCAGCACTAGAATGTGTTAGTCTAATGCCTGATGCGTGGTACTTGGCACAGCTATAATCATTTGAAAATGAATAAAAATACAATTTGAGATCTGTTGATTCTGTTTCATATATGTTATGGCCAATTAATCTGCTGGGTTTCAACACACTGGGCTTTAAAATGTAAAAATTTTAACTGATCTAAATGTAGATTTAACAGGGAAATTCCAAAAGTAATAAATGAATGTCAACAATTATCTTATTCCTGGTCCTCATATGATAAATGATAATTGTTCATCTCCTAAGTATCCTAGTCCCTGTCAGCACAGAACAAGATATATCGGAGGACCTAAGAGATCTAGGGCCAGATGTACGACCATTTAATTTAGCGCCTCGCAATTTGCGACACAATGCGAGTCGCAAATTGCGAGGCGCTAAATGAAATGTACAATAGTGTGTTTAACACTGTTTGCAATTCCCAATGGGGTCGCAAATTGCGAGGCTCATTAATATTAATGAGCCTCTTGCAGTTTGCGAGCCCATTGGGAATGCCAGCTCTCCCAGTGATGGTGGCCTGCTGGGCTCAGCAGACCACCATGTCTGGGACTGCTTTTAAATAAAGCAGATTTTTTTTTTAATGCAGCCCGTTTTCCTTAAAGGAAAACGGGATGCATTTAAAAAAAAAAAAAATGAAATGTTTTCGTTTAATTTTTGCAGGCAGTGGTCCCTGGGACCACTGCCTGCCCTTGAAAAATTATTTTGCATGCATTTGTAAAGGGGAAGGGGTCCCCTGGGGACCCCTTCCCATTTGCGAATGCATTACCACCTTCTTGAAGTAGGTGGTAATTGCGAATGTTTTGCAACCACATTTGCAGTCACAAAACATTTGTACATGATTTTGAGACTCACTATTTGGAAGGGAACGCCCCTTCCAAGGGAACGCCCCTTCCAAATAGCGAGTCGCAAAACCTATTTAGCGAGTCGCAAAAAAATTGCAACTCACTAAATAGGCTATGTACATGGCCCAATAGGTTTTTGCATGCGCAAACGGGTTCGCAAACCCGTTTGCTCATGCAAATACGGGTCATACATCTGGCCCTTAGTATGGTAGCTGAGGTTATTTTGAGGTTAAGAGTAACAAGATCAATTTAAATCATTTATACATCCCAACAGTTTATGCTACAACACCACCTAGGCATCAGAGTCTTTCGGGTTTTATATGCCACTGACTATGCAGTTATTGATAGCATTTTCCTGGCAATTGTCGGCCCTCTAAAGTTATATCATGTGCCTGGGGGTGTGACATAAATGTGCGCTGCTTAACTAATTTGATACAAAACCTGTGCCTGCTGTTCATTTACAACTACTACTATATAACTCCAGCAGTAGGAAGTAACTACTTCAAAATGTTAGAAACCGCTTGCCATTAGAGACATTGTGTAAGTGCACAGGGAGGGTTATGTAATTCAAACACATAACAGCATATGCTTCCTTATGTTTATTGTTACTTTAGCGGTGTTAACTCATAAACCAATCTGTCGAACCGTTAAGTGGTTTTACTACCAAATGATTACATACAGTAAGCCACTGTCTTAAATGCGTTCGTTGTTCCCATGTATATGTTTACACCGTTCTAAATGCAACTACGGTATTGCCAGCGTTGTTTCTATTTTGAATGCAAGAGTTAATCGCTATGCAGAACAGCTTCTATGCGACCAGCACGCGCCACGCGCATATCCCCTGTGACGTCTTTGTTTAGCAGTCCACGCTTTCTGATACCTTGATGGAAAAAGATTAAAATGGAGGATGCAGGGGAGGGAAGTGCTGCCTGTACATTAATTACTTAGCAACTCTGGAAGTTCATCAAGTAGTAACAGCTTAATTATAGCAGTCCATGTAAATGCCTTTTTCTGTAAGTAGCACATGCTGTTATTGTTGCTATCTCTGTAAAGCTTGTCATTCACAGCCACATACACAATGTCCCTTAATTATAATCCTTGCACTGTAAGTCTTTCACTCTGCGCTATGAATCACGCTCGCGCATTGAAAATTCCTGCTGCCTAACCATGCAAAGCCATATAATTATACTGCTTTTAATTCAGCTACTCCTCTGCATGTTGACACGCTGGTTCAGAGCTTCAAATTATTTAGCTTCTGTGGTAAAAAAAACCCATTTTTCTGACATATTTCTGAAAAGCCTGTTTCCAGTGGCAAGACAATCAGTCCTGTATTTGTAATGTTTTTGGCTGTTCAGGAGAAAAAGCTAAGCTAAACTGGCATCTTTGACACATGAATCGACTGTGCTGTCAAAGAGCTCAATTTAAGAACCAGCAAGGTAACATGTTTCCCAAAAATAGAACAAAGCACTTTAATACCTCCCCTATTGATTAACATCGAGCAGATGTGAGCAAGCAGAAGGTGGTGCAAGGCTTCTCTCTCATCTGCTTCCCTGCTGCCACCAGACAATTAAAAGGACAACGTCTCTTTTTGTTTCTTCTCATAAAAGGCACCAAGTAAAAAAGAAATATGGCAAGGCCAAAGGGTCTTATTACAATTCTATCCTTGCACTTTAATAAAAAGCAGTCAAGTAAAATATAAGAGGCTTAATTTCCTAATGGACCTAGGGAAGAGGGAAACCAGTGACAAACAATAGGAAAAATGGAGAGCATAGGCCCTAGAACATACTTGATTGCAAGCAGCGTGTCTTCTTTTATTGCTGATTGTAGCTAAGCAATCTCTTCTTACTGCAATTTATATTCTTCATAAATTTGTTGCATTGGTCACATTTTTGTGTTTGTCTCTTGTGAGCCATGACCCCTTCCTACACTCAACAATGGTAACGTCTATCTATCTATCTATCTATCTATCTATCTATCTATCTATCTATCTATCTATCTATCTATCTATCTATCTATCTGTCCGTCCGTCCGTCCGTCCGTCCGTCGGTCCATCCATCCATCCATCCATCCATCCATCCATCTATCTATCTATCTATCTATCTATCTATCTATCTATCTATCTATCTATCTATCTATCTATCTGTCTATCTATCTATTTCATATTTCTCTCTCTCGCCCCATATACATTGATTAAAAAAAGCATTCTCTTTGCAATTGCAAATACTGCGTAGTAACTGCACATAGCCAGGAACTGCCCACATCATATTTACACTCCGTTTTACAGTTTGCAAATCAGGAAGCATTATCTTATGCTATCAACTATATTCAGAACTGGCATCCATATAATGATTATAGCTTTGGTCAAGATATGTGCTGTTACTACGCAATATTTGAAATTACAAGGAGTATGCTTATATTTTCTTCGGTATTAGTGCACTACATTTCCCAAAATGTACGAGGAGCAAATGGTTATCAACGTCTAGCAACTGATAGATGGCCACTGAGGCAGTAATAATTCGTGAATTAAATGATTGCAAATCCGACAACAGACAGCAAAAGGTTATTAATGCGTGGCAGGCGATAGAAGACCACTGTGGCAATAATGTATTGACAACAAGATGATTTGGAATCCTGTAATGGATTGAACAATGTTCCTTAGGTATAATGCATTGCGATAACATGCTGCATACATGTTTGAATCAGGAGACATTGTGTGCCTAGATGAAAATGGACATTGTAGTGTGTATGTGAATTTTGCTTTGTTATATTCTTAAACTCAGTGCAATACATCTCCCAAAATTCACCATAACGCAGCTTGAATACGGTGTATAAATGGGCATTAAATAAGGACTATGTTAGCCATGATCAAGACCTTGAGGGCTGCAGCCCCTTGATGTCTTATTTTGCCCCTGAGTTTTGGAGTAACACATTTTGATAAAATTGGTCTTTCTGAGTGCAACATGCCTTTGTTCTGTTGAAGATTTATGTTGAATTGGTCTTCCAAAAACGCTGACACTCACAGAAGAGCACACTTCAGCAAACAGTTGGGCCGGTGTTGTTCTACATATACACACTCACACCCACATACACACCCACATACACACAGACCCACACACGCGCGCACACACACACACACACACACACAAGCACACACACACACACACACACACACTACAACATAAACTTCAATTAGCATCCACAAAATAGGAAAGGAACTGATAAATCAATTCAAAACCTACACAAAACAACCCTTAACATTTAAATTTGAACAAAGTAAGAGAAAAATTAAATTAACACCATAGAAAGTGCACAAAACCAGCTTAAGTTTGCAACAAAAATGCCAAATCTACACAAAAGTGACACGCTGACAAAATCCAGAGAGAAAAAACCAAGACCCAACCTTCAAATAAGCTACAATCTACTTCAAAAAGTAAGTAAAACAAATACATTGATTTAAAATTGAATTATATCAACTGCTTAACTTTAAACTTTAAACTTAAAGCAACTACTATATATGTATTTTTCCTTATATCTTCAGACTGTAGTTAACAATAGAAGATCAAACACTTAAATACCGACCTTCAAAACAGAAATGCCACCTTTACAAACAACAAACTCAACAAATAAACATTTAAAAGTAAGTTAATGTCAAACAAAGGGGGCCCTACAGGGCCGCCTGGTACATCATGCCATGTGGATGCACACCTGTGTGCATGCACACCAGTTCCTGCACAGCATCGACTTTACAGTCCATGCCGTGCAGAAACTGTTTTTGCCATTCCCATTGAGGCACCGGCGTAGGAACATCAGAAAAAGCCCGCTAGACATGAGAAACACTTGCAATCTGGCGCGCGGCCTGACCACAGGTTTAGTGGCGCAGTGGCTGGGTGGACCCGACGCCGCACCGCCAAACTCGTAATGAGGCCCTAAGTGTAGAATATGCAACAAATGCCCAATTTACCTATGATCTAAAATATGAATATCCTGTGCATATGTAACAGGCACAGAAGAAGCTACTCACTGAAACCTCCCCATAGAGTTCCTCAGTTCCAAACACACAAGCACAAACTAAATCCCCAATGGACTATTTTGAAGATAATTGGGTTGGCTAACTTCACTTTTCCGGCCACAGGCCCTAACCCAAGTATCAAATACCATGGTGGAACCTATATGACATCACCGTGGCTGAACAAACCAAACCATACAACGCAGTGTCAGGATGGCACAACGCCCTCCAAGCCACATTAGCCTGAAGTTACCCTACCCTGTATCAATTCCTAGAAATCCTACACAAATTAGCAAAGCTGTCAACAACTTAGAATAGAACAATCTATTACCCAAATAAAGCCTAAAATATCCAAACAAACTAATGAAATGTTGCAGCATGAAGTGCGATTGTTTATTAATAGCAAAGGCCTTCCCTACCTAGAATCCATAGCAGTATTACTAGTGTACAAAAGATCTAATACTCCAACTAAAACTAAAAAACAACCTAAAACAACAAACAAACCAAAGATCTTAGGGGCATATTAGCAAGACCCATGTTAAAATTATCGCCGTTTTAGCGGCAGGAAACTGCCGCTAAAACGGCGATAATGGGCTTGCTAATATGCGTTATAGAATTCCAATAGAAGCCCAGGTTAGATGTGCAGGACATCTAACCTGGGCTTCTATTGGAATTCCATAACGCAAGCCCATTATCGCCGTTTTAGCGGCAGTTTCCTGCCGCTAAAACGGCGATAATTTTAACGTGGGTCTTGCTAATATGCCCCGAAATGTATAAATATTATAGAATGTATTTTTCCTAATTGGTCTAAATTATATATATTATTTAGAGTAAAAACCTAGTAAGAATTATGAGTAAAAATGAATTAATGTAATATTAATAAAGAAACACATAATAGAAAGCAACATACACTACAAAATAATAGGTAAACACCAACAACCAGTTAGTAATAAATAAATACATGACAAAGCAACAAAGGAACATGCCATTAAATAAATAACTGTAAAACAAGCAAAAATTCCAAATTATTAAAAATATAAATACATCACTTACAGTTTTGTAGCTGATGTCCATGATCTTCCTTAAATCCACAAAAACCAATACAAAAGACCCAAATGATGCAAAAATCAAACACTTGAAAAGTATATCCTTAGAGATAATCCATGGTCCTTTGAAGCCATCAAAAACCTGAAAAATATTAATTTTAAAAATGCCCAATTTACCTGTGATCTAAAATATGAATATCCTGTGCATATGTAACAGCCACAGAAGAAGCTAATCACTGAAACCTTCCCGTAGAGTTCCCAAGTTCCAAACACACAAGCACAAACTAATTACCCAATGGACTATTTTGAAGAAACTTGGGTTGGCTAACTTCAATTTTCCGGCCACAGGCCCTATCCCAAGTATCAAATACCATGGTGGAACCGATATGACAGCACCGTGACTGAACAAACCAAACCATACAATGCAGTGGCAGGATGGCACAACGGCCTCCAAGCCACCTTAGGCTGAAGTTACCCCACCCTCTATCAATTCCTAGAAATTCTAAACTAATTAGCAAAGCTGCCAACAACTTAGAATAGAACAATCTATTACCCAAATAAAGCCTCAAAATATACAAACAAACCAATGAAATGTTGCAGCACGAAGTGCAATTGTTTATTAATAACAAAGGCTACCCTACCTAGAATCCATAGCAATATTACTAGTGCACAAAAAATCTAATACTCCAACTAAAACTAAAAAACAACCTTAATCCACAAACAAACCAAAGATCCTAATTTATAAATATTATAGAATGTATTTTTCCTAATTGGTCTAAATTATATATATTATTAAAATAAAACCTAGTAAGAATTATGAGTAAAAATAAATGCATGTAACATTAATAAAGAAACACATATTAGAAAGCAAAATACACTACAAAATAATAGGTAAACACCAACAACCAATTAGTACCAAATAAATACATTTCAAAGCAACAAAGGAACATGCCATTTAACAAATAGCTGTAAAACAAGCAAAAATTCGAATTTATAAAAAATATAAATGTATCACTTACAGTTTTGTAGCTGATGTCCATGATCTACCTTAAATCCACAAAAATCAATAAAAAAGACCCAAACGATGCAAAAATCAAACAGTTAAAAAGTATATCCATAGAGATAATCCATAGTCCTTTGTTTTTTTGTGTTGACATTTTTTATTGAATTTTACAATAAAATATATAGTAAACACCAATTTAGTAAAACAGTAGATCATTGATAAATAGAAAATACATGTTATGATGATAAATAGGAACGGATAAACATAATAAATAAGTTAAATAAGAAATCATTATGTATAAATATTGAAATATAAATATTTAGATTAATAAATAGACAAATAAGTGAATTTATAAATAGTAACAGTAACATGAAAAGAGATTGACATTGTATACGTTATAATGTATTATAATATATAACAATATATAAAATATATGAATATATCTTACATGCAAGTAAAAACAATATCTTTATAGAGATAATTATATTGATAAAATCAGTTCACAAAAGTTTAAAGAAAAGTGAAAAGTTGATATGAAAAGTGAAAGGAAAAGAAAATAAGATAAGGAAGATAAAGCAAAACAGTGAGAGAGAATGAAAATAAAGAATAAATAAATAAATAGAGCCAGAGTAAGGAGGGGGGGAAGGAAGACAAGGGGTAAGAAAATGAAATAGTAGAGGAAAAGGATGTGAAATAATTAATTAAGTGATTCGATTATTTGCATTAGAAGAGAGAGTAGAATTGGAAGCATCGTCGATTTTAGTTTCCAAAAAGGAGACCAAGTTTGAAGAAAAATGTCAACTTGGTCCTGGAGGTTGTAGATTGTGCGCTCATGTAAGGCCGTCTGCATCATTGCCACCAACCATTCTTCCTGAGAAGGTGGAGATGAAGACTTCCAATGGCACAAAATGCAAATTTTGGCTGTAGCTAGTGCAGTATGAAGGAGACGAATTTGTGGCTTAGAAAGTTTTGGAGAATGGCGTAAATCATGTAAAAGGATGGTGGCAGATGTAAGTGGTAAAGATAATGACATTGTGGAATTCAGAGTTTTGCCAACGAAGGTCCAAAAAGACCTGATTTGTGGGCATTCGCAAATGATATGGGCTATGTCACAACCAGAGTTGGAACATCTCCAGCAATTAGTGTGCGAGAGTAGTCCAGCTTTATGTAATTTGATCGGTGACCAGTGCCAGTCATGGAGGATTTTAAATATGCAGAATTTAAGCCTTGCTTCACGAACTCCTTTATGCAATCCCTCCAATATCTGGTCCCATTCAGAAGCCGTATATGAAATAGATAAGCGGGATTGCCATTTATTGCAAAGAGTGTGGGAAAGAGACTGTGAAAAAGAGGAAGCACAAAGGTTTTGTAAAGACCAGAGGTCACTCCCTTGAACTTCCCCCATAAATTTAGGTAAGATAATATTGGAGAAACCTGGAGCAACCAAGGGGGAGATCCCAAGTGCTTCTTCAAACATTGTTGAAGTTGAGAGTATTTAGAAGAGTGTTGTATAGGAAGATTAAATTCCTCGCATAGTTGAGAGAAAGTTTTAAAATCTCCATCATGGAGAAGTTGATCTGGGGAATAGATGCCAGCTTCTTGCCATAAAGGCCAGGATAGAGTACGACCATTGATACGTATAGCTGAGTTATTCCATAGGGGAGCCTTAACATGAATACGCGCATTTGAACCCAATATGCGATGTCCCCTCTGCCAAGATTTGTGCATGATTGATAAGATCGGATTTTTAGGGTCAGAAGAACTAGCGCCACTACCATATAAAAGAGAGAGACCTGAATCCTTAGATAAAAGATGACGCTCGATGGAGACCCATTGCGGAATGTCTTTAGTTTCTGGCAGAAAATAAGAGAATTGGGAGATGTGTAAAGCAAGGGAATAGTGTTCGATGGATGGAAGACCCATACCTCCATATAACTGGTGGGCCTTTAATTTTGGCACAGCAAGACGCGGTTTAGCTGAACCCCAGATGAAGAGCTTAATCTTGGAATCTATTGATCTGAGGGTAGCTAAAGGGATCTGGAGGGGAAGCATACCTAAAATATAAATGAAACGCGGCAGAGTGACCATTTTGATAGCTTGAACTCTACCCCAAAGAGATAGTCCTAGAGCTTTCCACTTATCAAAATCCCTCTGCATTTGAGAAAATAGAGGAGCTAAGTTGTCTGCAGCCATATTTTCCAAACCTTTATTGACTAAAATTCCTAGGTATTTAAGATGTGAAGACTGCCAATGAAAAGGAAATCCATAAATTGCTGACTTTGTAGTGCCATCCGAAATGGGTAATGCTTCACTTTTGTCCCAATTTATTTTATAACCCGAAAAGGAGGAAAAATCATTAATAATTTGAAGGAGGGACGGGAGAGATCGGGGAAGATCAGTAAGAGTAAGAAGGATATCATCTGCATATAAGTAGATTTTAGAATGCCCAATTGGAAGGGGGACACCTATAATATCATCAGATTGTCGGATTGCAGCAGCAAGAGGTTCCATTGCTAAAAGAAAAAGGAGGGGGGACAACGGGCAACCCTGGCGCGTACCTCTCCGAATTGGGAATGTAGTAGATAAAAAACCGCCACAGTTTACCTGAGCTGAGGGGTTATCATATAATAAACGCACTTTAGCGATGAATTGATCACCTAACCCAAATCTGTGCATTATAGTAAAAAGATATTCCCACTCAATGCGGTCAAACGCTTTTTCTGCATCAAGCGAGAGGGCCAAGGCATCTTCTGAAAGATGTTTAGCAGACCATAATGTATGGGCCAATGTACGGAGATGATTCCGAGAGGAACGCCCGGAACAAAACCCACTTGAGAATTATGTATCAGGGAGGGCAGTACTTTGCGGAGACGAGACGCCAAAATACTAGCTAAAATCTTAATATCACAATTCAATAAAGAGATAGGACGATAGCTACCACATAAGAGAGGGTCTTTGCCAGGTTTAGGTAAAACGGCTATAATTGCCTTATTAGAAAGAGGTCCCAATGACGATTCTTTATCAGCCTCGAGAAATGCAGCATGCAAAGTATCAATCATATTATGACCTGCCCATCTATAAAATTCAGCAGGAAAACCATCCTCTCCGGGGGCTTTATGATAAGGCAGAGCAGCAATAGCTTTGGAGATTTCATCTCTTGTGATGTTACCATCAAGCAAAGCTCTGCCATCATCCGAGAGACGCGGAAGATTCACCTTTGCTAGAAAAGAGGACATCGTATCTAGGTCAATTTGATTGTTTGGAGTATATAAAGATTGGTAAAAGGAGGCAAATTCATTAACTATCTCTTGGGGCCTTGTAAGCATGTCACCTTGAGTCGATCGGATAGCTGGAATAGCCATTGCAGCTTCTCTTTGACGTAATTGTGCAGCTAACAACCGCCCAGCCTTTTCCCCTTGTTCATAATGTCTCCCTTTCATTCTTTGTAAAGCATACTCAGCTTTAGATGTAAAGAGACCATTAAGGGACATGCGTGCTTGCTCTAACAATTTGCGATTTTGTAAAGTGGGATCTGATATATATAGATGAGAATAATATTGAATGTCTCGTTCTAATTCTGCTTGTTTTGCAATATTATTCTTATTGACGAGAGCTGCGTCACGCATTAACTGTCCCCTAATGGTGGCCGTAGCTGCCGCCCATACAGTTCTCCTAGAAGTGACAGAACCCTGATTAATAGAGAGATAATCTTGGAGATGGGATTGTAATTTAAGTTTACCCGTGGGTGTCCTGTATTTCTGGATGCTCATACGCCATGGTTTGCGCCCCGGTTGGGATAAACCTAAATCTAGAGATAAAAGAACAGGAGAATGATCAGACAAGGCCGCTTCCAGAATTTGAGACTCTGTGACCAATTGGACCGCTTTGTGTGATAGAAGAAAGTAGTCTAAGCGGGAAAATGTGCCATGCGAGGATGAAAAGAACGTATAGTCCTTATCTTGTGGGTGACTGAGACGCCAATGGTCAACTAAACCATTATCAGAGAGTATGTCTTTTAAAATAGCTCTATCCGCTGCATTAGCTCTATCAAACTGGCCAGTTTTGTCTAGAATAGGATCTTGTACCAGATTCCAGTCCCCACCAATGAGATATTGTGAGGCATCAATCTCTGTGAGAAGACGATTCAGTTGAAGAAAAAAGGATTTTTTAGTGCCAATCGGAGCATAGATTGATTTAAGACAAATGTAAGAATTCCCTATACGCAATTTGACAAACACATATCGACCATCAGGGTCTGACCAGGTCTTGGAAATCGTAATTGGAAGTGATCTCCGAATAAGGATTGCAACTCCGCATTTACGGACAGGACTAGCATCTGTAGGGTCATTTTTGTGAATGCTGCTATGAATGACCTTCCCCACCCAATCTCTACAGAGTTTATCAGATTCAATCTCATCAAGGTGTGTTTCCTGTAATAAAGCTATGTCTACATGTTTGGACTGTAAGTAAGAAAGTACTTTCTTCCTTTTAATGTAATGGGTGAGGCCATGGACATTCCATGTAATAATAGATAGAGGATGAGTATTAGCCATGATGGGATACAATCAAAAGGAATTAAAAGTGAATGTAATAATCAGACAAAAAAAAAAAA
Organism: Calotriton arnoldi; assembly: GCA_963921515.1. Classification (NCBI taxonomy): domain Eukaryota; kingdom Metazoa; phylum Chordata; class Amphibia; order Caudata; family Salamandridae; genus Calotriton; species Calotriton arnoldi. The sequence goes on along the minus strand of CAWUFW010002323.1, from coordinate 1,140,192 downwards.
AAAAAAAAAATGAATGGGAATACAATGAAAGGGAATAGGGTAGGATGGGAAGGAGGTTACTCTGGCTTTTAAGTGATAGAAAAGTGTAAGAAAGTAAGAGTTTTAAAAGTTGAAAAGGTGCAGTATTTAAAACGTATGGGTGAGAAATGTAGTAAAGAAGAAAAAGGAGATATAAGAAAAGGTAAAAGGAAGACCCTATAGGAATATATTAAGAAGATCAAACTATACTATGCAATCAGAATAACTGTAACTGTGAGAAATAGAAAGGAGAATCAAAATTGATAGAAGTCCGTTGCCTACAACTTTTAACTTTTAACCGCGGGTCTGGGCTCACTGGAGCACCACCACGAGTACGAACCCCCTCAGGAGAGTAGAATATTAATATGAGTATTAGCCAGGACAATAAATTAGGAAAACTAAAGAGAGAATAAAAACCCCTGAGGTCCGAATGCATATAATAGCATGTGTTAGGACCGAAAATTCATTTAATTAAGAAGCATAAGTAAACAATAAAACATACCTAAAAGTAATAAAGAAATGAAAAATATATTCCAGAAATTATAGTGAACTGTTAAAGTCATCATTCATAAATACAATGTCCATAGAATTCATATAATAAAAAAACATGTGCTAAGATAAATAACTATAAATATGAGCATTAATGTTGTCTAAGAGGGAGTATTAAAAACGTAGGAATGGATAAGGGACCTATTCATAAAAGATGAAAATATCAAACTATTCAAAGCATATATCACAAAATATAACAGATGACCGGTACAGTATATAATTGGAGATGTAATTCTTCTGTCAAAAGGTCTCAAATAAGATACATATTAAATATAGTTATAAAGCTAAATCCTCAATAATATATTGTAAGCACGTACAATAAATAAGTAATACTCATTTTTGCCCCCCGGCTGAAAGGCAGGGTACAGGTAAAACATAGAAGGTGTGTATTAGCTCGGCTCCATAAGCCAGGTAAGTTGATAAAAAAGGATATTAACAGAGGATGCAACTATGGGGATAGTATATAACAACTATACCTATTTTCCATCTGAGGCAGACTTCAAGGGAGATCGAGACTTATCTCTACGTTGTTCTTGTGCAAAAGTGACTACAGGCTGTAAAATAGATGTTTGATCACCGTGTGTACGAAAAGGGCGTTCTATGTCTCTACCTCGATGGCGAACTTCATCAAGGTTGCGATGTCTGCTATCTGCTAACTGTTGAGGTTGTGCAGATCTGTGACCAGGCTGATCGTGAGAGACAAGTTGTACATCCATATCTTGAATCGATAGGCTGTCAAGGAAATGTTGTAAATCCTCAGGATTGTAGAAATCTCTGGACTCACCATTTTCAGTAATGCGGAAACGCGCTGGGTCGAACAAACCATACTTGATATCCAACTTCTGTAATTGTGGCCTCATAGATAAGAATAATTTCCTTCTTTCGTTAGTTTCTCTCGAGAAGTCAGCTGCCATTTGTATTTGATGACCATCATAAATGTAGGATCTTTGCGTGCGAGCTAACATTAGTATCTGTCTGACTTGCTCATGTCGCAAAAAACAAGCAATTAGGGGTCTTGGTCGAGTGTCCAAAGTTTTACGTGGTGGTCCAATACGATGAGCGCATTGTATTTCCAATGGTGGGTCAAAAGTAGTGCCGAGTAGCTTGGGAAGAAGATTACATAGGAATAGCCGGGCATTCTGGCCTTCAATTTTCTCTGGAAATCCAAAGAAGCGAATATTGTCTCTTCTATTGCGATCTTCCAAGTCAACAAGCTTACTGCGAATAAATAGAAGGTCTTGATCACTGCTTTGTGCTGAATCAAGTTTATTTTCTACTACTGTTAATCGACGATCCAATCCTTCTGTTTTTTGATGGAATTGCGCAATATCCGCTCTAATGGATTTGGTTTCTGACGTGAGGGAAGAAATGTTATTGTCCATCTCTGTCAGACGGCAGCTGATAGATGAGATTTCCTGTAAAATGCGGCTCATAGTTGCTCCTGTCTCTGCTGTTGAGGTGACTAAAGGTGGATTAGGTGGTGATGGAGGTGACCCTTTAACAGGCATAGTACGCGACTGTTTGTGCGCGTCTGTAAAAGAAGACAGTTTGGAATTTTTGTTGCCATTTTTTTGATTAGACATCTGAAAATGCTTTCCTTCAAAGTGTTGCAAAGACCAGGCACATATGTGTAAGTATGAGGATGTAAAAGTATACCACACTTAATCCAGAAGGCTCTTGTAAAATAAGAATTTTAGCCTTTTACCAATGGTAGTTACAAGCGTTATTTGTCGCAAATAACAACGTGCAGTATCTTATAACATGAAATATTTAGCGTTTGTCACTTAAAACAATATCAGTATAAATAACTAGTGGTTATATTGTACATAAAATCATTGAACCTTTAGAAAATGCAGTATAAGGCTGACAAGATGATCAAAGCATTAAGCGGGAAGTGCGTACTGCGGCACAAAATTTCCTCACACAAAATATTTCAAAAGCGGAAAAACATTTTTTTCCCCACTAGATCACGTAGATGCTGTAGTCATAACGTTGTGCCCTCATGAAAGGATGCCTTTAATGAACAACATCAGTCTATCTGGTGACATTCTGGGAATATGTCACAGAAATACAGAAAGTGTTGGCTGACCTAAGAAACTCCATACGTTATGATTCACTTTGTAGTTTTTGTCAGATGAGAGCTGGAAAGCTTTATTAAAGAATCACAGTTAAAAGCTGATGGAACATATGGTAATTGCAATGCAGAAAGGCAGCGTGTGAGGTGCTTCAGTGGAACAGCTGAGCTCCGATACTTGAAAAAAGCTTGATGAAATAACATTTGTTTCAGTCAAAATTGCCCTTGAAAAGGGTCATTTGGTCATAAAGTCATTCACAGATGAAGACAGCAAAGAAACATCTTACCGGTTTAGAATTACTGAGGCACCGAGCGATATAAACAGGTTTCCGTCACTCACAATGATGCAGCCCTCTCAGGAATGCAGCGAGGGGGGGCGCTCCAGTTACGCGAGGGCCGAGGTTTTGTCGTAATACAAGGCCCAGGGGCCCAGGTTACCGGAGCAAAAAGTATTCCTGTCAGGATTAACCCTAAAAAGGGTTGTTTGAGTCCGAAATTCAGCCACAAGTGAGAACGCTGCAATATAGTGCCATATCTGTGACAAAGGTGGTCCTGGCTGAAGAATGAAGTGCGCCGCCTCCGTTAAGGGTCCGTCTCGTAGCGGAGCCTCACGTTCAGGCGGCCATCCTCCTTCGTGGCCAGACCACGCCCCTCCGTCAATCCATAGTCCTTTGAAGCATTCAAAAACCTGAAAAATATCAATTTAAAAAAATGCTTCTTGGAAACCAAAATAAAAGCAAATATAAAATTAATCTATGTTAAAATATAACCAGCTTAATTTCCTTTCTCAAAAAACATATATAAAAATAAGAAGCATTCCACTCTGGCAAGCTACATGTAAAAACACAATATACCCACCCACACGTTACAAATACCCTAAAAACATTACAAACAAAATCGCATTAATTTAAAAACAACAATCACATAATACAAGTAATCAATAAACTATACTATACTACATATATTTCACTGATGCCTACTTCATTACAGAACAAAAACTAAAACTACAACCTAATACAACACTAGTCAACCATAACAAGACAATATATTAATCTAACTTTATAATCCCTACCCACATCATCCTACCTCCAAAGCCCAAAATAATTAACCTAAAAGTAGTCTTGCCTGATCTCTAGAGCTGCAGCAGGGAACCGCGACCAACAGGAACCAGGAATAACTGAAAATGATGAAAATAGACAAATAAGTATAGGTAGCTGTAACAAAACCGTAGCTAAATGAAAATAAGAAGGAATGGTTCCAAACAGGTCAATGAGTATTAAACTATACATGGTAATACAGTTATGTATTTGTTATAAATAAATATTTAAAAATATCAAACAATATTATAAAGAGTGTAAATGTACAAAATTGTTATAAAAGATATTCTTACAAGTACTGGGAAAAAATGTGCTATTAATAGTAATAGTTATTATATATTTAATAATCATATGCTTACAAACATGTTTGTTGATTGTTCCTTAAATATATAAAATGTTATGTGAAAAATTAACAGTAAATGTTAAAAATAAAGAAAATGTATACTAACTCAAAATATGTTAAAAGTGGACTATAAACTGCTGTTATAATAAAAACTGTATGTAGAAAATAATCACTATAAACCTATGTGTAAAAGTGTCATGAAAATGTATTAATACAATTTATGTTAATGAATCAAAGTGTATATATTATTTGTATATACATACAAACACTACACACCATCCGATATTTAAAAACATGCGCATATTTAGTAGACATTATTTATTATTTAAATTCCAATTTACAGTACATCGAGAAAGGTACTACATTTACTATTCCCACTCCAATCTAAGCTGCTTTGGGGAAAGTATTGCAAATTAACTATATTAGATTTACTATTTCCGCTCCAATTGATGCTGCATTGGGGAATTTTTGGACGCTAAAGGGGTTACATTTACTATTCCCAGTCGAATCTGCACTACATTGGAGAAGCTGTTAAACAGTAAAGGGGGCATAATTACTATTCCCACTCCAATCTAAGCTATGTTGGGACAGGTGTTGGATATTAAAGAGGTTGAATTTACTATTTCTACTCCATTCTAAACTACTTTGGTGATAGTGTTCAACATTAAAAGGGATAGATTTACCATTCCCACTCCAATCTTGGCTACATTGGGGAAAGGTGTTGAACATTAAAGAGGTTAGTTTGACTATTCCCTCTCCAATCTAGGAAACAGTGGGGAAATTGTTTGACATTAAAGGTGTTACATTTAATATTGCTACACCAATCTAAACCACGAACCCAGAATTACACTTTGCATCCATTTTCCATTACTTTTTTTCATGATAATCCAATGCAAAGTGTAGTGGTGGTATGTACAATACAATACAAATCACAATTTGTGTTGGTTCGTAACCAAAAGAAATGCAAAGCTGCACAATGTGCTGCCTTGCATTAGTTTGCATCAAGCGAGCCCTCCATGGGCATTGCATGGGTGTTCCCATCCAGAGGTCTGCGCCACTGAAGGGTCAAACACACCACAAACTCCAACTGCTGTGGAAATAATTTTATTTTGTTTTAACAAATGCCAAAAGCAACGCATTTTGGAGACCACATCTCCTTGCTCACGGGTTAGGGGCAGGGAAAAATAACAGGAACTTTATTGCATTTGTTACAACAAGCGAACATTGAGGTAGGACCCCATTTCCTATGGCATTCGGACGCAGGGAGGAGCAAGATGGCAGATTGATGCCGCAGCGGAGAGCAGACACATCCTGCACACCCAGGCGATGTTAACCCGGAAAAATGCTGAAGATTAAAAGCTACTAAGTTACTAAGACTAGCAGAAAAGGCAGGATACTTGCATCTCCCTATCTAAAGAAAAAGGGAATGAACAGCTAAAACTTACGGAAACTCGTGGAAACTCCATAAGGCAAAGGCGAATGCAGGCAACATCGGCGGTTGTTATCGGACGTTTGCTGTATACGTCCCGGGTTGCACGCTGGGTAATTGGATGCTGCTCGGCGGTCTATTGGTCGAGGCTGCCCTTGAGACTGCCCTCAGACTCAGCCTTAGACTTTGCTTCAAGTGGAGATATGGCTCCACCAAAAACAGTTCCTAGAAACACACGGGCAGTACGAACTCCGGCGAATGTGGCAGGAGCTTTGGGGGCTGATACTGCCGAAGAGGGACCCGCGGCACAGAAAATGAATACCACCAAGGACGTCTCGAAAGTAGGTAAGCCGCTATTGTGAATTTTGCAGTCAGGAAAAGCAGCGGACCTCTTCACAGCAGGCGCACTTAATGAGCAAATGGCTGGCAACAAAATCGCAGACGCTATACTAGAGGCAATTCCAGCACGCTACAATGACAATAATGAGGCCTGCAGCGGCAGCCCAGGTGGTCCTAGGCTAGAGAAAACTAACTCTCTGGACCAGCCTGAGAATGCTCCAAGTTCAGACAATGCTACAATGTATCTACCCGAAGTGTGCCCGTCGCCATTGGAGTCACCAGAGATGTGGGCTAATGCTACAGGAGGTGCGGAAGTTAGTAGTGAGCAAGCGGGAACTTCCATAGAAACTGGGAAGGAGTGCTTAGCATCAAAGGACCCGGCAGGTTCTATGCTGAGTTATGCAGATACAGCAATAACGTTTCCCAGAATGAGCCCAGATATGGACACAATCACGCAATTGGTGACTCAGGCATTGTTTGGGGATGGTGATGGAGTGTTAGGAGATGGGGAAGATTTATTAGAGCCACAAGGTGCTCGTCAGGAATCTGATAACCCCAAGCTACTAATAAAAAAGAGAGACATGCAGGTAGCCCTCAAGAGCGCAGCGGAGAGTGTATGGGTTGAGAGTAAGTCACCTAATGCATCCTTTGGCAAAAAGAAAAAAGAGAAGGCCAAAGTAATGAGAGCCGGGAAGAAAATACCCAATGGAAATGATAGCCAGCAACACTGTACTGTGCCCTCGCGTGCCAAAGATATTTCAGGCAGTATCCCTCTCCGTAGATGGGTTCAGGCGAAGGGAGGGGTCAAGACAATAGTATCACGACTATCAGGCACAAGCCCAACAGATAGCAGCAGCAGTATGGAAGGCGGAGGTATAGCGGGCGTCAACCCAGAGTTAGAGTCAGAGATAGTCATCGGGCAGTTAATTAGCCCGTGTTCTAAAGGCTTGCCATCGACATCGGTCCCTACTAATGTGGGGGGGCAGACAATTGAGAAACATCAACCAGAGAAGGCTCAGGACGATGACGAGCCATCACTCTCCCTGATCATTTTGGCCTTAAATGATCAAAGGCTCGAAGCGCAGGAACATTACGCGCAGGCTAGAGTGGATAATCACAGTATCCAGCAGTCATTAAAAGAGGTGACGCCTAAAGTCGGGACACTCACGAAAGATATCTTGGAACTGCAGCAGAGGGTTGCGGACACTGAGGAGACCACCACTCTAACAGTCAGTTCGCTGCAGAAACATGATGCTCAGATCTTAGCCATGCAGGTTAAGATAGAAGATTTAGAGAACCGGCTGCAATGGCACAATCTAAGGCTAATCGACGTCCCAGAGGGGAAGGAGGGGTCAGACCCTAGAGCATTGTGGTTCAGTTTTTTCAGAAGGCTTTTCCCAACCTAGTGGATTGGGACTGGGACTGTCAGCTACAAAGAGTTCATAGACTCCCATTTGTACAACATAAACAAGGATCTCGATATCCGCAGCCTTTCCTGATCTTCTTCAGAAATTTCTTACTTAGACAAGCTGTATCTCTGAAGGCTCATCCTAGTTCCCCTGTTACAGTTGACTCTCTTACTTTCTTTGTGCTTTCTGATCTCTGCAAGGCAACAATGGATAGACGCTGGAAGCTACACCTGCTAATAGACCCGCTAAAAGCTGCTGGAGCACAAGTATTTCTACAGGAGTCTGCACGGCTAAAGGTTATGAAGGGAGGACACTCCTATTTTTTTTCAACTGAGCAAGAGACCAAAGAAGCCATCTGCAAGTGGCAAACAGAGGCGGCGAATAAGACTTAAGAGAGCTATATATTGGACTTTTCTAGATGCACAAAGTAAAAAGGGAAGGGGAAGTTAGTTTCTGAACTTTCTGACTTTTCCCTCTATGGTACTTGTGAGTTCTCTCTATTGTCTTCCTCTTCATTTCTTTTTTCGGCTTTTCTTGATTGACAAATTCACAATTGGATCATGTATGTGGGGTTCGGTGCGTGGGCTACCGTGGTGGTACTGTCTCCGAGTAGCTGCCCAGTCAGCAGCAGCTGGTAAAAGTGGAGGATTCCTCCTTTACGATACAGTGAGGGGGGGTGGCGATAAGGGTAAATGGGGAGAGGGGTGGGTTATTAGTGGGGAGATGGAGGGGCAAAAAAAGAGTCAACAAGGGGGCACATAGGGGTTTAGGAAGTAGGATGGTAACTAGAACATATAATTTTGATATACGTATAAGAATAAAGAGGGGTACTGGGAGGAACAGCAATATGGTTGAAGAGAACAATCTTTTTTATGGACTGGTGTGTGGCATGGAATGTTGTAGGCCTTAATAGTGGAAATAAGCGGCAACTCGTACATGAGGAGTTAAAAATGTACAGTCCCCAGATAGTCTTATTAACAGAGACGCATCTTTCGTACAAAGACCGTAGTTTCCTTAAGCACTTGGGGTATGAAACAATAGTATGTACAACACAAAGCACTTCGATAAGGGGTACTGCTATATTAAAGGATAAAAGGTTTGCATGCACGATACATAAGACATTGGCAGATCAGAGGGGGAGATGGGCACTTGCACAGTTAGAAATTAGAGGTAAGAAATACGTTTTCTGTTCAGTATATGGTTCTAATATAGATGACCCTACTGTCTTTGACATATTGAACATGGAGATGCTAAATTGGGAGGGGGAGCGGTTGATAATTGGTGATTATAACTGCGTTATGGACTATAGTATAGATTCAACAAGGCAGGGAGCTACTCCCAGAATGCGGAGGACGCGCGCAGCAATATTAGAAATGGGGCGGCTGTAGGCTACAAGAGATGCATGGAGATTGCTATATCCAACTATCCCAGGCTACACATATTACTCTGCCCCACATAGGCTCTACTCCAGAATAGATATGGCATGGGGGTCTGATAATATAATACTGTCATCAGATATGGAAGTATGCCTTCGGGTCACCTCCGATCACAATCCTATTATATTATTTTTTCGGGCCACAGCTGAATGCAAGACAATTAGATCTTTTTCTTTTCCTAGATATTTACTCACGGATAGTGGATACCTGGCTAATACTAGCAAACAGCTCGAGTTTTTCTTTAAAGAGAATATGGGGTCAGCCTCCCCGCTTACTGTCTGGGATACAATGAAACATTTGTAAGAGGGGTAACTCAACAATATATATGGCAGCAGAATAAAGAGCGGAAAGCTGCAGGCAAGGCTATTATTCAAGCATTATGCAATATAAAAACAACACGCTGAGGCTGTTCTGCGGGGTACTAGTGATCAGGATCAGTTGCTTCTTTCTCTAATAGACATAAGAATAGCCACGAAGAAGTCCTTTAGGGAGAGAATTGCAGTTAGATACAACAAGCATCAGCTCTTGCAATATGAATATGGAGAGCAAATAGGAAGGGTCTTGGCTTTTAAGGCTGCAGATGAAAGGGCTAAAACTCAGATAAATGCCATAAAAGGGACAAATGGAACCCTACATACACATCCACAATTCATCTTAGAACAGTTCTCCATGTATTACCAAAAACTGTATACACAGACTATAACATCAGAAGAGGGAGATATACAGCAGTATCTTCAGGGAAGTAATCTCCCGGCTGTGAGCGAAGAAGAACTGGTTTTATTAGATAGTAACATCTCGAATGAGGAAATAAGCACAGCAATATCTACCTTGCCCTCCGGGAGAGCGGCCGGGGAAGATTACATACCTGTCAAATTCTATAAGGTTTTAAAAAATATTCTGATCATACCATTTAATATGGTTATACAACATATTGGCTTAAGTGGGAAGATACCAGAATCATGGAATATGACACAGATGGTCTTTTTTTTAAAAAGGACAAACCCCCTGATGAGTGTGGCTCTTATCGGCCGATTTCGCTTATAAATGCGGATGCCAAGATTTTCGCAAAAGTTTTTGGCTAATCGTCTGGCTCCAATAATGCCCGGATTAGTATCTGATCACCAACATGGTTTCATTCTGGGCAGGGATACTACAGCTCATGTTAATACGGCAGTGGGGGCCTTCGATATGGCTGGGAATCTGTCAATAAATATTGGCATGATTCTTTTGGACGCCGAAAAGGCTTTTGACAGGGTGGGGTGGGATTTTCTGTGGGCTACTCTGGCAATACTCGGATTCAGAGGACAATTTAGGCAATGGGTACAAGCTCTGTATAATAAACCTCAAGCTAAATTATCATACTCAGGCTTACATTCATCAACATTCCCAATTTTATGCGGCACAAGGCAGGGATGCCCTCTCTCTCCTCTGTTGTTCGCTCTTTACATCGAGCCATTTATCTGTGCACTGCAATCTAGCTTACAAATTACTCCACTAGTGTTAGGTGCAACTCAGCTCAAGGTCACTGCTTATGCGGATGACATTGCGGTTTTTACAACTGACCCAGCTAGGGCGATAAATCTTATTGAGGATGGAGCAACTAAGTATGGCTCTCTGTCCGGATATAAATTAAATGTGAAAAAACACAAGTACTTCTTAATTTTAAGCCCGAAAGACCAATAGCGGGCATTTGCTCTGTAGCTAGGGGTCACGGTCTCGGCGCAGATTGATTGGATACTTGCTTTAAACTACGAACCATTACTGAAAGACACAGCTAAGCAGTTAAAGAACTGGCACAAACACCCAATAGGAATTGTAGGGAGATGCAATATAATTAAAATGAAAGTACTGCCTAAATTTTTATATTTATTTCGATCCATTCCTCTGCGGATTCCCAATTATTTTTTTAAGAAACTTGAGGGCGTGTTCAGCAGCTTCATCTGTGGGTACAAAAAAGCCCGACGAGCGATAGATCTGTTAAAGCTCCCATACAACCAAGGAGGACTTGATTTCCCTGATTTTAAAATGTATTTCTGGGCAGCTTTTGCTGGGCGCTTTCGTAGCCTCCTAAGTCTTGACCATAAAGACTCTTTTTATCGTTTGATTTTGTGAGATGCCAGTCGTATGTTCTTATATCGAATTAAGGATCCAAACTATTTTGAAAGAGTTAGGTTTAAGACTATCAGAGATAGCATATATATATGGCGTGCAATGGCTGCTAGATGTACTCTATGGTTTTATTATGATATGCTTCCTCTATGGGGCAATCCTATCTTCCCAGAGGTGTTTCATGATGCTGCCAGCAAGCACTGGGCTAGATATGGGAATTTGTGTCTTGGAAATCTGTACGATAATAATGGCTTTGCTGCTTTTGAGAGCTTGCAGCTCCATTATAAACTACCTGGCCACGTGTTTTACAAGTATCTCCAGATCAGGGACCATTTCGTGAAACATCTAGCTTTGAAGACAACATCTAACTCTGAGATCTGGGATTGTTTACACGGGGAAAAGACAAAGTCTTTGATTGGTGAAATGTATAAATGTCTTAATAACTATAGACAGAGTGATTGTGAAAGGCTTACAGCGCATTGGAGTAATGCTCTGGGGACGGTGGTTATGTCTACCGCTATCAAACAAGCACTTGAAACTATAGATGATTCAGCTTACACTGAGACTACAACAATTTCGCACCATATGTATGCTGAACTATACGCAAGAAAAAATTGCAAAGTGGGCTCAGGGGGGCGCAGGAGGGGATCGGACGAAATGTCCTAAATGTGGTATATATGCAGCCAACATACTGCATATGTTCGAAACCTGTTTGGAATTGGGTACTTTTTGGCAAGTGTTTTGCCAGAAATTGGGGATGGATTCTCCTCTATGATGGGTTATAAGAAGGGAAATCAGGGACTTACGCGACTCTCTTCAATTTTATTAGTTGCCGCCCGGCTCGCAATTGCTCGGGTATGGGTCTTTTCGAAACCACCCTCTATAAGCGATTGGTGGATTATTGTCAGGGAAACGTATGAAATGGAAACAGCTTTGGCTAAGGCAAGGGGAGTTCGTTCATGTCGAAACTAAAGGCAATATGGGGCAATTGGCATTAGATAAGCTAGGCTGAAGACTAGTATGGGAGATATTAATTACAGGCACGTTTGGGCGATCCCCTCTATTAATAACGTATGTTTGTTAGCTTTAAGTTCATGAGCAATGCTTTTTCTTTCCTTCTTATCAAATGCAATATTGTGTTAAACATGTTTGTTTTTCTTTTTTTTTTTCTCAAAACACAATGTGTGATTAATGCCCTCTTGATGACAATAAAAAAAAATTCAAGAAAAACAGACATTTGAGGTGGGCAGATTCAGAGTGTCACTTGTGTTGTAGGGTGCTCTATACAGGAGCCACTCTCCACCTAAACTTGGGAACTACCCAGATTTCTCTGCTCCTTTTTTGCATAATTAATAAGACACTCTAAGCTTGATAGGATATTGTTTTGACTTATACTGGGTGCTCTCTTGTGTCTGGACAAAGCTAATCCTCTCTGTAGAGCTATAAAGATAGCAAAACACTTGTCAGAGGTTGCTTTTATTTGTTCCAGGTTGACTTGGATGGTATTTTACCAATCCAAACACATAATACTGTGCCTGGAGTGGTAAAAGGCTTACAGCTTGGCGCTGATGGCACTGTGCTAATCCTAATCCTATGCTTAAAGACTTTGATGTAGAAATGGCAAAATACTTTGTCACTTTCTAGCTCACTGTGGATGGCACTGTGCTAATCCGACGCTTAAAAACTTTGCTAGAAAAACCGATATTTGAGGTGAGAAGATTCAGAATGTGGTTGGTGTTGTTGTAGGGCGCTCTATATAGGAGCTACTCTCCACCTAATCTTGGAAACTACAAAGAGATCTCTGCTCCTTTTTTGATCCTTTCTGCGGTCGCCAGTAGGTAGTTATGGTTAGGACCAAACTTTTAATAGGAAAAGCATTTTTTGTTTTGCCAATAACTTTGGTGCCGCCTGACAAATCTCCACGAAATATTCACAAAACTTCCCCTTTTTGGTTCAGCTGCTGTGTTGAATGTTTTGGGGTGATCCGTCAAGCGGGGGCCGAGAAAAAAGGGGGGTACTAAAACACATTTTCCCCATGTTGTCTGAGGATTTGTTTTTATTTTTTGATCACGAATACAGCCCAAAGTGCTGAACGGAATTACACCAAATTTTGCAGAAAGCTAGATGTTGGTCCAGAAAGAATGCTTTTTGAGATTTGGTATAAATCCGTTCAGCAGTTTTTGAGTTATCTATCCTTAAAAATTATAGATATCTGGGGACATGAGTCCTTGCAGTGGACTCGCTAATCCTACTAAAATTTGATTGGCTGTCAACACTTCAACCAGGAAGTGTTGGTTGCCAATTTGGGACTCGGCTTGAAGCCGAGTCCCGGCAAAAAAGTAAAAAGAAATGGGGGAAGGGTAGGAATAACCTTACCCCCCCAGATATGGTGGTGGGGGTCCCTGAGCTACACCGCCGGGGGTAAAAAGCATTTGTTTTTTTAAATTAGCAGCAGACTCGAGTGTGGATCCATGAATCTGCAGCAATTTTTTTTTTTTTTTTAAAAAGCAACGCATATAACCTCTCGGTAGGCAAGGACCCAGGGGTATAATGTTAATGAAGGAGGGGGGCTCATGGGGTGACCCTCCTAGGCTTTTGTTAAGCCCTGGGGACCACCAGCTCCCCTGGGCACATGTTCATTAATTTAAAAAACAATGCGTGGGAGGACCTAGGCCTCCCCCGCAGCCCCAGGGACTGTCACCTCCCCGGGTCAGTAAGAATATGTAGGGGAGCCATGCAGCTCCCCCGCACCCCCGGGGACCGCCACCTCACCAGGGCACTGTTGTATGCAAATGTGGGGGTCCACTCAGTCATGCCGCTAATCCGGGGACCGCCACCTTCCCGGGGCACAAACATTAATAATTTAAAAAAACAATGTGGGGGAGGCCGGGGACCGCCACCTCCCTGGGCTAAAATAAATATTAATGCGTTGGGAGGCTCCGGCCCCCCATGCAGACCAGGGGACTGACACCTCCCCAGGGCACAAATACAATAAAGAAGGGGGTCCGCAGTGGGCCCCGGCCCTGGGGACCACCATCCCCCGGGGCCTACTTAAGAAAGGAAGGAAGGGGGCCACGCAGCCCCCCTCGTGGAGCCCTACATGGTCCTGTGGACTGCCAACCCCCAGGGCTGGCTCTAGCAATGTTCCGGGTTGCCCTCCCCCGGGACATTGCAGTTTACTATGGCTTGGTGAGAGCACCGCTCCAGCCAAGCCATAGCAAACAAGTGCTCTGCTTTTAGCAAGTATGAGCACAAGTGTCTGTTTCGCCGCCTGCTGTAAAGCGAGCAGGGAACAGACAGTTTGCTTTGGGGTCCAGGTGTGTTTTTAGCTGATTTTAATTATGTGTTATTGATGCAGAGGAATACGAGGACATCTCCACCAAATAAAGAAGCACATACTTCATTTAGTCAAGAAGAAGTACCCCTGTTTGGTGGAGATTCACCTCTTTGTAGACTTCTTGTCTTCTCTTGGGGAGGATTCACATTATCACACATTTATGGATGAAGACACTTGAGGAACAATCACATTATCAAAATGACATGCACACAAGGTCACTGTAAATATTACCACGTGGTCCTTTGCGCAGCTGTTGCAGAATATGCACAAGACATTTACCCTATGAGGTAGCACTTACTAATTAAGCAGAAGAAAGTACTCCAGTTGGGTAGATGTTTTCTGAAAAACTGGTGACTCTTCTGGGGAAAAAATGATGTTCCATGCCCTGGTATGCATTTCACAGAAATTAAACCTCAATGGAAAGCACTTACAAATATAAACATAGCAGGTGCCCCAGCTGAAGCTCCACTTCAGTAAAGCACAAACGTGCATACCTTCTTGGATTTGACAAAGGCAAATTAAATGTGTTTACTCTCGTATTCCACGTTGAAAAACAATCTGAAATCCTTAATGGAGGTGAATGCATCATTGATCTAATGGAGCACAATCTGATCTGCAGTGACTGTAACAAGTGGTTTCTTTCTTGTTGTCTCCTCGTGAGAGCAGAGTCCATTGTTTTCCCTTTTAAATACTCTAAGTATGCAAATGCCCAAAATCCATAGCACCACTCATTCACCCACTCACAGATACACACAGGCACTCACACACCTTCTCACAGACCCACACAGCCACTTATATACCCACTAACAGACCCATAGCCCCACTCACAAACCCAGTCACAGACCCATACAGGCACTCACACACCGACTCATAGGCCCACACAGTGACTCACACACCTATTCACAGACCCACACAGGCCCTCGCATACTCACTCACAGACACACACAGTCACACACCTATTCACACACTCACAGACTCACACAGGCACTCACACACCCACTCAGGGACTCACTCATATACCCACTCATAGACCCACACAGATACTCACACTCACACACTACTCACACGCTCCTACTCGCAGACCCATACACTCACTCACTCAACCGCTCACAGATCCACACAGACATTCACATACCCACTCAGAGACTCACTCACACACTCATGCACCCACTCACTGACCCACATAGATACTTACAAACACACACTCAGAAACCCACCCACACACCCATTCACAGACTCACTTAGACACTCACACACCCACTCACACATCCACGCAGACAATGACACACTCACTCACAGATGCACACAGACATTCACATACATACTCACAGACCCACTCACACATTCACACACACCCTCACAGATCCAAACAGACACTCACACACCCTTTTACTGACTCCCACAGTCACTCACACACCAACTCTTACAGCAATACAACTCCTCACACACACAGGTACTCACACAGCCAATGACACACTGAGAGAAGCACTCACATAAGCACTCACACATACCCACACAATTACTCACACACATACTATCACACCCATACAATCAGACACACCCTCACTCATATGTCCACAAAGCTACTCACACACTCTCTCACACATGCATACAACCACTGACACAGCCACTCACACCCATAAAACCACTACTCATACAATCACTCACATAGCAACTCATATACCCATATTAGCACTCAGACAGCCATTGACACATCCAGTCACACACTCACATACCTATCTAGTCTGTGACACACCTACTCACACAGCCAGTCAAACACCTACTCACTCACCCAGTCACACACACACTCACTTAGCAACCCATACTGATGGAGCAAGGACTCGTAAAGAAAGAGACTTGCTCGAAAGGAATCCTCTTGTTTAACTTATTAACGAATTACTAACTGTGTCCTGTAAATAATAACGCTCACCACAGAAACACATGGGTTAGCGAAGCTTGCTTATGTGTGTACTAATGAAAATAACAATGAAAACAGACTAATACAGCTTTAAACGGGAAATCTTTACCGCGCATGCGTCTACTGCATCTACGCAGTATGACGAGATAAAGCTTGGGGGGAAATTCTAGCGCCTGTGCAGAAAGCATTAAAATGGAGTCTTGAAGACTCACGTGCATGGCATCTGCTTAGCCGAAATGAAAACCAGCTATTTTACTAATGCTAATGCGGGGAAAGTATTAATAAGTAAAGAGGGTTAGAGTAGATATGGGTGGTATACAGTGAGACCATTTATTTGTGAAAGTAACTTTCGTCTTTTTGACTTTATTATTAGTGTGCATTTGGGCCTTTCGCGAATGACCAAAGTAAGCTGAGTCACATGATTTATGCGCAGGCCCACAAGAAAGTTAACCCGGAAGGATGACCAAGGTTTTGTCAGCTGTCCAAGGACGAGAATGATGTGCCCTGAGAACAGAGGGTGAAGAGTTCAGCCAAGAAGACTCATATTCATGATTTTGAAATAATTGTTGCTAATAAAGTTTGGATATGTATGGGAATGAAAGAAATGAATAAAGTTTAAGGGGATGGGTTTTGCAAACAATAGAATGATAGAATAAAAGTAATATGTAAGCATGGTGTGATGATCATCCCCCTTGCCTGACCAATTAGATTTCGTATTTTTACGATATTGAAACTTTAGTGGGTGGTACATGATGAACGAAGGATATAATTGAGGTAGTTTTAGTTAGTTAGGTAGCAGAGCTCGGGATGCTGTCTGGGAGTTTGTGTTGCTGAGATGCTGATGCAGGGAGAGATGCTGATGAAGAAACCAAATGCAGAACCTTCTATCTTAATTTAATTGGGTTAGACAAGAAGATCGCGGAAGAAACTCGAGGAGGAAGAGAGTGTCAGAGAGGGGTGCGACGCAGCCGTCGGTATTTAGAGAGGTCAAGTATCCTGTCCTGAATCCTGTCCTGAAGTCTTTGTCTCCTGATCTATCTCGGGGGACCCTCACCAGCCCTTTGGTCAGGGGGTTTGGTCTTCACACCATCCTTGGTAATTATTATTCTTGTCTGTTTGTAGATGTTCTTTTCTCTTTATACTCTTTTTTCTGAGCATAGTTATTGCATGAGTCTGAAGTATTTTTGTTTAAATGATTATTTCGATTGAATTTACACTCTTATGAATGAGGGTGTTTGTGCTGAAATTTTGAGATGGTTCACATTCATTTAATTTAGATAAAAGATTTTAAAACTTCCCGAGTCTGTGGTTATTTTCTTTCATTAAAGAACAGTTAAGAGCTATGTTCATTATCACCATCAATTAGTTCAACTAATGGTCCATTGACCAGAGGAAAGAACTTTTTGATCAGTGAAAGGTTAGTTAGGAAATGTTAAATAACTAATCTTGAGAAATATGACATTATAAACAAAAAGACTCCAGCGGTCTACTCGTTACGGAGTGTGTTGTGATTTATGGGCCCAGGTGAGTATATGGTAATGGAGTATCTGTTGTTAGTATACCGCTGGATCAGTTTTCTGGTAGCAGAGTTATGGTTATTATTGACTAGTTTGGTGATAAGTATAGATTATTGATTATTGATTTATGTTTTAACAAAAGAGTTAGCGTCTTTGTTTTATGTTGTCCAGAATTCCTGGGAAATGAATAGCGGGTGGTGACAGAAGCCATACTGCAGTGAGGTTACTCGTCTGTTGGAATAACACTGAGAAGCTAGGTAGGGCTGGCAGTGTTAAACTAGGGACTATTTTGTATAAAAGTGGAGTGCGAATGATAGCAAAAGGGGTTTGCTGGTGAAACTTTGGTCTCATTTCCCAATACGGGTGACACTGGAGGAGTAGCAGGTTCTCTGGAGCTTGACTGAAGGGTAAACAGAGGTTTTTACTCGCAGTAGAAGAGGAGCAATTCTGAGACTCCAGAATAAGTTGAAAAATTCTATTTTTTTGTTTAGTGGAATGTGCAGGACATCTAACCTGGGCTTCTATTGGAATTCTATAACGCATATTAGCAAGCCCATTATCGCCGTTTTAGCGGCAGTTTCCTGCCGCTAAAACGGCGATAATTTTATCGTCGGTCTTGCTAATATGCCCCTACATTCTTGAAAGGGAAAATTCCTCCTAAAGAAACAGATTGGGTAAAGATAGATAGGACAACTCAAGAACCAAATGAGTCTGTACATGCATATTATGAAAGATTACTGCAGGTGTTTAAGCAGTATAGTGGTTTTGAGAATATTGGTGATAAAGATATGGGACATTTTGTGTATCGGTTTATATATGGTTTGAAACCGGAGATTAGTCAAATTATTCAGCAGCACATGTGTTGGCAGAGTAAGACAGTGGATTACATTTTAAAGTATGCAAAATATTGCGGAGACGACATTGAGGCGAGGCGTAGAAAGTTAAAGGAGAAAATGATGTGGGCACAAGTAAAATTGGCAGAGCAGCAGGAGAATAAAGCAAATACTCAGACTGATAATCAAGTGAAAGAGCAGAGTCAGAATGATCAAGTGGCGAATGGTAGTAAATTTAGAAGACGAATGAACAGAGAAGAAGCAAAGAAGTTTCCTTTTCATGCGTGTGGAAAGCTTGGACATTGGAAGAACGAGTGTAAGAGTATTCAGAATAATAATGTGCCAAATCAAAATAAAATTCCACAGATGCAGAATGAAGTACTTATGAATCAGCAGCAGCAGGTAGTTATTCCACAATATCAGGTGCCACCAGCTCCTATGCCAAACTTTGTGAACCACCCAAAGTTCAGTACGAACACCGGATTTCAAGGAGAAAGTGGTAAGAATAATAGAACAGTTACACAATATTTTTTTGCAGAATGATGAGGAAAATTCGGACTTCGTGCAATGACGGTGCCTGGGGGGGAGGAAGAGGAGTGCGTTCTTGGTGCATCCTTGCCGGTAGATCAGTCAGGTCCATTTGTTGATGGGAGAGTGGAAGGTAAAGACATCACTTTTCTATTGGATACTGGTGCTACCCGGTCTACTGTGAGAACAGCAGACTTCCCAAACCTACCCCTCTCGGGAGAGTCCATCCAAGTTGTAGGAGTGTCAAATCAACAGATTAGAACCCCAATCACAAAACCGATGGAGGTGCATATCGGAAACTTTAAAGAAATCCATTGGTTTGTAGTTTGCGATTCCAGTCCAGTAAATCTGTTGGGAAGAGATCTATTGTGCAAGATGAATTGCACGATCTATTGTACACCAGATGGTGTCGCTTTCCAGACCCCTGATGAGGATGTTATATACAAAATGATGCTAGTGAAGCAAGGAACAGAAGTAGATGAGATGTTTTCATTAATGACTGAAACTGAATTGCCGGAAGAGTTGAGAGCCACAGTCAACCCAGAAGTGTGGGATTTTACAGGAAAAGATATTGGGCTGATGTCAAATGTAGACCCAGTTAAAGTGACAGTGAAGGAAGGTGCAGTTTATCCAAACACATGACAGTACAAGATGAGTCCAGAAGTGAAAGCAGGAATTATTCCAGAAATCGATCGAATGGTTAAACAAGGTATTTTAAAGGAAATGATGGGTAGTCCTTGTAATTCGCCAATAATAGGACTGAAAAAGCCTAGTGGAAAATATAGGATCGTGCAGGATTTGAGAAAGATTAACAAAATTGTAGTGCCATGTTGCCCAATAGTGCCAAATCCAGCAGTGATCCTTTATCAGATACCTTGGAATGCAGGCTGGTTTACAGTAATTGTTTTGTGCCAAGCATTCTTTTCTATTCCTTTGCACCCAGACAGCCAGTATCTTTTTGCCTTTAAGTTTGAGGATCGTATTTTTGCATGGTGCCGAGTTCCTCAAGGGTACACAGAGAGTCCCTCAATTTTTAACCAAATCCTGAAAAAGTGTTTAGAGTCATTAGTTATGCCTGGAAATTCGGTTCTGGTTCAGTACATTGATGACCTACTGGTGGCATCAAAAACACGAGAAGATTGTGTCACTGACACAATTGCATTACTGAACCATTTGGCTGAAGGAGGACACAAGGTGTCTCCAGAAAAATTACAGTTCTGTCGACAAGAAGTTAAATATTTAGGGCATAAAATAGAAAGAGGAGTAAGAAAAGTGACACCGGAAAGAATAAAAATTATCAAAGAGATGCAACTACCTCAGACACAAAGAGAGATGAGAATGTTCCTGGGAGTGGTTGGATACTGTAGGCAGTGGATTAACAGTTTTTCCATGCTAGCATAACCATTGATACAATTGACCCGAAAAAGAGCAAAAGATCCAATTGATTGGAATGATGAATGTTTGGAGGCCTTTGTGAAATTGCGGAATTGTTTGTGTGAAGCTCCTGCCTTGGGCATGCCTGATTATTCAAAAGAATTTGCGTTGTTTTGCTGTGAGAGAGAAAATTGTGCACTTTCAGTCTTAACACAGAGACATGGACTGAGCCGACGTCCAGTGGCGTATTTTTTTGCCACATTGGATCCAGTGGCTTCAGCTTTACCTGGCTGCTTAAAAGCAGTAGCTGCTACTTGTATGAGTCTGGAGCAAAGTGAGTCAAAAGTGATGGGACATTCTGTAAAAGTTTACGTTCCACACTCAGTTGAAATTCTTCTGACAAGAACAAGAACGCAACATTTTACACCTAGTCGGCTGACTAAGTATGAAAGAGTGATTTTGGGAGCAGAAAATGTGACAGTGATAAGATGTACGGTCATGAAACCTGCCACATTATTGCCAGATCCATGCAATGAGGAAGTAAGAGATGAAATTGATCATGATTGTTTGGATGTGACTGATTTGTGTACCAAGCCCCGTCCTGACATAAAAGAAACACCATTAAAGGAAGCTGATCATGAGTTATTTGTGGATGGGTCTTGTCTGAGAAATGAAGAAGGAGGATTAAGTGCTGCTTATGCTGTGTGTAAAATATCGGGGGTAATTGAAGCATCATGTTTACCGGGAGTCAAATCTGCACAAGTAGCCGAATTGGTGGCCTTAACAAAGGCATGCAAAAATGGAAATAACCATATTTACGGACAGTCAATATGGTTTCGGGGTTGTGCATGATTTTGGCCAACTCTGGATGCAGAGGGGATTTCTGACTTCTTCAGGATCTCCTATTAGAAACAGTAAAAAAGATCTGCTGGAAGCATTACAATTGCCAAAAGAAGTAGCAGTTGTTAAATGCGCTGCACATCAGTCAGGAAATGACTATGTGGCAGCTGGCAATAGATACGCTGACCAAATTGCTCGATACTGTGCAAGAAATACAGTGGCCATAAATAGAAAAATTGAAACGGGTGAAACCAGCTGCCAACTTATGTTTTTCTCAATTCCAGAAACATGGGATGAGATTAGACAGTTGCAGGAAGAAGTTGAGGAAAAGGAAAAAGAAATTTGGATAAAATCAGCTTGTACAAAAAGGTCAGAAGATGAAGTATGGGTGTACTTAGATGGAAGACCAGTCATGCCAGATTGTTTGCTCTCTAAAATGGCAAGAGTTTATCATGGAGCAACACACATAGGGAGAGATTCAATGATCAGATTATTCAGACAGAGTTGGTACAATCCGAAATTCAGGGTAGTCGCAGAGAGCCTTTGCCAAAGATGCTTAACCTGTCAGCAGCAAAATCCAGTTAGGAAGACAGTGGTTAGCTGGGGAAAAATTGGAAAGGCAGAAGGACCTTTCACCAGGTTGCAGTTAGATTTCATTGAGTTGCCTCCTTGTAATGGACTAAAGTATGTTCTTGTCATAGTGTGCCTGTTCTCAAGATGGGTAGAGGCATACCCCACCAGAAGAAATGACAGTCTTACGGTTGCTAACCTATTGTTGAGGGAGTTGATTCCTCGTTTTGGTTTTCCAGTCACTTTGGAATCAGATAGAGGACCTCATTTTAATAATGAGATAATTCGATTAATCTGTGCTGCATTTAACATTGAACAAAAACTGCACTGTGCACATCGTCCAGAGGCTTCTTGAATAGTTGAACATCTAAATGGCACAATCAAGTCAAGATTAGGAGAAGTATGTGCATCCACAATGCTGAAATGGCCAGATGCATGACCTCTTGTACTGATGGGTCTCAGAAGTATTCCTGACAGAAAGTCAGGAATGAGTCCACATGAGATTCTCATGGGAAGGGCAATGAGACAAGCATTTATTCCTGGAAATAAATTAATGACTATAACTGATGATCTGGTATTGGACTATTGCAAAGGATTGGCTGAAATGGTGCGTTCTGTCTCTCACCAGGTTGGAGAAGACGCAGTTGAAAGACAGCCAGACCAAGCACATGAGTTGAATCCTGGAGATTGGGTGCTAGTGAAGAAACACGCAAGGAAGTCGTGTCTAGCACCAAGGTGGGATAAACCACGTCAAGTCATACTAGTCACTACCACAGCAGTGAAGTGTGCAGGTTTGCCCAACTGGATTCATGCTAGTCATACCAGAAGAGTTCCGAGCCCATCAGAACAACAAGAGCAACCACTGACTGAACAGGCTGAAACGTCAGAAGTTGAAAGCTGTGAAATTGAAGAGTCTAGAGAGATAGATTCTGAAAGACAACTATATGATGAACAGCCAAATACAAGTCAGGAAGATTGGATACCAATATTTGGAATACCTGATGATGCTGTCGAAACAAGAAGAATAACAAAGCTGAAAAGGCAGGAAGGTAGACAGAGAAGGACAGGGGAAGAAGAACACACTCTGGTCGAAATAAATAAAGACATTCAGGAACCTGAGGAGGTAGAGGCAGAATTAGAAGAACAAGTTCAGGCAGAAGAGGAAGAACAATCTGAAATAAGACCTGAACAAGATAAGGTAGATCTAGAAGAACAAGTTCAGACAGAAGAAGAAGAACAAATTATAATAAGACCTTAACAGGTGCAAGTAGAAGGTCCAAACACAGAAAATAAAGAACAAGGACAGATTGTGCCTAGATTAAGTGAAAATAAAAGAATTCTAGAAGGAGATAGGGTAGGTGAAAGTGCAGTTCAGGTCAAAAGAGTTAGAAAAGGAGACAATTGGCCAGAAGGAGTGAAGAAATTAAGGTATTATTTGAGAAAATCAGAAAAGAAACCAGAACAAGTAAATGAAGTTACGAGTCAAACGCAATCTAAACAAACCTTAGTAAAACTTACACGAAGAAGCCCAAGATTGAGAAATTTAAATTGAAAATACAAGGCCCCTGAGTGGACCTACGTTATACTCGAAGAATTTAAAAACTTAGATTTAAGTGAAGAAACAGAAAGGGTTCATGTTGCACAGATTGATGAAAGCAAATTGAGACCTCCTTAAAATTAAAATTAAAATTAAACAGACAAAGAAAGAAAAAGAGAGAAGACATTTTCTCAGATTGAAATGGCAGAAGTTGAAGTCACAGAAAGACCAAAACGAGGTTTAAAAAGAAAATGTTTTAGATGTTGTTTTTGTAGTATTTTATTGGTAGTATTAGTATGGTTATTCCTAACAGTAGGAGTACCTTTGTTAATGGAAACAAGTGACAAAAATAATACAATTACTAATGAAAAGGTAGATAGAATAAAGGGAATTAAAATAGAAATAGGGGTAGAAAATGAGGCAAATTATCATAATGAATCAGACTATAATATGTCTTCAAATGTGTTTACCTAATTGTTATTTCAGTATGTTAATATAATGGAGATTAGTAATTGTTATGTTTGTATGAAGTTACCTTCATCAGTGTCAGAGGGGGTGAAGTATCACCATATACCTTTAACATATGGAATATCATGTAGTATTTTATCAAGTTTATTTTATGCAACAGGGAGACTTCAGTATTTTTATTCAAATCTAGATGTAGTATTTTCAGAATTGCCTATTAGAAAGAATATGAATCCAGTAGTTAGTAGTAGGAATGCACAGTTTATGGGTGAATTTTTCTTAACTATGAGTTCAATAGATCTAGTTCAAGCACATAAGGATAACTTAACATTTATATTACGAAAAGAAGAAAAAGAGTTTTTGAAATTAGTAGAAGAAAGGAGACAGGATTTAACAAAGAAAGCTGCTGAACAGAAGTCCTATGTACCTCCATGGGCTGAGAAAGAGGGAATCTATGCAAAAGGCAAAGCTCATGCTGTGATGTCCCTGGATTTTGTGAAAAGGGGAAAATTCTGCCTCCATAGAATAAAGACAGACTACAATAATAACTATATTGGTTCCAGTGAGTGTGAACACAACTTCCTAATTTTAGGAGGGTGGGGACTAAAAGGGGGAACTGATCCTGTATGGTACGGGAGCTGTTATTTTGGAATAGTTTTCCCGAAAATATACCAAGTGGACAGAATCAATGGAATCAATGGAAAATCTAATGAACTAACACAAAGAAGAAGAGCTAGTTTTTCTGAAATAGTAGGAGATATATTTAGTGCATTGATACCCTCAGTTGGAGTCATTCTAAATTCACAGAAAATTTGTAAATTATCAACCATAGTTGATCGTCTTTCTACAAACACTGCAGGAGGATTCTTAATGATTAACACAGAAATGGTTGCAATTAGGTCTATGGTTTTACAAAACCGTCTTGCTCTTGATATTTTATTAGCAAAAGAGGGTGGAGTCTGTGGTATGTTGAAAATTCAACATTGCTGCACTTATATTCCGGACAAGAGTAATGAAATTAAAGGGTATATTGGAAATATTGCAAGAATGCATAATGACTTGACCCAACTGGAGGTTGACAGTGTATGGGGAAAACTAACCAAGGGTATAACATCAATAGGGAAATGGTTTACTGATTTTGGGAAAGGTTTTCTAGGTCAAATAATATTACCATTAGATGTGATAATGACGATAGTAATGATATTAATGATTTCATATAAATGTTGTAAAAACAGAGGAAAGGAAGAATACATTTAGAAAAGGAGGGAAAAGGGAAGAAACAAAAAAGAGAATATGAGGAGATACAACTAGAAGAAATGAAAGGAAAGATATATAAGAAGATGAAAGATTTAGAAGGAAAAGAAGTAGCAAATGGAAAAATGAGAAAAGAAATAGAAAATTGAGATGTGCTAAAGTTGGCATCTGGGATGGGATGGGTAATTTTGTGATGGCTTAAAATGGCATCAGAGAGGGGATTGATGGAGCAAGGACTCGTAAAGAAAGAGACTTGCTCAAAAGCAATCCTCTCGTTTAACTTATTAACGAATTACCAACCGTGTCCTGTAAATAATAACACGCACCACAGAAACACACAGGTTAGCGAAGCTTGCTTATCTGTGTACTAATGAAAATAACAATGAAAACGGACTAATACAGCTTTAAACGGGAAATCTTTACCGCGCATGCGTCAACTGCATCTACACAGTATGACGAGATAAAGCTTGGGAGAAAATTCTAGCGCATGTGCAGAAGGCATTAAAATGGAGTCTTGAAGACTCATGTGCGTGGCATCTGCTTAGCCGAAATGAAAACCAGCTATTTTACTAATGCTAATGCGGGGAAAGTATTAATAAGTATTAATAAGTATTAATAAGTAAAGAGGGTTAGAGTAGAGATGGGTGATATACAGTGAGACCATTTATTTGTGAAAGTAACTTTCGTCTTTTTGACTTTGACTTTATTATTAGTGCGCATTTGGGCCTTTCGCGAATAACCAAAGTAAACTGAGTCACGTGATTTATGCGCAGGCCCACAAGAAAGGAAGGATGACCAAGGTTTTGTCAGTCGGTCAAGGACGACAATGATGTGCCCTGAGAACAGAGGGTGAAGAGTTCAGCCAAGAAGACTCATATTCATGATTTTGAAATAATTGTTGCTAATAAAGTTTGGATATGTATGGGAACGAAAGAAATGAATAAAGTTTAAGGGGATGGGTTTTGCAAACAATAGAATGATAGAATAAAAGTAATATGTAAGCATGGTGTGATGATCATCCCCCTTGCCTGACCAATTAGATTTCGTATTTTTACGATATTGAAACTTTAGTGGGTGGTACATGATGAACGAAGGATATAATTGAGGTAGTTTTAGTTAGTTAGGTAGCAGAGCTCGGGATGCTGTCTGGGAGTTCGTGTTGCTGAGATGCTGACGCAGGGAGAGCTGCTGTGAGATGCTGATGAAGAAACCGAATGCAGAACCTTCTATCTTAATTTAATTGGGTTAGACAAGAAGATCGCGGAAGAAACTCGAGGAGGAAGAGAGTGTCAGAGAGGGGTGCGACGCAGCCGTCGGTATTTAGAGAGGTCAAGTATCCTGTCCTGAATCCTGTCCTGAAGTCTTTGTCTCCTGATCTATCTCGGGGGACCCTCACCAGCCCTTTGGCCAGGGGGTTTGGTCTTCACACCCTCCTTGGTAATTATTATTTCTTGTCCGTTTGTAGATGTTCTTTTCTCTCTATCCTCTTTTTTCTGAGCATAGTTATTGCATGTCTGAAGTATTTTTGTTTAAATGATTATTTCGATTGAATTTACACTCTTATGAATAAGGGTGTTTGTGCTGAAATTTTGAGATGGTTCACATTCATTTAATGTAGATAAAGATTTTAAAACTTCCCGAGTCTGTGGTTATTTTCTTTAATTAAAGAACAGTTAAGAGTTATGTTCATTATCACCATCAATTAGTTCAACTAATGGTCTATTGACCAGAGGAAAGAACTTTTTGATCAGTGAAAGGTTAGTTAGGAAATGTTAAATAACTAATCTTGAGAAATATGAAATTATAAACAAAAAGACTCCAGCGGTCTACTCGATATGGAGTGTGTTGTGATTTATGGGCCCAGGTGAGTATATGGTAACGGAGTATCTGTTGTTAGTATACCGCTGGATCAATACCACCACTCACACACCCAGTTAGAGACCCATACAGCCTCTTATACACCCACTCACACATCATAACCCCTGACACACCTACTCACAGACCTATACAGCCAGTCCCACACACTCTTAGATAGCCAGTTATATGTCTACTGTATTAAATGTGGTATTGTTTTACATAATGGTTTTGGTTAAGGAAACCTAATTGTTATTATGTGTTGAATGTGTGCTTTTGGTTTGGGATTCATGATGCTCAAAACACTAAACTATGACCAACAATCTGCACTATGACCATTTTGGAGGGAAGGAGGAGTAGCACATAGGAGAAGGCATCAGTAGAATGAGGCAGTTTTGAAGATGAAAGGGAGCTAAAATAGAGGACAGCAAGTAGAATATAAAAGAACATATTTGTTTGGATGGTGGAGATGTGCATGGAGCTAAATTAGGCAGGGATGTGGAGAAAAAAGTAATTACATCTGAGATTGGTTTTGAAAAATATATATATATATATGTTGTTAGGGATATGCTTGAAATTGCAACCAGTCGACAACTCTCCCTACAATTTAATTTAAAGCTAGTAACCTACTTACAGAAAGTAATGTGTACTTTTGACCTAGTGGTAGGTAGAGAGTGCTGGTAACATGGTCATCATGGACCCAAAGCTAAAAGAATATGGGGGAGGGGAAGAAAAATGACAGCACTGTGAAACTCAAAAAGGGTGGTGTGGAAACATTGGCAAATATGGAGGCTTTGGCTTTTAAATGAGTAGTTTTTACAAAGTTAAACATAAATGCAAACTATTAATAGTAGATTGTTAAATGCTTATACGGACTTCTGGATGGATCCACGGGTACTCCATGAAGTTGCACATGGGGGGACACGCTGAGTGTTGCGGTGGAACCGCGGATTCACTGAAAAAAACTGCCAAATTGGGCTTCTTCCCAGGAAACATGAATAGAGTTAAAAGAATACTACCATTGAGAAGTGATATAACAAAAATAAAAGATTAAATGAAGCCAGTTATTTGTTAACTACCGGAGTATAATTAAGAGCACATGGTGAAGGGTAGCCATTTTAGCTGCTTTTGTACTGAGAGTGGAGGTTGATTGCTATAGCTCTGACTAGAGATTTTCAATGAAAACAGATGTTATCAGAAATAGAAATATAGTTGGAGAACCGCAATTAACTTTTACAAATATGGTAATTAGAATGTAGTATAGAAAAGTATATTTTGATAAAATGTTGTGATTGTATGTAAGATGAAAGAAAATGTGAAGCTTTTAGACACTATCCTGGAAGGCACAAAATAATATAGCTTAGATGAAAACATTAACTAAAAATAGGGTGACTAGGAAAGGGGAAAGAGGAATTGGTATACTGAAAATATAATAATTTTATTTAGCCAGTATGAATGAATGTGTTTGCAATTATATGTGGGTGTTTGCTTATAGTAAGTAATTTAATAGTATGTAATTTTTACCCACTCACACAGTCAGGCAGGCACTTACGCACCCAGTTATAGTTCAATAAAAGCACTTATGTACCCACCACTCATATGGCCACACTCAGTCACACATCTCTAAAACCATTCACACACCCATTTACTCACCTATACATACACTTACCAAATTATTTAGACACTCATACAGGCACTGGCACACCCACTCGCACAACTGCACAGGCATTCATGTACCCAGCGCTCAGACAGTTACACATGCACTTACACAACTATACACCCAGTCACCCGCCCATACAGCTACTCAGATACCTATTTACAAAACCATACAGCCACTCACACACCCAGTGAGAGAGCAGCAGAGGCATTTAACTTACACGTACATTCACACACCCACACAGCACTTATGCATAAGTAGTAACTATGCTAGCTTCACACACAGTAACATACCCCAATATTCACTAAGACAGCCAGTAAGCAATCCAAACAACCACTTACATGCCCATTTACAGACCCATTGAGTTATTAAGAGAGCCAGTCATATGCTAACATAGTTACTTACATATCCAATGGCACATTTACAGAGGGACGGATACACTCATTCAGATATGAACTGAACAACTGCCAAGTCACCTATTGTTAGAAATGGGGGTCTCTAGTTGGCAAGGGCTTGCACCTTTGTCCAAGTAGGGACCCTTCTTCCTAGTCAGGATAAGGGAGTTACACTCCTAAAATAACCCCTGCTCACCCCCTTGGTAGCTTGGCACGAGCAGTCAGGCTAATCTTAGAGGCAGTGTGTAAAGCATTTGCACATAACCAACAGTAATACAGTGTAAGCACTACAAACGGACACCACACCAGTTTAGAAAAATATCCAATATTTTTATATACTTAAAACAAGACCAATACGATAAAAATCCACAGTACAGTACTTTAAAAATCTTCAGTTATCACAGTGTCCTTAAAAACAGTTCCTTGATGTCGATAGCTCCGTCCAGGGCTATCCTGGCGTCGTGAACAAACAAATCCAAACAGTTCTGGCTGACCGCGGTGTCGCGGGTCAGCTACGGTGTCGGGAAGACCCGCAAACAGTACCTTTCAGAAATGCAGGGCGTCGATGACCTCGGGGTGAGCTTCCGAAAACACGGCGTCCGCGGGCGTCGGTTCTGGAGGTCGGTGCAGGCGTCGTCGGGGCCCTCGAAGTCCCACGGGTTGCAGATCGATCTCCTCTCTGTTGAAGTCAGGAGCGCTATCGTCGGCCGGCATCGGGTGCTGCGGTGCGAAGTGCAGCGGTGCGGCGTGCGGTGCCCTCAGGTCGCGGTGAGAGCAGCGGCTCGGTGGCGGCGTCGGATGGCGTTGTCGGTGAGACCAGGGTCGCGGTGTGAGATGAAGGCGGTGCTCGTCACAGTGCTGGCAGGTCACGGTGCAGCAGCGGCGTCGTCGTAGCTGCAGCGCTGTCGTCGGCTGACGAACTGGAGTCGATGGCACCGGCGTCGGTGGGCCAAGGTTGCGGTGCGGGATGAGGGTGGTGCATCGTGTAACTTACGAGCAGTGCCCCCGAACCACAGTGCAAGCAGCGGCGTCGAGTCCGGCGTGGAGCGGTGTCGTCGGGGATACCACGGCGTCGTCGTGAAGCGAGGCGGTGCGGAGTGCTGTGCCCACAGGTCGCGGTGCAAGCAGCGGCTCGGTGGCGGCGGCAGCAGGCGTCATCGGTGAGACCAGGGTCGCGGTGCGGCGTTGCGGCGGTGCCCTCTGCGGTGCCTTCAGGACACGGAGTCGGCAGCAGTGTCGTAGACGGCGTCGGGCTTGAAGTCTTTGCTGTTCCTGAGACTTCTTGAACAGGGGGCAAGCTCTACCTCAAGCCCTTGGAGACACTCACAAAGTAGATTGCAGAAAGTTCAGTTCCAGTCCTTTCACTGCCTAAGACAGAAGCAGCCACTGCAGGCCAACACAGCAAAGCACACAGCAAAGTGGTAGTTCCTCCTCACAGCTTCTCCAGCTCTTCTTCTTGGCAGTCTTCTTGATCCCAAAGAGTTCCAATTTTCTGGGGTTTGGGTCCCCCTTTTTATCCTCAATTTCTCTTTGTCCTCTGAAGGCAGAGAGGCCTTTGCCTAGTCCAAACCAGTTCTGGTCAGTCCTGGAGCACTTTGTTGACAAGTCTCCTTCTTTCCTTTCACAGTGCAGGCCAGGGACATCAGACGCACCACAGGAGGTGGAGCCAGCATTGTGGAGGGAAGGCCCAGCCCTATTCAGGTCCCAGGTGCATCTCCTCCCACCCATCTACATGTAGATCTTGCTATTCAGCCCTGTGCTGACTCACCCTGTCTTCTGGCATCCCCCAGCCCCTGTCACTCACACTCCAGACAAGGAATACACAACCTAGCAGAGGCAGGCTTGGATGGTTAGACAAGAAAATACCCACTTTCTAAAAGTGGTATTTTCAAGCACAGAATGTTAAAACCAACTTCACTAAAAGATGCATTTTATCATTCTGAGTCCAGGCATACTAAACTCGAATTTTTACCATGTTCCCTGGGTCAGTTAGGATTATAAGCTGTAATAATCAAAACTGCCCATTCTGGCCTATGGGGAACAGGTAGCCTTGCAATAGTGAAAAACGAAATAGGCTGTAATTCACTATCAGGACATGCCACACACACCAGGGCATGTCCTACCTTTCACATACAATGCACCCTGCCCACAGGGGTACCTTGGGCCTACCTTAGGGGTGATTAACATGTAGAAAATGGAAGGTTTAGGGACTTGCAAGTGTGTGCACTTGCCAAGTCGACATGGCAGCCCCAGGCTGCACACAGGCTCTGCATTGGCACGCCAGAGTTACACTTTACGGGCTGTTTGCGTGGGTGGCACAATCCAGTGCTGCAGCCCACCAACAGCATTTGATCTATAGGCCCTGGCACTCTCAGTGCACTTTACAAGGGACTGACACATAAATCAAATAGGCCAATCATGGAAACACCAATCCATAACACATTTTATACAGGAACACTTGCACTTTCCCACTGGACAGCAGTGAGGAAAGTGCGCAGAATCATTACACCAGCAAAAACAGAGTCAAAACCAGGAGGTCAGAAAGCAAAAAGTCAGGGGAAACACGCCAAAAGATGCCAAGTCTAACACCTATCCAGACAAGTAGCCCTATAAACATGTCTCAAGACTGCTACTGCAGAGCCTGTGTGTGCAGTTTTTCTGCTGGCCAACTTGGCATTTAATAACCTTTCACAATGTTTTCTTACACATAAGTCACCCCTAAGGTATGGCCTTGGTAGCCCAATGGGCAGGGTGCTGTGCAGTTAAAAGGTAAGACATGTACTTTTAAGTTTCAGTCACTTACACACGCACTTTTAGACGCATATACCCAGTTATATAGCCAGTCACCCACCTATAGAGCCACAAACATACCTATTTAGAAAGCCATACAGCCACTGTCACATCCAGTCAGACAATGACAGAATCACTTACACATCCACTCACAAACTCACACAGTACTTATGTATCCACTACTAACAGAGCCACATGTACACAGAGTTACACAGCCAAACACTGACTAACACAGCCAGTTACTGATCCATACAGCAACTTATATGCCCATTTAGATACCCATACAGTTACTGACATACCCAGTCCCATACTGAGACATCCTTTTCGCCTTAGGAATCTGAGCAGTTTACCACTGCTAGATAGTGGTAAAGTGTGTGTGGTTCTCACCTAAACATGGTTTCATTGACTTATCCACAATTGGGATATTTAATTGATCTGTAAGTCCCTAGTAGAGTGCACTACCTATGCACAGGGCCTGTAAATTAAATGCAGGTAGTGAGCCTGCAGCAGTAATTGACTCATCCATTCAAGTAGCCCTTTAAACCTGACTGAGGCCTGCCACTGCTGAGCCTGTGTGTGCACATTACTGCCTCTTCAACTTGGCATGTAATACTCCTTGCCAATGTTTAAACTCCATTTTATACACACAAGTCACCCCTAAGGTATGCCATAGGTAGTCCAATGGGCAGGGTGCTCTATAGTTAAAAGGTAAGGCATGTACTTTTAAGTTTCAGTCACTTACACATGCACTTACAGACCCATGCACTGAGTTATATAGCCAGTCACCCACCTAGAGAGTCACTAACATACCTATTTAGAAAACCATACAGCCACTGAAACATCTGCTCAGTGACAGAATCACTTACATATCCAATCACACACTCACACAGTACTTATGTATCTACTACTAATAGAGCCACTTGTGCACACAGTTACCAATCCAAACACCCACTAACATAGTCAGTTACCAATCCATACAGTCACTTACATACCCATTTGAACACCCAAACATTCACTAAGACACCCAGTGACATACTGAGACACCCAGTTCGCCTCAGAATTGTGAGCAGTTTACTACTGCTAGATAGTATATGTGCTTCTCCCCTAAACATGGTTTGATTGACTTAGTCATAATTAGGTTATTTAGTTTAGCTGTAAGTCTCTAGAAGAGTGCACTTCGTGGTCCAGCAGCAATAACAGTTTTATATACTTTTTAGGAAGAAAATAAACTAGGTATTAAAATGAGTAATGGAAGGCAACTGGAAAGAAGCAACTGGTTTTAGTCTGTGAAAAACATGAAGGTTTAACAGGGAGCAAAAAAATAATTAACAATGGTGATTCTTTACTGAATCCAGGTGTGCAGCCATGGATGACATCTTTAGAGCATTGGGCATCTGGTATTTGCTAAAAGGAGTTACTATCTCAGATAACTTATTGGATACATCTGCAACAGCATGATAGCCAGTAACAATGAGTCCCCTAAATCTACTGCCAATAATGATTATTCTTCTGCTGCACCTGCCTTCTCCCACATTATGCGATGGACATGCATTGATGGACAGTTCTGATGTACTTCCACATGGAACTTGTCTCATGGGAATACTTCTTCCCAGTCTGTCTTGACAATTGCTTGCTGCAGACATTGAACTGGACAAACTTGGCACTACGGGGCATATTATCAACGGCCAGCGATAATTATCGCTGGCCGTGATTAGCGACGTATTCCCTAACGCAGGCTATCTCTGGAATTTATCGCCCTGGTAGCGCGTTATTAACAACGCGCTTCTCCAGGGCGATAAAAATTCCAGAGATAGCGAGGTTATCGCCGTTTTGCAGGGAACATCGCTGGTTTTCCAGCGATGTTCCCTGCAAACGGCGATAACTTCTGCTGATACGACCCTGTGGTCGTATCAGCAGAATCCACCCCTATGTTAGGGATGGCTAAGTCAGGATTTTAGCAGACGTTAGATTTTGGCGAAAACGGCCGTTTTCGCCGAAATCTAACCTCTGCTAAAATCATGTGGGCTGCCTTGTAAATATCGCGATGTGAACATCAGTGATATTTGCAACGTAGTCCATCCGGGGTACGCCCACTTTGCATCTCATTAGAGATGCAAAGATGGGCGTTGGGGGAAAGGGCGATAATGCAAGGATTCACGCGATAGCGTGACCTTGCTGATTAGGCGATAAAATTATCGCCGCTTTTCGTCCGAAAACCGACGCAAAAGCGGCGATAATTGTTTATCGCCTCGTTGCTAATATGCCCCCAAGCTTTTTCTCTCCTGAAGGAATACTGAAATGTTTCCAAACATTACTCTCCTTTTTTGGAGGTGGCATGTCTTTCTGATCATGCAGTACAGGTTCAGGTTGTCCTCGCTGGTTTAAATACATACCTGCATCTATCTGAAGTAATTGTGCACAAAAATGTATTTGTAAATAGTTAAATAAGTTATGTTATGTTTATTTGTTTATTGTTTGGTTTAAATTGTATAATGTTACAATCTCAGATATCTTATTGCAGTAAGCTGGTACTGATATTTGTTGAACATTTGAAGGTTCCCCAAAGACTACTACAGATGGTGAGTGTGCTTCTCCTCCAGTTGCCTTCTTCCTCATGAAGTGATTTGATGTCCTTATGTGAATGGTTTTAACATGCTTTCACATGCAACTTGTCCCAGAAGAATATTTTTTTACAAGTCTCCCTTGATAATTGCTTGCCGCAGGTGTTACACTGCACAAATTTGGCAAATACACAATTCTATGTTTAAGTTCTTCTGGTGTCTTGAATTTAATGCCTTTAATGTTAGAGCTTGCTTCTCTCAAAAAGTCATGTAAGTCATGCCATCCATATTCTGCACAACTGAGGGTTAGAAACCAAGTTGGTGTTCCTAATTTTCGCAACATGCACTTCAGCTCACCATGACAACGATAACAGTACTCATTGGCTCCATGTTGGCATGCCAACAAATTTAACTCATTTGGAAAGAGAAAGTGAATAGTCAGCAACACTGCAAGTACATGGGTGGGTCCTAGTGTAGTTAATCAGAAGTTCAGGTTTGGGTGTGTCTCTGTATTTGTAAATAGTTAAATAAGTTATGTTATATTTATTTGTTAATTGTTAGGTATAAATTGTATTGTAATGTGTTCATAAAATGTATTTGTAAAGTTATAAAAATGTATATTACCGATTTGACGTATGGGTAACAAACACACCCATACAGTTACTCATACATGAACTCACACACCTATAGAGTCATTCACACAGGTACTGACACACCCATACATATACTCACACCCCCAATCAAAATCCCATACAGTTAGTCTTAGACCCATTTACACATGCAAACACCTACGTGCATACACATAGTGTGCAGTTTTGGATATTTCTTTCTACAATCTTTAGGATTGTTTTTCCCCACTATTCAATGATGATTCTTTCAACAGTACATCATTTATGGTGTATGAGTATAGAAACTGAGATCAGCAAAAAAGAAAAAATGCATCCACAGAAGGCATTTTTACAACAACAAGCATGTGGCATTTTGCACAATGAGTAACCATCTCACTCATACCTTCACAGGCAGCTGGTATTATAATGACTGCAGCTGATGATGGTTCTCCCAAGGGTGCTGAAGAGAAGGACTGTCTTGCTGCACCTGCTTCCTCCTGCATCATCCAGTTGTAAACACTTTCATGAATAGTTTTTAAGTGCTTCCACATGAAACTTGTCCCATTTGAATACTTCCTTTCAGTGCCCCTGGATAACTGCTTTCCGCAAACACTGCACTGCACATAATTAGCTCTCACCTTCTTTTCCCCTGAAGGTATTGTAAAATACTACCAGACATCACTTGGTTTTCTTGGAGGTGGTGTATCGTCCTCCTCATCCTCATCAAGTTCTGAATGTTCGTCCTGGACAGAAGATGAAGCTTCAGCCAATCTATGAAAGCAAAGCACTGCAGGTTCTCAATCCTCTTTCTACAGAGTTTACTGGAGAAATAACAGTTTTTCGGTGTGGTTTTACATGCACATTGGTGGGGTCCTAATTTACCCAATCTAAAGGCAATGCACAAATCCAGTCCATAGTTTGGCGGATTCATGAAACGCTCAAAATTAGTAACTTTCTTGAAAAACACATATAGGGGGCCATATATATACTTGTAAATATGTTCAAAATGATGTCATTAATGAAAATAGAGGGAGGTACATATGTGAAATAGTCTTTAAAAATGAATGTGAATCCACAGATCCGACTTCGCAGATTCATTCAGATCAAGTAATTGGAATTAAAAAACATAAAGTACTTGTGGCCCAGTATATATTTTCGGACCAGCAGAGGTGCTGTGGAGCCAAAAATTAATTAAAAAATATTAAACTGTATAATTACATTTACAAAACATTATATATTTTATATTAAGTATGTATGTAATTTTTACCTTTTAAAACATATTTAAAGTATAGCTTTTCAAAAATAATGTCTGCAGTTAAAAAAAAAATGCTAAATTAAAAATCAATAAATTGTAGTATTAAAAATAAAACCTAGACATTAACTAAAAAAACAAAACATTACAGGGACATAATACTTAAGAAATGGAATTTGAAAAACCTTTGAAATTCACTGAAAAAAACAAAGGTTACAGGGGTGTTATAGTTAGGAAATAGAATTTAAAAAACCTTTGAAATTCATGAAAAAAACAAAGGTTACAGGACATTATAGATAGGAAATAGAATTATGATGTCACTGACCATGTCATGAGCTATGTAATATGTGATGTCATAAGCAGTGCATTGCCGGAGCGTAAGTTATAGTTAGCTCAAGTAACTATAACTACTGAATTTTACTGGTTTTGTAGGGGTAAACTCTGAGCCTAACTATAACGTCCCTGTAACCTTTGATCCATTTCATTGAATATATATATCTATATATATACTCTGAGAAAACCAAAAGTTACAGCAATGTAATATACATACATATATACATACAGACATTTATATACATATATATATATACTTACATATAAGGAAGGTATACACTGAAAATTCTTTCCATAAATTCCTTGATAAGTGAATATATGTGGTCACAGGCTCGAGTTGCTCTAATTCACCTGTGCATTCATCACAAACTTCTGTGCATGACATGAAAAGCTTTCTCCATAGAAGCAGCCGACTTGTTTTGTCAGCAGGACTTTTTCAAGGCCAAAGATACCACAGTTCCAAACATGCAAAAGGGTAAAAACAGCATATCTTCTAATCTTTGTAAGTTCTTCAAATTCTGAGCCAGGGTTAGTCAAGAACTTAGCACCAAAAAACAGTCAATGAAACAGCCCCAGCCCTTGCAAGTACGTCATATACGAGCTGCCGTATGACGTATAAGCTCCATAAACCGTATGACCAGTTGAGAATGCCGACATTGGTAGTAGTCAAAAACTCCAAATCATATCTATATATATATGTATAGGTCATGTGATCAAGGCCGTGAACCGGCCGAAACGCGTCATGGCGGACTGAACTGGTGGCAATAAATATCTTGCACATATGCTGGGTCCACGCTCGTTTCTTTGTGATTTTGGAACGGTTAATGAGGCTGTTATATATACATATATATATATATATATATATTCACTGAAAAAACCATAGGTTTCAGGGACGTTATAGTTACAAATTAGCATTTAAAAAACCTTTGAAATTCACTGAAAAAACCATAGGTTTTAGGGACAGTTATAGTTAGTTGGACATTGCACTCGTACAAAACCCGTGAAATTCCCCGTTATAGTTAGTCCAGCTAACTATAACTCGCGCCCCGCAATGCACTGCTGATGACGTCACATATTACATCACTCATGACATGGTCAGTGACATCACTGATGACATCACTGATGACATCTCAAATGACATCACTGATGACATCACTGATGACATCATCCAGTGACTGTGTGTTTCTCTAAAGTTTAAATATTTTTAATATATATATGAAAAGACGTATTGAAGAATGAGTGGGTGTGTAAGTGTCTGTATGGATGATTTAGTAGGTGCGTGACTGACTGTATAAGTGAGTGATTTAACGTATCTTACTGAATGCATGGGTTAGTGACTAAACTGGGTGAATGTCTGTATCCGTCTGTCTGTTGCTGTGTAAGTGGCTGCATGTGTTTGTGAATAGCTACATGAGTGTCTATTTGAGTTATTGAATGCTTGTGTGAGTATCTGTATGGGTGCCTGAGTGTTTGTGTGGGAGGGGTGTGTGCGACTCTGTGCATAGATGTGTGAGTGGGTGATTCACTGGGTGGATGGTTTCAAGAGTGCATCTGTGATAGACTGTATGGGTGGGTAAGTGTGTGTAAGAGTGTGTTAGTGAGTGAATGTATGTCCCAGTGGTACATGTGTGAGTAACTACATATGTGAAAGGCAGTATATATGTGTGTTGGAGTATATAAATAGCTATAAGCGAGAGTGACTGATTGTGATAGTGGCTGTATGGATGAGTGTGTGCTTGTATCAGTGATTGTATAAGAGGGTAAGAATGTGCTAGTATTTGTATGAGTAAGTGAGCTGGTGTGTGTATAACTGTATAGGTGAGTAAATGGTAGTGTGTTTAATTATTTGCATGACTGACTAGGTGTGTGTGTACCTCTATGGATGAGTGGCGGTGTTTGAGTGTCTATATAGGAGTATGAGTGCATATGATAGTCCTGTACTGAGTGACCGTAAGTATGAGTGACTGTACGGGTGAGTGAGTGGATGTGTGCGTAGACCTAAGAAACAGTGTGTGGGTATGTAGTTATTGGTGTTGGAGTGTCTATGGTTTTGCGAATGGCATTCTGTAATTTAGAGTGGGTGTATCAAAGGTTATATTAGGGTGTGAGAAGATGCATGAAATTATCACACGGATGATGTCATCAGTGATGTCATCAGTGATGTAATTTGAGATGTCATCAGTGATGTCATCAGTGATGTCACTGACCATGTCATGAGTGATGTAATATGTGACGTCATCAGCAGTGCATTGCGGGCGCGAGTTATAGTTAGCTGGACTAACTATAACGGGGGAATTTCACGGGTTTTGTACGAGTGCAATGTCCAACTAACTATAACTGTCCCTAAAACCTATGGTTTTTTCAGTGAATTTCAAAGGTTTTTTAAATGCTAATTTGTAACTATAACGTCCCTGAAACCTATGGTTTTTTCAGTGAATTTCAAAGGTTTTTTAAATGCTAATTTGTAACTATAACATGTCTGAAACCTACGGTTTTTTCAGTGAATTTCAAAGGTTTTGTAAATGACAATTTTTAAATGTATTAATTGTTATATAAATTTTTTTAATACTGATTTACTACATTTTTAGAAACAATTTTATATAACATATTTTATTTTTTAAATTACATTGTAATTACATTATACATTACATTACAAAAAATACTTTCTCAGAATGAATTACTTTAGTTTAAATACTTTGCACATAGGCAATAGACTTTTAAGTACAGTAGTTACAGTTGTTGCAATGGGCAACACATTTTCAAACACAATGCAACATTCAGCTCAATGTGAATTTCTAGTTAAATGCAATTAGTTACTTTATGGATTACTTTTCTAACCACAGGACTGGATCCTAGATTCAGTCCTGGCACATCTCCTGTAAACAGTTGAGTAAAAGCGTTTTGGTTACACTCGTGATTTTTAAGGAATATTATTGTATTTTAAAAGTTGACACTTAGAAACTTTTTCTCATAGAATGACCAATGTTATCCTATGGAAGGAAATTCACTTAGGAGGTAAAAACTGTTATCGTTACTTTTTGTTACTCAGTGTTGGATCCTGGTTCCAGCACTGGTGCATCTCCTGTAAACAGTTGAAAGAATGCGTTTAAGTCATACAGGCGATTTTTAAGGAATATTTGTAGTTTGTGAAAATCGACACTTTGAAACTTTTCTGCTGAAAACCAGACAATGGATTCCTATGGAAGAAAATATAAGTTACTGGTAAGTACGGTTAAAATTACTTTTCAGGGTCAGTGCTGGGCTAAAAGATGCAGCACTGGGTTCTCTCCTGATAACAGGTGAGTAAATTGGAATTCGTACTTTGGTTGATTTTAGAGGAATATTATAAAGTTCCAAAACTCCACACTTAGAAGAATTTCCAAGTGAAACCAGTCAATGTTAGCCTATGAAGGAAATTCAAGTTACCGGTAAGTACGGTTAAAATTAATTTTGAGGATCAGTACTGGGCTGAAAGATGCAGCACTGAGGTCTCTCCTGATAACAGGTGAGTAAATCAGAATTCGGATTTCGGCTGATTTTAGAGGAATATTTTAAAGTTCCAAAATCAACACTTAGAAACTTTTTCAGCAAAAAGCAGGCAATGATATCCTATGGAAGGAAATTCAAGTTACTGGTAAGTACGGTTAAAATTACTTTTGAGGATCAGTACTGGGCTGAAAGATGCAGCACTGAGGTCTCTCCTGATAACAGGTGAGTAAATCGGAATTCGTATTTCGGCTGATTTTAGAGGAATATTTTAAAGTTCCAAAACTCCACACTTAGAAGAATTTCCAAGTGAAACCAGTCAATGTTAGCCTATGAAGGAAATTCAAGTTACCGGTAAGTACGGTTAAAATTACTTTTCAGGACCAGTACTGGGCTGAAAGATGCAGCACTGAGGTCTCTCCTGATAACAGGTGAGTAAATCGGAATTCGTATTTCGGCTGATTTTAGAGGAATATTTTAAAGTTCCAAAACTCCACACTTAGAAGAATTTCCAAGTGAAACCAGTCAATGTTAGCCTATGGAAGGAAATTCAAGTTACTGGTAAGTACGGTTAAAATTACTTTTCAGGACCAGTACTGGGCTAAAAGATACAGCACTGAGGTCTCTCCTTATAACAGGTGAGTAAATCGGAATTCGTATTTCGGCTGATTTTAGAGGAATATTTGTATGTTTCAAAAATCAACACTTAGAAACTTTTTCAGCAAAAAGAAGGCAATGATATCCTATGGAAGGAAATTCAAGTTACTGGTAAGTACGGTTAAAATTACTTTTCAGGACCAGTACTGGGCTGAAAGATGCAGCACTGAGGTCTCTCCTTATAACAGGTGAGTAAATCGGAATTCGTATTTCGGATGATTTTAGAAGAATATTTGCACAATGGTGAAGGGAGGGGGCGGGGCCTGAGGTGACATCTGTGCAAACGCGCCCCGTGGTGCGTTTTAAGTTGGGGGATTAAGTCCCCTTGAATCCTGAGGGTCCCTAGGGGCCAACTAGCCCACCAGGAACCTCCAATATGCGCCAGGGGCTGCGTTGCAGAGACGTGTAGAGAGGCCACACCCCTTTTACACCTCTCTGCAACGCAGCTCTGTGGCGCTTTCTGGATGTACCTGTTGGGCTAGTTGGCCCCCAGGGACACTCAGGATTGAAGGGGATTTAATTCCCCATCTTAAAACGCGCCACGGGGCCTGTTTGCACACATGTCACCTGAAGCCCCGCCCCTCCCTTCACCACTGTGCAAACGCGCCCCGTGGCGCGTTTTAAGTTGGGGGATTAAGTCCCCTTGAATCCTGAGGGTCCCCGGAGTCCAACTAGCCCACCATATACCTCCAAAAAGCGCCACAGAGCTGCGTTGCAGAGAGGTGTAAAAGGGGCGTGGCCTCTGTACACCTCTCTGCAAGGCAGCCCCTGGCGCATACTGGAGGTTCCTGGTGGGCTAGTTGGCCCCCAGGGACCCCCAGTATTCAAGGGGAATTCGTTCCCCTCTGCAAACGCGCCAGGGGCGCGTTTGCAGAGTGGTGAAGGAAGGGGGCGGGGCCTGCGGGCCCGATCGTTTTTGTAAAAAAAAAATGTGTCCCCTGAAGGGGGCTGTGTGGCCCCCCTTCCTTTTTCTCTTTTTGGGCCCTGGGGACCCCATCCCCCAGGGCCTTACCCCTTTTTTAAATTACAAAAAAAAAATAAACCGGGAAGGGGGCCGCGTGGCCCCCTTCCCTGGGCCTGTATTGGCCCCGGGGACCCCATCCCCGGGGCATGGCCTCTATATTTATTATTTTGAGGGGGCAGCGTGGCCCCCTCCTCTGGCCATTTTAAGGCCCCGGGGACCCCATCCCCCGGGGCCGGCCTTTCCATTTTTTTTAAAAAAATGTTTCTCTTTTTGGGGAGGGGGCCGCGTGGCCCCCCTCCCGGGCCACTACTTGCCCCGGGGACCCCATCCCCCGGGGCTGGCCCTCTCCGTTGGGGACTGTGGGGGGTCCCCAAACCCCCACAGTCCCGCCGGCTCCCCGTGTCCTACGGGAGCCGGCATTGCTTACACATGGGGAGCTGCTAAGATGCAGCTCCCCATGTGGAAAAGCAATCTGCTTTGGATATTGGAAGAGAGCAGGTTTCCTGCTCTCTCTTCCAATATCCAAAGCAGTTTGCTATGGCAGGACGGGAGCCGCGAGGCTCCCATCCTGCCATAGCAAACTACAGTGTCCCGGGGGTAGGCACCCCGGGACACTGCAGGAGCCGGCCCTGGGGGTGGTGGTCCCCAGGGCCATCAAGGGCTCCAGGAGGGGGCCGCGCGGCCCCCTCCCATTCAGTACACAGCCCCGGGGAGGTGGTGGTCCCCGGGCTCTGGGGTCCGTAACGGACCCCCATATTAAAATGTTTAGTGCCCCGGGGAGGTGGCGGTCCCGGGCGTGTGGGGGCTGGAGCCCCCCCACACAGGTTTTATAATGTATAAAAAAAAGCCCCGGGGAGGTGGTGGTCCCGGGGCTGCGGGAGGGCTCAGAGCCCTCCCGCACCATTTAAAAAAGCCCCGGGGGTGGTGGTCCCCGGGCTTGGGGGCCCTTTGAGGCCCCCACACATTAAATTATCCCCCCCACCATGCCCCCGGAACTTGGCCCACCCGGAGCCCGCGCTTCGATTTTTTTTTTTCGGCAGGATTCGCGCACCCTGAGCGCATCCTGCCGATTTTTAAAAAACATTTTTTTTTTTTTTGCCCAGGGGGTCCTTGTGGGACCCCCTGAGCAAACCTAGGGGGTCAGGGTGTTTCTACCCTGCCCCCTTTGTGCGCTTTGCGCACTTGTTTCTGTCCCTCGGTTCTACCGAGGGACAAAATGGCTGCCAACATTTCCTGAATCGGAATGTTGACAGCCAATTAACATGCAGCTCGTGATCGGGACGGTGCGCGCAGGGTGCGCTGAGGGTACGCGGACCCTACTCGGCCATAGATATCACTAACTTTTTACTTTTCATTTTCTCAGCAACTACTGAACGGATTTACACCATTTAACAAAAGGGTTCTTTCTGAACCAAGAACTACCTGTTTGCCAAATTTGGTGTAATTCCGTTCAGCAGTTCGGGCTGTAGCCGTGTCTAAAGTTTCCTATGGAAAAATGCATGGGGAAAACGCGTTTTGGGACCCCCTTTTTCTCGGCCCCGCTGACGAATCCCCGCGAGACTTTCAGGGTAGGAGCGGACCGGAGCGGGCCACAAAGTTTGAAAATTTTGCGAAGATACGTCAACCGGCAAGAGAGTTATTTCAAATAGAATGTCGCGGATTTCCTATGGATAATAGGTTGTAACTATAACTATCTACTGGCGACCGCCAGTTAATAATATATATATATATATATATATATATTACCTACTGGCGGTCGCCAGTAGGTAGTTATAGCTAGGACCTATTTTCCATAGGAAAAGCGTTTTTTGATTTGCCAATATCTTTGGCGCCGTTTGACGAATCTTTGCGAAATTTTCAAAACTAATGGGGCGCTCTGGTCAGCTCTTGTCTTGAAAGCTTCGGGTGATTCGTCAAGTGGGGGCCGAGAAAAAAGGGGGTCCCAAAACGCGTTTTCCCCATGTTAATTTCCATAGGAAAATTTAGACACAGCTACAGCCCAAACTGCTGAATGGAATTACACCAAATTTGGCAAAAAGGTAGCTCTTGGTTCTGAAAGCGACCTTTTTTTTAAATGGTGTAAATCCATTCCGAAGTTACAGAGAAATTCAAGAAATAAAAAATTTATATATCTGAGCACCGAGGAGGAGTCACGACTCCTCCCGAGCACGAGCTTTATTTTAATTGGCTGCCAACACCCCAAACCAGGCAGCCATCTTGTGACTCAGTAACCGAGTCACAAGAAAACAGAAGAAAGATGATGAAAAACAAGAAAAGGGGGCAGGGTAGAAACACCCTGACCTTCTAGGCCTGCTCAGGGGGTCCCACAAGGACCCCCAGGCCCAAAAAAGCATTTTTTTAAATAATTTTGGCTGAATTCGCGCTGGTGCGTGAATCCAGATGAAATTCTTGAAAAAAAATGAAGCGCGGTCTCCCGCGCTTTTCTTGTTAAAAAGCCCCCGGGTGGGCCAGGTCTCGGGGACAATACTAAATTATGGTGTGGGGGCCCCCACAGCCACGGGGACCGCCACCTCCCCGGGGCTTTATAAATTATGCACGGGGCATGCGGCCCCGCCGCAGCCCTGGGGACCACCACCTCCCCGGGGCATAAATAAAATAAGGGTGGGGGGCCTTGCGGGCCCCCCAAGCCCTGGCGACTACCACCTCCCCGGGGCTTTATTGAAATTAGGGTGCCCCCCCAAGCCCCGGGGACCGCCACCTCCCCGGGTCTTTGAAAATAATTAGTGTGGGGGGGCTCGAGCCCCCCCACACCGCCCCAGGGACCACCACCTCCCAGGTGCACTAAATATTCAATTCCCCGGGGCTTTACCAATGATGGGATGGGGCCCTCCAGGAGCCCTTGATGGCCCTGGGGACCGCCACCCCCCAGGGCCGGCTCCTGCAATGTCCCGGCGTGCCCACCTCCGGGACATTGATGTTTGCTATGGCAGGGTGGGCGCACGGCTCCTGCCCTGTCATAGCAAACTCTGCTTTGGTTTTAGGACGCGAGAGCAGGAAACCTGCTCTCGCTTCCAAAAACCAAAGCAGATTGCTTTTGCACAAGGGGAGCTGCATGTCAGCAGCTCCCCTTGTGCAAAAGCAATGCCGGCTCCCGCAGGAGGCGGGGAGCTGGCTGGGACTGTGGGG
The DNA here is from genome assembly GCA_963921515.1 of Calotriton arnoldi. NCBI lineage: Eukaryota > Metazoa > Chordata > Amphibia > Caudata > Salamandridae > Calotriton > Calotriton arnoldi. Next base: position 1,095,512 of record CAWUFW010002323.1, on the reverse strand, counting down.
GCAATGGGGCTTCCCCCACGGTCCCCAACGGTAAGGCTCCGGGGGATGGGGACCCGGGCCAGAAGTGGCCCAGGAGGGGGCTATGCGGCCCACCCTCCCCTGTAATTAAATATATGAAAAAAACGGAAAGGCCGGCCCCAGGGATGTGGTCCCCTGGGCCATAATTGGCCTGAGGAGGGGGGCCACGCAGCCCCCCTCCCAAAAAATAAAAATAAAAAAAGAAGGCTGGCCCACCAGGTACCTCCAGTAAGCGCCACACAGCTGGATTGCAGAGAGGTGGTCCAAGGCCACGCCCCTTTTTACACCACTCTGCAAACGCGCCTCTTAGCACACTGCTGGTGGGGCGATGAGGTCCTCTTGTGTCCTGAGGATCAGGACACAAGTGGACTTCATGCCCCGAGCAGCAGTGCGCCAGGCATATATTCACTGAAAAAACCATAGGTTTCAGGGACGCTATAGTTAGAAATTAGCATTTAAAAAACCTCACAAATTCACTGAAAAAACCACAGGTTTCAGGGACGTTATAGTTAGTTGGACTTTTCACTCGTACAAAACTAGAGAAATTCGGCCGTTATAGTTAGTTGAGCTAACTATAACTCGCGCCCCTGCAATGCACTGCTGATGACGTCACATATTACATCACTCATGACATGGTCAGTGCCATCACTGATGACATCTCAAATGACATCACTGATGACATCACTGATGACATCATCCAGTGACTGTGTGTTTCTGTAAAGTTTAAATATGTTTTATACATATATATATATATATTACTGCTCCATGGTTGTCCACCACGAAAGTGGAACAGCAGCTGTATATAGGATCGTGGACGGGCCCACCTGTGGGGTCCATACAGGACTTGATTATGTGCTACCCGCACTACACTTCCCAGAAGGCACAGTTTCATTTGAGCCTCCCATTGGGGGTGTGTCAGAAGTGGGTCAGCGGTTGCGCACACCGTTCCATTAAAGCCTCTGAAGAGAAGCATATGCTGCTTCGAAACGCGTCAGGCAATACCACTATGGAGCGGCTCCTACGGGCGGTTCCCCGTCCTTACCTACACATGAATCGGGCTGTTGCTCGAGTGCTACTTACAGGTGGACAACCTTGGAGCAGTGATATATATATATATATATATATATATATATATATATATATATATATATATAAACAAAACACCCCTCCGATAGGAAAAGGAAAGAGGCCACATGGGGAAACCTTCAGGAGCCGTTTATTGGAGACAGCAAAGCATGATGCATTTCGGCATAAATAGCCTTCCTCAGATGCTGCTGCTACCGCGATATATCTCCACCCACGCCTTATAAGTGTCCTGCATTGCCCTCATTGGAAGGTAAGTTCCGACCCCAGGTCACATGATCTTTACACCCAATGTAGTCCAAAATAGCACTTCATATCCCAGAAAGCACTGCTCCCTGGTGGATGTTGCATGGAAAAGGGATCACTGTTCAGGGAAAAGGCGCAGCAATTCAAATGGAGTGTCCCGGTAAAATGAAGACCTCCGGCTCCCTTGGGTCCCCTTGATGTTCCAACCTCCAGTATAGGCGTCCGCTGGGCAGGGAGTCAACAATATAGTGATTGCGGCTCCTCGTGCAGTCACGAGCTGCACCAGGCAGTAGTCCCTAGCTTCACCATCACTCGAGGCGGGCAGGAGTAATTCGATACCTCGAAGGAAAGAAACGCTGAAACAGCTGATGCCAGCAACTCTCCTGCCGCTTAGTAGAACGGGGCCTCTTGCGCACCTCTGGCATGTGCGTGAGTAGAATACAAACAAAACACCCCTCCGATAGGAAAAGGAAAGAGGCCACATGGGGAAACCTTCAGGAGCCGTTTATTGGAGACAGCAAAGCATGATGCATTTCGGCATAAATAGCCTTCCTCAGATGCTGCTGCTACCGCGATATATCTCCACCCACGCCTTATAAGTGTCCTGCATTGCCCTCATTGGAAGGTAAGTTCCGACCCCAGGTCACATGATCTTTACACCCAATGTAGTCCAAAATAGCACTTCATATCCCAGAAAGCACTGCTCCCTGGTGGATGTTGCATGGAAAAGGGATCACTGTTCAGGGAAAAGGCGCAGCAATTCAAATGGAGTGTCCCGGTAAAATGAAGACCTCCGGCTCCCTTGGGTCCCCTTGATGTTCCAACCTCCAGTATAGGCGTCCGCTGGGCAGGGAGTCAACAATATAGTGATTGCGGCTCCTCGTGCAGTCACGAGCTGCACCAGGCAGTAGTCCCTAGCTTCACCATCACTCGAGGCGGGCAGGAGTAATTCGATACCTCGAAGGAAAGAAACGCTGAAACAGCTGATGCCAGCAACTCTCCTGCCGCTTAGTAGAACGGGGCCTCTTGCGCACCTCTGGCATGTGCGTGAGTAGAATACAAACAAAACACCCCTCCGATAGGAAAAGGAAAGAGGCCACATGGGGAAACCTTCAGGAGCCGTTTATTGGAGACAGCAAAGCATGATGCATTTCGGCATAAATAGCCTTCCTCAGATGCTGCTGCTACCGCGATATATCTCCACCCACGCCTTATAAGTGTCCTGCATTGCCCTCATTGGAAGGTAAGTTCCGACCCCAGGTCACATGATCTTTACACCCAATGTAGTCCAAAATAGCACTTTCACTCGTACAAAACTAGAGAAATTCGGCCGTTATAGTTAGTTGAGCTAACTATAACTCGCGCCCCTGCAATGCACTGCTGATGACGTCACATATTACATCACTCATGACATGGTCAGTGCCATCACTGATGACATCTCAAATGACATCACTGATGACATCACTGATGACATCATCCAGTGACTGTGTGTTTCTGTAAAGTTTAAATATGTTTTATACATATATATATATATATTACTGCTCCATGGTTGTCCACCACGAAAGTGGAACAGCAGCTGTATATAGGATCGTGGACGGGCCCACCTGTGGGGTCCATACAGGACTTGATTATGTGCTACCCGCACTACACTTCCCAGAAGGCACAGTTTCATTTGAGCCTCCCATTGGGGGGGTGTGTCAGAAGTGGGTCAGCGGTTGCGCACACCGTTCCATTAAAGCCTCTGAAGAGAAGCATATGCTGCTTCGAAACGCGTCAGGCAATACCACTATGGAGCGGCTCCTACGGGCGGTTCCCCGTCCTTACCTACACATGAATCGGGCTGTTGCTCGAGTGCTACTTACAGGTGGACAACCTTGGAGCAGTGATATATATATATATATATATATATATATATATATATATATATATATGCCAAGGTGTATTGAAGAATGAGTGGGCGTACGAGTGTCTGAATGGATGATTTAGTAGGTGCGTGACTGACTGTATAAGTGAGTGATTAATCGTGTCTTACTGGATGCATGGGTTAGTGACTAAACTGTGAATGTCTGTATCAGTCTGTCAGTTGGTGTGTAAGCAGCTGCATGGGTGGGTGAGTACCTACATGAGTGTCTATATGGGTTATTGATTGGTTATCTGAGTATCTGTATGGGTGCCTGAGTTTTTGAGTGGGTGGGTGGGGGCGTGTGACTCTGTGCATAGATGTGTGAGGGGGTGATTCACTGGGTGTAGGAGTTCAAGAGTGCATCTGTGAAGAGCTGTATGGGTGGATGAGTGTGTGTATGGGTGTGTTGGTGAGTGAATGGATGTGTCAGTGGTACATGTGTGAGTAGCTACATATGTGAAAGGCAGTATATGTGAGTGTTGGACTATATAAATGACTATATGTGAGAGTGAATGATTGTGAGAGTGGCCATATGGATGAGTGTGTGCTTGTGTCAGTGATTGTATAAGAGAGTAAGTATTTGTTAGTATCTGTATGAATAAGTGAGGTGGTGTGTGTATAACTGCACAGGTGAGTAAATGGGAGTGTGATTGATTCTTTGCATGACTGACTAGGTGTGTGACTAACTCTATGGGTGAGTGGCGGTGTGTGAGTGTCTGTATAGGTGTATGAGTACGTATGATAGTGGTTGTATTGATGAGTGACTGTATAGGTGAGTGAATGGATGTGTGTGTAGACCTAGGAATCAGTCAGTGGGTATGTACTAACTGGTATTGGTGTGTCTATGGTTTAAAGAATGGTAGTCTGTATTTTAGAGGGGGTGTATCAAAGGTTATATTAGGGTGTGAGGAGGTGCATCAGATGATCACGTGGATGATGTCATAAGTGATGTCATCAGTGATGTCATTTGAGATGTCATGAGTGATGTCATCAGTGATGTCACTGACCATGTCATGAGTGATGTAATATGTGTCGTCATCAGCAGTGCATTGCTGGGGCCCTGAAACCTGTGTTTTTTTCAGTGAATTTGTAAGGTTTTTTAAATGCTAATTTCAAACTATAACGTCCCTGAAACCTATGGTTTTTTCAGTGAATTTCAAAGGTTTTTCAAATGCTAGTTTCTAACTATAACGTCAAGGTACATATATGTGGAAGTATGTATAGTCAAACTTTGTTTACCTATAGAAATGTACCTTCACAATATTTTTGTCTTTGATATTCTTGCCACAATATTTGTTTCTGATATTCTGTCTAAACACCCTCTCATATACATCTCTCTAACACTTTTTGTCATTGCATGTGCCAATGTCTCAGGGCCTCATTTATGAGGTTTTGGCACAGGGCAGCGCCGCAAGGAATTTTGCTGTGCTGCCCTGCGTCAAAACAAAAGGGCAGGATTGTGCCGTATCTATCTGATACGGTGCATTCTTGTCCTTTTCTCCAGCGTCGGCACACAATGGGCTGCCATGCGCCAACGCAGGCATCCTTGCACCATGGTGCAATGGTGCCTGCGTTGCAGGGCTGATTGATTTTGTGCAGAAAGGGACACCTTCCTGCACAAAATCAATAAATTCAGGTGATTTCCTCTTTCTATGTGTGTTGCAGAATGCAGCACACATAGAAAATGGAAAAAAACTAAGAGAAATGAAAACATTTCTCCTCGTTGCGCCTCCCTAACGCCATACCTGGGGTGGTGTTACATTTTGATGCATTCCCAGGTTTTCGATTTCTCGTAAATCTGGAAATGCTTCAGATTCCATGGGTGTTGCGTGGGAACACCCTCAACACACCCATGGAACACCCCTTTCATGCAGTGTTCTGTGTGAAAAGGGCACATATTTACAAGGCCATGAAAAGCCACGCAAAGTGGCTTTGCGTGGCCTTGCAAATATGCCAGGGCACATTGTGCCACCGGAATGTCAAAAATGTGACGCTTCGGCAGCGCAAAAGTGCTCTCCCTTATCCTCTCTCCCATCTCTCTCGCTTCCCACCATCACGTGTCAGCCTCTCTCTCTCGCCATGCACCCCTTATTTTCAACTGTTTCTTCTTTCCCTTTCTTTTTTTCTCTTTGTCTCTTTCTTTCCCTCCCTCTTTCCACCTATATTCTCTCTCTTATTCTCTCTACCCATCACACTCTCTCCTGCCCGTACTCCCCTCCCCACCTGCTACCCTCTTCCCTTCTCATAGTCTTTCTCATGTGTTATCGTCACCCTGCCTTTCTCATTCCCTGCTCACCCTTTCGAGGTCCCCCCTCATCCCTCTGGGTGTACTTTCTCTATTACTCACATCTCTCTCACCCTCCGCCTTTTATTATTCTGTTTATTCTGTCCTCTCTTTACCAGCTTTCACAAGGTATCTTTACCTTTCCCCCGCCCCCTCCCCCTCCGATCCCCCTGTTATTCTGTAGAAGGGGTGATCTGACCATACTTTAAGAAGGATCCAGATTCTGAACTCTAGTGCTTACTGGGCGCTCGAGTCTTCAGTGTAGTATAGTATCATGGCTTTGTTGCACATTCCGCCCCCTCTGTTACTGCTTGACCCTGACCCCCCGCCCTGTTCCGCAGGAGGGGTGGTGTACCTTAAGGAGGTCCCTGATTGTGAACTCTCTAGCGCTTACTAGGCGCGCAAGTCTTCAGGGTGCTATAGTTTCAGTAGAACACATTATTGAGCCTTCAGATCTGTAGAGACTTTGTCAGCCTCGGAGAGGTGTCGTGTGTTTGTTGGGGGGAGCGGGAGCTTGTTGATTTGCAGGTAGAGTGCATTTATGGAAACCGTTAAACCCCTCCAATACACATGCTGACGAGAGCAGTGCAGTGGTACAGCTGATCTTTTATATATGGCGGTGCAACAAGGAGGCCCAATGCAGGCACAGGAGAGCCAGACCCAGGCCGGATGCCCAGGACAGCCGCTGACTACGTGAATGAGTTCCCATTACATTCACTGAATGCAATGTTTCAGGATGGCCCAGTGAGTTGAACGCTTGCTGCTGAAGCATGCAGTGACCTGCGGGTCACTGGTGCGATTCTGTCAGGCCTGTAAACTGAGTATGTGTGTGCAGATATCAGGGCGATAATGAACGTGAGTGGGGGGGCAGGGCTGACAGTCTCCCCTGTTTTCAAAGACTCACCCTGAAGGTTTAGGACGCTACTTGTAGCTGGGTATTTTTTCTCACAAGAAGGATGTATGTTGCCCCATAAAATAAAGAGGGTGCAGTGGGGGGAGGGTTGTCTGAAGGTTTTGGGGGGCAGAAGTGACAAGCACCAGATTGCAGCAGAATTCATAACCTTCCCATTCAACCTGGGGCCACATAGACCTAGCCCAAGCTCCTGTGAACCCCACCCCAAGACCTGCCCCCCTCTTCAGAAGGGAAAACTCACACACACTACCTGTTCTAAACACCTCGATTACTTGTTCTTCCAAGCCGAAGCGCCTTAAGGCGACTTTCTCTGCACCTATGTGCAGTACAAGTATATTCAACCATCCATTGGTGGGTGAACGGCAGTTGGCAGTTTTGTTGAGCGCTTTCTGGTAAATATCAAAACCATGAGGTGCGTTATGTAATTGTTTGTAGTTAATGGAAACCAGCTACTTCTAAAAACAGAAGAGGCTTGTTGGGTGTGGGCAGGGTCCGCACTACTGCTCAGCATCCACATAGCAGCAGAGAGGTGTGTGCTTACGAGGGAGTCATGCTGAGAGAACTATGGTCAAGGAAGACAGCGTGACTGCCCAGGATCACACAACTAAGGAGGTTGAGAGTAGCACCTGAGACTCTTTGCTACGTCGGGAAATGAATCCATGGGGCGTATTTCTCCTCAAGAAGTACCTTGTACCCTCTAAAGGGTGGTGTTGTGCCAGGGGCGTTGCTTTCGTTTTTGTGGCAGCAGGTGGAGTGCACCGGGCGGGCCCCAGAGCCCTGAGGAGCTCATTGAAACCTGGTAATTGCTATATTTCACTGTGCCAGCAGCCGTCACAGGGCTATTTTTCCTTGGCCGCACCAGGGCCCGTGGCACCCATGCTGCGCTGCAGTGTTGGGGGGCTCTGAGCGACGGGGCCCCTTTTGCAGCAGACCTCCTGCGGCATATGTACCGGGCTGTACAGAACAGCAGCGATAGGTCGGGCCGTCTCCTGTACAATGTGTTTGTGATGCTGCCTTTGTTGCACTGAAACACTAGCACCTGGAAGCAGAGAGGTCGAATACAGCACAGCTGAGCACTCTCACTAAGGGTCCAGTGCAGTGCAGCTGAAATATGTGTATGTGAGTGCGCGGGGGTGGGAGTGTAAAAAGTGTCTGCCTCCTATTAATAAAATATGCCAGTGCACCGGAAGGCTGCTGACTGCATTTACGGGGTGGGGGGCGGGTCCCCTATAACAGAACGGAGTCTGGGTGTACTGAGGTCACTCTCGGATAAGTGCTGTGTAGGAGAAGGGGTGCCCCTGAACCAAAGAATGGCTGTAGGAGCTGACTAATGTAATGAAAAAGGCAGTCGCCGAAACACGTCTTGTGTGCATTTAAACCCTAATAAAATCTGGGTAAATATGCTCTTGTGAGTGCTGGTATTTTGTATACCCTGAAGATGCGATATATATATATATATATATATATATATATATATATATATATATATATTCACTGAAAAAACCATAGGTTTTAGGGACAGTTATAGTTAGTTGGACATTGCACTCGTACAAAACCCGTGAAATTCTCCCGTTATAGTTAGTCCAGCTAACTATAACTCGCGCCCCCGCAATGCACTGCTGATGGCGTCACATATTACATCACTCATGACATGGTCAGTGACATCACTGATGACATCACTGATGACATCTCAAATGACATCACTGATGACATCACTGATGACATCATCCAGTGACTGTGTGTTTCTGTAAAGTTTAAATATTTTTTATATATATAGGAAAAGACGTATTGAAGAATGAGTGGGTGTGTAAGTGTCTGTATGGATGATTTAGTAGGTGCGTGACTGACTCTATAAGTGAGTGATTTAACGTATCTTACTGAATGCATGGGTTAGTGACTAAACTGGGTGAATGTCTGTATCCGTCTGTCTGTTGCTGTGTAAGTGGCTGCATGTGTTTGTGAATAGCTACATGAGTGTCTATATGAGTTATTGAATGCTTGTCTGAGTATCTGTATGGGTGCCTGAGTGTTTGTGTGGGAGGGGTGTGTGCAACTCTGTGCATAGATGTGTGAGTGGGTGATTCACTGCGTGGATGGTTTCAAGAGTGCAACTGTGATAGACTGTATGGGTGGGTAAGTGTGTGTAAGAGTGTGTTAGTGAGTGAATGTATGTCCCAGTGGTACATGTGTGAGTAACTACATATGTGAAAGGCAGTATATATGTGTGTTGGAGTATATAAATAGCTATAAGCGAGAGTGAGTGATTGTGATAGTGGCTGTATGGATGAGTGTGTGCTTGTATCATTGATTGTTTAAGAGCGTAAGAATGTGCTACTATTTGTATGAGTAAGTGAGCTAGTGTGTGTATAACTGTATAGGTGAGTAAATGGTAGTGTGTTTAATTATTTGCATGACTGACTAGGTGTGTGAGTACCTCTATGGATGAGTGGCGGTGTTTGAGTGTCTATATAGGAGTATGAGTGCATATGATAGTCCTGTACTGAGTGACCGTAAGTATGAGTGACTGTACGGGTGAGTGAGTGGATGTGTGCGTAGACCTAAGAATCAGTGAGTGGGTATGTAGTTATTGGTGTTGGAGTGTCTATGGTTTTGCGAATGGCAGTCTGTAATTTAGAGTGGGTGTATCAAAGGTTATATTAGGGTGTGAGGAGGTGCATGAGATTATCACGTGGATGATGTCATCAGTGATGTCATTTGAGATGTCATCAGTGATGTCATCAGTGATGTCACTGACCATGTCATGAGTGATGTAATATGTGACGTCATCAGCAGTGCATTGCGGGGCGCGAGTTATAGTTACCTGAACTAACTATAACGGGGAATTTCACGGGTTTTGTACGAGTGCAATGTCCAACTAACTATAACTGTCCCTAAAACCTATGGTTTTTTCAGTGAATTTCAAAGGTTTTTTAAATGCTAATTTGTAACTATAACGTCCCTGAAACCTATGGTTTTTTCAGTGAATTTCAAAGGTTTTTTAAATGCTAATTTGTAACTATAACATGTCTGAAACCTACAGTTTTTTCAGTGAATTTCAAAGGATTTGTAAATGACAATTTTTAAATGTATTAATTGTTATATAAATTTTTTTCATACTGATTTCCAAATTTTTAGAAACAATTTTTTTTTACATATTTTATTTTTTAAATTACATTGTAATTACATTATACATTACATTACAAAAATACTTTCTCAGAATGAATTACTTTAGTTTAATTACTTTGCACATAGGCAATAGACTTTTAAGTACAGTAGTTACAGTTGTTGCAACGGGCAACACATTTTCAAACACAATGCAACATTCAGCTCAATGTGAATTTCTAGTTAAATGCAATTAGTTACTTTATGGATTACTTTTCTAACCACATTACTGGATCCTAGATTCAGTCCTGGGACATCTCCTGTAAACAGTTGAGTAAAAGCGTTTTGGTTACAGTCGTGATTTTTAAGGAATATTATTGTACTTTAAAAGTTCACACTTAGAAACTTTTCTCATAGAATCACCAATGTTATCCTATGGAAGGAAATTCACTTAGAAGTTAAAAACTGTTCTCGTTACTTTTTCTTACTCAGTGTTGGATCCTGGATCCAGCACTGGTGCATCTCCTGTAAACAGTTGAAAGAATGCGTTTAAGTCATACAGGCGATTTTTTAGGAATATTTGTAGTTTGTGAAAATCGACACTTTGAAACTTTTCTGCTGAAAACCAGACAATGATATCCTATGGAAGGAAATTCAAGTTACTGGTAAGTACGGTTAAAATTACTTTTCAGGATCAGTACTGGGCTGAAAGATGCAGCACTGAGGTCTCTCCTGATAACAGGTTAGTAAATCGGAATTCGTATTTCGGCTTATTTTAGAGGAATATTTTAAAGTTCCAAAACTCCACACTTAGAAGAATTTCCAAGTGAAACCAGTCAATGTTAGCCTATGAAGGAAATTCAAGTTACCGGTAAGTACGGTTAAAATTACTTTTGAGGATCAGTACTGGGCTGAAAGATGCAGCACTGAGGTCTCTCCTGATAACAGGTGAGTAAATCGGAATTCGGATTTCGGCTGATTTTAGAGGAATATTTTAAAGTTCCAAAACTCCACACTTAGAAGAATTTCCAAGTGAAACCAGTCAATGTTAGCATATGGAAGGAAATTCAAGTTACTGGTAAGTACGATTAAAATTACTTTTCAGGACCAGTACTGGGCTGAAAGATGCAGCACTGAGGTCTCTCCTGATAACAGGTGAGTAAATCGTAATTCGGATTTCGGCTGATTTTAGAGGAATATTTTAAAGTTCCAAAACTCCACACTTAGAAGAATTTCCAAGTGAAACCAGTCAATGTTAGCCTATGGAAGGAAATTCAAGTTACTGGTAAGTACGATTAAAATTACTTTTCAGGACCAGTACTGGGCTGAAAGATGCAGCACTGAGGTCTCTCCTGATAACAGGTGAGTAAATCAGAATTCGGATTTCGGCTGATTTTAGAGGAATATTTGTATGTTTCAAAAATCAACACTTAGAAACTTTTTCAGCAAAAAGCAGGCAATGATATCCTATGGAAGGAAATTCAAGTTACCGGTAAGTACGGTTAAAATTACTTTTGAGGATCAGTACTGGGCTGAAAGATGCAGCACTGAGGTCTCTCCTGATAACAGGTGAGTAAATCGGAATTCGTATTTCGGCTGATTTTAGAGGAATATTTTAAAGTTCCAAAACTCCACACAGAAGAATTTCCAAGTGAAACCAGTCAATGTTAGCCTATGAAGGAAATTCAAGTTACCGGTAAGTACGGTTAAAATTACTTTTCAGGACCAGTACTGGGCTGAAAGATGCAGCACTGAGGTCTCTCCTGATAACAGGTGAGTAAATCAGAATTCGGATTTCGGCTGATTTTAGAGGAATATTTACACAATGGTGAAGGGAGGGGGCGGGGCCTGAGGTAACATCTGTGCAAACGCGCCCCGTGGCGCGTTTTAAGTTGGGGGATTAAGTCCCCTTGAATCATGAGGGTCCCTACGGGCCAACTAGCCCACCAGGAACCTCCAGTATGCGCCAGGGGCTGCGTTGCAGAGACATGTACAGAGGCCACACCCCTTTTACACCTCTCTGCAACGCAGCTCTGTGGCGCTTTCTGGACGTACCTGTTGGGCTAGTTGGCCCCCAGGGACCCTCAGGATTGAAGGGGATTTAATTCCCCATCTTAAAATGAGCCACGGGGCCTGTTTGCACACATGTCACCTGAAGCCCCGCCCTCTCCTTTCACCACTGTGCAAACGCACCCCGTGGCGCGTTTTAAGTCGGGGGATTAACTCCCCTTGAATCCTGAGGGTCCCTGGGGTGCAACTAGCCCACCATATACCTCCAAAAAGCGCCACAGAGCTGCGTTGCAGAGAGGTGTAAAAGGGGCGTGGCCTCTGTACACCTCTCTGCAAGGCAGCCCCTGGCGCATACTGGAGGTTCCTGGTGGGCTAGTTGGCCCCAGGGACCCCCAGTATTCAAGGGGAATTCCTTCCCCTCTGCAAACGCGCCAGGGGCGCGTTTGCAGAGTGGTGAAGGAAGGGGGCGGGGCCTGCGGGCCCGATCGTTTTTTTTTTTTTTTTCCCTGAAGGGGGCTGTGTGGCCCCCTTCCTTTTTCCTATTTTTTAGGCCCTGGGGACCCCATCCCCCAGGGCCTTACCCTCTTTTTTTAAATTAAAATAAAATAAAAACGGGAAGGGGGCCGCGTGGCCCCCCTTCCCTGGGCCTGTATTGGCCCCGGGGACCCCATCCCCGGGGCATGGCCTCTTTTTTTCTTATTTGGAGGGGGCTGCGTGGCCCCCCTCCTCAGGCCATTTAAGGCCCCGGGGACCCCATCCTCCGGAGCCGGCCTTGCACTTTTTTTTTTTTTCCTTTGGGGAGGGGGCTGCGTGGCCCCCTCCCTGGCCACTTATGGCCCCGGGGACCCCATCCCCGGGGCCTGGCCTCTGGTTGGGGACTGTGGGGGTCCCCAATCCCCCACAGTCCCGCCGGCTCCCCGTGTCCTACGGGAGCCGGCATTGCTTACACATGGGGAGCAGCTAACATGCTGCTCCCCATGTGGAAAGCTGTCGGCTTTGGATATTGGAAGAGAGAGCAGGTTTCCTGCTCTCTTCCAATATCCAAAGCAAGTTTGCAATGACAGGACGGGAGCCGCGAGGCTCCCGTCCTGTCATTGCAAACAGCAGTGTCCCGGGGGTAGGCACCCCGGGACACTGCAGGAGCCGGCCCTGGGGGTGGCGGTCCCCAGGGCCATCAAGGGCTCCAGGAGGGGGCCGCGCGGCCCCCTCCCTACATCAGCACAGCCCCGGGAGGTGGTGGTCCCTGGGGCTTGGGGTCCAAAACGGACCCCCATTTTAATTTTCTTAGTGCCCCGGGAGGTGGTGGTCCCGGGCGTGTGGGGGCTGGAGCCCCCCACACAGGTTTTTAATTTAAAAAAAGAAGCCCCGGGAGGTGGTGGTCCCCGGGGCTGCGGGAGGGCTCAGAGCCCTCCCGCTTCATTATACATAAAGCCCCGGGGGTGGTGGTCCCCGGGGCTTGGGGGCCCTTAGAGGCCCCCACACATAAAATTAACCCCCCCAGCATGCCCTCGGGACTTGGCCCACCCGGGGGCAATTAACATCGAAGCGCGGGAGACCGCGCTTCGATTTTTTTTTTTTCGGCAGGGTTCGCGCTCCCTGAGGTGTTTCTACCCTGCCCCCTTTGTGCGCTTTGCGCACTTGTTTCTGTCCCTCAGTTCTACCGAGGGACAAAATGGCTGCCAACATTTCCTGAATCGGAATGTTGACAGCCAGCTGACAGCCAATTAACATGCAGCTCGTGCTCGGGAGGATCCGCGGCCCTAGATATCACTATCTTTTTACTTTTGATTTTCTCAGCAACTACTGAACGGATTTACACCATTTAACAAAAGGGTTCTTTCTGAACCAAGAACTACCTCTTTGCCAAATTTGGTGTAATTCCGTTCAGCAGTTCGGGCTGTAGCCGTGTCTAAAGTTTCCTATGGAAAATTGCATAGGGAAAACGCGTTTTGGGACCCCCTTTTTTCTCGGCCCCCGCTTGACGAATCCCCCGAGACTTTCAGGGTAGGAGCGGACCGGAGCGGGCCATAAAGTTTGAAAATTTTGCGAAGATACATCAACCGGCAAGAGAGTTATTTCAAATAGAATGTCGCGGATTTCCTATGGATAATAGGTTGTAACTATAACTATCTACTGGCGACCGCCAGTAGATAATATATATATTCACTGAAAAAACCATAGGTTTAAAGGACGTTATAGTTGGAAATTAGCATTTAAAAAACCTTAGAAATTCACTGAAAAAACCACAGGTTTCAGGGACGTTATAGTTAGTTGGACATTTCACTCGTACAAAACCAGAGAAATTCAGCTGTTATAGTTAGTTGAGCTAACTATAACTCGCGTCCCCACAATGCACTGCTGATGACATCACATATTACATCACTCATGACATGGTCAGTAACATCACTGATGACATCACTGATGACATCTCAAATGACATCACTGATGACATCACTGATGACATCATCCAGAGACTGGGTGATTTTTAAAAGTTTAAGAATGTTAATTATAGATACGGAAAGTTGTATTGAAGAATGAGTAGGTGTATGAGTGTCTGAATGCATGATTTAGTGGGTGCCTGACTGACTGTTTAAGTGAGAGATTAAATGTGTCTTAGTGAATGCATGGGTGAAAGACTAATCTGTGTGAAAGTCTGTATCAGTCTGGCAGTTGGTGTGTAAGTGGATGCATGGGTTGGTGAGTAGCTACATGAGTGTCTAGACGGGTTAAAGATTGGTTGTCTGAGTACCTGTATGGGTGCCTGAGTGTCTGTGTGGGTGGGTCGGGTGTGACTCCCTCAATGGATGCGTGAGTGGGTGATTCAGTGGGTTCATGAGTGCGTCTGCGAGGGGCTGTATGGGTGAGTGAGTGTGCGTATGGCTGTGTTGGTGAGTGAATGGATGTCTCAGTGGTATATGTGTGAGTAACTACATATGTGAAAGGCAGTATATGTGAATGTTGGAGTATATAAGTGACTATATGTGAGAGTGAGTGATTGTGAGAGTGGCTGTATGGATGAGTGTGTGCTTGTATAAAAGAGTAAGTATGTGTTAGTATCTGTATGAATAAGCGAGGTGGTGTGTGTATAACTGTATTGGTGAGTAAATTGCAATGTGATTGAGTCTTTGGGTGACTGACTAGGTGTGTGAGTATTTCTGTGGATGAGTGGCAGTATGTGAGTGTCTGTATGGGTGTATGAGTGCATATATCAGAGGCTGAATTGATGAGTGACTGCGTGTATGAGTGACTGTATCGGTGAGTGAGTGGATGTGTTTAGACCTATGAATCAGTGAGTGGGTATGTACTAACTGGTATTGGTGTGTCTATGGTTTCGAGAATGGTAGTCTGTATTTTAGAGGGGGTGTATGAAAGGTTATATTAGGGTGTGAGGAGGTGCATCAGATATTAAGTGGATGATGTCATCAGTGATGTCATTCGAAATGTCATCGGTGATGTCATCAGTAATGTCACTGACCATGTCATGAGTGATGTAATATGTGACGTCATCAGCATTACCTCAACTAACTATAACGGATGAATTTCTCTGGTTTTGGATGAGTGAAATGTCCAACTAACTATAACGACCATGAAACCTGGGGTTTTTGAGTGAATTTCTAAGGTTTTTTAAATGCTAATTTCTAACTATAACGTCCCTGAAACCTATGGTTTTTTCAGTGAATTTCTAAGGTTTTTTAAATGCTAATTTCTAAATATGCCTACATATGTAGGACATGTGCAGAAAGATGAAGAAAGGTGCAGAAAGAAGCAAGAGAAGTGCAGAAAGAGGCAACAGAAGTCCAGAAAGAGGAAGAAAGGTGCAGGAAGAAGCAAGAGAAGTGCAGAAAGAACCAACAGAGGTGCAGAAAGAGGCCTACTTTGACTAGGTGACTGTACCTTACAACACACTCATACAAAGTAACCTTATCACTAATCCTTCTCCCAAGATGTCTTAAACCTCACTTTTCTCTTGAAGGTTCACTATTAATCAACTGCTCAGAATGTTAGCCCTACCTACCAAATATAAAACAGCAATCCTAAGCATATCACTGTTGTAAGTCTGACCAAGTTTATGAAGGTATGCATGAGTGTCTCTGCTTTTACCGAGTGACATGTTACATAAAACAAACCGCATACTCTGTCAATATGTGTACAAAAAGGTTTATGTATTTCTTTCTGCTCATAATACAGGGCACATGGGTATTCAATAGTATATTTGTGGGGCTCTATAACACCTATATACATAAGACATGTCTGTCTGTGCAACTGAATGACAGAGCAGAACTGAGAACATTTAACCACCTATAGAAGAAGCTACCCACTTTTTAAGCTACCATCTTCAGATGCATAACACATATGAGACTACCTATACAAGTAGACATATACCTCAGTCACAAGAGCACGCAGACCTTTAAACTTGACAGCTTGCACTTCCCTTTTGAGTACAGAAAGAGGTGAGAGAAGTACAGAAAGAAGCAAGAGATGTACAGAAAGAAACAAAAGAAGTGCAGAAAGAAGCAACAGAGATGCAGAAAGGGGGAAGTGGGGCAGAGAAAGAGGCAAGAGGGATACAGAAAGAAGCACTAGAGTTAAAGAAAGAAACAAAAGAAGTGCAGAAAGAAGGAACAGAGGTGCAGAAAAAGGCAAGAGGGGAGCAGAAAGAGGAAAAAAGGGTGCAGAAAGAGACACAAGGGTTGCAGAAAGAAGGAACAGAGGTGAAGAAAGAATCAAGAGAAGTGCAGAAAGAAGCAACAGAGGTGCAGAACAAGTGATGAGGGGTGGAGAAAGAGGCAAGAGAAGTGCAGATAGAAGCAACAGAGATGCAAAAACGGGGAACAGGAGTGGAGAAAGTGGCAAGAGGGGTGCAGAAAAAATCAAGAGAGGTAAAGAAAGAAACAAAAGAAGAGCAGAAAGAAGGAACAGAGATCCAGAAAGAGGCAAGAGGGGTGCAGAAAGAGGGAAGAGGGGTGCAGAAAGAACACGAGTGGTGCAGAAAGAAGCAACAGAGGTTCCGAAAGAGGCAAGAGGGGTGCAAAAAAGAGGGAAGACGGTTGCAGAAAGAGGCACAAGGGGTGCAGAAAGAAGCAAACAATGTGCAGCAAGAAACAAAAGAAGTGCAGAAAGAAGGAACAGAGGTGCAGAAAGAGGCAACGGGGTGAAGAAAGAGGGAAGAGGGGTGGAGAAAGAGGCAAGGGCGTGCAGAAAGAAGCAAGAGAGCTGCAGAAAGAGGCAAAAGAAGTGCAGAAAGAAGGAACAAAGGTGCAGAAAGAGGCAGAAAGAGGCTTAAGAGGTGCAGAAAGAAGCGAGAGGTGCAGAAAGAAACAAAAGAAGTACAGAAAGAAGGAACAGAGTTGCAGAAAGAGACAGGAGGGGTGCAAAAAGAGGGAAGAGGGGTGCAGAAAGAGGCCCAAGGGGTGCAGAAAGAAGCAAGAGAGGTGCAGAAAGAAACAAGAGAAGTGCATAAAGAAGCAACAGAGATGCAGAAAGGGGGAAGTGGGGTGGAGAAAGAGGCAAGAGGGATACAGAAAGAAGCAAGAGAGCTGCAGAAAGAAACAAAAGAAGTGCAGAAAGAAGTAACAGAGGTGCAGGAAGAGGCAAGAGTGGTGCAGAAAGAAACATAAGGGATGCAGAAAGAAGCGAGAGGTGCAGAAAGAAACAAAAGAAGTGCACAAAGAAGGAACAGAGGTGCAGAAAGAAGCAAGAGAGCTGCAGAA
Source organism: Calotriton arnoldi (assembly GCA_963921515.1). Taxonomy (NCBI): domain Eukaryota; kingdom Metazoa; phylum Chordata; class Amphibia; order Caudata; family Salamandridae; genus Calotriton; species Calotriton arnoldi. The sequence continues at coordinate 1,078,242 of CAWUFW010002323.1, read as the reverse complement.
AGAAAAAAAAGAAGTGCAGAAAGAAGGAACAGAGGTGCAGAAAGAGCCAAGAGGGGTGCAGAAAGAAGGAAGAGGGATGTGAAAGAGGCACGAGGGGTCCAGAAAGGAAAAAGAGTGGTGCAGAAAGAAGCAAGAGAGTTGCAGAAAGAAACAAAAGAACTGCAGAAAGAAGGAACAGAGGTGCAGAAAGAGGCAACAGGGGTGCAGAAAGAGGGAAGAGGGGTGCAGAAAGAGGCACAAGGGTTGCAGGACGATGGGACAGAGGTGCAGAAAGAAGCAAGAGAGTTGCAGAAAGAAACAAAAGAAGTGCAGAAAGAAGGAACAGAGGTGCAGAAAGAGGCAAGAGGGGTGCCAAAAGAGGCATAAGGGGTGCAGAAAGAAACAAAAGAAATGCAGAAAGAAGCAACAGAGGTGCAGAAAGAGGGAAGAGGGGTGCAGAAAGAGGCACAAGGGGTGCAGAAAGAAGGAACAGAGGTACAGAAAGAAGCAAGAGAGCTGCAGAAAGAAACAAAAGAAGAGCAGAAAGAAGGAACAGAGGTGCAGAAAGAGACAAGAGGGGTGCAGAAAGAGGAAAGAGGGATGCTGAAAGAGGCACAAGGGTTGCAGAAAGAAGGAACAGAGGTGCAGAAAGAAGCAACAGAGTTGCAAAAAGGGGGAACAGGGTGGAGAAAGTGCAAGAGGGGGCAGAAAGAAACAAGAGAGGTACAGAAAGAAACAAAAGAGGAGCAGAAAGAAGGAACAGAGGTGCAGAAAGAGGCAAGAGGGGTGCATAAAGAGGGAAGAGGGTTGTGAAAGAGGCACGAGGGCTGCAGAAAGAAGCAAGAGGGGTGCAGAAAGAAGCAAAAGAGTTGTAGAAAGAAACAACAGAGATGCAGAAAGGGGGAAGTGGGATGTAGAAAGAGGCAAGTGGGGTGCAGAAAGAAGCGAGAGGTGCAGAAAGAAACAAAAGAAGTGCAGAAAGAAGGAACAGATGTGCAGAAAGAAGCAAGAGAAGTGCAGAAAGAAGGATCAGAGGTGCAGAAAGAGGCAAGAGGGGTGCATAAAGAGGGAAGAGGGGTGCAGAAAGAGGCACAAGGGTTGTAGAAAGAAGGGACAGAGGTGCAGAAAGAAGCAAGAGAAGTGCAGAAACAAGCAACAGAGTTGCAAAAAGGGGTATCAGGGTGGAGAAAGTGCAAGAGGGGGCAGAAAGAAGCAAAAGAGGTGCAGAAAGAAACAAAAGAAGAGCAGAAAGAAGGAACAGAGGTGCAGAAAGAGGCAAGAGGGGTGCATAAAGAGGGAAGAGGGGTGTGAAAGAGGCACGAGGGATGCAGAAAGAAGCAAGAGGGGTGCAGAAAGAACCAAAAGAGTTGTAGAAAGAAACAAGAGAGGTGCAGAAAGAAGCAAGAGAAGTGAAGAAAGAAGCAACAGAGGTGCAGAAAGAGGGATGAGGGGTGGAGAAAGAGTGTAGAGGGGTGCAGAAAGAAGCACGAGTGGTGCAGAAAGAAGCAAAGAGGTGCAGAAAGAAGCAAGAGAAGTGCAGAAAGAAGCAACAGAGATGCAGAAAGGGGGAAGTGGGGTGGAGAAAAAGGCAAGAGGGATATAGAAAGAAACAAGAGAGGTGCAGAAAGAAACAAAAGAAGTGCAGAAAGAAGGAACAGAGGTATAGGAAGAGGCAAGAGGGGTGCAGAAAGAGGGAAGAGGGGTGTGAAAGAGGCACCAGGGGTGCAGAAAGAAGCAAGAGGGGTGCAGAAAGAAGCAAGAGAGTTGCAGAAAGAAACAAAAGAAGTGCAGAAAGAAGGAACAGCGGTGCAGAAAGAGGCAGGAGGGGTGCAGAAAGAGGGAAGAGGGGTTCAGAAAGATACACAAAGGTTGCAGAAAGAAGGGACAGAGGTGCAGAAAGAAGCAAGAGAAGTGCAGAAAAAAGCAAAAGAGATGCAAAAAGGGGAACAGGGGTGGAGAAAGTGGCAAGTGGCGTGCAGAAAGAAGCAAGAGAGGTGCAGAAAGAAATAAAAGAAGAACAGAAAGAAGTAACAGAGGTGCATAAAGAGGCAAGACGGGTGCAGAAAGAGGAAAGAGGGGTGTGAAAGAGGCATGAGGGGTGCAGAAAGAAGCAAGAAGGGTGCAGAAAGAAGCAAAGATGTGCAGAAAGAAGCAAGAGTAGTGCAGAACGAAGCAGCAGAGGTGCAGAAAGAAGCAAGAGGGGTACAAAATAAAGGAAGAGGGGTGTAGAAAGAGGCACGCGAGGTGCAGAAAGAAGCAAGAGATGTGCAGAAAGAAGCAACAGAGGTGCAGAAAGAGTGATGAGGGGTGCAGAAAGAGGCAATAGAAGTGCAGAAAGAAGCAACAGAGATGCAAAAAGGGGAACAGGGTGGAGAAAGTGGCAAGAGGGGTGTAGAAAGAAGCAAGAGAGGTGCAGAAAGAAACAAAAGAAGAGCAGAAAGAAGGAGCAGAGGTGCAGAAAGAGGCAAGAGGGGTGCAGAAAGAGGGAAGAGGGGTGTGAAAGAGGCACAAGGGGTACAGAAAGAAGCAAGAGGGGTGCAGAAAGAAGCAAAAGAGTTGTAGAAAGAAACAACAGAGATGCAGAAAGGGGGAAGTGGGGTGGAGAAAGAGGCAAGAGGGATACAGAAACAAACAAGAGAGGTGCAGAAAGAAGCAAGAGAAGTGCAGAAAGAAGCAACAGAGGTGCAGAAAGAGGGATGAGGGGTGGAGAAAGAGGGGTGCAGAAAGAAGCATGAGTGGTGCAGAAAGAAGCAAAGAGGTGCAGAAAGAAGCAAGAGAAGTGCATAAAGAAGCAACAGAGATGCAGAAAGGGGGAAGTGGGGTGGAGAAAGAGGCAAGAGGGTTACAGAAAGAAACAAGAGAGGTGCAGAAATAAGTAGGCCTGGGTGGCAAATTCCGTTCCGCTCGCGGAATTTGCGGAATTTGGGTAATTTCGCGTTCCGCGGAATTGCCAAAAATTCCACGATCCGCGGCTTCGCGGAATTTTTTGCTTGTTCGCGCTTTCAAAGTGCGTGTTCGCGAAATATTTCTCCCTGAGCACGCAAACAGCGTTCGCGAACAGGAAAAAAGCATCGCGAACGGGCGGAACAAGCAATTCCACGTGTTCGCGGAACTTTTGCGTGCTCGCGGAGATTTTTTACCGTTTCGCGGAGCTTTGCGTAGCGCGACTACGCAAATTCCGCCCACCCCTAGAAATAAGGAACAGAGGTGCAGAAAGAGGTATAAGGGGTGCAGAAAGAAGTGAGAGGTCCAGAAAGAAACACAAGAAGTGCAGAAAGAAGGAACAGAAGTGCAGAATGAGGCAGGAGGGGTGTAGAAAGAAACAAAAAAACTGCAGAAAGCAGCAAAAGAGGTGCAGAAAGAAACAAAAGAAGAGCAGAATGAAGTTAAAGAGGTGCAGAAAGAAACAAGAAATGTGCAGAAATAAGGAACAGAGGTGCAGAAAGAGGCAAGAGGGGTGCAGAAAGTGGCAAGGGGGTGCAGAAAGAGGGGTGCAGAAAGAGGCATAAGGGGTGCAGAAAGAAGCGAGAGGTACAGAAAGAAACTCAAGAAATGCAGAAGGAAGGGACAGAGGTGCAGAAAGAAGCAAGAGAAGTACAGAAAGAAGCAACAGAGGTGCAGAAAGAGGGATGAGGGGTGGAGAAAGAGGCAAGAGAAGTGCAGAAAGAAGCAACAGAGATGCAAAAACGGGGAACAGGGATGGAGAAAGTGGCAAGAGGGGTGCAGAAAGAAGCAAGAGAGGTGTAGAAAGAAACAAAAGAGTTGTAGAAAGAAACAACAGAGATGCAGAAAGGGGGAAGTGGGATGGAGAAAGAGGCAAGAGGGATACAGAATCAAACAAGAGAGGTGTAGAAAGAAGCAAGAGAAGTGCATAAAGAAGCTACAGAGATGCAGAAAGGGGGAAGTGGGGTGGAGAAAGAGGCAAGAGGGATACAGAAAGAAACAAGAGAGGTGCAGAAATAAGGAACAGAGGTGCAGAAAGATGCAAGAGCGGTACAGGAAGAGGGGGGCAGAAAGAGGTCTAAGGGGTGCAGAAAGAAGCGAGAGGTCCAGAAAGAAACACAAGAAGTGCAGAAAGAAGGAGCAGAAGTGAAGAAAGAGGCAAGAGGGGCACAGAAAGAAACTAAAAACTGCAGAAAGCAGCAACAGAGGTGCAGAAAGAAACAAAAGAAGAGCAGAAAGAAGGAAAAGAGGTGCAGAAAGAAACAAGAGATGTGCAGAAATAAGTAACAGAGGTGCAGAAAGAGGCAAGAGGGGTGCAGAAAGAGGCAAGGGGGTGCAGAAAGAGGGGTGCAGAAAGAGGCATAAGGGGTGCAGAAAGAAGCAGGAGGTCCAGAAAGAAACGCAAGAAGTGCAGAAACAAGGGACAGAGGTGCAGAAAGAAGCAAGAGAAGTACAGAAAGAAGCAACAGAGGTGCAGAAAGAGGGATGAGGGGTGGAGAAAGAGGCAAGAGAAGTGCAGAAAGAAGCAACAGAGATGCAAAAACGGGGAACAGGGGTGGAGAAAGTGGCAAGAGGGGTGCTGAAAGAAGCAAGAGAGGTGCAGAAAGAAACAAAAGAAGAGCAGAAAGAAGGAACAGAGGTGCAGAAAGAGGCAAGAGGGATGCAGAAAGATGGACGAGGGGTGCAGAAAGAAGCATGAGTGGTGCAGAAAGAAGCAACAGAGGTGCAGAAAGAGGCAAGAGGGGTCTAAAAAAGTGAAAAGAGGGTTGCAGAAAAAGACACAAGGGGTGCAGAAAGAAGCAAAAGATGTGTAGCAAGAAACAAAAGAAGTGTAGAAAGAAGGAACAGAGGTGCAGAAAGAGGCAATAGGGGTGAAGAAACAGGGAAGAGGGGTGGAGAAAGAGGCAAGGGGTGCAGAAAGAGGCAAGAGAGCTGCAGAAAGAAACAAAAGAAGTGCAGAAAGAAGGAACCGAGGCGCATAAAGAGGCAAGAGGGGTGCCGAAAGAGGCATAAGGGGTGCAGAAAAAAGCGAGAGGTGCAGAAAGAAACAAAAGAAGTGCAGAAAGAAGAAACAGAGGTGCAGAAAGAGGCAAGAGGGGTCTAAAAAAGAGGAAAGAGGGTTACAGAAAAAGACACAAGGGGTGCAGAAAGAAACAAAAGATGTGCAGCAAGAAACAAAAGAAGTGCAGAAAGAAGGAACAGAGGTGCAGAAAGAGGCAATAGGGGTGAAGAAACAGGGAAGAGGGGTTGAGAAAGAGGCAAGGGGTGCAGAAAGAGGCAAGAGAGCTGCAGAAAGAAACAAAAAAAGTGCAGAAAGAAGGAACCGAGGCGCATAAAGAGGCAAGAGTGGTGCCGAAAGAGGCATAAGGGGTGCCGAAAGAGGCATAAGGGGTGCAGAAAGAAGCGAGAGGTGCAGAAAGAAACAAAAGAAGTGCAGAAAGAAGAAACAGAGGTGCAGAAAGAGGCAAGAGGGGTGGGGGAAAAAGAAACAAAAGATGTGCAGCAAGAAACAAAAGAAGTACAGAAAGAAGAAACAGAGGTGCAGAAAGATGCAACAGGGGTGAAGAAAGAGGGAAAAGGGGTGGAGAAAGAGGCAAGGGGTGCAGAAAAAAGCAAGAGAGCTGCAGAAAGAAACAAAAGAAGTGCAGAAAGAAGGAAGGGAGGTGCAGAAAGAGGCAAGAGGGGTGCCAAAAGAGGCATAAGGGGTGCAGAAAGAAGGGAAAGGTGCAGAAAGAAACAAAAGAAGTGCAGAAAGAAGAAACAGAGGTGCAGACAGAGGCAAAAGGAGTGCAGAAAGAGGGAATAGTGGTGAAGAAAGAAGCACAAGGGGTGCAGAAAGAAGCAAGAGAGGTGCAGAAAGAAGCAAGAGAGCTGCAGAAAGAAACAAAAGAAGTGCAGAAAGAAGCAACAGAGGTGCAGACAGAGGCAAAAGGAGTGCAGAAAGAGGGAAGAGGGGTGCAGAAAGAAGCACAAGGGGTGCAGAAAGAAGCAAGAGAGGTGCAGAAAGAAGCAAGAGAGCTGCAGAAAGAAACAAAAGAAGTGCAGAAAGAAGGAACAGAGGTGCAGAAAGAGGCAAGAGGGGTGCAGAAAGAGGGAAGAGGGGTGCAGAAAGAAGAGCAAGGGTTGCAGAAAGAAGGGACAGAGGTGCAGAAAGAAGCAAGAGAAGTGCAGAAAGAAGCAATAGAGATGCAAAAAGGGGGAACAGGGTGGAGAAAGTGCAAGAGGGGTGCAGAAAGAAGCAAGAGAGGTGCAGAAAGAAACAAAAGAAGAGCAGAAAGAAGGAACAGAGGTGCAGAAAGAGGCAAGAGGGGTGCATAAAGAGGGAAGAGGGGTGTGAAAGAGGCACAATCAATCAATCAATCACAGAATTTGTAGAGCGCACTACTTACCCGCGAGGGTCTCAAGGCGCTGGGGAGAAAAAAGGGGGGGGTCTTGGGTCTGTCGTAGGCTTAGTGGAAGGGTGTTCCAGGTCTTGGCGGCGAGGTGTGAGAAGGATCTGCCGCTGGTGGTTGTTCTTCGAATGCGAGGGACGGTGGCGAGGGAGAGGTCGGCGGAGCGGAGCTGGCGGTTGGGGACGTAGAAGAAGAGTCGTCTGTTGAGGTAGGCTGGGCCAGTCTTGTGGAGTGCCTTGTGTGCGTGGATGAGGAGTTTGAAGGAGATTCTCCTGTCGACGGGGAGCCAGTGCAGGTTCCTCAGGTGGGGGGTGATGTGGCTGTGGCGTGGTACGTCGAGGATCAGGCGTGCGGAGGCGTTTTGTATGCGTTGCAGTCGCTTGATGAGCTTCGCCGGGGCTCCCGCGTAGAGGGCGTTCCCATAGTCGAGTCTGCTACTGACGAGGGCCTGGGTGACTGTTCTTCTTGAATCTGTCGGGATCCACCTGTAGATCTTGCGAAGCATGCGGAGGGTGTTGAAGCAGGAGGAAGAGACTGCATTGACTTGCTTGGCCATGGAGAGCGTTGAGTCGAGGATGACTCCCAGGTTGCGTGCGTGGTCGGTGGGTGTCGGGGCTGCTCCCAGCGTCGTTGGCCACCAGGAGTCGTCCCAGGCTGAGGGGTTGGAGCTGAGGATGAGGACCTCTGTCTTGTCCGTGTTCAGCTTTAGTCGGCTGATTTTCATCCAATCGGCGACGGCCTTCATTCCTTCATGGAGATTGGATTTGGCGGCGAGGGGGTCCTTGGTGAGGGAGAGGATCAGTTGAGTGTCATCGGCGTAGGAGATAATGTTGAGGTCGTGCTGTCTGGCGATGCGTGCGAGCGGGGCCATGTAGATGTTGAACAGTGTTGGGCTGAGGGAAGATCCCTGGGGTACGCCGCAGATGATCTCGGAGGCTTCGGATCGGAAAGGTGGGAGGCGGACTCTCTGGCGGACTTATGGATGCATAAAGAAGCAAGAGGGGTGCAGAAAGAAGCAAAAGAGTTGTAGAAAGAAACAACAGAGATGCAGGAAGGGGAAAGTGGGGTAGCGAAAGTGGTAAGAGGGATACAGAAAGAAACAAGAGAGGTGCAGAAAGAAGCCAGAGAAGTACAGAAAGAAGCAACAGAGGTGCAGAAAGAGGGATGAGGGGTGGGGAAAGAGGGAAAAGGGGTGCAGAAAGAAGCACGAGTGGTGCAGAAAGAAGCAAAGAGGTACAGAAAGAAGCAAGAGAAGTGCATAAAGAAGCAACAGAGATGCAGAAAGGGGGTAGTGCGGTGGAGAAAAAGGCAAGATGGATACAGAAAGAAACAAGAGAGGTGCAGAAAGAAACAAAAGAAGTGCAGAAAGAAGGAACAGAGGTACAATGAAGAGGCAAGAGGGGTGCAGAAAGAGGGAAGAGGGGTGTGAAAGAGGCACCAGGGGTGCAGAAAGGAGCAAGAGGGGTGCAGAAAGAAGGAAGAGAGTTGCAGAAAGAACCAAAAGAAGTGCAGAAAGAAGGAACAGAGGTGCAGAAAGAGGCAAGAGGGGTGCAGAAAGAGGGAAGAGGGGTGTGAGAAGTTGGCCTGGCATATGCTGTCCACTAATTATAGTGGGCACCTTGCACCAGTCCAAACAACCCCTTATTGGAGATAGGTTAAAGACAACCTTTATTGAAAGCTATCCTAGTGGTAGCTATGGAGAGCAGCCTTCAGGCTAAGTCTTGAAGGAATGTAAAGCAGCTTGTTTTACCAGTCTATAATCTCTTGAGTGACCAAATGAAAGAGGACCACACCAGGTATATATTCAAAATATATGTATTTATTACTAAACACACCCCTCTAGTCTCTTTATGAGGCTAGAGTTCGAAGTACATAAATTATAAGTTAGTTATCTACAGTAATAGCACAAATACATGTTTGAGCCCCAGGGGCGTACCAAACCATATACCAATAAAGTGGTATAAGAGCCACGACTGAGCTAGACACAAGGCCTAGAGCCTGTAGAAGTGCTTGGACCACAAGGAACCACCCAAGGTAGTGACACAGGGGACCCACGGGGGACGCGTGCAGTGTATGAACACAGCCGCGAATCGCCGTTAACTTCTATGGGAAAAGTCGCGATTAGAATTTAAAAGAAAAGGGACACTTAGAGGAGGACTTGGAGCAAACCCTTTGAGAACTAGGCTGTTCTAGTGTCAATACCCACGGGAGCACCGGAGTACTCGAGTTACCTCACCCAGGGAGCCGGGTGCATAGGTGTCTTTCGGGGTCGGGTTTCGTCGTCGCTTTCAATGGCGATCTGCTGCAAAGTGCTGCTGGCGGCCAAGTCGAAAGTGTTCGGGTGGATCCAAAGGTGGATTGAAGATCTGAAGAACCTGAAAGCAGAGGGGACAGAGTCTGGGTCACTAGCCAGTGACCAGGAAGGCGATGAGCAGATGCCCACCGATGTCGAGTGCTTCAGGTAGGTTGACAGTCGTCTTGACTCTTCAGCCACGAGGTCCAGGAGGCGTCGACGATGACCAGGAGCTGGATTCGAGCTGTCCCACAACGTCTGTCGATTGCAGGGGTGTCGGCGACCGGATTGAACCCAACAAGCCTTGGCAACGGCAAGTCTCGTGGAAATGGAAGAAGGATGATTTTGCATACCAGCAAGGTCTGGGGGACTCACCCAGCAAAGGTAAGTCAGGGCACACCTGGAGCAACCAGGGAGACCAAGCAGAAAAAGATTGGCCTTCGGGAGGGCCTACTAGCCAATGGACTAGCAACTGCGAAGGAGCCTCAAGACGATGCACGTGGAGCTGGCTCACAGGACACTCGTGGAGTGGAGGCAAGTGATCTTCGGGGCAGTTGGTGCTGGAGGCTGGGGCTACTCGTAGCCCAAAGCACGACTTTGTGGGAGACCCAGAAGAGGATGCACTTGCAAATGCATTTGGTGTCCAGGGGTCACGGTTCCACATTACCCACGACAGCTACGGGCCTCAGCTTTGCTGGGGACTCAGCAAAGCCTCGGGGAAGTCTGGAAATCCACCTCTGGTGATGCAAAGACTTTGGCGTCCGACGGGAGTTTCAGCGCTGCAGACCAGACAATTGCTTCTTTGGTGCCTGCCAAGCAGGGGAGTCACTCCTTGACCCCAAGGGAGATTCTTCAGTCCTCTAATCTTGAAGTAGAGCATCGAAGGTCCAGGATTCTGTGTCAGAGTTTCATCCAGGTTAATCTAAAGTCCTAAGGACTGGGGTCCCCTACTTATACTAAGGTAGGGGGTTGGACATACTCTGTGGCCCCACCTATGGGAGGGTCAGGGCAGAGGGGTGGTTACACCCCTTTCCCTTTGTCCAGTTTTGCGCCAGAGCAGGGGCTGGAAGCCCCTGAGCCGGTTTGAACTGGGGTATGCACAGGGACACCAAATGTGCACCCAGTGCAGGACTTCAAAGCACCAGAGAGTGCTCCCGCCCAGCCCCAATACACACTATCCTGTCTGGGGAGGTGGTTACACCTCCCTGGAACAGGAAACCTATTGTCCAGGCCTCCCCTGCCAGAGTTTTGGTCAGCATCATGAGGCCAGACTCGTGTCTGTGGCAGCGGCATCCATTTTGTGATGCCAGGGCTCTGGAAAGTCAGTACCGGGTATACCGGTGTGTACATGTCTCTCCCTCTAGAAGGGTGGAATGCTACCCCCGCCGCCAGAACTGGTGGGGGGATAGTATTCCAAGATGTTTGACACCAAACACGACATGTTTCCGTGCAGCCATTCCAAAGTTAGCATTTAACGCAAGGTTATAATGCGCTTAAGAGTATATGGTCGGGCTGCACTACAAACAGCATCAGAGAAGGGTCTCCGAACGCTGCAGAGGGGCCCAGCTCATGCAGGGGCACCCTCTCACATAGGAACCACGCACTCTGCCTTCAGGATTGATAAGGCCTGCCATAGGAGTGACTTATAGGTTTATATGTGTGTATGTATGTAGTGATATAGGTAGCCTGTATCACAGTAAGAGGTGCATGCACCACCTTACCCAGGCTGCAGTAGCAGACCTGTGGTGTCAGTTTGGATGGCCTTCCAGGGGTGGCACAATACATGCTGCAGCCCCTGGTAGGCCTCTGAGGTACCTATGCCCTGGGTACATAGTATACCATATACTAGGGACTTATAAGGGCACTCTAGATTCCAATCAGTGATGTGCCTAAGGCACATGGAAACCATTTTAAAGAGGAAGCAGCTAGGCTGGGGTTCTGATTAGCAGGGCCCCAGCCAGACTAAGGTCGAAAAACAGTGAAGCATCAGCAAAAAGTGGGGGTACCCATGTGAAGCAGATCCTACTCTCCTACACAACCCCCCAAACGTAGGGACATTAAACTAACCTTGCCCAGTTAAGTCTTCATGTTCTAAGTGGAAGTACCTAGAGAGTCCATCTGCATTGGCATGGTTACTCCCAGGTCTATGTTCCACTGTGAAGTCCATCCCCTGTAGGGAAATGGACCACCTAAGCAGTTTGGGGTTTTCACCCTTCATTTGTTTTAGCCATAAGAGGGGCTTATGGTCTGTTTGAACAAGGAAGTGAGTACCAAACAAGTATGGCCTCAACTTCTTCAGAGCCCAGACCACAGCAAAGGCCTCCCTCTCAATGGCTGACCAACGTTTCTCTCTAGGGGTCAGCCTTCTGATAATAAAAGCTACTGGCTGATCCTGACCTTCATCATTCAATTGTGACAGTACAGCCCCTACCCCCAATTCAGATGCATCAGTTTGAACAATGAACTTCTTGGAGTAATCAGGACTCTGTAGAATGGGAGCAGTGCACATGGCCTGCTTTAGGTCATCAAATGCCTTTTGACAGCTAACTGTCCACTGAACCTTTTGGGCATTTTCTTGGAAGTTAAGTCATTCAGGGGTGTCACTATTGATCCATACCCCTTGACAAATCTCCTATAGTACCCAGTCAGGCCTAAGAAGGCTCTCACCTGAGTCTGGGTAGTTGGAGCAGTCCAGTCCATGATGGTCTGGATCTTGCTCTGCAGTGGTTGAACCTGGCCTCCACCCACAAGGTGGACCAGGTACACAACCTGACTCTGCCCTATCTGGCACTTGGTGGCCTTGATAGTCAGGCCTGCTTTCTGCAGGGCCTGTAAAACATTTCTGAGGTGGACCAGGTGATCCTCCCAGGTGGAGCTAAAGACAGCAATATCATCTAGATATGCTGCACTATAGGCTTCCAGACCTGTAAGGACTGTATTCACCAACCTCTGAAAAGTGGCAGGTGCATTCTTCAGACCAAAGGGCATCACCACAAATTGATAATGCCCACTAGGGGTTGAGAATGCTGTCTTTGGCTTTGCATCATCAGCTAGTCTGATCTGCCAGTAGCCAGCTGTCAGGTCAAATGTGCTTAGACACTTGGCTGAGGCCAAAGTGTCTATTAGCTCATCTGCCCTTGGTATTGGATGGGCATCAGTCCTAGTGACTGCATTGAGACCCCTGTAGTCCACACAAAACCTCATCTCTCTTTTCCCACCATTGGTGTGAGGTTTTGGCACAAGGACCACTGGACTAGCCCAAGGGCTATCTGAGGGTTCAATAACTCCCAAATCCAACATCTTCTGGACTTCTGTCCGGATACAGTCCCTGACATGGTCAGGTTGCCTATAAATCTTATTTTTAATAGGCAGACTGTCCCCAGTGTCCACTTCATGAGTGCACCAGGTAGTCTGACTGGGTGTCAGTGAGAATATGTGTCTGAACTGATTGAGCACCTATCTGCAATCAGTCTGCTGCTGGGTAGTGAGTCTGCCTGCCAAGGCTACACCATCCACTGACCCATCACCAGGGTTCTGTGAGAGCAGGTCAGGGAGTGGGTCACTCTCTTCCTCCTGTCCCTCATCAGTAGCCATGAGCAAGCCCATGTCTGCCCTGTCCACATATGGTTTTAACCTGTTGACATGGAGAACCCTGTGGGGACTCCTGGGTGTTCCTAGGTCTACCAAATAGGTAACCTCACCCTTCTGTTCAACAATGGTGTGGGGTCCACTCCATTTGTCTTGGAGAGCTGCTGGGGCCACTGGCTCCAACACCCACACCTTCTTCCTGGCTGGTAAACAGTCAGTACAGCCTTTTGGTCATGCCAGGCTTTTTGAAGTTCCTGTCTAGCCTCAAGGTTTTTAGTTGCCTTTTTCATATACTCAGCCATCCGGGAGCGGAGACCAAGTACATTGTCCACTATGTCTTGCTTTGGGGGCTTGAGAGGTAACTCCCATCCTTCCTTCACCAAGCACAATGGACCCCTGACAGGGTGACCAAACAAAAGTTCAAAAGGGCTGTAGCCAACCCCCTTTTGAGGCACCTCCCTGTATGCAAATAAAAGGCAGGGCAAGAGTATGTCCCATCTTCGCCTTAGCTTTTCTGGGAGCCCTTTAATCATGCCCTTCAAGGTTTTGTTGAATCTCTCAACTAAACCATTGCATTGTGGGTGATAGGGTGTGGTGAACTTGTAAGTCACTCCACACTCCTTCCACATTGCTTTTAAGTATCCAGACATAAAGTTTGCACCCCTGTCTGATACAACCTCCTTAGGAAGCCCACTCTTGAGAAAATTCCCAGGAGGGCTCTTGCCACCACAGGTGCTGTAGTGGTCCTAAGGGGAATAGCCTCTGGGTACCTGGTGGCATGATCCACTACCACCAGGATAAACCTGTGCCCAGATGCTGTTTGGGGATCCATGGGACCAACAATGTCAATCCCCACCCTTTCAAAGGGAACCCCACCACAGGTAGTGGTATCAGGGGGCCTTTGTAGTGCCACCTGCCTTGCCACTGGCCTGGCAGGTTACACAGGAGCGACAAAACTCCTTGGTGTCTTCAGACATGTGGGGCCAGTGAAAGTGAGGGACAATTCTGTCCCAAGTCTTGTTCTGGCCCAGGTGACCTGCTAAGGGAATGTCATGGGCTAGGGTCAATAGGAAGCCCCTGAACTTCAGAGGTATAACCAACCTCCTGGTAGCACCAGGCTTGGGGTCTCTACACTCTGAGTACAGGAGTCCATCATCCCAATACACAGTATGGGGACCACTAGCTTTCCCAGCAGCCTCAGCAGCAGCTTGCTGTCTGAGGGGTTCAAGAGGGCAGCTCTGCTGCTCCTGGCTCAGATCTGCCCTGGAAGGGCCCCTGTCCCCAAGAACTCAACCTGGTCAGGTTCAAGCTCCTCTGGGACAGTTCCTTCCTCAGGACTGAGATCATTCCCCTCAAGGGACTGATCTTCCTTCTGAGCCAAGGGGGAAGGCACTGCCTTTACCCTACTACTCCTCTTCTTGGAGGGCACTTGGTCCATTATTCCAGAATCCAAGGCCTGTTCAGTGCTAGACATTTTGGCTTGTGACCTGGTGTTAGAAATGGGATCTCTGGTTGGCTAAGGCTTGCCAACAAAAGGAGGGACGCAAAGGGCTTGATAAAGGTCCAACGTATATGCCCTAAATTAAGCCAAGAGACAAAAAGGTACGGAGTTCCTCAGGTGGGTTATTGCTCACCTTGTGTATACTCTAGGTAGTGAGGAGGTGGGGAATACCTCCTGTCGGAACTAGGACCCTCACACACCCAGCAAGCTAGGTGTCATGCTTCATCATATGGGTCTGCTCCTCGTCGGGCCAGCGCTGCAATGCTCGACGGGCACCCATAAAGGGGCTCTTTATCGGAGTTCTTTTGTTCCTCGCTGTATTGGTGCCGTGAGTGTGAGGGGCCTAGGTATGTGTAGATGTGAAATGTGAATATAAAACAGGTAAAGGATACCTCCATGATAAATTTTATTCCGTTAGGGTCCCAACCTGATTAAAAGAGATGAAGGGAGGCGAATGTTTTGTTATAATGTGACAAAATTTTCGCTCAAACCCTAGATGGTCAACATGTTTCTCGCCTCAATAAGTCACGGAAGTGATCAGCTGGCGATTCTTCAGGACCGAGTGAATAAAAAACTATCTACAGTGGGTGGCAAGGTGCAACGCTACCTACCAAATGCTCTACCCGTGGGTCATTACCCCGGGAAAAGGCAGTCAACCTAGAGTACAAAAAAGAGAAAATTTCAAAAACCATAACATGGGAGTTGAAATTGGTCCCAGTTAAATTCAATCAATGTGGACCAATTATCACATTGTAAATCGAACATATATTAAAAAACATATATTAAAAACCACAGTGCTATCATGCCATTCAAGCTCTGTGTATACTTCTGTACAATACCCCTGTGTATACATGCTAAAAAGATGTGACTTCTTGGACAATGATGGTGAATGGACAAAGGCTCACCTCTTCCAGGTATCTAATTCTGCCTCGTCAGTTATCAGCGAAGTATGAGGACACTCAATGTAGTGTCTCTGTATGAAATGAGACATAAATTACCAGAACATAATAGGCTATATGTACACTAGTTCGATGCTCACTTACTGGTCCTGGTGCACTCGGTTGTAAGGAGCAGAAGGTCCGGGTCAGGGTGGTTGTAGCCTGCAGTTATGACCCCAAACCAATGACACGATCAATTAATGGTGCTCACACTGGGCTGGTGTATCTGGTGGCGCCGCACGCCGTGCCCCAAACTGGATGCTCGCAGTGTTGCTCCTGTGAAGTGGCACAGCGCGAGCGCCCCAGGGGCCCTGCCGCGTAATGGGCTAATGCCATAAGAAAAGAAAAGAGTGTCCGCTTAAAGCTCAATGGCTTAAGGCTTGCAGCGCCTGATCCCGGTACCTCTTACCTCCATTAATCGCCGATGTCAGAATGAGCCTCCAACAGGATGTGCATACTCACCTGCTCCCACTCGGAGCCACGTGGCTGACCTACCCGCTCCGCTGCAACCAGGAAGGTATCATGTCACAGCAGGAACCTGTTTAAATACCTGCCGCGAAGACAGCAGAGCGGGTGAAGTGGCTACAGCTGGAATCAAAAGGCGGAGTCACCGATAGGTGAAAAAGTGATGTCATTGTGGACAGAATCATGGCGGCCATCTTGGAGTGTGTATTAGTTGTTATTAACAGCCAAATCAATGTGGGGATGGTACTGCTGTCTCGCTATAGAGTTCAAAGATGGGGGTGGGAGATGCAGTGTGTCGAGATACATGACACTACAAGGAGTACCTCATTAGGTTCTAAAAGATCAAAAATGGGCTCACACAGTAGTCAAGACATGATGTCCATGTTGACGAAATCATGGCGGCCATCTTGAAGTGTGCTGTTAATGGTTAATCATCGCCTAATAATATAGGGATAGTGCATCGCTACTGCTATCCAACTATAGTGTTAAAAAAAGGTGGGAAATGCAGTGTGTGGAAGTATCACTGAACACCTGGGACCGTAAGGAGGTACCTTAGGCAGTGTTGACTATTTCCATATACTGAATCTATTATCTGTTGCACTTGTCCATGCTCCGACACGACCCTCATACCAACATGGCCATGATTAACTGTAACACACTTCTAAATGGCCGCCATGATTCCGTTAACAAGGACATCATGTTTCAACTATTATGTGATTTCACTTTGACTATTACCGAATCTGTCGGAACTTAATGAGGGACCGCATGCAGTGTCAAATACTTCCACACACTGCATTTCCCACCTTTGAGTGTCCTCATACTTCGCTGATAACTGACGAGGCAGAATTAGATACCTGGAAGAGGTGAGCCTTTGTCCATTCACCATCATTGTCCAAGAAGTCACATCTTTTTAGCATGTATACACAGGGGTATTGTACAGAAGTATACACAGAGCTTGAATGGCATGATAGCACTGTGGTTTTTAATATATGTTTTTTAATATATGTTCGATTTACAATGTGATAATTGGTCCACATTGATTGAATTTAACTGGGACCAATTTCAACTCCCATGTTATGGTTTTGAAATTTTCTCTTTTTGTACTCTAGGTTGACTGCCTTTTCCCGGGGTAATGACCCACGGGTAGAGCATTTGGTAGGTAGCGTTGCACCTTGCCACCCACTGTAGATAGTTTTTTATTCACTCGGTCCTGAAGAATCGCCAGCTGATCACTTCCGTGACTTATTGAGGCGAGAAACATGTTGACCATCTAGGGTTTGAGCGAAAATTTTGTCACATTATAACAAAACATTCGCCTCCCTTCATCTCTTTTAATCAGGTTGGGACCCTAACGGAATAAAATGTATCATAGAGGTATCCTTTACCTGTTTTATATTCACATTTCACATCTACACATACCTAGGCCCCTCACACTCACGGCACCAATACAGCGAGGAACAAAAGAACTCCGATAAAGAGCCCCTTTATGGGTGCCCGTCGAGCATTGCAGCGCTGGCCCGACGAGGAGCAGACCCATATGATGAAGCATGACACCTAGCTTGCTGGGTGTGTGAGGGTCCTAGTTCCGACAGGAGGTATTCCCCACCTCCTCACTACCTAGAGTATACACAAGGTGAGCAATAACCCACCTGAGGAACTCCGTACCTTTTTGTCTCTTGGCTTAATTTAGGGCATATACGTTGGACCTTTATCAAGCCCTTTGCGTCCCTCCTTTTGTTGACATATCTTCGCACGGGTATTCCCGTGGGACTTCCTAGGTTACCACAGGGATAGTTACCCTCATTGGCCCATTTGCCGGGACCCATGTCTTAAGTCCCCTTCTTTTATAGTACCCCTTGTTATACTAGCCATCATGAATGACAACCCAGGTCTCAGCTTCGGCGAAGAGATAGCCGCAGAAATACTCAGGAATACCCCATCTATTTTAGGGGGGGATGGCCCTTCAGCCTCAGGGGCATCGTCCGAGGATTGGACTACCCTGACTAATATGAAGAGGGATTGGCTCAAAATCACGCTCCACGGAGCAATGATGACAGAGTACCTGAGGGCTAACATTGCACCTAATGGTCTGATAGTAAAAACTTCCCTAGACTTTTCTTGGACGATGTAGTTTTCAAAAGGAGTGGTCCCTGGTGGCGTGGAAATGCACCAGGGACTTACTCATCCTTATCATTAACACGGCAAAAAGAATAGCTGATGCGCTCCTCATCAGAATACAAGTGGTTGAAGGGGCCATCAAAACCACCATTCAGGCAACCCTGTTTAAAACCAAACTGACAGAACTCAATAATGAGATTTCTGAGCATAAAGAATTCCTGTTGAAGCAGAAGGTCAGCAAACTCCAAAAGGATATAAACCGATTCGATAAAGAGAAAATATATCCATATTTGAAGGCTGATTATACGACCAACAAGACAAGCTACTCTTCTGATGAAAGCAGTGACACTAATAGAAGAGATTCAGCCAGTAGTGACTCCAGTAGCGGGAGTTGGGGAGGCCCTAATCAGAGGAGAAATAACCGCCCACAAACTCCTAACTACCCCATACATAATTTTCAAGGCCCACAACCTCCATACTGGCCTTTTCCTATATATCCCCAAGGCCAACCCCAATTCTACCCTGCTAGCCACCCACCTTTTTAGGCAGAGGCTGGGGCAGAGGAAGAGGGCGCAGAAGAGGAGGACAAAAACAGGTCCAGTGGCAGGACCAACAACCCAATATGGTGGAAACCAGGAGCAAAACACAGAGCAGGAGAGTCTAGTGGTAAACCTATCACATAGGCAACTGACATCAACAGAACAAATGGTACTGGAGAAGGGGCTTGGATATGTCCCTACCCCCAAAGATGATAAATTTCTAGAACAGTGCGAAATCCAGAACCTGTTCAGAAAGGTGCGCCTGAGGGCTTATTTTGAGGATACAGAAGAACCTGCCAAACTAGACTCAGGCCTACGTAACCCCTCTACCTTTACCCCCACCAGCGGTATGGTACCGGTGGAGGTTTTGACATTTGAGAAAGCTGTGCTAAAAGAACTTAAAAATGAGGGAAACAGAGTTCCTTTTCACAACCTTTCGAATCAGGAACGTGCTGCTATCAAATCACTGGCAGAAGACAACAGCATCACAATAAAACAAGCTGACAAAGGGGAGCAACGGTCATTCAATCCACTACGGATTATGACTCTGAATGCTTACGCCAACTCCAGAACAGAAAATTCTATACCCCCATAGCAACGAACCCCACAGCACGGTTATCAACTAAGATTGCTATGATGGTTTTTGAGGCAGAGAGTAATGGGTGGGTCAGCAGAAAAGAAGCTGATTTTCTGATCACTAAACATCCCAAGACCCCCTATTTTTACACTCTGCCGAAAATACATAAGGGGACCACCCCAGTCCCGGGCAGACCCATAGTCTCAGGGATCGGTTCTCTGTTAGAACCCTTGTCGCAATTTTGTGACTTTTTCTTGCAACCCCTGGTCAAACAGACTCCCTCATATATTAGGGATACCACTGATATCCTACGTATTATGGGGGATTTGGAAAACACCACTGATATCAACCTCCTGATCACCCTGGATGTTGAGCAACTATATACCAATATCCCACAAAGAGAGACACTGACAGTGATAGAAACTGCACTAAGGGAAATTGAATGGGTGGCACCGACTCCAATCCCATTCATTATGCAATGTGCCACCTTAGCCTTAACAGAGAATTTCTTCGAGTTTAACAACCAACTCTTCCATCAGTCTCAGGGAACTTCGATGGGGAGTACCTTTGCTCCCAGTGTAGCTTGTCTATACATGGCGGCTTTTGAGCAAGAGATTATCCGACATGCCAGCAATCCCTTCGGAGTTAACCTGAGACTGTGGAAGAGGTTTATAGACGACATACTGATCTTCTGGCAAGGGGACATACAGACATGCAATGAATTCTGTGAGTGGATCAATACTAAGAACCAGTACTTGAGGTTCACCCATACAATTTCACCAACTGAAATTGCTTTCCTGGATCTCACCATCAAATTACAAGAGGGCAAACTAACCACTACTATGTTTAAAAAGCCCACTGACAGGAACAGCTTGCTGTTATACAGCAGTTTTCATCCGAAGACCCTGAAAAATAACTTACCCTACAGCCAGTTTTTACGGATTAGGAGGAATTGTAGTTTAATAAATGACTACAAAACTGAAGCTGAGGCACTGTCAGAAAACTTACTGAAAAGACAATACCCTAAACAACAAATTAATTCTTGCATGAAACGAGCGAGAAATAACCATCGCGAAGGCCTTCTAGAGGTACATGTAAAAGAACCCTCCAATGTAGTGACCTGTGTAACCACATACACACCAAGATCTAATCTGATCAAGAAGGCTGTGAATAAACATTGGGAGATCTTGAACACAGGCACGCTGACAATACCGAAACCTAGGTTTGCGTTCAAGCGTACTAACGATCTAAAAGACATGTTAATACATACGAGACCCAAAAACAGAAACAGTTCAAACCAGAGACAACTGTGGGACCTCCCCCCTGTCGTAGGACACTATCCTTGCGGTTCATGTACCGTTTGTCCGCAGACAAAACACATTAAAGAACTGGCATTGACTGACACATTCACATGGACGATCACCAAACACACGAATTGTAACACACCACGTTGTGTGTACCTATTGACATGCCCCTGCGAGAAAAGATACATCGGTATGACCATGAGGGCCATTAAAACCAGAATAACTGAACATAAAAGCAGTATTCGTTGCCTCAAGACAAACACCAAACTCTATACCCATTTCACAGAACTGAGACATCCCCCAGAAAGTCTACGTTGGGTAGTCCTCGAGGCACATCAACAAATAACACATACAGCCCTGTTCAGGATCGAACAAAGATGGGTGTTTCGTCTTGATTCAGCCAATAGTGGCTTGAATGATGACATTCCTTGGAGCACCATTAATTAATTAATTAACACATGATCCTTACCTACAGCATACCATGGGAGCTCATTATACACTACATGATGACAACTATTGCTCCTTATAAGGTGTCCCCGTCACTGAACACCTGGGACCGTAAGGAGGTACCTTAGGCAGTGTTGACTATTTCCATATACTGAATCTATTATCTGTTGCACTTGTCCATGCTCCGACACGACCCTCATACCAACATGGCCATGATTAACTGTAACACACTTCTAAATGGCCGCCATGATTCCGTTAACAAGGACATCATGTTTCAACTATTATGTGATTTCACTTTGACTATTACCGAATCTGTCGGAACTTAATGAGGGACCGCATGCAGTGTCAAATACTTCCACACACTGCATTTCCCACCTTTTTTAACACTATAGTTGGATAGCAGTAGCGATGCACTATCCCTATATTATTAGGCGA
Source organism: Calotriton arnoldi (assembly GCA_963921515.1). Classification (NCBI taxonomy): domain Eukaryota; kingdom Metazoa; phylum Chordata; class Amphibia; order Caudata; family Salamandridae; genus Calotriton; species Calotriton arnoldi. The sequence goes on along the minus strand of CAWUFW010002323.1, from coordinate 1,057,723 downwards.
TGATTAACCATTAACAGCACACTTCAAGATGGCCGCCATGATTTCGTCAACATGGACATCATGTCTTGACTACTGTGTGAGCCCATTTTTGATCTTTTAGAACCTAATGAGGTACTCCTTGTAGTGTCATGTATCTCGACACACTGCATCTCCCACCCCCTTCTTTGAACTCTATAGCGAGACAGCAGTACCATCCCCACATTGATTTGGCTGTTAATAACAACTAATACACACTCCAAGATGGCCGCCATGATTCTGTCCACAATGACATCACTTTTTCACCTATCGGTGACTCCGCCTTTGATTCCAGCTGTAGCCACTTCACCCGCTCTGCTGTCTTCGCGGCAGGTATTTAAACAGGTTCCTGCTGTGACATGATACCTTCCTGGTTGCAGCGGAGCGGGTAGGTCAGCCACGTGGCTCCGAGTGGGAGCAGGTGAGTATGCACATCCTGTTGGAGGCTCATTCTGACATCGGCGATTAATGGAGGTAAGAGGTACCGGGATCAGGCGCTGCAAGCCTTGAGCCATTGAGCTTTAAGCGGACACTCTTTTCTTTTCTTATGGCATTAGCCCATTACGCGGCAGGGCCCCTGGGGCGCTCGCGCTGTGCCACTTCACAGGAGCAACACTGCGAGCATCCAGTTTGGGGCACGGCGTGCGGCGCCACCAGATACACCAGCCCAGTGTGAGCACCATTAATTGATCGTGTCATTGGTTTGGGGTCATAACTGCAGGCTACAACCACCCTGACCCGGACCTTCTGCTCCTTACAACCGAGTGCACCAGGACCAGTAAGTGAGCATCGAACTAGTGTACATATAGCCTATTATGTTCTGGTAATTTATGTCTCATTTCATACAGAGACACTACATTGAGTGTCCTCATACTTCGCTGATAACTGACGAGGCAGAATTAGATACCTGGAAGAGGTGAGCCTTTGTCCATTCACCATCATTGTCCAAGAAGTCACATCTTTTTAGCATGTATATACAGGGGTATTGTACAGAAGTATACACAGAGCTTGAATGGCATGATAGCACTGTGGTTTTTAATATATGTTTTTTAATATATGTTCGATTTACAATGTGATAATTGGTCCACATTGATTGAATTTAACTGGGACCAATTTCAACTCCCATGTTATGGTTTTTGAAATTTTCTCTTTTTGTACTCTAGGTTGACTGCCTTTTCCCGGGGTAATGACCCACGGGTAGAGCATTTGGTAGGTAGCGTTGCACCTTGCCACCCACTGTAGATAGTTTTTTATTCACTCGGTCCTGAAGAATCGCCAGCTGATCACTTCCGTGACTTATTGAGGCGAGAAACATGTTGACCATCTAGGGTTTGAGCGAAAATTTTGTCACATTATAACAAAACATTCGCCTCCCTTCATCTCTTTTAATCAGGTTGGGACCCTAACGGAATAAAATTTATCATGGAGGTATCCTTTACCTGTTTTATATTCACATTTCACATCTACACATACCTAGGCCCCTCACACTCACGGCACCAATACAGCGAGGAACAAAAGAACTCCGATAAAGAGCCCCTTTATGGGTGCCCGTCGAGCATTGCAGCGCTGGCCCGACGAGGAGCAGACCCATATGATGAAGCATGACACCTAGCTTGCTGGGTGTGTGAGGGTCCTAGTTCCGACAGGAGGTATTCCCCACCTCCTCACTACCTAGAGTATACACAAGGTGAGCAATAACCCACCTGAGGAACTCCGTACCTTTTTGTCTCTTGGCTAAGGCTTGCGCCAAAGCCAGGCAGAGACCACCACTCTAGTCAGGGCGAGGGAGTTACACGCCGACGATAACCCCTGCTCACCCCCTTGGTAGCTTGGCACGAGCAGTCAGGCTTATCCCGGAGGCAATGTGTAAAGCATTTGCGCAACACACTCTCACAGCAGCAACACACTAGGCACACCACAAAAGGAACTCCACACAAGGTTATATAAAAAATAGCCTTTGTATTGTCATAAATACCTTAGAAACATAATCACATAATATACAGTGTGCCAACTGGCACTAGGCCACATTCACAGGGGACTATTTACACATGACAGGGCCAATGGGGCCACCGTCACAAATCATCAGATCAGGTAAGTAAATGCAAATAATAAATGTAGCGCACAACCAGTAATTACTGGTACAGGTAGGAACTTAGCACGAGATCCTGTAACATAAAAGATGGGACACCTAAATCATATTAGGCATAAATCATCATAAGCATAAATGCATTATACCATCTCATCAGGCCTAAACATCACAGCATGACATTTAACGCAATAGGCTTTACAGTAGGCATCACCAGCATAAACCCCTTAGGAAATAGTTAGCATAAACCCAGTATGCCCCAATCGGGGGCACAACGCACTGACGCTGACCCCAGGCCAACTGACCTCTCACAGGGGCTCAAATGCCCTATGTCCAACAGTGTCAGGGCTGGCTGCACATGCAGCCAAAGTAGAGTGCGCAAAAGTTCAGGCCTAAACGTGGCAGCTGCCGCTAATTGCGGTGCAGCTGTGCAGCAAGATGCGGGCACCGGCACGCCTGTGCCCTTAGTCCCCACTGGGACTTGGCAAAACAAATGTGCCCCACAAGAAATATGGCGCTGGCACCACAGTGCCCTGAGTCCCCCCACTGGGACTCTTCCCACAAATGGCTCTGGCCTAAACATTGCAGCTGCCGCTAACTGCGTGCAGCTGTGAAGAACTATAGGCACTGGCACTTCGGTGCCCTCTGGACCCCCACTGGGGCCCTGCAAACAATATGCCCCCCCGTTGCAGCTGCCCACTGTCAGGCGGGGCAGCTGTGGCAAGGAAACCGTTACTGGCACTAACGTGCCCCCTGGAACATCAGGCGAGGATCTCAGGTCAGCCCCCAAAAGGAAAACAGCCCTGACACCGCAGTGCCCCAGGGAGCATTAACGCGGCTCCAGGCACCGACCATGTGCCTCGGGGGAGCCCCACTCACCGGGGCTCTTCTGGTGCCACTCACGGCACCTGCAATACTTCGGATTCAGCCCCCACTCACCTGGGCTGCTCTGGAGTCCTCTGCTTCCTCCGGTCCCTCAGTCGTAGGCGGCAGAGACTGATGCGACCCACTGGGAGCCCCCTCACCAGGGCTCTCCGGGTCTCCTACAACGTGGCGGGGCGGCGCGGACACTGTGCCTCGGGCTCTCCCGGCTGCCGCCACCAGGCTGTAGCTATACAACTTCCGCTTCTTGGCCAGTGCAGTACTCGCGGGGCTCTCCCTTCAACCCGGGAGCCCCGCGGCGCAGCTGCAGTCCTTCTTTTGGGTTTCCCGGGCTTGAGGCGGCTTCCGGTCTCGACGTCCGGAGCTCCTCCTGGCTTCCGTTCTGCGGCCCCGCCCACAACCAGGCAGGGCCGCCTGACTTCCGCGTCGGGCCGCGGCGGTGATTTCCTTTTCGCGGCGAGGCGGGGTGGGCACCCGCTCGCCGATCAAAAGTATGAAGCAGGGTGGGCACCCGCTAAAACGGCACACAAGCGGGATGGGCACCCGCTCAATTAAATGAAAAGGACGCGGGGGGGCTCCCGCAGGAAGCCAGCAACGCGGGGGAATCCCTACGCCGGGATTCCCTCGAAATGGATCGCAGCTCCACGCTGCAGGGAAAACAGGCTCCTCTCCCCTGGGAGCAAAATGAAAGCGCTCGCAAGGCGCTAGGAGCCACAGCTCCAGAAGTGTCTCAATGAGGCCAAAAATAAAGGGTCCTTGGAGCTGGGGACACCTCAGCAGCACAGCCAGGCAGGCCAGCACGCAGGGACCCCCAGGAAACAGCAGCTGGGTCCCGCGGCGGTTCCTCCTGGCAGAGTGTCCCCTGCAAGTCAGCACAACAGAGCAGAACAATTTCATGGGGTCACAGCCCCTTCTTTTATACACCTTTTCCTTTGTCTAAAGGTGCAGGGTTTAGGGAAAACCAGATGCAACTGGTTTGGGGGAGCTTTGGAGCACTTTGTTTTGCTCAGCTCCTCTCTCCTTTCACAGGACAGGCTAGGGACATCAGACGCACCACAGGGGGTGGAGCCAGCATTGTGGAGGGAAGGAACAGCCCTATTCAGGTCCCAGGTGCAACTCCTCCCTCCCATCTAGATGCAGATCTCCCTATTCACCACTGCGCTGACTCACCCTGCCCCTCCTGGAGCCACACACACCTCCCAGCCCCTGTCACTCACAAGCCAGACATGCAATTCACATCAGGCAGGCAGACACAGAGCACACATAAATGCCAACTTCTAAAAGTGGCACTTCTCCACTAGTCACAATAAATCTGCGCACACCATTGCGCAGCATTTATTCTCACGAGTTTGCACATACTAAACTCGCCCCTGCACTCCTCTCACACCAGGAATTACTATGGACACACATATCCCCCATGCATTCCTATGGGAGGGCAGGCCCATCTCACCACACACACTCAGAGTGCGCACGCACTTTACACTGGGACACAGTGCTAAAGTGCGCAGAGGCCTAAAACCACCAACACTACACAGGGAAAAGGCTAGGAGACAGGCAAAAAGTTTAGGGGTGAACCTGCCAAAAGGGCCAAGTCCAACACAACCCCCTTCCAGCCAAAACGCAGGGCAGACCAATCACCACCGTGATGGGCTTCCCTGCTTGGGGCGATAGAACACGGACGCGGGCCCGCAACTGCAGGGACACCCTCCGGTTCTACGCCACGGTGAACCCATGTGGTTCCTTCTGAAAAAGCTGTCTGGACCAACTGGGCTACCCCACTGGTACTCCCTAGCTGTCCGCGGCCAGGACCAGGCCCTAGGCCATCCAGATGCCACTGGTCCTTGCCCATTCACAGAGTGGGGGGTAGTAACCCCTGGCACATAGTAGCCATTCTCCACTCTTCCCCTCATCAGGGCAGGTCTAGACTGCCACTGATCCTCCAGCCTAGGGTCTGCACCCTCAGGCGGACCAGAAGTCACAGGTGAGGCTCTCCTCCCCCTACCTCTTCTTCTAGGGCTCCGCACTCTCCTCCTTGGAGAGGCACCCTCAGAACACAACTCTCCCACCAGTTCAGGACCTCTCTCCAAGAACTGGTCTCCCAACCTAGGGTTTAACCCCTCAGGTTGCACCGGGGTCAGAGGCGAGGACTCCCTCCTCTGCACCCCCTTCCAGAGTTCTGCACCCTCCCAACTGGAGCGGTACCCCTGGAAGATGAACCGGTCAGGACACTGATTACAGATGTCCCTTCCTCCAGATCAGGCGGATCCTGAACCTGGCCTCCCAACCTTGGGGCTGAACCCCACGGCTGAGCATTTGCCTGGCACACCAGGACTTCCGGGGCGCACACCGCAGCCCCCGAGGGTAACACATGACTCATGTGTTGCGTGACAGTCTGCGTGGCGCAGACCTCCCGACCCCTGTCCATCTGACAGTGCGCAGAGATCCCCCACGACAGAAGTGGTGTCACCCTGGTCACTTCTACGAGACTCAGCCCTTCTGGCTGGTCCCTGACCCACTGGTTCTTCCACTGGGGAACACATCCCCCTCTCACCCCTCAATCCGGACTTCTGTACCCTCCCAACTGGAGCGGCACTGCCAGACACCAGAACCACTGGAGCTCTATTTACAGATGCTCCAGGTTCTCCAGACACTAGGAGATCCTCCTCAAATGGACTAACAGGACAGCCTAGGCTCCCAACCTGGTGTTCCCTGAAGAAACCATCCAGGCTCTAAGACTGGGTTTCGGGCACCTGGGGACACTCAGTCCCACACTCACTCCTACTCCACTGAGACAGGACGTGAGCCCCTACACCCCTCCCACTACACTGGGACCTAGCTGGGCTACACTGAACCTCTTCCTCAATACAGGACTGGAAGATACCTGAACCATTACTTTGGAATCACTCCCCAATGCCTCATCAGAACCTTGGGCCTCCACCCAGAGGTCTGCCTCTCGTGTAAACTCCCATAGATCAGAAAACCCACCCTCCAACAGGTGTTGGCGCAACCCCGGCAAACAACAACTGAGCAGGTGCTCTCTGATAACCAGATCGAACAGTCCTTCAAAATCCTGTTCCGTGTTAACCGTTACCCAATCAGCCAGTGCATCATTACATTCATCCGAAAAATCCGCCCAAGACTGGTGAGACAGTTTCCTACTGCCTCTGAACTTCAACCTGTACTCCTCTTCTCTGAAACAAGGTACCATATTTTGGGAACTGGGAATTGGACTTCCTGCACTGGACTCTATATTGCTGCCACCACTGGACCCCACCCTCACTGGGGAATCCAGAAAACTACAACTGCACTCAGGGGATAATCTACCCTCCCGAGCTAATTTCTCCCTGGCGAAGGCCCTCTCAGCCTCCGCCATCCTCTCCTGCACTAAGACCCTCTCGGTCTCTAGCTTTTTCTCCTCCACACTCAGCTGCGCTATCTCCTTGGTATGCTCTAACCTGAGCTTCTCCAAAGCCAGCTGATGCTCCCTTTCTTCCCTCCTATCCACCCACTCCTCTGGGGACAGGAAAAGGGATGGGGCACTGCCCCCAACACTGGACCCAGCAAGGGACTCCCTATCTATGGGGTCCTCACTATCTACTGGCGTCCCTGTCCTGTCACTTTCTTCCTCCTCTTCAGACTCCTCAGGGCTCCCCTCAGACCCACCACCCTCTTGGCGTGCGGCCAGGGCCCTCTTCTCCTCATTGTGCTCACGTTCCCATTCATCCTTTTGCCATTGGATCAGGTTGTCCCTAAGTTTTGACTGGGTGTCTGACCCACTCACTGCTATGTCTCTCTCCTTACAGAAATCCACCAACTCCCACATGCTGTATCTAAACAGACCACAAAAATTAAAAGCAGACTCCATTTTGGCAGGACGCTCAGGGACACGTGCAACACAGGAGACCTAGGTTTCTGAGCTGAAGCAAGAGTACACAATTTACAAATGACACTTTTAGGAGAAGAATTAAAACAAAACTCAGAACAATAATCCCCAAACACGTGATTATCTAAATGCAGAGTTTGTAGTGCAACCAGTTGTCGCTGTGGTACTGCGCAAACGCAAGTCCTATCCTCACCGCTGACAACCAATGTTAGAAATGGGATCTCTGGTTGGCTAAGGCTTGCGCCAAAGCCAGGCAGAGACCACCACTCTAGTCAGGGCGAGGGAGTTACACGCCGACGATAACCCCTTGGTAGCTTGGCACGAGCAGTCAGGCTTATCCCGGAGGCAATGTGTAAAGCATTTGCACAACACACTCTCACAGCAGCAACACACTAGGCACACCACAAAAGGAACTCCACACAAGGTTATATAAAAAATAGCCTTTGTATTGTCATAAATACCTTAGAAACATAATCACATAATATACAGTGTGCCAACTGGCACTAGGCCACATTCACATGGGACTATTTACACATGACAGGGCCAATGGGGCCACCGTCACAAATCATCAGATCAGGTAAGTAAATGCAAATAATAAATGTAGCGCACAACCAGTAATTACTGGTACAGGTAGGAACTTAGCACGAGATCCTGTAACATAAAAGATGGGACACCTAAATCACATTAGGCATAAATCATCATAAGCATAAATGCATTATACCATCTCATCAGGCCTAAACATCACAGCATGACATTTAACGCAATAGGCTTTACAGTAGGCATCACCAGCATAAACCCCTTAGGAAATAGTTAGCATAAACCCAGTATGCCCCAATCGGGGGCACAACGCACTGACGCTGACCCCAGGCCAACTGACCTCTCACAGGGGCTCAAATGCCCTATGTCCAACAGTGTCAGGGCTGGCTGCACATGCAGCCAAAGTAGAGTGCGCAAAAGTTCAGGCCTAAACGTGGCAGCTGCCGCTAATTGCGGTGCAGCTGTGCAGCAAGATGCGGGCACCGGCACTCCTGTGCCCTTAGTCCCCACTGGGACTTGGCAAAACAAATGTGCCTCACAAGAAATATGGCGCTGGCACCACAGTGCCCTGAGTCCCCCCACTGGGACTCTTCCCACAAATGGCTCTGGCCTAAACGTTGCAGCTGCCGCTAACTGCGTGCAGCTGTGAAGAACTATAGGCACTGGCACTTCGGTGCCCTCTGGACCCCCACTGGGGCCCTGCAAACAATATGCCCCCCGTTGCAGCTGCCCACTGTCAGGCGGGGCAGCTGTGGCAAGGAAACCGTTACTGGCACTAACGTGCCCCCTGGAACATCAGGCGAGGATCTCAGGTCAGCCCCCAAAAGGAAAACAGCCCTGACACCGCAGTGCCCCAGGGAGCATTAACGCGGCTCCAGGCACCGACCATGTGCCTCGGGGGAGCCCCACTCACCGGGGCTCTTCTGGTGCCACTCACGGCACCTGCAATACTTCGGATTCAGCCCCCACTCACCTGGGCTGCTCTGGAGTCCTCTGCTTCCTCCGGTCCCTCAGTCGTAGGCGGCAGAGACTGATGCGACCCACTGGGAGCCCCCTCACCAGGGCTCTCCGGGTCTCCTACAACGTGGCGGGGCGGCGCGGACACTGTGCCTCGGGCTCTCCCGGCTGCCGCCACCAGGCTGTAGCTATACAACTTCCGCTTCTTGGCCAGTGCAGTACTCGCGGGGCTCTCCCTTCAACCCGGGAGCCCCGCGGCGCAGCTGCAGTCCTTCTTTTGGGTTTCCCGGGCTTGAGGAGGCTTCCGGTCTCGACATCCGGAGCTCCTCCTGGCTTCCGTTCTGCGGCCCCGCCCACAACCAGGCAGGGCCGCCTGACTTCCGCGTCGGCCCGCGGCGGTGATTTCCTTTCGCGGCGAGGCGGGGTGGGCACCCGCTCGCCGATCAAAAGTATGAAGCGGGGTGGGCACCCGCTAAAACGGCACACAAGCGGGATGGGCACCCGCTCAATTAAATGAAAAGGACGCGGGGGCTCCCGCAGGAAGCCAGCAACGCGGGGGAATCCCTACGCCGGGATTCCCTCGAAATGGATCGCAGCTCCACGCTGCAGGGAAAACAGGCTCCTCTCCCCTGGGAGCAAAATGAAAGCGCTCGCAAGGCGCTAGGAGCCACAGCTCCAGAAGTGTCTCAATGAGGCCAAAAATAAAGGGTCCTTGGAGCTGGGGACACCTCAGCAGCACAGCCAGGCAGGCCAGCACGCAGGGACCCCCAGGAAACAGCAGCTGGGTCCCGCGGCGGTTCCTCCTGGCAGAGTGTCCCCTGCAAGTCAGCACAACAGAGCAGAACAATTTCATGGGGTCACAGCCCCTTCTTTTATACACCTTTTCCTTTGTCTAAAGGTGCAGGGTTTAGGGAAAACCAGATGCAACTGGTTTGGGGGAGCTTTGGAGCACTTTGTTTTGCTCAGCTCCTCTCTCCTTTCACAGGACAGGCTAGGGACATCAGACGCACCACAGGGGGTGGAGCCAGCATTGTGGAGGGAAGGCACAGCCCTATTCAGGTCCCAGGTGCAACTCCTCCCTCCCATCTAGATGCAGATCTCCCTATTCACCACTGCGCTGACTCACCCTGCCCCTCCTGGAGCCACACACACCTCCCAGCCCCTGTCACTCACAAGCCAGACATGCAATTCACATCAGGCAGGCAGACACAGAGCACACATAAATGCCAACTTCTAAAAGTGGCACTTCTCCACTAGTCACAATAAATCTGCGCACACCATTGCACAGCATTTATTCTCACGAGTTCGCACATACTAAACTCGCCCCTGCACTCCTCTCACACCAGGAATTACTATGGACACACATATCCCCCATGCATTCCTATGAGAGGGCAGGCCCATCTCACCACACACACTCAGAGTGCGCACGCACTTTACACTGGGACACAGTGCTAAAGTGCGCAGAGGCCTAAAACCACCAACACTACACAGGGAAAAGGCTAGGAGACAGGCAAAAAGTTTAGGGGTGAACCTGCCAAAAAGGGCCAAGTCCAACACCTGGTCACAGCAAACACATCTGCAGGGATGCCCAGTATTTCTGCATGGGTCCTGAGCTCCACTTCTGCCCAAGCTGAAGTTTCTAAGTCATTGCCAAGCAAGCATTCAACGGGTAGGTCTGCACTTACCACAACCTTCTTAAGGCCAGTTACCCCTCCCCAGGAGAAGTTAACAACTGCCAGAGTATGGTCTGTTCTGACGTTGCTAGCATTGGTCACTTGGTACATTTCACCAAGTATAATCTGCCCAGGACTCACAAGGTCTTGTGTCACCATGGTGACACTTGCCCCTGTGTCCCTAAATGCCAAAGCCTCTCTTCCATTGATTAAGGGCTGTTGTCTGTACTTGCCCAGATTACTGGGACTCACAGAGGAGGTCATATCCATGCCTCCATCACAGACTAGGACAGCCTGAGTGAGTTCTCTGACTAGGTCAGAGCTCATCTCTTTACCCAGGGTCAACCCTACTAAACCCTTGGCTTGTGTAGTCCCACCACCAACTGTAACTGCACTAGGGGGAGCAGGTGCCTTAGGGGCATTGGTGGGGGCTGGAGTAGAGTCTTTGGACTTGGTGCAATCACTGGTCCAGTGGGTCTTTTGCTTACAGACCTTGCACCATGGTTTCCTTTGGCCTTTCCCTTTGGTAGACTGTGAATCCCCACCTGAAGAAGATTTTTGGGGGCCTTGTGAAGACTTTTGATCTTTACCCTTCTCCCCACCCTTATCAGAGGTTTTCGAATCTTGCTTCTTAGGGTCACCACCTTGGTTCTGTACCTTCTGCTTCACCCTGGTTCTGACCCATTTGTCTGCCTTCTTTCCCAATTCTTGAGGAGAGGTCAGATCAGAGTCTACCAGGTGCTGATGCAACAGCTGATTTTGACAGTTATTAAGAATCTGCTCCCTCATGATCAGATTGTACAATCCTGTGAAGTCACAAACCTTACTGCCCAATAACCAACCCTCCAGAGCCTTGGCAGAACAATCAACAAAGTCCACCCAGTCTTGAGTCTGTGCTTTTTGGGTATCCCTGAACTTTAACCTGTATTGTTCAGTGGTTAGGCCAAACCCATCAATTAGGGCACTCTTCAAGACTTTGTAATTATCAGCATCCTCCTCTCTAACAGTGAGGAGCTTGTCTCTACCTTTGTCTGCAAAGGAGAGCCACAAGATTGCTGCCCACTGCTCCTGAGGGACCCTCTGTACTTTACAGGCCCTCTCTAGAGCAGTTATCCATTTGTGGATGTCATCCCCACTCTGGTAGGGAGGGACAATCTTGCTCAGGTTTCTATGGTCATAAGACCTTTCCCTATCTTTGGGGAAACTGCTGCCACCATGGGACTCTAGTCCCAACTTTTGTCTCTCTCTATAGAGATCTAGGGACTCCCTGTCTATAGCCAATTGCTGTTTTCTGAGTTCAAGCTGAGTTTGCTCATACTGAATCAGTCTCTTTCTCCTCTCATGAGAGGATTCCCTCCTATGAGAGGAGACAGAGGTCCCTATTGAGGTGTCAGAGTGGTTAGACTTCTGAGAAGGAGACCTAGACCTTCTGGGCACACTCAGAACTCTTCCTGGGGGGACAAAGGGGAGGTCAGTCTGATCCTCCCCATCCTCCTCCACAGGAGGAATTGGGTTTTCCAGGACAAGGTCATTTTCACCTTCCTGGCCAGTTTCAGAGGGGGGGGCCTGGGTTTCTTCACCCCTGACCCCTTCCTCATCTTCTGCCCCACCCTCTTTGCCTACCCCTTCAGACCCTAGGGGCCTGCTGAGATCATCAGCTAGTAACACCTCCCTGAGGTGTTGGGTGCTGGCACTTTCGCCTGCCTTCAACTTCCTAGTATTGCATAATGCTCTCAATTCCAAGAATGGGAGTTTATCATACTTGGAGGGAAGAAGCCCACTGGCTTCTGGCAAGGACTCACTGGGTCCTGGCTTTGAAGACATTACTAGTGAGGTGTGGTGTATGCACTACCTACTCTAGTGTGGCCGTCTAAACTCTCTTGAGTTGTAGAAAGGGTGTGCTATCCCTTAACACACAACTCTAAGTTCAGTAGAACTTACTGTATTACTAAGCTTGATTTATATGTACCTTAGGTACCCTTAGTGGTTTTCAGTTGATCAATTCAATTGAGATTATCTGGTAAAACAATAGCAAGCTGGAATCCCACACGCTGCACACCAATGTGAGAAGTTGGCCTGGCATATGCTGTCCACTAATTATAGTGGGCACCTTGCACCAGTCCAAACAACCCCTTATTGGAGATAGGTTAAAGACAACCTTTATTGAAAGCTATCCTAGTGGTAGCTATGGAGAGCAGCCTTCAGGCTAAGTCTTGAAGGAATGTAAAGCAGCTTGTTTTACCAGTCTATAATCTCTTGAGTGACCAAATGAAAGAGGACCACACCAGGTATATATTCAAAATATATGTATTTATTACTAAACACACCCCTCTAGTCTCTTTATGAGGCTAGCGTTCGAAGTACATAAATTATAAGTTAGTTATCTACAGTAATAGCACAAATACACGTTTGAGCCCCAGGGGCGTACCAAACCATATACCAATAAAGTGGTATAAGAGCCACGACTGAGCTAGACACAAGGCCTAGAGCCTGTAGAAGTGCTTGGACCACAAGGAACCACCCAAGGTACTGACACAGGGGACCCACGGGGGACGCGTGCAGTGTATGAACACAGCCGCGAATCGCTGTTAACTTCTATGGGAAAAGTCGCGATTAGAATTTAAAAGAAAAGGGACACATAGAGGAGGACTTGAGCAAACCCTTTGAGAACTAGGCTGTTCTAGTGTCAATACCCACGGGAGCACCGGAGTACTCGAGTTACCTCACCCAGGGGAGCCGGGTGCATAGGTGTCTTTCGGGGTCGGGTTTCGTCGTCGCTTTCAATGGCGATCTGCTGCAAAGTGCTGCTGGCGGCCAAGTCGAAAGTGTTCGGGTGGATCCAAAGGTGGATCAAAGATCTGAAGAACCTGAAAGCAGAGGGGACAGAGTCTGGGTCACTAGCCAGTGACCAGGAAGGCGATGAGCAGATGCCCACCGATGTCGAGTGCTTCAGGTAGGTTGACATTCATCTTGACTCTTCAGCCACGAGGTCCAGGAGGTGTCGATGACGACCAGGAGCTGGATTCGAGCTGTCCCACGACGTCTGTCGATTGCAGGGGTGTCGGCGACCGGATTGGACCCAACAAGCCTTGGCAACGGCAAGTCTCGTGGAAATGAAAGAAGGACGATGTTGCAGACCAGCAGGGTCTGGGGGACTCACCCAGCAAGGGTAAGTTAGGGCACACCTGGAGCAACCAGGGAGCCCAAGCAGAAAAGATTGGCCTTTGGGAGGGCCTACTAGCCAACGGACTAGCGACCGCGAAGGAGCCTCGAGTGGACGCACTTGGAGCTGGCTCACGGGACACTTGTGGAGTGGAGGCCAGTGATCTTCTGTGCAGTTGGTGCTGGAGGCGAGGGCTACTAGGAGCCCAAAGCACAACTTCGTGGGAGCCCAGGAAGAGGATGCACTTGCAAATGTGCTCAGTGTCCAGGGGTCACGGTTCGACGTTACCCACGACAGCTACGGGCCTCAGCTTTGCTGGGAACTCAGGGCAGCCTCGGGGAAGTCTGGAAATCTACCTCTGGTGATGCAAAGACTTCGGTGTCCGGCGGGAGCTTCAGCAATGCAGACTGGACAATTGCTTCTTTGGTGCCTGCCAAGCAGGGGAGTCACTCCTTGACCCCAAGGGAGATTCTTCAGTCCTCTAATCTTAAAGTAGAGCGTCGAAGGTCCAGGATTCTGTGTCAGAGTTTCGTCCAGGTAAATCTAAAGTCCTAAGGACTGGGGTCCCATACTTATACTAAGATAGGGGGTTGGACATACTCTGTGGACCCACCTATGGGAGGGTCAGGGCAGAGGGGTGGTTACACCCCTTTCCCTTTGTCCAGTTTCGTGCCAGAGCAGGGGCTGGAAGCCCCTGAGCAGGTTTGAACTGGGGTATGCACAGGGACACCAAATGTGCCCCCAGTGCAGGACTTCAAAGCACCAGAGAGTGCTCCCGCCCAGCCCCAATACACACTATCCTGTCTGGGAGGTGGTTACACCTCCCTGGGACAGGAAACCTATTGTCCAGGCCTCCCCTGCCAGAGTTTTGGTCAGCAGCAGGAGGCCAGACTCGTGTCTGTGGCAGCGGCATCCATTTTGTGATGCCAGGGCTCTGGAAAGTCAGTACCGGGTATACCGGTGTGTACATGTCTCTCCCTCTAGAAGGGTGGAATGCTACCCCCGCCGCCAGAACTGGCGGGGGGTAGTATTCCAAGATGTTTGACACCAAACACGACATGTTTACGTGCAGCCATTCCAAAGTTAGCATTTAACGCGAGGTTATAATGCGCTTAAGAGTATATGGTTGGGCTGCACTACAAACAGCATCAGAGAAGGGTCTCCGAACGCTGCAGAGGGGCCCAGCTCATGCAGGGGCACCCTCTCACATAGGAACCACACACTCTGCCTTCAGGATTGATAAGGCCTGCCATAGGAGTGACTTATAGGTTTATATGTGTGTATGTATGTAGTGATATAGGTGCCTATATCACAGTAAGGGGTGCATGCACCACCTTACCCAGGCTGCAGTAGCAGACCTGTGGTGTCAGTTTGGATGGCCTTCCAGGGGTGGCACAATACATGCTGCAGCCCCTGGTAGGCCTCTGGGGTACCTATGCCCTGGGTACATAGTATACCATATACTAGGGACTTATAAGGGCACTCCATATTCCAATCAGTGATGTGCCTAAGGCACATGGAAACCATTTTAAAGAGGAAGCAGCTAGGCTGGGGTTCTGATTAGCAGGGCCCCAGCCAGACTAAGGTCGAAAAACAGTGAAGCATCAGCAAAAAGTGGGGGTACCCATGTGAAGCAGATCCTACTCTCCTACAAGGTGTTCAGAAAGAGGCACAAGGGTTGCAGAAAGAAGGGACAGAGGAGCAGAAAGAAGCAAGAGAAGTGCAGAAAACAGCAACAGAGATGAAAAAAGGGGTAACAGGGGTGGAGAAAGTGGCAAGAGGGGTGCAGAAAGAAACAAAAGAAGAACAGAAAGAAGGAACAGAGGGGCAGAAAGAGGCAAGACTGGTGCAGAAAGAGGAAAGAGGCGTGCAGAAATAAGCACGAGTGGTGCAGAAAGAAGCAAAGATGTGCAGAAAGAAGCATGAGTAGTGCAGAAAGAAGCAGCAGAGGTGCAGAAGAAAGAGGCAAGAGGGGTGCAAAAAGAGGGAAGAGGGGTGTAGAAAGAGGCACAAGGGGTACAGAAAGAAGCAAGAGATGTGCAGAAAGAAGGAATAGAGGTGCAGAAAGAGGCAACAGGGGTGAAGAAAGAGGGAAGAGAGGTGGAGAAAGAGGCATGGGGTGCAGAAAGAAGCAAGAGAGCTGCAGAAAGAAACAAAAGAAGTGCAGAAAGAAGGAACAGAGGTGCAAAAAGAGGCAAGAGGGGTGCAGAAAGAGGCAAAAAGGGTGCAGAAAGAAGCAAGAGGTGCAGAAAGAATCAAAAGAAGTACAGAAAGAAGGAACAGAGGTGCAGAATGAGGCAAGAGGGGTGCAGAAATAAACAAATGAAATGCAGAAAAAAGCAACAGAGGTGCAGAAAGAGGTAAGAGGAGTGCAGAAAGAGGGAAGAGAGGTGCAGAAAGAAGCAAGAGGGGTGCAGAGAGAAGCAAGAAAGTTGCAGAAAGAAACAAAAGAAGTGCAGAAAGAAGGGACAGAGGTGCAGAAAGAGGGATTAGGGGAGGAGAAAGAGGCAAGAGAAGTGCAGAAAGAAGCAACAGAGATGCAAAAAGGGGGAACAGGGGTGGAGAAAGTGGCAAGAGGGGTGCAGAAAGAAGCAAGAGAGGTGCAAGAAAGAAACAAAAGAAGAGCGGAAAGAAGGAACAGATGTGCAGAAAGAGGCAAGAGGGGTGCAGAAAGAGGGAAGAGTGGTGCAGAAAGAAGCACGAGTGGTGCAGAAAGAAGCAAAGAGGTACAGAAAGAAGCAAGAGAAGTATATAAAGAAGCAACAGAGATGCAGAAAGGGGGAAGTGGGGTTGAGAAAGAGGCAAGCGGGATACAGAAAGAAACAAGAGAGGTACAGAAATAAGGAACAGAGGTGCAGAAAGAGACAAGAGGGGTGCAGAAAGAGGGGAAGGGGTGCAGAAAGAAGCACAAGGGTTGCAGAAAGAAGGGACAGAGGTGCAGAAAGAAGCAAGAGAAGTGCAAAAAGAAGCAACAGGTGCAGAAAGAGGGATGAGGGGAGGTGAAAGAGGCAAGAGAAGGGCAGAAAGAAGCAACAGAGATGCAAAAAGGGGGAACAGGGGTGGATAAAGTGACAAGAGGGGTTCAGAAAGAAGCAAAGAGGTGCAGAAAGAAGCAAGAGTAGTGTAGAAATAAGCAGCAGAGGTGCAGAAAGAGGCAAGAGGGGTGCAAAAAGAGGCAAGAGGGGTGCAAAAAGAGGGAAGAGGGTGTAGAAAGAGGCACTAGAGGTGCACAAAGAAGCAAGAGATGTGCAGAAAGAAACAAAAGAAGTGCATAAAGAAGGAACATAGTTGCAGAAAGAGGCAAGAGGGGTGCAGAAAAAGGGAAAGGGGTACAAAAAGAAGCAAGAGGTGCAGAAAGAATCAAAAGAAGCGCAGAAAGAAGGAACAGAGGTGCAGAAAGAGGCAAGAGGGATGCAGAAAGAATCAAAAGAAGTGCACAAAGAAGCAACAGAGGTGCAGAAAGAGGTAAAAGGAGTGTAGAAAGAGGGAATAGGGGTGCAGAAAGAGGCACAAGGGGTGCAGAAAGAAGCAAGAGAGGTACAGAAAGAAGCAAGAGAAGTGCATAAAGAAGCAACAGAGATGAAGAAAGGGGGAAGTGGGGTAGAGAAAGAGGCAAGTGGGATATAGAAAGAAACAAGAGAGGTGCAGAAAGTAACAAAAGAAGTGCAGAAATAAGGAACAGGGGTGCAGAAAGAGGCAATAGGGGTGCAGAAAGGGGTAAGAAGGGTGTGAAAGAGGCACGAGGGGTGCAGAAAGAAGCAAGAGGGGTGCAGAGAGAAGCAAGAGTGTTGCAGAAAGAAACAAAAAAAGTGCAGAAAGAAGGAACAGAGATGCAGAAAGAGGCAAGAGGGGTGCAGAAAGAAACAAAAGAAGTGCACAAAGAAGCAACAGAGGTGCAGAAAGAGGTAAAAGGAGTGTAGAAAGAGGGAAGAGGGGTGCAGAAAGAGGCACAAGGGGTGCAGAAAGAAGCAAGAGAGGTACAGAAAGAAGCAAGAGAAGTGCATAAAGAAGCAACAGAGATGAAGAAAGGGGGAAGTGGGGTAGAGAAAGAGGCAAGTGGGATACAGAAAGAAACAAGAGAGGTGCAGAAAGTAACAAAAGAAGTGCAGAAATAAGGAACAGGGGTGCAGAAAGAGGCAATAGGGGTGCAGAAAGGGGTAAGAGGGGTGTGAAAGAGGCATGAGGGGTGCAGAAAGAAGCAAGAGGGGTGCAGAGAGAAGCAAGAGTGTTGCAGAAAGAAACAAAAAAAGTGCAGAAAGAAGGAACAGAGATGCAGAAAGAGGCAAGAGGGGTGCAGAAAGAAGGAAGAGAGGTGCAGAAAGAGGCACAAGGATTGCAGAAAGAAGGGACACAGGTACAGAAAGAGGCAAGAGGGGTGCAGAAAGAGGTATACGGGGTGCAGAAAGAAGCAAGAGATGCACAAAGAAACAAAAGATGTACAGAAAGGAGAAACAGAAGTGCAGAAAGAGGCCAGACGGGTGCAGAAAGAAACAAAAGAACTGCAGTAAGAAGCAACAGAGGTGCAGAAAAAGGCAAGAGGAGTGCAGAAAGATGGAAGAGGGGTGCAGAAAGAGGCACGAGGGGTGCAGAAAGAAGCAAGAGAGGTGCAGAAAGAAGAAAGAGAATTGCATAAAGAAGCAAGAGAGATGCAGAAAGGGGGAGGTGGGGTGGAGAAAGAGGCAGGAGGGATACAGAAAGAAACAAGAGAGGTGCAGAAAGAAGGAACAGAAGTCCAGAAAGAGGCAAGAGAGGACCAGAAAGAAACAAAAGAACTGCAGAAAGAAGGAACAGAAGTGCAGGAAGAGGCAAGAGGAGTGCAGAAAGAGGGAAGAGGGGTGCAGAAAGAGGCACGACGGGTGCAGAAAGAAGCAAGAGAGGTGCAGAAAGAACCAAGAGTAGTGCATAAAGAAGGAACAGAGGTGCAGAAAGAGGCAAGATGGGTGCAGAAAGAGGGAAGAGGGGTGCAGAAAGAGGTACAAGTGTTGCAGAAAGAAGGGACAGAGGTGCAGATAGAAGCAAGAGAAGTGCAGAAAGAAGCAACAGAGGTGCAGAAAGAGTGATGAGGTGGAGAAAGAGGCAAAGGAAGTGCAGAAAGAAGCAACAGAGGTGGAGAAAGAAGGAACAGAGGTGGAGAAAGAGGCAAGAGGGGTGCAGAAAGAGGGAAGAGAGGTGCAGAAAGAGGCACAACGGGTGCAGAAAGAAGCAAGAGAGGTGCAGACAGAAGCAAGAGTAGTGCAGAAAGAAGGAACAGAGGTGCAGAAACAGGCAAGAGGGGTGCAGAAAGAGGGAAGGGGGTGCAGAAAGAGGTACAAGTGTTGAAGAAAGAAGGGACAGAGGTGCAGATAGAAGCAAGAGAAGTGCAGAAAGAAGCAACAGAGGTGCAGAAAGAGTGATAAGGTGGAGAAAGAGGCAAAGGAAGTGCAGAAAGAAGCAACAGAGGTGGAGAAAGAAGGAACAGAGGTGGAGAAAGAGGCAAGAGGGGTGCAGAAAGAGGGAAGGGGGTGCAGAAAGAGGTACAAGTGTTGCAGAAATAAGGGACAGAGGTGCAGATAGGAGCAAGAGAAGTGCAGAAAGAAGCAACAGAGGTGCAGAAAGAGTGATGAGGTGGAGAAAGAGGCAAAGGAAGTGCAGAAAGAAGCAACAGAGATGCAAAAAGGGGAAACTGGGGTGGAGAAAGTGGCAGGAGGGGTGCAGAAAGAAGCAAGAGAGGTTCAGAAAGAAACAAAAAGGAGCAGAAAGAAGGAACAGGGGTG
Source organism: Calotriton arnoldi (assembly GCA_963921515.1). Taxonomy (NCBI): domain Eukaryota; kingdom Metazoa; phylum Chordata; class Amphibia; order Caudata; family Salamandridae; genus Calotriton; species Calotriton arnoldi. The sequence continues at coordinate 1,038,774 of CAWUFW010002323.1, read as the reverse complement.
CAGAAAGAAGCAAGTGAAGTGCATAAAGAAGCAACAGAGATGCAGAAAGCGGGAAGTGGGGTAGAGAAAGAGGCAAGAGGGATACAGAAAGAAACAAGAGAGGTGCAGAAAGAAACAAAAGAAGTGCAGAAAGAAGGAACATAGTTGCAGAAAGAGGCAAGAGGGGTGCAGAAAGAGGGAAGAGTGGTGTGAAAGAGGCATGAGGGGTGCAGAAAGAAGCAAAAGGGGTGCAGAAAGAAGCAAAAGAGTTGCAGAAAGAAACAACAGAGATGCATAAAGGCAGAAGTGGGGTGGAGAAAGAGGCAAGAGGGATACAGAAAGAAACAAGAAAGGTACAGAAAGAAACAAAATAAGAGCAGAAAGAAGGAACAGAGGTGCAGAAAGAGGCAAGAGGGGTGCAGAAAGAGGGAAGAGGGGTGCATAAAGAAGCACGAGTTGTGCTGAAAGAAGCAAAGAGGTGCAGAAAGAAGCAAGAGTAGTACAGAAAGAAGCAACAGAATGTGCAGAAAGAGGCAAGAGGGGTGCAAAAAGAGGGAAGAGGGGTGCAGAAAGAGGCACAAGGGGTGCAGAAAGAAGAAAAAGATGTGCAGCAAGAAACAAAAGAAATACAGAAAGAAGGAATAGAGGTGCAGAAAGAGGCAACAGGGGTGAAGAAAGAGTGAAGAGGGCTGGAGAAAGAGGCAAGGGAGTGCAGAAAAAAGCAAGAGAGCTGCAGAAAGAAACAAAAAAAGTGCAGAGAGAAGGAACAGAGTTGCAGAAAGAGGCAAGAGGGGTGCAGAAAGAGGCACGAGGGGTGCAGAAAGAAGCAAAAGATGTGCAGCAAGAAACAAAAGAAATGCAGAAAGAAGGAATAGAGGTGCATAAAGAGTCAACAGGGGTGAAGAAAGAGGGAAGAGGTGCAGAAAGAAACAAAAGAAGTGCAGAAAGAAGCAGCAGAGGTGCAGAAAGAGGCAAGAGGAGTGCAGAAAGAGGGAAGAGGGGTGCAGAAAGAGGCACGAGGGGTACAGAAAGAAGCAAGAGAAGTGCATAAAGAAGCAACAGAGATGCAGAAAAGGGAAGTGGGGTGGAGAAAGACGCAAGAGGCAAGAGGGATACAGAAAGAAACAAGATAGGTGCAAAAAGAAACAAAAGAAGTGCAGAAAGAAAGAAAAGAGGTGCAGAAAGAGACAAGAGGGGTGCAGAAAGAGGGAAGATGGGTGTGAAAGAGGCACGAGGGGTACAGAAAGAAGCAAGAGGGCTGCAGAAAGAAGCAAGAGAGTTGCAGAAAGAAACAAAAGAAGTGCAGAAAGAAGGATCAGAGGGGCAGAAAGAGGCAAGAGGGGTGCAGAAAGAGGGTAGAGGTATGCAGAAAGAAGTACAAGGGTTGCAGAAAGAAGGGACAGAGGTGCAGAGAGAAGCAAGAGAAGTGCAGAAAGAAGCAACATAGGTACAGAAAGAGGGATGGGGTGGAGAAAGAGGCAAAGGAAGTGCAGAAAGAAGCAACAGAGATACAAAAAGGGGGAATAGGGGTGGAGAAAGTGGCAAGGGGGTGCAGAAAGAGGCACGATGGGTGCAGAAAGAAGCAAGAGAGGTGCAGAAAGAAGAAAGAGAATTGCATAAAGAAGCAACAGAGATGCAGAAAGGGGGAGGTGGGGTGGAGAAAGAGGCAGGAGGGCTACAGAAAGAAACAAGAGAGGTGCAGAAAGAAGGAACAGAAGTCCAGAAAGAGGCAAGAGAGGACCAGAAAGAAGCAAAAGAACTGCAGAAAGAAGGAACAGAAGTGCAGGAAGAGGCAAGAGGAGTGCAGAAAGAGGGAAGAGGGGTGCAGAAAGAGGCACGACGGGTGCAGAAAGAAGCAAGAGAGGTGCAGAAAGAACCAAGAGTAGTGCATAAAGAAGGAACAGAGGTGCAGAAAGAGGCAAAAGGGGTGCAGAAAGTGGGAAGAGGGGTGTGAAATGGGCACAAGGGGTGCAGAAAGAAGCAAGACGGGTGCTGAAAGAAGCAAGAGAGTTGCAGAAAGAAACAAAAGAGGTGCAGAAAGAAGGAATAGAGGTGGAGAAAGAGGCAAGAGGGGTGCAGAAAGAGGGAAGAGGGGTGCAGAAAGAGGTACAAGTGTTGCAGAAAGAAGGGACAGAGGTGCAGATAGAAGCAAGAGAAGTGCAGAAAGAAGCAACAGAGGTGCAGAAAGAATGATGTGGTGGAGAAAGAGGCAAAGGAAGTGCAGAAAGAAGCAGCAGAGATGCAAAAAGGGGAAACTGGGGTGGAGAAAGTAGCAAGAGGGGTGCAGAAAGAAGCAAGAGAGGTGCAGAAATAAACAAAAGAAGAGCAGAAAGAAGGAAAAGAGGTGCAGAAAGAAGCAAGTGAAGTGCATAAAGAATCAACAGAGATGCAGAAAGCGGGAAGTGGGGTAGAGAAAGAGGCAAGAGGGATACAGAAAGAAACAAGAGAGGTGCAGAAAGAAACAAAAGAAGTGCAGATAGAAGGAACATAGTTGCAGAAAGAGGCAAGAGGGGTGCAGAAAGAGGGAAGAGTGGTGTGAAAGAGGCATGAGCGGTGCAGAAAGAGGCAAAAGGGGTGTAGAAAGAAGCAAAAGAGTTGCAGAAAGAAACAACAGAGATGCATAAAGGCAGAAGTGGGGTGGAGAAAGAGGCAAGAGGGATACAGAAAGAAACAAGAGAGGTACAGAAAGAAACAAAATAAGAGCAGAAATAAGGAACAGAGGTGCAGAAAGAGGCAAGAGGGGTGCAGAGAGAGGCATAAGGGGTGCAGAAAGAAGCGAGAGGTGCAGAAAGAAGGAACAGAAGTCCAGAAAGAGGCAAGAGAGGTGCAGAAAGAAACCAAAGAACTGCAGAAAGAAGGAACAGAAGTGCAGGAAGAGGCAAGAGGAGTGCAGAAAGAGGGAATAGGGGTGCAGAAAGAGGCACAACAGGTGCAGAAAGAAGCAAGAGAGGTGCAGACAGAAGCAAGAGTAGTGCATAAAGAAGGAACAGAGGTGCAGAAAGAGGCAAAGGGGGTGCCGAAAGTGGGAAGAGGGGTGTGAAATAGGCACAAGGGGTACAGAAAGAAGCAAGACGGGTGCTGAAAGAAGCAAGAGAGTTGCAGAAAGAAACAAAAGAGGTGCAGAAAGAAGGAACAGAGGTGGAGAAAGAGGCAAGAGGGGTGCATAAAGAGGGAAGGGGGTGCAGAAAGAGGTACAAGTGTTGCAGAAAGAAGGGACAGAGGTGCAGATAGAAGCAAGAGAAGTGCAGAAAGAAGCAACAGAGGTGCAGAAAGAGTGATGAGGTGGAGAAAGAGGCAAAGGAAGTGCAGAAAGAAGCAACAGAGATGCAAAAAGGGGAAACTGGGGTGGAGAAAGTGGCAAGAGGGGTGCAGAAAGAAGCAAGAGAGGTGCAGAAAGAAACAAAAAAAGAGCAGAAAGAAGGAACAGAGGTGCAGAAAGAAGCAAGTGAAGTGCATAAAGAAGCAACAGAGATGCAGAAAGCGGGAAGTGGGGTAGAGAAAGAGGCAAGAGGGATACAGAAAGAAACAAGAGAGGTGCAGAAAGAAACAAAAGAAGTGCAGAAAGAAGGAACATAGTTGCAGAAAGAGGCAAGAGGGGTGCAGAAAGAGGGAAGAGTGGTGTGAAAGAGGCATGAGGGGTGCAGAAAGAAGCAAAAGGGTTGCAGAAAGAAGCAAAAGAGTTGCAGAAAGAAACAACAGAGATGCATACAGGCAGAAGTGGGGTGGAGAAAGAGGCAAGAGGGATACAGAAAGAAACAAGAAAGGTACAGAAAGAAACAAAATAAGAGCAGAAAGAAGGAACAGAGGTGCAGAAAGAGGCAAGAGGGGTGCAGAAAGAGGGAAGAGGGGTGCATAAAGAAGCACAAGTGGTGCTGAAAGAAGCAAAGAGGTGCAGAAAGAAGCAAGAGTAGTACAGAAAGAAGCAACAGAATGTGCAGAAAGAGGCAAGAGGGGTGCAAAAAGAGGGAAGAGGGGTGCAGAAAGAGGCACGAGGGGTGCAGAAAGAAGAAAAATATGTGCAGCAAGAAACAAAAGAAATACAGAAAGAAGGAATAGAGGTGCAGAAAGAGGCAACAGGGGTGAAGAAAGAGTGAAGAGGGCTGGAGAAAGAGGCAAGGGAGTGCAGAAAGAAGCAAGAGAGCTGCAGAAAGAAGCAAAAAAAGTGCAGAGAGAAGGAACAGAGTTGCAGAAAGAGGCAAGAGGGGTGCAGAAAGAGGCACGAGGGGTGCAGAAAGAAGCAAAAGATGTGCAGCAAAAAACAAAAGAAATGCAGAAAGAAGGAATAGAGGTGCATAAAGAGTCAACAGGGGTGAAGAAAGAGGGAAGAGGTGCAGAAAGAAACAAAAGAAGTGCAGAAAGAAGCAGCAGAGGTGCAGAAAGAGGCAAGAGGAGTGCAGAAAGAGGGAAGAGGGGTGCAGAAAGAGGCACGAGGGGTACAGAAAGAAGCAAGAGAAGTGCATAAAGAAGCAACAGAGATGCAGAAAAGGGAAGTGGGGTGGAGAAAGACGCAAGAGGCAAGAAGGATACAGAAAGAAACAAGATAGGTGCAAAAAGAAACAAAAGAAGTGCAGAAAGAAAGAAAAGAGGTGCAGAAAGAGACAAGAGGGGTGCAGAAAGAGGGAAGATGGGTGTGAAAGAGGCACGAGGGGTACAGAAAGAAGCAAGAGGGCTGCAGAAAGAAGCAAGAGAGTTGCAGAAAGAAACAAAAGAAGTGCAGAAAGAAGGATCAGAGGGGCAGAAAGAGGCAAGAGGGGTGCAGAAAGAGGGTAGAGGTGTGCAGAAAGAGGTACAAGGGTTGCAGAAAGAAGGGACAGAGGTGCAGAGAGAAGCAAGAGAAGTGCATAAAGAAGCAACATAGGTACAGAAAGAGGGATGGGGTGGAGAAAGAGGCAAAGGAAGTGCAGAAAGAAGCAACAGAGATACAAAAAGGGGGAATAGGGGTGGAGAAAGTGGCAAGGGGGTGCAGAAAGAAGCAAGAGAGGTGCAGAAAGAAACAAAAGAAGAGCAGAAAGAAGGAACAGAGGTGCAGAAACAGGCAAGAGTGGTGTAGAAAGAGGGAAGAGGGGTACAGAAAAAAGCAAGAGTGGTGCAGAAAGAAGCAAAGCGGTGCAGAAAGAAGCAAGCGTTGTGCAGAAAGATGCAGAAGAGGTGCAGAGAGAGGCAAGAGGGGTCAAAAAGAGGGAAGAGGGGTGTAGAAAGAGGCACAACGGGTGCAGAAAGAAGCAAGAGATGTGCAGAAAGAAACAAAAGAAGTGCAGAAAGAAGGAACAGAGGTGCAGAAAGAGGTAAGAGGGGTGAAGAAAGAGGCAAAAAGGGGGCAAAAAGAAGCGAGAGGTGCAGAAAGATACAAAAGAAGTGCAGAAAGAAGGAACAGAGGTGCAGAAAGAGGCAAGGGGAGTGCAGAAACAAACAAAAGAAGTGCAGAAAGAAGCAACAGAGGTGCAGAAAGAGGTAAGAGGAGTGCAGAAAGAGGGAAGAGTGGTGCTGAAAGAGGCAATAGGGGTGCAGAAAGAAGCAAGAGAGGTACAGAAAGAAGCAAGAGAAGTACACAAAGAAGCAACAGAGATGCAGAAAGGGGGAAATGCAGTGGAGAAAGAGGCAAGAGGGATACAGAAAGAAACAAGAGAGGTGCAGAAAGAAGGAACAGAGGTGCAGAAAGAGGCAAGAGGGGTGCAGACAGAGGGAAGAGGGGTGTTAAAGAGGCACGAGTGGTGCAGAAAGAAGCAAGAGGATTGCAGAAAGAAGGGACAGAGGTGCAGAAAGAAGCAAGAAAAGTACAGAAAGAAGCAACAGAGGTGCGGAAAGAGGGATGGGGTGGAGAAAGAGGCAAGAGAAGTGCAGAAAGAAACAAAAGAAGAGCAGAAAGAAGGATCAGAGGTGCAGAAAAAGGCAAGAGGGGTGCAGAAAGAGGCAAGAGGGGTGCAGAAAGAGGCAAGAGGGGTGCAGAAAGAAGCAAGTGAGGTACAGAATTGTAGTGTAGTTCCTATTTCCCTAATAGGCTCTGCGCATTGGAATAATATACACTATAGGTTTGACATAGGACTAAGGTCGGTATGTCCCTATCGAGTATATTAAACTTAATTACTTGTGCCAGCTAGCTCAGAGGCCACTAGAAACTCCTTGAGAACAAGAAGGGAGTAGTTTCTGGCAACCGAAAAACATGACAACTTTGTTTCCCTTTAGAAGCGGAACATGTCTCAGAATCATGGAAACAATAGATAACAGTTTCACTCAGTCAATCGTGCATGCTTAGTTTCTACAGAGTTACACAGGAAGGAAAGACGGGCGTTTCAATAAAAAGGGTTTTATTGAACAGTCTTGTTTCTCGTGTAAGAGATATGTGCTGTTATGATCACAAGACAGTATGCAAGATAAATAATGTACAGCGTAAGCAGTAGAAATAAATAATACTGCGCTAGCATTATCTTTTAGCATAAATTCACATACATAAATAACATGAGCTAAAAACGCGAGTACTCATACGATGTGTCCCTAAGCTAGTTCTACCCCAATGTACCTAACCTAGTCTAGGTGTATGGAAAGGTAGAAGTAGGTGGAGTATTCTCTAGTCTGGTATACTAAGAGTATGTTAAGCCTAGTATGCCAAGAGTCCCTCTAGGATCTAGTCAGCTCCATACCTTGAGAATGAGAGAGGTGGGAATCTCCTGCCGGATCTGGAACTCTAACGCCCCGCGAAGGGAGTCAGAACACTGGAAGCTGGATTCGTCTGCGTGCAGGAATGACAGCGTCTTCTCAGTGCGTCAGGCCGGGATACGGGCTCCTCTGAAGTCGAGGTCTCCTCTAACTTGCTTGGGCAAGGGAAGGTATATTTATACCTGGTAGGTGTCTTGGAATGTTAGCATTGACGTGAAGTCGGACAGAGGAAGACGTCAGGAATGAACTCTTAAGGTATAACTGTTCATACATAATAGATGAGTTCTTGGAGAAATCAATAGTCCTGTGCTAGGGAACTCCCGAAGCTTAAGGGTCTGGTTTCTAAGAACTCGTTGTAGACGTTAGGGTGGACGGATGTCGGTGACCATGCCTGTATTTGGAGTGCACGGTTAATGCCTAAATAAGGACAGGGATTCTATGCCTATATAAGGGCAAGGCGAATTGTGCCTATATAAGGACATGATTCAGGAAAACCTATATACGGACCCCTAAAGTGGAATACAACACCCACTCCATCTTCGATTGAATGATAATACTAAATGCTAAACAATTTAAATGCTAACCATAAAACTGAGTATCACATATTGCTAAAAATATTTCTAAAAGCATTTAAAAACAAGCTCAAAACTGTTGAAATGCAATTAGTACTGTACATTTAAAGCATTGATTTCATTCTAAGCATGTAACGGAAGAAAAATGCAACGAGAATGAAACAGAAATATATACATATGACGAAATGGTCGATAAGTTCTTAAAATCAAAGCCATTGCATATCATGGAAGTAAATGAAATGTTAGACAAGTAAGGTGGCAATGTGTCCCTGGAAGTATTCAAAGAAGTCCGTTTTATAAGACTAGTTCTACTGTAAGCAGATTGTTCATTTGCCATGTCATTTCAAAAATTTTAAAAGAAAAAAAGTTCAATTCTGGGAATAGTTCCAAGTTTGAAAAAAATGAAGGCCAAATTTCATTGTTGTCCTGGTACACTGTGAGCCGAATCAAAGTCAGTGTATGGGTCTGGCGTAAACATTAGATCATCTATTTCCGTAGCCAAAATATCGTCTACCGAAGTTGGTGACATTTGGAACACCTCGTTCAGAAGGTTAATTGCACAGAGATGAGAAACATCGCCTTCAGCAGAAGATGCAATGTTCGCGTCCGTTGTTACCTGTGTGCCCGTTGATCTATCTCGTACCTCAGCAGCAGCCGGAAGCGTCTGTGAGATCTCAATGAATGCCGCCATCAGGATTGGAAGCCTCTGGGGACAACACACAGCATGGGCCGTTATCGGGTCCAGCAGAGTATCGATATCCGTTGGCATGACTGATGGGAGTGTTAGACAGGTATCTAGCACGCATTCTTCACCGCAAAACAGGCAGCGTAGAACAGGTAAGATGCAATCTTGCCAGATTGGTCTGAATGACAGGAACCACGTTGTATTAAGTTCCCTTAGACGAGGCATGCCCAAAAGCTGTACTATTCGCTCACGGCATTTCCGTTCAAGGAGGGCTCTCTCCACATTGCTCGGAGTGATGTTGGCGAAGAGGCTTGCCATAGCGTAGTAGGAGGAATAGAAACAGAATTCCTGCAACAAGTGCTAGAATTAACGGCACACCACCAAACACCGAATGTGCGAAGTTTGGGATTATTCCGAGGACAGCCTGGAAAGGTGCTAATAGTCCGGAACAGATGGTCTTAAATACATGTACAATTCCGCTTGTATCAGACATGTTGAAGATACGTCCTATCATTTCTACGAAATGTATAGGGCAGTTTGTACGAGTTAAATCTTGTATCTCAGCCGAAGTCCTTGCAACTTGTAGATCATAGGTTTCTTTGGCCGAGGTTAAAGGCACTGATTGTTGTATAAGCATGGCTTTCATTCTGCTTAAAGTATCAAATCGTATAAAAGAGACATTCAACGAAGGCCATAGAGGCGACTCCCTGACTGTGTCTATTGGGGAAAACAATACTTGCATACAGCAAGTGACCCTGGACTTGACCGTTACTAGATATGGGATGCCTGGCAGCATGCCACAGCAACTCTGATCATTCAACATGAGGTAACTCCCATTAGAAAGTTGTCCAAACGTTGGATTAATCACAGCAGCTGGTGTACCCTGCTGGTGGCAGGACAAGTTTGCCACAGAACCATTACAAGCCCCGTGTAAAGATATGTCCTGACAAATCAGTGAACCGCTTAGTGCACTTTCACAGTGTGTACCGCTTAGAAACACTTCACGATCCCCACTCCAACCTCTATAGGTGTAAGGTAAATTCCAGGATGTCTTAATGTATTCTTTACCCAACCTTTCATATTTGCCTGCTTGCATCTGTTTAAGGCAATACTGAAACTGGAAAGTAGTCACAGGTAGACTAATTTTGCCATGAATAAGCCATTCTGTAGCTGGTTTTTCTGCCACTGTGAATGGTAATTTGTCAAGTTTTTCAATGCTCAGTACTGTATATTTTGCTCCCCTTTGTGCCAGTTCGATCTGTTTATCAGTTAGATTGTATTCTGCAAACAGAGCCATCGTGTTGATAAAACGCCAAGGCACATAGCCTGCACGCAAAGATTGCAGCGTCCAGCTTAATAACATAATAGAACGTAACTGAGACTGGCCTTGCTGTAACATGGCTAAATCTTGTTCCAGTATGTCGATAGCAGAGGATACAATACTGTCCAATGAATAAATTCTGGAGGACAAAGTTGTTAACCCATTGTCGACCACAGAGAGAGTTTTCTCTAAGTTAATACGATCAAGTTCACGTATTCGTTCTACGGCCTCCATCTGTGACACCTTCCATGCTTCATTATAAGCAGCATAAATGCTGGCATATATGAAACGTTTTTGGCGCGGTTTTCTTGGTCCAAGCAAGAATTCCCTAAGGTCTGCGTCTTCTTTAAGTAAATATAAGTGTTGTTGCACATCCTTGAGTGTAGATTTTTGCAGCCAATTGAGGCATAATTTTCCTACACTGTATGTTGTTACTACCCTCGGATGCTGTCTTTGGACGTAACATGGGTCTGGCCTATGAATAGTAAACCCCTGTGTTCTGTTCAGGAATCTGTCTTGACAGTTGTTTGTGTCTGTGAGCCAGATCAACCATTTTCTCCAATCAGGATTTGTTCTGTTGAGTTGTAGTATGGTATCAACTGTAACCGCTGCCTGTGTATTGTTATCACTAGAAGGTGTTGGTACAGAAGGTGTTCTCATGTCTTCGATCTTGGCTAACACAAAGGCAAGACGTTTGTTGGACTTTGTCATTCAAAAAAATGATTTGCTGAGGAATGATACAGGCTCTAAACAAAGCTTCTATCCCTTGCACTTGCCAATCTTTAGTACCCCAGACAGATTTTGTGTCTATTCTGTCTTTCCAAAAGTCGAAACCCTGTCTAGACAGTTGGGCAATAAACGCCGCAGAGTAAATCTGTTTTGTATTTGTTAACATAATTTTCAGCCCTGTTTTGTTTACATTTTTATAGAAAAATGTTTCTGGATCAGATGTATTGTATCCTGAAAAATATGGAAACTTTTTAGCAAATGTTTTTGAACTACCTGTTGGTGGTGTAGGACAATGCTCCCATTGGTTAAACATAAACACATTTCTAGGTGTTGCAGATTTATGCAAAAAATGATGACCATAGTGGTTATAGCAATACAGTTGTTCGTAGTCTGATGAACCCTCTAAATATTCATTATTAGAAAATGCAGCAGATTTTTCTAGGTCAAACATCATGTCATTTACAGTTTCATAGTCCCAATCATCAGAAAAGGTACTGGATGAAACAAAATCACTTAGTGAAATCTTAAATAAATGTGGAATGTTCAAATGTTCCGTCGGGCCAAAAATATCGAAATCAGTTTTGTCCCACACTATACCATCCTGTATAGGAATGGCTGTGATGTTCACTGCAGACAAGTCTCTCGTTTCACGATGGGATGATTTGTGAGGTTTTAAAAGTAAGTTAACTTCTTTTCTTTCAGTGTTCACATGGATGTATTTGCCATTTATAAGCACGCTCATAGTCATAACCAAAGCTGGCCAAAGCAGGAAGAAAAATATTCCAGAAATAATCCATAGTTCAATCCATGGTGAAACTAGATAAGTCTTTTTCAGAAAATGAAGAAAGTCTTGTACTTGCTGTTTAAAAGTTTTAGATGCTGGCAACGTCTCGGGCTCACTGGGATCCTCAGAAAACGTATCAAAGTTAATGAAATAGCCAGAAGCAGTTCTGTCAATTGTTGGAATTGCATCAGGATTTGTAGAAATCGCTGGAACTAGTTGATCACTTGTTACATTGGTGTAGACAGGTGTATTTGGACGAACTGTTAATTGAGTTTCAAGAGGGATGAGTTCCATAGCATTGTTGCTCAGTCCTTCATCTGTTACTGCTGAATTCTCGATGGTTATCAGTCTTTCAGTCTGAACCTCTTGGATAGTAGCGAGAGGAGTGTGTCTGCTACTAGGGCGGAGTCCACGAGGCCTACTATTTAGTATTGGCCACATACTGTGGTTTGATGAGGTCGATGGACACAAATCTTTTCTCCTTTCTTCCAGCAAGGGGCGGCAGAAGTACTGTTCTTGTTCCGTGTATGGCTAGGACAAGTACTGGTTGTCTGTAAGAAGGTCCAAATTCCTTCTTGTCTGCAATTTCTTCTCTGACTAGATCCCCAACTGTTGGAATCCAGACAGGCCTTGCTGGGACCGCCGGTTTTTCCCCAATGGTGGTTGGCTGCAGGAATACGTTGCTTTGTTTCGATCTTAGTTCATTTAGGTCCTGTAAAACAGCCAAACGATCTTTGATATCAAAGGGTTTATTTTCCACCACTGTGCCTCTACATTCCAGATCGGGCACCCACATTCTTGTCCCAAATAGGACCTCATATGGAGTGACCCCCCCTAGAGAACTTCTTGGCAAATTGTTTAATGAGCGTTGGACCCCATAAAGATGTTTGACCCACCCATCACCCAAACCTAATACCCTAGCTGTTATAGACTGCTTTATGTCCCGGTTTTTCCTTTCCACAACAGAATTTCCCTCAGGATGAAACGGAGAGGAGTACCGCAATGCAACGCCCAGACTGGCCATGGCTTCTTTGTAAGCTCGAGAGCTAAACGCAGGGCCCTGGTCAGAATGTAGCGTGCCTATTGCGTATGTGCCGATAAAGACTTGCAAATCTTTTATAACAGTTCGAGCGTCAGCCGAGCGCTGAGGCCATATCCATAGGAACCTTGACTTAGTATTTGTGGGATTGCAGTTGTCCACGAGGACGCCTGTGTATAGATAGTCTAATGCTGTCTAACAATGGTGTCTGTACTGGGCAGCTACATTCATAGCATGGTGTCTGGTGGCTTTCTCGCTGTAATTTGCAGTCTATGCAGTTATTGATGAATATGTGTATTTCTGTATTCATCCCAGGCCACCAGTACATCTCTGTTAATGTCAATATTGTTTTAGAGATCCCTTGATGTGACAGACCCTCCCCAGATGTGTTTCATAAATCAAAGCTGCTCTACGTTCCATGTTTGGAATTACCCTATCCCCACCTCCAGGGATTCGAGCAAAAGGAACGTTGTTCGCATCAATTACATAAGAGTACTTGAGTGGAAACTTTTTTGGTAACGCTTCACCACTGCCTTTGCTCGTAGCATTGACAGCCAACATTATCTCACTGTCTATTCTTGTTTTTGAACGAGTGATCGCAGCTACGGAAGCCGTCTGAACAGCCCCCTTTGCGGCTTCGTCAGCCAATGAATTCCCTGCAACATGAACGCCATCACATTGATGACTCAGTGTGTGTATCACATGAGCCTTTGGCAGTTCGCTTTTTAACTGAACTACTTGTTCCCAAAGCGTTTTATGCTTTATTGTGCCACCTTTTGCATCTTTGAACCCATTTTCAAGCCAAGTTTGTATATATTGATTATACGACTGCACACAGTAGAAAGAATCGCACACTATGAGTGTGGGGAATTCTTGATCTGTACTTTCAAGTGCCAGTTTGAATGCTTGTAGTTCAGCTCGCTGAGCTGTGCAATCTCCTAGTGATTGGGTTTTTGTGACCATAGGTCTGAAGTTGCCATCGCGCATGCGACCTTTAACGATTGCACACGCTGCACTGTAAGCTTGCTTACTCCCTGTTGCGGGTTGTGCGGATCCGTCAGTGTAAATTATGAATTCGTACTGATCAAGAGGCAGAATCTGAGTGGGCAGAGGACATTCATGTTCATATTGCAGGAACGCTTGTGTTTTTAAATCAGGATCAAAAACATATTCAACATCTGTTGCAGCAAGAGAATTAACCCATTGTATCCATCAAGGATGTAATGCTTTAGCATTTGGAATGCTCGCTTTAGTTACCGCCTCTAAGGCAGAACTGGGGTTACAACAATAATGCGTTTCCCTTGGGCTAGAGCTCTTTCTTTTGCTACAGCGGTTTGAACTGCTGTCAGAATTTTTTCTGTTGAAGTGAAGCCCATTTCTGCTTGTGTATACAAATGAGATTTGTATGCAATTGGTACTTTTTCACCCTCGTTAAATGTTAAGTAGGTGAATCTGCATTGACCCGAAATTATTCGGATCACTAAGTTGCGTTGACTTACGTGTGTTTGTAAGTGATTTGTTGCTAACATGTTAGCTAGGAGTGAACGCAAGATTTCTGTGAGTTCATGTGTCCAATTTTTGATTGAAAAATCAGGTTTAATTAATGCGTAGAGAGGTTTAACCCTTTCTGCATAATTTAGAATGTAAGTTCTTCCAAAATTTAGGAAACCCAGGATGGATTGTAAATTTTTCAGCGTCTTTGGAGGTTGAAGCAGCGCACACCTTTCTAAAAAGTTGGCCGCCAAGCTCTTGCCTTCACTTGAAAGCTCATATCCTAAAAAAAGGACATTGAGATGGGCAATTCTGGTCTTTTTGAAGTTGAATTTATAGCCCTCAGAGGCGAAGCCCAGTATAATGGTGTTCACCCTGCTCAAGTGTTTGTCCAGGTCATCGTCTGTCAGATAGATGTCATCGACATATGATAATGCCTCATTATCATAAATGTGTAGTAACTCCGTTACTCTCGCTGAGAATAACCCCGGGCTGTTCTTGAACCCTCGTTGGAGTCGACAAAATTGACGCTGGGTCCCCATTATTGAGAAAGCTGTTAAGTACCTGCTTCCAGGTGCTATGTTTTGACAAAAGAAACCATTTGAGATATCCAATGTGGTTTTATATTTTTTACGCACAATGTTATTCATTAATGCTGTACTATGTGCATTTTGCACTGCAAATGTTTTTGAACAAGTGTTTAAGTGTCTGTAATCCAAAACTAGACGATATGTATTGTCTGGTTTGGAGACAGGAAACAAAGGATTGTTCATTGAAGAGGTGCATGTTTCAATCACCCCTTGGTATTCAAGTTGATCTAAGATCTCCCTGACCTGTTTTTTAGCTTCTTGCTTTATTGGATACTGCCTCTGTGCAGTAGGTTCATTTTTTAGATGTATTTTATGGTGAGGTGAGTCCTCATCCCATCCTACATGATTTTTGTATAATGCTGGAGCCTGGGCAACTGCCCATTACCTGGCATAAGTATATTTTAGGTGAATTCGAATATGGTTGGAGAAGGCAGGCATAATAATGTCCTCGCCATGTGGGCACTCCGTGACAAATTGTGGTGGCCAGTCTTTTTCTGCTAGAAGTATGTCTTAGCCCCTTGAAAGTTTTTCCCAAAAAAGTGCTTTCACCTGTCTAGGTATGTCTCCCTCCATCCGGAGTGTTATTTCATTTAACTTTTGTGGAGTACTAACCCTGGTGTCTAGAGTCTCAACTGTAATGTACTCATTCAAGTCCACTATCTCCAGAAGTTCCTTCAGGTTCTGGCGAGCTATTGTGACTTCAGCTGCACTGTCCAGCATTGTCTGAGCCCATTCTCCGTTCTTGAGTTGTGTTCTCAGTATCCTCGGCATGTCTGACCTTCAGATCTGCTACCTTCTTCTTTGAGAATTGAGGTCTGGATTTATTTTTTGGAACGTGTTTGTCGTCTTTCGATTTCACGCGTTCTTCTCTATGTTCTGACCGTCCTCTTCTTTCCGATGTCTGTGATGAGATCTGAAAGGTACGAGAGGAATGTGTATCAGTATCTTGATACCTGTCAGGCTTTTTTAAATTTTCCCTATTCCTGAGGTTATACCTCCTTTCAGAGGGCTCCTTTTAAGGAGACCTACCTCGGGATTGAGAACGTTTCTCGTTTGAATTTTGTTTATTAGTTTCCCACTTCTTTTTATAAGATGTAGGAGTTTGTTTAATAGAGTCCTTCTCAGGACTTTCTGATAGTTTTGGCTTCAATGGTCTTCCACCCAAACTATCTCTGCCTAATTCTGCATAAGATTGTTCTATTATTCTGGGTAGTTCTGTTTGATGTTCTGTAACATCGAATTCCCTTAATCGTTGGCGGATCGCCACTGCTGCTGCCTCTCCTTTAATATTAGATAATATTATTGTTGAGACTTGGTCGAAATTTTTCAGTAATTTCATACCTAAATTCAGAGCAGGCTCTGCCCCGTATTCGTTTTGAATTTGTTTCAGGACATCTGGTATTACTGCGATTGACGGAATACCGTGTGTTTTAGTATAGATGGTAGCAAAGACTGAGCCCCAAGTGGTGCAGTCTTCCAGTTGTGGTGCGATCCCTATCGGTAAACAGATTGTTAGGATTCTGTGTTTCTCATAAGGGCTAGTATTAGGAAATACTGCTTCTATTTGAGTAATTTTTTGAGCTATCCAGAATGGAATTTGCTCACGTTTTGTGGGCATTTTACCCATGACTGCGTATAGAGTCTGTGGTGTAATTTTTAGTGTATTCCCCTGTTGAGGAGTTTGATTTGGAATGGTTAATGGTGGTTGAACTGTGAAAGTCTGCATGACGTATTGGACTAATTGTCTGTAGCTTTTTATTAACTCTGTAAGTTGAGTAAGTAATTCCTCGTTTGACATTACATCAATGTCAGGATGAGGTGTGTAGCCGGCTAGAATCGGCCATGTTGCTCCTGGGTCTACTTAGTGGACCGAGCCTGGTAATGTTTTTGTGATGTTTTAGGGCGCCTTTAAACCAGAGCTGATGCTCCTGGTATGTTCGTGGAATTTCAATATCCTTCGAAAGGAATATATTCCTCTGGTGGTTCATCTTCTTTGTAGAAGTGAAACAGTCTTGGTACTGAATTTGATTCAGGAAATATTACCCATGAATAGAATACCTCTGTCTAAAAGGATTTGTGTGCCTCTATTACGAAAACTGCTCTACCGCCTCTCGGTGGTAGGCCGTGTTTTATAAGTTTTAGAGTGATGGCTCTTCTTAAGTTTGGATTGATGTCTATGACACCCTCCTCAGGTTCATTTAAACCTGTAAAGTTAAAAACTGTTGCTATGGCTGGGTCAGCCGCAGCTCCACCGGTGTCGGTGTCAGTGGCATTTTCCCTGTTGGACATTTGTTTTTTGAAAAATGCAGAACAAGTTTCAAGGAAACAAAAAGATAAGGTGCACAATATTTTAGAACACTGTATCCTTCAACGTTAAAACAAACCAAACAACTAATATATACGGTGCTTCCCTATTTAGTTATGGCGGATATTTAGCCCTACCCACTCCAGAGGTCTTATGGAGTACGTGAGTAGGGGTCTCTGAGAAAAAGCACAGAATTACTCAGTATCTAGTGTTAAATTACTGCCTTACCAAATGTTGGGCGCCATGTAGTGTAGTTCCTATTTCCCTAATAGGCTCTGCGCATTGGAATAATATACACTATAGGTTTGACATAGGACTAAGGTCGGTATGTCCCTATCGAGTATATTAAACTTAATTACTTGTGCCAGCTAGCTCAGAGGCCACTAGAAACTCCTTGAGAACAAGAAGGGAGTAGATTCTGGCAACCGAAAAACATGACAACTTTGTTTCCCTTTAGAAGCGGAACATGTCTCAGAATCGTGGAAACAATAGATAACAGTTTCACTCAGTCAATCGTGCATGCTTAGTTTCTACAGAGTTACACAGAAAGGAAAGACGGGCGTTTCAATAAAAAGTTTTTTTTTTAACAGTCTTGTTTCTCGTGTAAGAGATATGTGCTGTTATGATCACAAGACAGTATGCAAGATAAATAATGTACAGCGTAAGCAGTAGAAATAAATAATACTGCACTAGCATTATCTTTTAGCATAAATTCACATACATAAATAACATGAGCTAAAAATGCGAGTACTCATACGATGCGTCCCTAAGCTAGTTCTACCCCAATGTACCTAACCTAGTCTAGGTGTATGGAAAGGTAGAAGTAGGTGGAGTATTCTCTAGTCTGGTATACTAAGAGTATGTTAAGCCTAGTATGCCAAGATTCCCTCTAGGATCTAGTCAGCTCCATACCTTGAGAATGAGAGAGGTGGGAAATCTCCTGCCGGATCTGGAACTCTAACGCCCCGCGAAGGGAGTCAGAACACTGGAAGCTGGATTCGTCTGCGTGCAGGAATGACAGCGTCTTCTCAGTGCGTCAGGCCGGGATACAGGCTCCTCTGAAGTCGAGGTCTCCTCTAACTTGCTTGGGCAAGGGAAGGTATATTTATACCTGGTAGGTATCTTGGAATGTTAGCATTGACGTGAAGTCGGACAGAGGAAGACGTCAGGAATGAACCCTTAAGGTATAACGGTTCATACATAATAGATGAGTTCTTGGAGAAATCAATAGTCCTGTGCTAGGGGAACTCCCGAAGCTTAAGGGTCTGGTTTCTAAGAACTCGTTGTGACGTTAGGGTGGACGGATGTCGGTGACCATGCCTGTATTTGGAGTGCACGGTTAATGCCTAAATAAGGACAGGGATTCTATGCCTATATAAGGGCAAGGCGAATTGTGCCTATATAAGGACATGATTCAGGAAAACCTATATACGGACCCCTAAAGCGGAATACAACAGAATGAGGCAAGAGAGGTGCAGAAAGAGGCAAGAGAGGTGTAGAAACAAGCAAGAGAAGTGCAGAAAGAGGCAAGAGAATTGCAGAAAGAGGCAAGAGGGATGCAAAAAAGGGAAGAAGGGTGCAGAGAGAAGCAAGAGAGGTGCAGAAAGAGGGACGACGAGTGCAGAAAGAGACAACAGGGGTGCAGAAAGAAGCAAGAGAGGTGCAGAAAGAGGCAAATGAAGTGCAGAAAGGAGCAACAGAGGTGCAGAAAGAGGGAACAGGGGTGCAAAAAGAGGCAAGAGAATTGCAGAAAGTGGGAAGAGGGGTGCAGACATTTGCAAGAGAGGTGCAGAAAGAAGCAAGAGCAGTGCAATAGAACCAACAGAAGTGCAGAAAGTGGAAAGAGGGGTGCAGGAAGAGGCAAGAGAAGTGCAGAAAGAAGAAACAGAGGTGCAGAAGGAGGAAAGAGAACTGCAGAAAGAGGCAAGAAATTTGCAGAAACAAGCAAAAGAGGTACAGAAAGAGGGAACAGGGGTGCAAACAGAGGCAAGAGAGATGCAGAAAGTGGGAAGAGGGGTGCAGACATTTGCAAGAGAGGTGCAGAAAGAAGCAAGAGCAGTGCAAAAGAACCAACAGAAGTGCAGAAAGAGGCAAGAGGGGTGCAGGAAGAGGCAAGAGAAGTGCAGAAAGAAGAAACAGAGGTGCGCAAAGAGGCAAGAGGGGTGCAGAAAGATGGAAAAGAGGTGTAGAAAGAGGCAAGAGAGCTGCAGAAAGAGGGAAGAAGGGTGCAGAAAGTGGCAAGAGGGGTGCAGAAAGAAGCAACAGAGGTGCAGAAAGAAGCAAGAGAAGGGCAGAATAAGGCAACAGAGGTGCAGAAACAGGCAGGAGAGGTGCAGAAAGAGGGAACAGGGGTACAGAAAGAGGCAAGAGGGGTACAGAAAGGAGAAAGTGAGGTGCAGAGAGAGGCAACAGAGGTGCAGAAAGGGCAAGAGAGGTGCAGAAAGTGGAAGAGATGAGAAGAAAGATGCAAAAGAAGTGCAGAAAAAGAAAGAAAGGTACAGAAAGAAGCAACAGAAATGCAGAAAGAGGCAAGAGAAGTGCATAAAGAAGCAAGAGTGGTTTGCACACCATTAGTACCAATTTAATACCCACATTTAGCAATAAGTAACAGGTGACCATTCTAGGTTTGCAAAGGGCCTTCCACCACGCTGTAACACTTGTCGCTGCATTTTTGGTAACGTTTGAGCCGTTTGAACTAGAAACACGTTTTTTTGTTGTTAAAATCTGCAGATTAAGAAGCAAGAGAGCTGCAGAAAGAAACAGAAGAAGTTCAGAATGAAGGAACAGAAGTTCAGAAATAGGCAAGAGGGGTGCAGAAAGAGGGAAGAGGGGTGCAGAAAGAGGCAAAACGAAGTGAGAGGTTCAAAAAGAAACAAAAGCAGTGCAGAAAGAAGGAACAGAGGTGCAGAAAGAGGCAAGAGGGATGCGGGAAGAGGGGTGTGAAAGAGGCACGAGGGGTGCAGAAAGAAGCAAGAGAGGTGCAGAAAGAAGCAACAGAGGTACAGAAAGAGGGAAGAGGGATGGAGAAACAGACAAGAGAAGTGCAGAAAGAAGCAACAGAGATAAAGAAAGGGGGAAGAGGGGTGGAGAAAGAGGCAAGAGGAATGCAGAAAGAAGCAAGAGAGGTGCAGAAAGAAACAAAAGAAGTGCAGAAAGAAGGAACAGAGGTGCAGAAAGAGGCAGTAGGGGTGCAGAAAGAGGGAAGAGGGGTGCAGAAAGAGGCAATAGAGGTGCAGAAAGAGGCAAGAGGGTGCACAAAGAAGCAAGTGATGTGAAGAAAGAGGCAACAGAGGTGCAGAAAGAGGCAAAAGAGATGCAGAAAGTAGAAGAGATTTGCAGAAAGAGGCAAGAGAAGTGCAGAAAAAGAAAGAAAGGTGCAGAAAGAAGCAACAGAAATGCAGAAAGAGGCAAGAGAGGTGCAGAAAGAAGCAAGAGTGGCTTGCACACCATTAGTACCAATTTAACACCCACATTTAGCAATAAGTAACAGGTGACCATTCTAGGTTTGCAAAGGACCTTCCACCACGCTGCAACACTTGTCGCAGAATTTTTGGTATCGTTTGAGCCGTTTGAGCTAGAAACAAGGCTTTTTTTGTTCGAATCTGCAGATTATGCAGCAGATGATGGATTATGTGGCAAATGCGGAAAATGTATAATTCTGCAAAAGTCGGTGCAGCTAAACAGTTGCATAATTCCAGTGGCCCTGCTCATACCTCTGACTAGGTCCAGAAGTTCTCCTCAGTGGTTCCTTTTTTTTTTGTCTCATTGAGTTTATAGTTTAGCCTCTATGGAAACGAGGAAGACTAAACCTGAGGTTACCACTCCACAACACAAACTATCATACCACACAATTACTCTCCATAACACATAATCCCACTCTACATAATTCCTATACACTAAATACCACATACTTTCTAGCCTCATAATTTCACTGCACAACATACCACATAATTCCACTACACACAACCTACATCCACTCCACTCCAAGAAACATTAATAAAACACTTTTACATTTACAACGCCAATAGCTCTAACTCTCGCAAATGCGAAACCTATTACATTGCAAATGCTTCTTTAACTAGTAGTCGCGTTTGCAGAGAGGTGGAGAAAGGTGGCTGTGCCTCCGACCTCCGCTCAGGAATTTCACTGCGTATGACTTACAGGAGGTACCAGAAGGGCTTCTTGGCCCCCAAAGTCCCTTAGGAGAAAAGTGGACTTCATCCCCAACCCGTAGTGTGCCAGGAGGCGCGTTTGCAGAGTGGTGGAGAAAGGGGGGCATGGCCTCTTAACAATCCCACTGTCCCACTAGCCCGCCAGGTACCTCCAGTAAGCCCCACACAGCTGGATTGCTGAGAGTGGTCCGAGGCCATGCCCCCTTTTTACACCACTCTGCAAACGCGCTGCCTGGTGCATTGCTGCTTAGAGGATGAAGTCCGCTTCAGTCATGAGGTCCTCAGGACACAAGAGGACTTCATCGCCCTACCAGCAGTGTGCCAAGAAGCGCGTTTGCAGAGTAGTGTAAAAAGGGGCATGGCATCGGAACACCTCTCACCAATCCTACTGTGTGGGGCTTACTGGAGGTACCTGGCGGGCTAGTTGGCCCCCAGGGACCCTTAAGGATCAAGGAGACTCAATCCCCCACCCCAGAACGTGCCAGGAGGTGTGTTTGCAGAGTGGTGCAGGGAGGGGACAGGGCCTCCGGCGAGATGCCGGCTTTTTTTTTAATAGTTAGAAAGGGGGCTATGTGGCTCCCCCTTCTCTCAATATTTTATGGGCCCTGGGGACCTCATACCCACGGCCTGCGACATTGCTTTTTAAAAAATTTAAAAAAACGGGAAGGGGGCCGTGCAGCCCCCCTCCCGAGGCCGGTTTCGGCTCCGGGGACCTCATCCCCGGTGCATGGCCACAATTTTTATTTACAAATGATTTTTTAGGAGGGGGGCTGCGCAGCCCCTCTCCTGAGGCCATTAATGGCCCCCAGGTCCCCATCCCCCAGGGTATTGCTTCGTTTTTTTTTATTAGTTATAATATTTCACGGGACCCCAGCCTTGATTTTTTTTTTTTGGAGCGGAGCTGCGTGGCCACCCTCGAGGCCAATTATGGCCCTGGGGACCCCATCCCCTGGGGCCTGGTCTTACGTTGGGGACCGCAGGGGGATCCCCAATGCACCCGCGGTCCCAGCTGGCTCCCTGCCTCCTGCAGGAACCGGCATTGCTTTTGGACAAGGGGAGCTGCTAACATGCAGCTCCCCTTGTCCAAAAGCAGTCTGCTTTACTTCATGGAAGTGAGAGCAGGTTTTCTCCTCTCGCTTTCATAACGCGAAGCATAGTTTGCAATGACAGGGCGGGAGCCGGCTCCTGCACTGTCATTGCAAACTGCAATGTCCCGGGGGTGGGCACCCTGGGACACTGCCTAAGCCGGCCCTGGGGGGTGGCAGTCCCCAGGGCCATGGAGGGATCCACAAGGGGGGCCGAGCGGCCCCCCTCCAACATACTTAAAGCCCCGGGGAGGTGGTGGTCCCCGGGCCGGGGGTCCACTATGGACCCCGTATTTATTTTAGTCACTGCCCCGGGGAGGTGGTGGTCCCCAGGGCAGTGTTGGGGGGCAGAAGCCCCCCCCACACTTTTATTTATATGGATGCCCCAGGGAGGTGGCGGTCCCTGGGGCAGTGTGGGGGGCAGGAGCCCCCCATGCGTAAATAATACAAGCCCCGGGGAGGTGGTGGTCCCTTGGGCTGCGTGGGGCCGCGTGCCCACCGCATAATATTAATCATGCCCCGAGGAGGTGGCAGTTCCCAGGGCTGCGGGGCCCCCGCTACATATATTTTTTGATTGCGCCTAGGACCTGGCCCACCCGGGGGCTTATTAAAACAAAGCGCGGGAGACCACGCTTCGTTTTTTAAAAATTTTCGGTGGGATTTGTGCACCAAGAGCGAATTCTGCCAATTTTCTTTTAAAAAAAATGCTTTTTTTGGGCCTGGGGGTCCCTGTGGGACCCCCTGAGCAGGCCTAGGGGGTCAGGGTGATTCTACCCTGCACCCTTTTTTTGGTTTATATCTTTTTTTTTACTGTTTTCTTGTGACTTAGTTTTACCGAGTCACAAGATGGCTGCCAACACTTCTTGGTTTGGAGTGTTGACAGCCAATCAAAATGAAGCTCGTGCTCGGGTGGGTTCGCAAATCCTCCTCGGCCACCAGATATCGATATTTTTATTTTTTGAATTTCTCAGGAACTACTAAACGGATTTACACCATTTAAAAAAAAGGTCGCTTTCTGAACCAAGACCTACCTTTTTGCCAAATTTGGTGTAATTCCATTCAGCAGTTCGGGCTGTAGCTTTGTCAAAAGGTTCCTATGGAAATTTACATAGAGAAAATGAGTTTTGGGACACCCCTTTTGTCTCGGCCCCTGCTAAATGAATCACCCCGAAACTTTCAAGACAGGAGCTGACCTGAGCGAACCATTAGTTTTGAAAATTTTGCGAAGATTCATCAAACAACGCCAAAGATATTGGCAAAAGAAAAAAACGCTTTTTGAATAGAAATGAGGTCCTAACTATAACTACCTACTGGCGACTGCCAGTAGGTTATTTATATATATATATATATATATATATATATATATATATATATATATATATATATATATTCTTTCCCGTTTTCTGTAACTTCCCTTCTCCTGGGAAAAAGATGGAGTCGAACCACTAGTGTGCCGCAGTTGTTTTATTGATGCTCAACCACCACAACGTTAATTCATCCCAAGTGGGTGCTGTCCTGTTTCCCAAATATTGCGCAATGTCTTACCCCAGTGGGTGGATTTAAGGTGAAGGAGGTTGAAGGAGGTTGAATATCAAGCAGGTGTTTCCGCAACATGGCTGGTTGTTTCTTTTTGCTTTTCTGCCTGTGAACAAGGACGGAGGCGTCCGAAACGCGTCAGGCCTTTTTAAACTATGATTCGAGGTGCAATGCTGATTTGACTGCAAGCCTTCAATTAAAGGTGTCAACCTTCCGTGTGTGGCGTCTTCTTGAGGGGCAACTCTTTTGATGGATGTTTAGCGGTGGTCCCAGCCACGAAGACGCCCCACTGCCGATTCCAGCAGCTCCGCGGCGACTTCAAGGAGAAGACGCCGATGGGACGGAGGGTTCGTTTTGATGGACTTAATATGGCAGTTTCTTCAACCTCTTTCACCTTAAATCCACCCACTGGGGTAAGACATTGCGCAATATTTGGGAAACAGGACAGCACCCACTTGGGATGAATTAATGTGTGGAACTGCAATTATCATCATGCATTAGTGCATACGTCCACTGGGGCGGGACTTTAAATATCAAGCAGGTGTTTCCGCAACATGGCTGGTTGTTTCTTTTTGCTTTTTGCCTATGAACAAGGACGGAGGCGTCCGAAACGCATCAGCCCTTTTTAAACTATGATTCGAGGTGCAATGCTGATTTGACTGCAAGCCTTCAATTAAAGGTGTCAACCTTCCGTGTGTAGCGTCTTCTTGAGGGGCAACTCTTTTGATGGATGTTTAGCGGCGGTCCCAGCCACAGAGATGCCCCACTGCCGATTCCAGCAGCTCCGCGGCGACTTCAAGGAGAAGACGCCGATGGGACGGAGGGTCCGTTTTGATGGACTTAATATGGCAGTTTCTTCAACCTCCTTCACCTTAAATCCACCCACTGGGGTAAGACATTGCACAATATTTGGGAAACAGGACAGCACCCACTTGGGATGAATTAATGTGTGGAACTGCAATTACCATCATGCATTAGTGCATACGCCCACAGGGGCGGGACTTTAAATATCAAGCAGGTGTTTCCGCAATATGGCTGGTTGTTTCTTTTTGCTTTTTTGCCTGTGAACAAGGACTGAGCTGTCCGAAACACGTCAGGCCTTAGTAAACTATGTTTCGAGGTGCAATGCTGATTTGACTGCAAGCCTTCAATTAAAGGTGTCAACCTTCCGTGTGTGGCGTCTTCTTGAGGGGCAACTCTTTTGATGGATGTTTAGCGGCGGTCCCAGCCGCGAAGATGCCCTGCTGCCGATTTCAGCAGCTCCGCGGTGACTTCAAGGAGAAGACGCCGACGGGACGGAGGGCCCGTTTTGATGGACTTAATATGGCAGTTTCTTCAACCTCCTTCACCTTAAATCCACCCACTGGGGTAAGACATTGTGCAATATTTGAGAAACAGGACAGCACCCACTTGGGATGAATTAATGTGTGGAACTGCAATTACCATCATGCATTAGTGCATACGCCCACTGGGGCGGGATTTTAAATATCAAGCAGGTGTTTCTGCAACATGGCTGGTTGTTTCTTTTTGCTTTTTGCCTGTGAACAAGGACAGAGGCGTCGGAAACGCGTCAGCCCTTTTTAAACTATGATTCGAGGTGCAATACTGATTTGACTGCAAGCCTTCAATTAAAGGTGTCAACCTTCCGTGTGTGGCGTCTTCTTGAGGGGCAACTCTTTTGATGGATGTTTAGCGGCGGTCCCAGCCGCGAAGATGCCCCGCTGCCGATTTCAGCAGCTCCGCGGTGACTTCAAGGAGAAGACGCCGACGGGACGGAGGGCCCGTTTTGATGGACTTAATATGGCAGTTTCTTCAACCTCCTTCACCTTAAATCCACCCACTGGGGTAAGACATTGTGCAATATTTGAGAAACAGGACAGCACCCACTTGGGATGAATTAATGTGTGGAACTGCAATTACCATCATGCATTAGTGCATACGCCCACAGGGGCGGGACTTTAAATATCAAGCAGGTGTTTCTGCAATATGGCTGGTTGTTTCTTTTTGCTTTTTTGCCTGTGAACAAGGATGGAGGCGTCCGAAACGTGTCAGGCCTTTGTAAACTATGATTCGAGGTGCAATGCTGATTTGACTGCAAGCCTTCAATTAAAGGTGTCAACCTTCTGTGTGTGGCGTCTTCTTGAGGGGCAACTCTTTTGATGGATGTTTTGCGGCGGTCCCAGCCGCGAAGACGCCCCGCTGCCGATTCCAGCAGCTCCGCGGCGACTTCAAGGAGAAGATGCCGATGGGACGGAGGGCCCGTTTTGATGGACTTAATATGGCAGTTTCTTCAACCTCCTTCACCTTAAATCCACCCACTGGGGTAAGACATTGTGCAATATTTGAGAAACAGGACAGCACCCACTTGGGATGAATTAATGTGTGGAACTGCAATTACCATCATGCATTAGTGCATACGCCCACAGGGGCGGGACTTTAAATATCAAGCAGGTGTTTCTGCAATATGGCTGGTTGTTTCTTCTTGCTTTTTTGCCTGAGAACAAGGACGGAGGCGTCCGAAACGTGTCAGGCCTTTGTAAACTATGATTCGAGGTGCAATGCTGATTTGACTGCAAGCCTTCAATTAAAGGTGTCAACCTTCTGTGTGTGGCGTCTTCTTGAGGGGCAACTCTTTTGATGGATGTTTAGCGGCGGTCCCAGCCGCGAAGACGCCCCGCTGCCGATTCCAGCAGCTCCGCGGTGACTTCAAGGAGAAGACGCCGATGGGACGGAGGGTCCGTTTTTTTGGACTTAATATGGCAGTTTCTTCAACCTCCTTCACCTTAAATCCACCCATTGGGATAAGACATTGCGCAATATTTGGGAAACAGGACAGCACCCACTTGGGATGAATTAATGTGTGGAACTGCAATTACCATCATGCATTAGTGCATACGCCCACTGGGGCGGGATTTTAAATATCAAGCAGGTGTTTCTGCAACGTGGCTGGTTGTTTCTTTTTGCTTTTTTGCCTGTGAACAAGGACAGAGGCGTCGGAAACGCGTCAGCCCTTTTTAAACTATGATTCAAGGTGCAATACTGATTTGACTGCAAGCCTTCAATTAAAGGTGTCAACCTTCCGTGTGTGGCGTCTTCTTGAGGGGCAACTCTTTTGATGGATGTTTAGCGGCGGTCCCAGCCGCGAAGACGCCCCGCTGCCGATTCCAGCAGTTTCGCGGCGACTTCAAGGAGAAGACGCCGATGGGACGGAGGGTCCGTTTTGATGGACTTAATATGGCAGTTTCTTCAACCTCCTTCACCTTAAATCCACCCACTGGGGTAAGACATTGCGCAATATTTGGGAAACAGGACAGCACCCACTTGGGATGAATTAATGTGTGGAACTGCAATTACCATCATGTATTAGTGCATACGCCCACAGGGGCGGGATTTTAAATATCAAGTAGGTGTTTCCGCAATATGGCTGGTTGTTTCTTTTTGCTTTTTTGCCTGTGAACAAGTACGGAGGAGTCCGAAACGTGTCAGGACTTTTTAAACTATGATTCGAGGTGCAATGCTTATTTGACTGCAAGCCTTCAATTAAAGGTGTCAACCTTCTGTGTGTGGCGTCTTCTTGAGGGGAAACTCTTTTGATGGATGTTTAGCGGCGGTCCCAGCCGCGAAGACGCCCCGCTTCCGATTCCAGCAGCTCCGCGGCGACTTCAAGGAGAAGACGCTGATGGGACGGAGGGTCCGTTTTGATGGACTTAATATGGCAGTTTCTTCAACCTCCTTTACCTTAAATCCACCCACTGGGATAAGACATTGCGCAATATTTGGGAAACAGGACAGCACCCACTTGGGATGAATTAATGTGTGGAACTGCAATTACCATCATGCATTAGTGCATACGCCCACAGGGGCGGGACTTTAAATATCAAGCAGGTGTTTCCGCAATATGGCTGGTTGTTTCTTTTTGCTTTTTTGCCTGTGAACAAGGACTGAGCTGTCCGAAACGCGTCTGGACTTTGTAAACTATGTTTCGAGGTGCAATGCTGATTTGACTGCAAGCCTTCAAT
This sequence comes from Calotriton arnoldi, assembly GCA_963921515.1. Taxonomy (NCBI): domain Eukaryota; kingdom Metazoa; phylum Chordata; class Amphibia; order Caudata; family Salamandridae; genus Calotriton; species Calotriton arnoldi. The sequence goes on along the minus strand of CAWUFW010002323.1, from coordinate 1,011,813 downwards.
TAAAGGTGTCAACCTCCCGTGTGTGGCGTCTTCTTGAGTGGCAACTCTTTTGATGGATGTTTAGCGGTGGTCCCAGCCGCGAAGACGCCCCGCTGCCGATTTCAGCAGCTCCGCGGTGACTTCAAGGAGAAGACGGCGATGGGACGGAGGGTCTGTTTTGATGGACTTAATATGGCAGTTTCTTCAACCTCCTTCACCTTAAATCCACCCACTGGGGTAAGACATTGCGCAATATTTGGGAAACAGGACAGCACCCACTTGGGATGAATTAATGTGTGGAACTGCAATTACCATCATGCATTAGTGCATACGCCCACTGGGGCGGGACTTTAAATATCAAGCAGGTGTTTCCGCAACATGGCTGGTTGTTTCTTTTTGCTTTTTTGCCTATGAACAAGGACGGAGGCGTCCGAAACGCATCAGCCCTTTTTAAACTATGATTCGAGGTGCAATGCTGATTTGACTGCAAGCCTTCAATTAAAGGTGTCAACCTTCCGTGTGTAGCGTCTTCTTGAGGGGCAACTCTTTTGATGGATGTTTAGCGGCGGTCCCAGCCACAGAGATGCCCCACTGCCGATTCCAGCAGCTCCGCGGCGACTTCAAGGAGAAGACGCCGATGGGACGGAGGGTCCGTTTTGATGGACTTAATATGGCAGTTTCTTCAACCTCCTTCACCTTAAATCCACCCACTGGGGTAAGACATTGCACAATATTTGGGAAACAGGACAGCACCCACTTGGGATGAATTAATGTGTGGAACTGCAATTACCATCATGCATTAGTGCATACGCCCACAGGGGCGGGACTTTAAATATCAAGCAGGTGTTTCCGCAATATGGCTGGTTGTTTCTTTTTGCTTTTTTGCCTGTGAACAAGGACTGAGGCTGTCCGAAACACGTCAGGCCTTAGTAAACTATGTTTCGAGGTGCAATGCTGATTTGACTGCAAGCCTTCAATTAAAGGTGTCAACCTTCCGTGTGTGGCGTCTTCTTGAGGGGCAACTCTTTTGATGGATGTTTAGCGGCGGTCCCAGCCGCGAAGATGCCCTGCTGCCGATTTCAGCAGCTCCGCGGTGACTTCAAGGAGAAGACGCCGACGGGACGGAGGGCCCGTTTTGATGGACTTAATATGGCAGTTTCTTCAACCTCCTTCACCTTAAATCCACCCACTGGGGTAAGACATTGTGCAATATTTGAGAAACAGGACAGCACCCACTTGGGATGAATTAATGTGTGGAACTGCAATTACCATCATGCATTAGTGCATACGCCCACTGGGGCGGGATTTTAAATATCAAGCAGGTGTTTCTGCAACATGGCTGGTTGTTTCTTTTTGCTTTTTTGCCTGTGAACAAGGACAGAGGCGTCGGAAACGCGTCAGCCCTTTTTAAACTATGATTCGAGGTGCAATACTGATTTGACTGCAAGCCTTCAATTAAAGGTGTCAACCTTCCGTGTGTGGCGTCTTCTTGAGGGGCAACTCTTTTGATGGATGTTTAGCGGCGGTCCCAGCCGCGAAGATGCCCCGCTGCCGATTTCAGCAGCTCCGCGGTGACTTCAAGGAGAAGACGCCGACGGGACGGAGGGCCCGTTTTGATGGACTTAATATGGCAGTTTCTTCAACCTCCTTCACCTTAAATCCACCCACTGGGGTAAGACATTGTGCAATATTTGAGAAACAGGACAGCACCCACTTGGGATGAATTAATGTGTGGAACTGCAATTACCATCATGCATTAGTGCATACGCCCACAGGGGCGGGACTTTAAATATCAAGCAGGTGTTTCTGCAATATGGCTGGTTGTTTCTTTTTGCTTTTTTGCCTGTGAACAAGGATGGAGGCGTCCGAAACGTGTCAGGCCTTTGTAAACTATGATTCGAGGTGCAATGCTGATTTGACTGCAAGCCTTCAATTAAAGGTGTCAACCTTCTGTGTGTGGCGTCTTCTTGAGGGGCAACTCTTTTGATGGATGTTTTGCGGCGGTCCCAGCCGCGAAGACGCCCCGCTGCCGATTCCAGCAGCTCCGCGGCGACTTCAAGGAGAAGATGCCGATGGGACGGAGGGCCCGTTTTGATGGACTTAATATGGCAGTTTCTTCAACCTCCTTCACCTTAAATCCACCCACTGGGGTAAGACATTGTGCAATATTTGAGAAACAGGACAGCACCCACTTGGGATGAATTAATGTGTGGAACTGCAATTACCATCATGCATTAGTGCATACGCCCACAGGGGCGGGACTTTAAATATCAAGCAGGTGTTTCTGCAATATGGCTGGTTGTTTCTTCTTGCTTTTTTGCCTGAGAACAAGGACGGAGGCGTCCGAAACGTGTCAGGCCTTTGTAAACTATGATTCGAGGTGCAATGCTGATTTGACTGCAAGCCTTCAATTAAAGGTGTCAACCTTCTGTGTGTGGCGTCTTCTTGAGGGGCAACTCTTTTGATGGATGTTTAGCGGCGGTCCCAGCCGCGAAGACGCCCCGCTGCCGATTCCAGCAGCTCCGCGGTGACTTCAAGGAGAAGACGCCGATGGGACGGAGGGTCCGTTTTGATGGACTTAATATGGCAGTTTCTTCAACCTCCTTCACCTTAAATCCACCCATTGGGATAAGACATTGCGCAATATTTGGGAAACAGGACAGCACCCACTTGGGATGAATTAATGTGTGGAACTGCAATTACCATCATGCATTAGTGCATACGCCCACTGGGGCGGGATTTTAAATATCAAGCAGGTGTTTCTGCAACATGGCTGGTTGTTTCTTTTTGCTTTTTTGCCTGTGAACAAGGACAGAGGCGTCGGAAACGCGTCAGCCCTTTTTAAACTATGATTCAAGGTGCAATACTGATTTGACTGCAAGCCTTCAATTAAAGGTGTCAACCTTCCGTGTGTGGCGTCTTCTTGAGGGGCAACTCTTTTGATGGATGTTTAGCGGCGGTCCCAGCCGCGAAGACGCCCCGCTGCCGATTCCAGCAGCTTCGCGGCGACTTCAAGGAGAAGACGCCGATGGGACGGAGGGTCCGTTTTGATGGACTTAATATGGCAGTTTCTTCAACCTCCTTCACCTTAAATCCACCCACTGGGGTAAGACATTGCGCAATATTTGGGAAACAGGACAGCACCCACTTGGGATGAATTAATGTGTGGAACTGCAATTACCATCATGTATTAGTGCATACGCCCACAGGGGCGGGATTTTAAATATCAAGTAGGTGTTTCCGCAATATGGCTGGTTGTTTCTTTTTGCTTTTTTGCCTGTGAACAAGTACGGAGGAGTCCGAAACGTGTCAGGCCTTTTTAAACTATGATTCGAGGTGCAATGCTTATTTGACTGCAAGCCTTCAATTAAAGGTGTCAACCTTCTGTGTGTGGCGTCTTCTTGAGGGGAAACTCTTTTGATGGATGTTTAGCGGCGGTCCCAGCCGCGAAGACGCCCCGCTTCCGATTCCAGCAGCTCCGCGGCGACTTCAAGGAGAAGACGCTGATGGGACGGAGGGTCCGTTTTGATGGACTTAATATGGCAGTTTCTTCAACCTCCTTTACCTTAAATCCACCCACTGGGATAAGACATTGCGCAATATTTGGGAAACAGGACAGCACCCACTTGGGATGAATTAATGTGTGGAACTGCAATTACCATCATGCATTAGTGCATACGCCCACAGGGGCGGGACTTTAAATATCAAGCAGGTGTTTCCGCAATATGGCTGGTTGTTTCTTTTTGCTTTTTTGCCTGTGAACAAGGACTGAGGCTGTCCGAAACGCGTCTGGACTTTGTAAACTATGATTCGAGGTGCAATGCTGATTTGACTGCAAGCCTTCAATTAAAGGTGTCAACCTTCCGTGTGTGGCGTCTTCTTGAGTGGCAACTCTTTTGATGGATGTTTAGCGGTGGTCCCAGCCGCGAAGACGCCCCGCTGCCGATTTCAGCAGCTCCGCGGTGACTTCAAGGAGAAGACGCCGATGGGACGGAGGGTCTGTTTTGATGGACTTAATATGGCAGTTTCTTCAACCTCCTTCACCTTAAATCCACCCACTGGGGTAAGACATTGCGCAATATTTGGGAAACAGGACAGCACCCACTTGGGATGAATTAATGTGTGGAACTGCAATTACCATCATGCATTAGTGCATACGCCCACTGGGGCGGGACTTTAAATATCAAGCAGGTGTTTCCGCAACATGGCTGGTTGTTTCTTTTTGCTTTTTTGCCTGTGAACAAGGACGGAGGCGTCCGAAACGCGTCAGGCCTTTTTAAACTATGATTCGAGGTGCAATGCTGATTTGACTGCAAGCCTTCAATTAAAGGTGTCAACCTTCCGTGTGTGGCGTCTTCTTGAGGGGCAACTCTTTTGATGGATGTTTAGCGGCGGTCCCAGCCGCGAAGATGCCCCGCTGCCGATTCCAGCAGCTCCGCGGTGACTTCAAGGAGAAGACGCCGATGGGACGGAGGGTCCGTTTTGATGGACTTAATATGGCAGTTTCTTCAACCTCCTTCACCTTAAATCCACCCACTGGGGTAAGACATTGTGCAATATTTGAGAAACAGGACAGCACCCACTTGGGATGAATTAATGTGTGGAACTGCAATTACCATCATGCATTAGTGCATACGCCCACAGGGGCGGGACTTTAAATATCAAGCAGGTGTTTCTGCAATATGGCTGGTTGTTTCTTTTTGCTTTTTTGCCTGTGAACAAGGACGGAGGCGTCCGAAACGTGTCAGGCCTTTTTAAACTATGATTCGAGGTGCAATGCTGATTTGACTGCAAGCCTTCAATTAAAGGTGTCAACCTTCTGTGTGTGGCGTCTTCTTGAGGGGCAACTCTTTTGATGGATGTTTAGCGGCGGTCCCAGCCGCGAAGACGCCCCGCTGCCGATTCCAGCAGCTCCGCGGCGACTTCAAGGAGAAGACGCCGATGGGACGGAGGGTCAGTTTTGATGGACTTAATATGGCAGTTTCTTCAACCTCCTTCACCTTAAATCCACCCATTGGGATAAGACATTGCGCAATATTTGGGAAACAGGACAGCACCCACTTGGGATGAATTAATGTGTGGAACTGCAATTACCATCATGCATTAGTGCATACGCCCACTGGGGCGGGATTTTAAATATCAAGCAGGTGTTTCCGCAACATGGCTGGTTGTTTCTTTTTGCTTTTTTGCCTGTGAACAAAGACAGAGGCGTCGGAAACGCGTCAGCCCTTTTTAAACTATGATTCGAGGTGCAATGCTGATTTGACTGCAAGCCTTCAATTAAAGGTGTCAACCTTCCGTGTGTGGCGTCTTCTTGAGGGGCAACTCTTTTGATGGATGTTTAGCGGCGGTCCCAGCCGCGAAGACACCCCGCTGCCGATTCCAGCAGCTCCGCGGCGACTTCAAGGAGAAGACGCCGATGGGACGGAGGGCCCGTTTTGATGGACTTAATATGGCAGTTTCTTCAACCTCCTTCACCTTAAATCCACCCACTGGGGTAAGACATTGCGCAATATTTGGGAAACAGGACAGCACCCACTTGGGATGAATTAATGTGTGGAACTGCAATTACCATCATGTATTAGTGCATACGCCCACAGGGGCGGGATTTTAAATATCAAGTAGGTGTTTCAGCAATATGGCTGGTTGTTTCTTTTTGCTTTTTTGCCTGTGAACAAGGACGGAGGAGTCCGAAACGTGTCAGGCCTTTTTAAACTATGATTCGAGGTGCAATGCTTATTTGACTGCAAGCCTTCAATTAAAGGTGTCAACCTTCTGTGTGTGGCATCTTCTTGAGGGGAAACTCTTTTGATGGATGTTTAGCGGCGGTCCCAGCCGCGAAGACGCCCCGCTTCCAATTCCAGCAGCTCCGCGGTGACTTCAAGGAGAAGACGCTGATGGGACGGAGGGTCCGTTTTGATGGACTTAATATGGCAGTTTCTTCAACCTCCTTTACCTTAAATCCACCCACTGGGATAAGATATTGCGCAATATTTGGGAAACAGGACAGCACACACTTGGGATGAATTAATGTGTGGAACTGCAATTACCATCATGCATTAGTGCATACGCCCACTGGGGCGGGATTTTAAATATCAAGCAGGTGTTTCCGCAACATGGCTGGTTGTTTCTTTTTGCCTTTTTGCCTGTGAACAAGGACAGAGGCGTCCGAAACGCGTCAGCCCTTTTTAAACTATGATTCGAGGTGCTATGCTGATTTGACTGCAAGCCTTCAATTAAAGGTGTCAACCTTCCGTGTGTGGCGCCTTCTTGAGGGGGCAACTCTTTTGATGGATGTTTAGCAGCGGTCCCAGCTGCGAAGACACCCCGCTGCCAATTCCAGCAGCTCCGCGGCGACTTCAAGGAGAAGATGCCGATGGGACGGAGGGCCCGTTTTGATGGACTTAATATGGCAGTTTCTTCAACCTCCTTCACCTTAAATCCACCCACTGGGGTAAGACATTGTGCAATATTTGAGAAACAGGACAGCACCCACTTGGGATGAATTAATGTGTGGAACTGCAATTACCATCATGCATTAGTGCATACGCCCACAGGGGCGGGACTTTAAATATCAAGCAGGTGTTTCTGCAATATGGCTGGTTGTTTCTTCTTGCTTTTTTGCCTGAGAACAAGGACGGAGGCGTCCGAAACGTGTCAGGCCTTTGTAAACTATGATTCGAGGTGCAATGCTGATTTGACTGCAAGCCTTCAATTAAAGGTGTCAACCTTCTGTGTGTGGCGTCTTCTTGAGGGGCAACTCTTTTGATGGATGTTTAGCGGCGGTCCCAGCCGCGAAGACGCCCTGCTGCCGATTCCAGCAGCTCCGCGGTGACTTCAAGGAGAAGACGCCGATGGGACGGAGGGTCCGTTTTGTGGACTTAATATGGCAGTTTCTTCAACCTCCTTCACCTTAAATCCACCCATTGGGATAAGACATTGCGCAATATTTGGGAAACAGGACAGCACCCACTTGGGATGAATTAATGTGTGGAACTGCAATTACCATCATGCATTAGTGCATACGCCCACTGGGGCGGGATTTTAAATATCAAGCAGGTGTTTCTGCAACATGGCTGGTTGTTTCTTTTTGCTTTTTGCCTGTGAACAAGGACAGAGGCGTCGGAAACGCGTCAGCCCTTTTTAAACTATGATTCGAGGTGCAATACTGATTTGACTGCAAGCCTTCAATTAAAGGTGTCAACCTTCCGTGTGTGGCGTCTTCTTGAGGGGCAACTCTTTTGATGGATGTTTAGCGGCGGTCCCAGCCGCGAAGATGCCCCGCTGCCGATTTCAGCAGCTCCGCGGTGACTTCAAGGAGAAGACGCCGACGGGACGGAGGGCCCGTTTTGATGGACTTAATATGGCAGTTTCTTCAACCTCCTTCACCTTAAATCCACCCACTGGGGTAAGACATTGTGCAATATTTGAGAAACAGGACAGCACCCACTTGGGATGAATTAATGTGTGGAACTGCAATTACCATCATGCATTAGTGCATACGCCTACAGGGGCGGGACTTTAAATATCAAGCAGGTGTTTCTGCAATATGGCTGGTTGTTTCTTTTTGCTTTTTTGCCTGTGAACAAGGATGGAGGCGTCCGAAACGTGTCAGGCCTTTGTAAACTATGATTCGAGGTGCAATGCTGATTTGACTGCAAGCCTTCAATTAAAGGTGTCAACCTTCTGTGTGTGGCGTCTTCTTGAGGGGCAACTCTTTTGATGGATGTTTTGCGGCAGTCCCAGCCGCGAAGACGCCCCGCTGCCGATTCCAACAGCTCCGCGGCGACTTCAAGGAGAAGATGCCGATGGGACGGAGGGCCCGTTTTGATGGACTTAATATGGCAGTTTCTTCAACCTCCTTCACCTTAAATCCACCCACTGGGGTAAGACATTGTGCAATATTTGAGAAACAGGACAGCACCCACTTGGGATGAATTAATGTGTGGAACTGCAATTACCATCATGCATTAGTGCATACGCCCACAGGGGCGGGACTTTAAATATCAAGCAGGTGTTTCTGCAATATGGCTGGTTGTTTCTTCTTGCTTTTTTGCCTGAGAACAAGGACGGAGGCGTCCGAAACGTGTCAGGCCTTTGTAAACTATGATTCGAGGTGCAATGCTGATTTGACTGCAAGCCTTCAATTAAAGGTGTCAACCTTCTGTGTGTGGCGTCTTCTTGAGGGGCAACTCTTTTGATGGATGTTTAGCGGCGGTCCCAGCCGCGAAGACGCCCCGCTGCCGATTCCAGCAGCTCCGCGGTGACTTCAAGGAGAAGACGCCGATGGGACGGAGGGTCCGTTTTGATGGACTTAATATGGCAGTTTCTTCAACCTCCTTCACCTTAAATCCACCCATTGGGATAAGACATTGCGCAATATTTGGGAAACAGGACAGCACCCACTTGGGATGAATTAATGTGTGGAACTGCAATTACCATCATGCATTAGTGCATACGCCCACTGGGGCGGGATTTTAAATATCAAGCAGGTGTTTCTGCAACATGGCAGGTTGTTTCTTTTTGCTTTTTTGCCTGTGAACAAGGACAGAGGCGTCGGAAACGCGTCAGCCCTTTTTAAACTATGATTCAAGGTGCAATACTGATTTGACTGCAAGCCTTCAATTAAAGGTGTCAACCTTCCGTGTGTGGCGTCTTCTTGAGGGGCAACTCTTTTGATGGATGTTTAGCGGCGGTCCCAGCCGCGAAGACGCCCCGCTGCCGATTCCAGCAGTTTCGCGGCGACTTCAAGGAGAAGACGCCGATGGGACGGAGGGTCCGTTTTGATGGACTTAATATGGCAGTTTCTTCAACCTCCTTCACCTTAAATCCACCCACTGGGGTAAGACATTGCGCAATATTTGGGAAACAGGACAGCACCCACTTGGGATGAATTAATGTGTGGAACTGCAATTACCATCATGTATTAGTGCATACGCCCACAGGGGCGGGATTTTAAATATCAAGTAGGTGTTTCCGCAATATGGCTGGTTGTTTCTTTTTGCTTTTTTGCCTGTGAACAAGTACGGAGGAGTCCGAAACGTGTCAGGCCTTTTTAAACTATGATTCGAGGTGCAATGCTTATTTGACTGCAAGCCTTCAATTAAAGGTGTCAACCTTCTGTGTGTGGCGTCCTCTTGAGGGGCAACTCTTTTGATGGATGTTTAGCGGCGGTCCCAGCCGCGAAGACGCCCCGCTGCCGATTCCAGCAGCTCCGCGGCGACTTCAAGGAGAAGACGCCGATGGGACGGAGGGTCAGTTTTGATGGACTTAATATGGCAGTTTCTTCAACCTCCTTCACCTTAAATCCACCCATTGGGATAAGACATTGCGCAATATTTGGGAAACAGGACAGCACCCACTTGGGATGAATTAATGTGTGGAACTGCAATTACCATCATGCATTAGTGCATACCCCCACTGGGGCGGGATTTTAAATATCAAGCAGGTGTTTCCGCAACATGGCTGGTTGTTTCTTTTTGCTTTTTTGCCTGTGAACAAAGACAGAGGCGTCGGAAACGCGTCAGCCCTTTTTAAACTATGATTCGAGGTGCAATGCTGATTTGACTGCAAGCCTTCAATTAAAGGTGTCAACCTTCCGTGTGTGGCGTCTTCTTGAGGGGCAACTCTTTTGATGGATGTTTAGCGGCGGTCCCAGCCGCGAAGACACCCCGCTGCCGATTCCAGCAGCTCCGCGGCGACTTCAAGGAGAAGACGCCGATGGGACGGAGGGCCCGTTTTGATGGACTTAATATGGCAGTTTCTTCAACCTCCTTCACCTTAAATCCACCCACTGGGGTAAGACATTGCGCAATATTTGGGAAACAGGACAGCACCCACTTGGGATGAATTAATGTGTGGAACTGCAATTACCATCATGTATTAGTGCATACGCCCACAGGGGCGGGATTTTAAATATCAAGTAGGTGTTTCAGCAATATGGCTGGTTGTTTCTTTTTGCTTTTTTGCCTGTGAACAAGGACGGAGGAGTCCGAAACGTGTCAGGCCTTTTTAAACTATGATTCGAGGTGCAATGCTTATTTGACTGCAAGCCTTCAATTAAAGGTGTCAACCTTCTGTGTGTGGCATCTTCTTGAGGGGAAACTCTTTTGATGGATGTTTAGCGGCGGTCCCAGCCGCGAAGACGCCCCGCTTCCAATTCCAGCAGCTCCGCGGTGACTTCGAGGAGAAGACGCTGATGGGACGGAGGGTCCGTTTTGATGGACTTAATATGGCAGTTTCTTCAACCTCCTTTACCTTAAATCCACCCACTGGGATAAGATATTGCGCAATATTTGGGAAACAGGACAGCACACACTTGGGATGAATTAATGTGTGGAACTGCAATTACCATCATGCATTAGTGCATACGCCCACTGGGGCGGGATTTTAAATATCAAGCAGGTGTTTCCGCAACATGGCTGGTTGTTTCTTTTTGCCTTTTTGCCTGTGAACAAGGACAGAGGCGTCCGAAACGCGTCAGCCCTTTTTAAACTATGATTCGAGGTGCTATGCTGATTTGACTGCAAGCCTTCAATTAAAGGTGTCAACCTTCCGTGTGTGGCGCCTTCTTGAGGGGCAACTCTTTTGATGGATGTTTAGCAGCGGTCCCAGCTGCGAAGACACCCCGCTGCCAATTCCAGCAGCTCCGCGGCGACTTCAAGGAGAAGATGCCGATGGGACGGAGGGCCCGTTTTGATGGACTTAATATGGCAGTTTCTTCAACCTCCTTCACCTTAAATCCACCCACTGGGGTAAGACATTGTGCAATATTTGAGAAACAGGACAGCACCCACTTGGGATGAATTAATGTGTGGAACTGCAATTACCATCATGCATTAGTGCATACGCCCACAGGGGCGGGACTTTAAATATCAAGCAGGTGTTTCTGCAATATGGCTGGTTGTTTCTTCTTGCTTTTTTGCCTGAGAACAAGGACGGAGGCGTCCGAAACGTGTCAGGCCTTTGTAAACTATGATTCGAGGTGCAATGCTGATTTGACTGCAAGCCTTCAATTAATGGTGTCAACCTTCTGTGTGTGGCGTCTTCTTGAGGGGCAACTCTTTTGATGGATGTTTAGCGGCGGTCCCAGCCGCGAAGACGCCCTGCTGCCGATTCCAGCAGCTCCGCGGTGACTTCAAGGAGAAGACGCCGATGGGACGGAGGGTCCGTTTTTTTGGACTTAATATGGCAGTTTCTTCAACCTCCTTCACCTTAAATCCACCCATTGGGATAAGACATTGCGCAATATTTGGGAAACAGGACAGCACACACTTGGGATGAATTAATGTGTGGAACTGCAATTACCATCATGCATTAGTGCATACGCCCACTGGGGCGGGATTTTAAATATCAAGCAGGTGTTTCTGCAACATGGCTGGTTGTTTCTTTTTGCTTTTTTGCCTGTGAACAAGGACAGAGGCGTCGGAAACGCGTCAGCCCTTTTTAAACTATGATTCGAGGTGCAATACTGATTTGACTGCAAGCCTTCAATTAAAGGTGTCAACCTTCCGTGTGTGGCGTCTTCTTGAGGGGCAACTCTTTTGATGGATGTTTAGCGGCGGTCCCAGCCGCGAAGATGCCCCGCTGCCGATTTCAGCAGCTCCGCGGTGACTTCAAGGAGAAGACGCCGACGGGACGGAGGGCCCGTTTTGATGGACTTAATATGGCAGTTTCTTCAACCTCCTTCACCTTAAATCCACCCACTGGGGTAAGACATTGTGCAATATTTGAGAAACAGGACAGCACCCACTTGGGATGAATTAATGTGTGGAACTGCAATTACCATCATGCATTAGTGCATACGCCCACAGGGGCGGGACTTTAAATATCAAGCAGGTGTTTCTGCAATATGGCTGGTTGTTTCTTTTTGCTTTTTGACCTGTGAACAAGGATGGAGGCGTCCGAAACGTGTCAGGCCTTTGTAAACTATGATTCGAGGTGCAATGCTGATTTGACTGCAAGCCTTCAATTAAAGGTGTCAACCTTCTGTGTGTGGCGTCTTCTTGAGTGGCAACTCTTTTGATGGATGTTTTGCGGCAGTCCCAGCCGCGAAGACGCCCCGCTGCCGATTCCAACAGCTCCGCGGCGACTTCAAGGAGAAGATGCCGATGGGACGGAGGGCCCGTTTTGATGGACTTAATATGGCAGTTTCTTCAACCTCCTTCACCTTAAATCCACCCACTGGGGTAAGACATTGTGCAATATTTGAGAGAAACAGGACAGCACCCACTTGGGATGAATTAATGTGTGGAACTGCAATTACCATCATGCATTAGTGCATACGCCCACAGGGGCGGGACTTTAAATATCAAGCAGGTGTTTCTGCAATATGGCTGGTTGTTTCTTCTTGCTTTTTTGCCTGAGAACAAGGACGGAGGCGTCCGAAACGTGTCAGGCCTTTTTAAACTATGATTCGAGGTGCAATGCTGATTTGACTGCAAGCCTTCAATTAAAGGTGTCAACCTTCTGTGTGTGGCGTCCTCTTGAGGGGCAACTCTTTTGATGGATGTTTAGCGGCGGTCCCAGCCGCGAAGACGCCCCGCTGCCGATTCCAGCAGCTCCGCCGCGACTTCAAGGAGAAGACGCCGATGGGACGGAGGGTCAGTTTTGATGGACTTAATATGGCAGTTTCTTCAACCTCCTTCACCTTAAATCCACCCATTGGGATAAGACATTGCGCAATATTTGGGAAACAGGACAGCACCCACTTGGGATGAATTAATGTGTGGAACTGCAATTACCATCATGCATTAGTGCATACCCCCACTGGGGCGGGATTTTAAATATCAAGCAGGTGTTTCCGCAACATGGCTGGTTGTTTCTTTTTGCTTTTTTGCCTGTGAACAAAGACAGAGGCGTCGGAAACGCGTCAGCCCTTTTTAAACTATGATTCGAGGTGCAATGCTGATTTGACTGCAAGCCTTCAATTAAAGGTGTCAACCTTCCGTGTGTGGCGTCTTCTTGAGGGGCAACTCTTTTGATGGATGTTTAGCGGCGGTCCCAGCCGCGAAGACACCCCGCTGCCGATTCCAGCAGCTCCGCGGCGACTTCAAGGAGAAGACGCCGATGGGACGGAGGGCCCGTTTTGATGGACTTAATATGGCAGTTTCTTCAACCTCCTTCACCTTAAATCCACCCACTGGGGTAAGACATTGCGCAATATTTGGGAAACAGGACAGCACCCACTTGGGATGAATTAATGTGTGGAACTGCAATTACCATCATGTATTAGTGCATACGCCCACAGGGGCGGGATTTTAAATATCAAGTAGGTGTTTCAGCAATATGGCTGGTTGTTTCTTTTTGCTTTTTTGCCTGTGAACAAGGACGGAGGAGTCCGAAACGTGTCAGGCCTTTTTAAACTATGATTCGAGGTGCAATGCTTATTTGACTGCAAGCCTTCAATTAAAGGTGTCAACCTTCTGTGTGTGGCATCTTCTTGAGGGGAAACTCTTTTGATGGATGTTTAGCGGCGGTCCCAGCCGCGAAGACGCCCCACTTCCAATTCCAGCAGCTCCGCGGTGACTTCAAGGAGAAGACGCTGATGGGACGGAGGGTCCGTTTTGATGGACTTAATATGGCAGTTTCTTCAACCTCCTTTACCTTAAATCCACCCACTGGGATAAGATATTGCGCAATATTTGGGAAACAGGACAGCACACACTTGGGATGAATTAATGTGTGGAACTGCAATTACCATCATGCATTAGTGCATACGCCCACTGGGGCGGGATTTTAAATATCAAGCAGGTGTTTCCGCAACATGGCTGGTTGTTTCTTTTTGCCTTTTTGCCTGTGAACAAGGACAGAGGCGTCCGAAACGCGTCAGCCCTTTTTAAACTATGATTCGAGGTGCTATGCTGATTTGACTGCAAGCCTTCAATTAAAGGTGTCAACCTTCCGTGTGTGGCGCCTTCTTGAGGGGGCAACTCTTTTGATGGATGTTTAGCAGCGGTCCCAGCTGCGAAGACACCCCGCTGCCAATTCCAGCAGCTCCGCGGCGACTTCAAGGAGAAGATGCCGATGGGACGGAGGGCCCGTTTTGATGGACTTAATATGGCAGTTTCTTCAACCTCCTTCACCTTAAATCCACCCACTGGGGTAAGACATTGTGCAATATTTGAGAAACAGGACAGCACCCACTTGGGATGAATTAATGTGTGGAACTGCAATTACCATCATGCATTAGTGCATACGCCCACAGGGGCGGGACTTTAAATATCAAGCAGGTGTTTCTGCAATATGGCTGGTTGTTTCTTCTTGCTTTTTTGCCTGAGAACAAGGACGGAGGCGTCCGAAACGTGTCAGGCCTTTGTAAACTATGATTCGAGGTGCAATGCTGATTTGACTGCAAGCCTTCAATTAAAGGTGTCAACCTTCTGTGTGTGGCGTCTTCTTGAGGGGCAACTCTTTTGATGGATGTTTAGCGGCGGTCCCAGCCGCGAAGACGCCCTGCTGCCGATTCCAGCAGCTCCGCGGTGACTTCAAGGAGAAGACGCCGATGGGACGGAGGGTCCGTTTTTTTGGACTTAATATGGCAGTTTCTTCAACCTCCTTCACCTTAAATCCACCCATTGGGATAAGACATTGCGCAATATTTGGGAAACAGGACAGCACCCACTTGGGATGAATTAATGTGTGGAACTGCAATTACCATCATGCATTAGTGCATACGCCCACTGGGGCGGGATTTTAAATATCAAGCAGGTGTTTCTGCAACATGGCTGGTTGTTTCTTTTTGCTTTTTTGCCTGTGAACAAGGACAGAGGCGTCGGAAACGCGTCAGCCCTTTTTAAACTATGATTCGAGGTGCAATACTGATTTGACTGCAAGCCTTCAATTAAAGGTGTCAACCTTCCGTGTGTGGCGTCTTCTTGAGGGGCAACTCTTTTGATGGATGTTTAGCGGCGGTCCCAGCCGCGAAGATGCCCCGCTGCCGATTTCAGCAGCTCCGCGGTGACTTCAAGGAGAAGACGCCGACGGGACGGAGGGCCCGTTTTGATGGACTTAATATGGCAGTTTCTTCAACCTCCTTCACCTTAAATCCACCCACTGGGGTAAGACATTGTGCAATATTTGAGAAACAGGACAGCACCCACTTGGGATGAATTAATGTGTGGAACTGCAATTACCATCATGCATTAGTGCATACGCCCACAGGGGCGGGACTTTAAATATCAAGCAGGTGTTTCTGCAATATGGCTGGTTGTTTCTTTTTGCTTTTTTGCCTGTGAACAAGGATGGAGGCGTCCGAAACGTGTCAGGCCTTTGTAAACTATGATTCGAGGTGCAATGCTGATTTGACTGCAAGCCTTCAATTAAAGGTGTCAACCTTCTGTGTGTGGCGTCTTCTTGAGGGGCAACTCTTTTGATGGATGTTTTGCGGCAGTCCCAGCCGCGAAGACGCCCCGCTGCCGATTCCAACAGCTCCGCGGCGACTTCAAGGAGAAGATGCCGATGGGACGGAGGGCCCGTTTTGATGGACTTAATATGGCAGTTTCTTCAACCTCCTTCACCTTAAATCCACCCACTGGGGTAAGACATTGTGCAATATTTGAGAAACAGGACAGCACCCACTTGGGATGAATTAATGTGTGGAACTGCAATTACCATCATGCATTAGTGCATACGCCCACAGGGGCGGGACTTTAAATATCAAGCAGGTGTTTCTGCAATATGGCTGGTTGTTTCTTCTTGCTTTTTTGCCTGAGAACAAGGACGGAGGCGTCCGAAACGTGTCAGGCCTTTGTAAACTATGATTCGAGGTGCAATGCTGATTTGACTGCAAGCCTTCAATTAAAGGTGTCAACCTTCTGTGTGTGGCGTCTTCTTGAGGGGCAACTCTTTTGATGGATGTTTAGCGGCGGTCCCAGCCGCGAAGACGCCCCGCTGCCGATTCCAGCAGCTCCGCGGTGACTTCAAGGAGAAGACGCCGATGGGACGGAGGGTCCGTTTTTTGGACTTAATATGGCAGTTTCTTCAACCTCCTTCACCTTAAATCCACCCATTGGGATAAGACATTGCGCAATATTTGGGAAACAGGACAGCACCCACTTGGGATGAATTAATGTGTGGAACTGCAATTACCATCATGCATTAGTGCATACGCCCACTGGGGCGGGATTTTAAATATCAAGCAGGTGTTTCTGCAACATGGCAGGTTGTTTCTTTTTGCTTTTTTGCCTGTGAACAAGGACAGAGGCGTCGGAAACGCGTCAGCCCTTTTTAAACTATGATTCAAGGTGCAATACTGATTTGACTGCAAGCCTTCAATTAAAGGTGTCAACCTTCCGTGTGTGGCGTCTTCTTGAGGGGCAACTCTTTTGATGGATGTTTAGCGGCGGTCCCAGCCGCGAAGACGCCCCGCTGCCGATTCCAGCAGTTTCGCGCTGACTTCAAGGAGAAGACGCCGATGGGACGGAGGGTCCGTTTTGATGGACTTAATATGGCAGTTTCTTCAACCTCCTTCACCTTAAATCCACCCACTGGGGTAAGACATTGCGCAATATTTGGGAAACAGGACAGCACCCACTTGGGATGAATTAATGTGTGGAACTGCAATTACCATCATGTATTAGTGCATACGCCCACAGGGGCGGGATTTTAAATATCAAGTAGGTGTTTCCGCAATATGGCTGGTTGTTTCTTTTTGCTTTTTTGCCTGTGAACAAGTACGGAGGAGTCCGAAACGTGTCAGGCCTTTTTAAACTATGATTCGAGGTGCAATGCTTATTTGACTGCAAGCCTTCAATTAAAGGTGTCAACCTTCTGTGTGTGGCGTCTTCTTGAGGGGAAACTCTTTTGATGGATGTTTAGCGGCGGTCCCAGCCGCGAAGACGCCCCGCTTCCGATTCCAGCAGCTCCGCGGCGACTTCAAGGAGAAGACGCTGATGGGACGGAGGGTCCGTTTTGATGGACTTAATATGGCAGTTTCTTCAACCTCCTTTACCTTAAATCCACCCACTGGGATAAGACATTGCGCAATATTTGGGAAACAGGACAGCACCCACTTGGGATGAATTAATGTGTGGAACTGCAATTACCATCATGCATTAGTGCATACGCCCACAGGGGCGGGACTTTAAATATCAAGCAGGTGTTTCCGCAATATGGCTGGTTGTTTCTTTTTGCTTTTTTGCCTGTGAACAAGGACTGAGCTGTCCGAAACGCGTCTGGACTTTGTAAGCTATGTTTCGAGGTGCAATGCTGATTTGACTGCAAGCCTTCAATTAAAGGTGTCAACCTCCCGTGTGTGGCGTCTTCTTGAGTGGCAACTCTTTTGATGGATGTTTAGCGGTGGTCCCAGCCGCGAAGACGCCCCGCTGCCGATTTCAGCAGCTCCGCGGTGACTTCAAGGAGAAGACGGCGATGGGACGGAGGGTCTGTTTTGATGGACTTAATATGGCAGTTTCTTCAACCTCCTTCACCTTAAATCCACCCACTGGGGTAAGACATTGCGCAATATTTGGGAAACAGGACAGCACCCACTTGGGATGAATTAATGTGTGGAACTGCAATTACCATCATGCATTAGTGCATACGCCCACTGGGGCGGGACTTTAAATATCAAGCAGGTGTTTCCGCAACATGGCTGGTTGTTTCTTTTTGCTTTTTTGCCTGTGAACAAGGACGGAGGCGTCCGAAACGCGTCAGGCCTTTTTAAACTATGATTCGAGGTGCAATGCTGATTTGACTGCGAGCCTTCAATTAAAGGTGTCAACCTTCCGTGTGTGGCGTCTTCTTGAGTGGCAACTCTTTTGATGGATGTTTAGCGGCGGTCCCAGCCGCGAAGATGCCCCGCTGCCGATTTCAGCAGCTCCGCGGTGACTTCAAGGAGAAGACGCCGATGGGACGGAGGGCCCGTTTTGATGGACTTAATATGGCAGTTTCTTCAACCTCCTTCACCTTAAATCCACCCACTGGGGTAAGACATTGTGCAATATTTGAGAAACAGGACAGCACCCACTTGGGATGAATTAATGTGTGGAACTGCAATTACCATCATGCATTAGTGCATACGCCCACAGGGGCGGGACTTTAAATATCAAGCAGGTGTTTCTGCAATATGGCTGGTTGTTTCTTTTTGCTTTTTTGCCTGTGAACAAGGACGGAGGCGTCCGAAACGTGTCAGGCCTTTTTAAACTATGATTCGAGGTGCAATGCTGATTTGACTGCAAGCCTTCAATTAAAGGTGTCAACCTTCTGTGTGTGGCGTCCTCTTGAGGGGCAACTCTTTTGATGGATGTTTAGCGGCGGTCCCAGCCGCGAAGACGCCCCGCTGCCGATTCCAGCAGCTCCGCGGCGACTTCAAGGAGAAGACGCCGATGGGACGGAGGGTCAGTTTTGATGGACTTAATATGGCAGTTTCTTCAACCTCCTTCACCTTAAATCCACCCATTGGGATAAGACATTGCGCAATATTTGGGAAACAGGACAGCACCCACTTGGGATGAATTAATGTGTGGAACTGCAATTACCATCATGCATTAGTGCATACCCCCACTGGGGCGGGATTTTAAATATCAAGCAGGTGTTTCCGCAACATGGCTGGTTGTTTCTTTTTGCTTTTTTGCCTGTGAACAAAGACAGAGGCGTCGGAAACGCGTCAGCCCTTTTTAAACTATGATTCGAGGTGCAATGCTGATTTGACTGCAAGCCTTCAATTAAAGGTGTCAACCTTCCGTGTGTGGCGTCTTCTTGAGGGGCAACTCTTTTGATGGATGTTTAGCGGCGGTCCCAGCCGCGAAGACACCCCGCTGCCGATTCCAGCAGCTCCGCGGCGACTTCAAGGAGAAGACGCCGATGGGACGGAGGGCCCGTTTTGATGGACTTAATATGGCAGTTTCTTCAACCTCCTTCACCTTAAATCCACCCACTGGGGTAAGACATTGCGCAATATTTGGGAAACAGGACAGCACCCACTTGGGATGAATTAATGTGTGGAACTGCAATTACCATCATGTATTAGTGCATACGCCCACAGGGGCGGGATTTTAAATATCAAGTAGGTGTTTCAGCAATATGGCTGGTTGTTTCTTTTGCTTTTTTGCCTGTGAACAAGGACGGAGGAGTCCGAAACGTGTCAGGCCTTTTTAAACTATGATTCGAGGTGCAATGCTTATTTGACTGCAAGCCTTCAATTAAAGGTGTCAACCTTCTGTGTGTGGCATCTTCTTGAGGGGAAACTCTTTTGATGGATGTTTAGCGGCGGTCCCAGCTGCGAAGACGCCCCGCTTCCAATTCCAGCAGCTCCGCGGTGACTTCAAGGAGAAGACGCTGATGGGACGGAGGGTCCGTTTTGATGGACTTAATATGGCAGTTTCTTCAACCTCCTTTACCTTAAATCCACCCACTGGGATAAGACATTGCGCAATATTTGGGAAACAGGACAGCACACACTTGGGATGAATTAATGTGTGGAACTGCAATTACCATCATGCATTAGTGCATACGCCCACTGGGGCGGGATTTTAAATATCAAGCAGGTGTTTCCGCAACATGGCTGGTTGTTTCTTTTTGCCTTTTTGCCTGTGAACAAGGACAGAGGCGTCCGAAACGCGTCAGCCCTTTTTAAACTATGATTCGAGGTGCTATGCTGATTTGACTGCAAGCCTTCAATTAAAGGTGTCAACCTTCCGTGTGTGGCGCCTTCTTGAGGGGGCAACTCTTTTGATGGATGTTTAGCAGCGGTCCCAGCTGCGAAGACACCCCGCTGCCAATTCCAGCAGCTCCGCGGCGACTTCAAGGAGAAGACGCCGATGGGACCGAGGGTCCGTTTTGATGGACTTAATATGGCAGTTTCTTCAACCTCCTTCACCTTAAATCCACCCACTGGGGTAAGACATTGTGCAATATTTGGGAAACAGGACAGCACCCACTTGGGATGAATTAATGTGTGGAACTGCAATTACCATCATGCATTAGTGCATACGCCCACTGGGGCGGGACTTTAAATATCAAGCAGGTGTTTTCGCAACATGGCTGGTTGTTTCTTTTTGCTTTTTTGCCTGTGAACAAGGACGGAGGCGTACGAAACGCGTCAGCCCTTTTTAAACTATGATTCGAGGTGCAATGCTGATTTGACTGCAAGCCTTCAATTAAAGGTGTCAACCTTCCGTGTGTGGCGTCTTCTTGAGTGGCAACTCTTTTAATGGATATATATATATATGTCCATGATCGCTTCATCTGTGTGATCACGAGTCTTTGCACTAGCACTTTAAATATTTGAAGGCACTCCGCATCGCGTCATGTGATCAAGGCCTTTGGGAGGCCGAAACGGCTCATGGCGGTGGTGCAGGGCAGTAAATAAATCCATTTGCACCAACTCTTTGGGTCCGCATTCGTCTGTTCCAGGGAAACTGGATGTTGCAAGGCGAAGTCGGTGATATATATATATATATATATATATATATATATATATATATATATATATATATTCACTGAAAAAACCATAGGTTTCAGGGGCATTATAGTTAGTTGGAATTTTCACTCGTACAAAACCATAGAAATTCCCCCGTTATAGTTATTTCAGCTAACTATAACTCGCGCGCCCACAATGCACTGCTGATGACATCACATATTACATCACTCATGACATGGTCAGTGACATCACTCATGACATCACTGATGACATCTCAAATGACATCACTGATGACATCACTGATGACATCATCCTTGTGATAGAGTGGCAGACCTCCTCTCACCCTAATATAACCTTTGATACACACACTCAAAAATACAAACTAACATTTTCAAAACAATGGACATACCAATACCAGTTACAACACACCTATTCAGTAATTCCAAGATCTACACACACATCCACTCATTCACCAACAGTCCCTATACAGTCACTCATACATATGTAGTCATACACCTATACATCCTGTTACACACCGCCACTCATCCATAGAGTTACTCACACACATAGTCACACATGCAAACAAAGTATCAAACATCCATTTACTTGCATATACAGTTATACACACACTACCACACTTACTTCTACAGAAACTTACACATACTTACTCTCTTAAACAATCACTTATAGAAACACCTACTTATTTGTACAGGAACTCTTCCAATCTCTCACTCTCACATATACTCACTAATATACACCAATACTCACATATACTAGTTTAAAACATATGTAGTTACTCATAAAGACACTATTGAGACAGTCATTCACTCACTAACACACCCATACACATACTCATCCACCTATACAGTCCTGCACACATGCTGTCTTCAACACATACAAACAGTGAGTCACTCATTCATGCATCTATGCACTAAGTAATACCCCCACCGAACCATACAGACACTCATACTGATACTCAAAAACCAACTAATAACCCATATAGACACTCATGTAGCTACTCACCAACCCATGCAGCCACTTATACACAAAGTGAGAGACTGATACAGATATTTTCATATTTAAACATTACTCACTAACCCATGTATTCACTAAGATACACTTAGTCAGTTATACAATCAATTTTACAAAAAGAAATCATCCATTTAGACACTTATATACCCATTTATTCTTCCATCGACCTTGAGATATACATATATAAAATATATTTAATTTTCAGAAAAACACACATTCACTGGATGATGTCATTTGAGATGTCATCAGTGATGTCATGAGTGATGTCACTGACCATGTCATGAGTGATGTAATATGTGACGTCATCAGCAGTGCATTGCGGGCACGCGAGTTATAGTTAGCTGAACTAACTATAACGGGGGAATTTCTATGGTTTTGTACGAGTGAAATGTCCAACTAACTATAACGCCCCTGAAACCTATGGTTTTTTAGTGAATTTCTAAGGTTTTTTAAATGCTAATTTCTAACTATAACGTGCCTGAAACCTATGGTTTTTTCAGTGAATTTCTAAGGTTTTTTAAATGCTAATTTCCAACTATAACGTGCCTGAAACCTATGGTTTTTTCAGTGAATATATATATATTTATTATACTATGTATACATGTGAAAATGTCTCGGTCCCCTGTTTGCTTCGGTGGCACGGAAAAAATGGGTGGAAGTGACGTCAGCACGCCGACGAAGTCCTCTTATGGCTCCGATGACGTCATACGGTGTCACGAGCGGAGACGTGCTCGTTGACGTGGGAGAGCTAGGAAAGAATTTCCGTGGAATGCTTGTGCAGGGGATATTCACCTAAGTGTTCAGGCTAGTCCTTTGGGAGCAACTGTTTATGTTGCCACTCCAGAAACCGAAACCAGTGATCCGAGGGCAGAGGCCCTGCAGATGGCACACGAGGTGGGGTGCCCAGTCGTGTGCACCGGCGGGGCAGCGAAGTGACAAGCACCACAACCCACAAAAAAGGTAACGAGGGCACTGAATAACACAGGATCTTCTCTTTGTATCTGGCAGGACAATCCCCAGGAATCGTTTACTTCGCTTGCCGCCTGGAGGATCCTTGCCGCAGCGCTATGTATCTTGAAAACTGATTGAAATGAATTGGAGCTGACTTAGCACGGATGAGCCTCCTTGCATTTGGATTTGGAACACCAGGAACCCGTTTTTTATTACGTGTTGGAACCGTAGGAGTCCGTCCATACATCTATCATGCAGTATCCCTGCTAGATATTCGTCTTTGAGCTGGTCTCAAAAAATATTTCTGATTGTTCTACTTAGTTATTTGGATTATTCGTACTAAGGTGGTTTCTCTCTTGTGTCCCACATATACATCTGGTTGCCCTGATGAAGGTGTGACCCACATTGGGTTAGACACCGAAACGCGCGTTAGCGCTGAACGACTTCGTGCTTCCGGACCTAGTTTCTATTTTCAATCAAGAGAATGCACGAGAGCCCCCTTCCTTTGCTAATATATACCCTTTGTATAGGATCCTCTATCACTTTATAACTGTATGGATCTATTTGTTGCTAAAATGTTGATGACTGGTTTGAATGTTTGAATGCGTATGAAATTTTGAATGATTGTTGGTATTGAATGCGTTTATGTGGGACCGTATTTATATTTATATTTATTTGTTGAGTGTATAATATTATATATATGTACTCTAATTGTGTTTTTGCGAATTCTGACTAATTATTTGGATGTTACCAATGAAAATAAAAATGTATATATTTTTTGTAAGATTTTGTTTTGTTAGCCTAGCTTTGTTGAATTATTGAGTGACCCTAACGGGCACATGTTATATTATTCATAGACAGGTTGATTTCTTTATATTGTTGTAGGAACAACGAAGTTAAAATGCCCTAGTACCAAAATGTAGAATTAGTGCTACAACGGTCTTCAAGAGGACCTGCGATGCCGCTTCTGCCTCCCGTACCATGGAGGCGGCACATGGGTCACGCGGTACGCTCATACTGCAGTGGGACGCACACTCGTTGACCTCTCATGGCACTGCTCCACACTTCAGGGAGGATGCTTTCCATTAGCTATGTTTTCTGATGACATGTCGCGCTGGCCCCGTCCAACAACAGAACTCCTTTAGATCCAAACAGACTCTTCCACTCTCTCACCGGAAGTGAAACCAGGCCAAGCGGACACTTTCACAATACAACAACCGGGAATGCACTTTTCGGTAAAAAAAACCACATTCCTTCCTCCTAATTAATCAAATAAACATCTCACTGAAGAACAGGGGCCAGCTTCGATCGGTAAACAGCCGTTACAACGACTTTTTTACTTTGCGATACCATTACAACGCATGCATTACCACGCATGCGTTGTACATCACAAAGTCATTACTACGCATTTTTTAGAACGCATGGTCATTTACCACGCATGCCTTTACAACAAATTTTGTTGTAAAGGTATGTATGGTAAATGATCATGCGTTCTAAAAAACATGTAGACGATCCATGTCGTTGTAAGGAAACAGAGACTGTTCCGTTTCCTCACAACGACGTGCACCGCCCCTCAGAGATTACGTGAAGCAGGAACCACGAGGAGAGAGGAACCATGAGGAGTGAGAGGTAAGGGGGATTGGGCATGGGGTGGGGGTTTCTTTTCTAGGGTTTAGGGTAGTGCAGTGGTGTTTGGGTGGTGTAGGGGGTCGTGCTGGGGGTAGTGTTTTAGCATTTAGGGTAGCGCAGTGGTGTTTGGGTAGTGTAGGGGGTCGTGCTGGGGGTAGTGTTTTAGGGTTTAGGGTAGTGCAGTAGTGTAGGGGGTCGTGCTGGGGTAGTGTTTTAGGGTTTAGGGTAGTGCAGTGGTGTTTGAGTAGTGTAGGGGGTCATGCTGGTGGTAGTGTTTTAGGGTTTAGGGTAGTGCAGTGGTGTTTGTGTAGTGTAGGGGGTCATGCTGGGGGTAGTGTTTTATGGTTTAGGGTAGTGCAGTGGTGTTTGGGTAGTGTAGGGGGTCGTGCTGGGGGTAGATTTAGGGTTTAGGGTAGTGCAGTGGTGTTTGGGTAGTGTAGGGAGTCGTGCTGGGGGTAGTGTTTTAGGGTTTAGGGTAGTGCAGTGGTGTTTGTGTAGTGTAGGGGGTTGTGCTGGGGGTAGTGTTTTAGGGTTTATGTTAGTGCAGTGGTGTTTGGGTAGTGTAGGGGGTAGTGCTGGGGTAGTATTTTAGGGTTTAGGGCAGTGCAGTGGTGTTTGTGTAGTGAAGGGGGTCATGCTGTGGGTAATGTTTTAGGGTTTAGGGTAGTGCAGTCGTGTTTGTGTAGTGTTGGGGGTCGTGTTTTAGGGTATAGGGTAGTGCAGTGGTGTTTGGGTAGTGTAGGGGGTCATGCTGGGGTTAGTGTTTTAGGGTTTAGGGTAGTGCAGTGGTGTTTGGGTAGTGTAGGGGGTCGTGCTGGGGGTAGTGTTTTAGGGTTTAGGGTAGTGCAGTGGTGTTTGTGTAGTGTGGGAGGTCATGCTGGCAGTATATTTAGGGTTTAGTGTAGTGCAGTGGTGTTTGGGTAGTGTAGGGAGTCATGCTGGGGGTAGTGTTTTAGGGTTTAGGGTAGTGCAGTGGTGTTTGGGTAGTGTAGGGAGTCATGCTGGTGGTAGTGTTTTAGGGTTTAGGGTAGTGCAGTTATGTTTGGGTAGTGTAGGGTGTCGTGCTGGGGGTAGTGTTTTAGGGTATAGGGTAGTGCAGTGGTGTTTGGGTAGTGGAGGGGGTAGTGTTTTAGGGTTTAGGGTAGTGCGCCCAACCAGCCACAATATCTGTGGACAAAGGGGATCCTGACTCTTTGGAACGCTCCGTCAATTGAATAATTTGGGTCAAGGGCCCTACCACGTCCAAGACCTAACAATTCCTTTCTTGGTATCCCTCATATACTTGGAGAAAAAGGTACATAGTTTCTCATAAATTTGAGGCGTGTGTGCCACCTTCCCCTTCAGTGAGGGCCTGGGGCATTCTCCCCTCATCCTATTCCTGACCTCCCTTTCAAGGGGTTGATGGATTTTCCCCACCACATACTCTGCCTATAGTTGCCTTGGAGACTACCCCCTACTGGTTCATGGGTTGTGTAGTCTTTTGTTTAATGATTGTTGTGTTACGTTTTCTTTGAACTGCTATGCAAATAAAGTGAGGAAAGATATGCATAATCCTCGCCTCCGTCCTGCCATAGAATTCATTAAACTTTATTTGATCTGATTTAGAAACATAGATCATAAAAGTGTACATAAAAACAGTATATCCTCTTTCCTAATACAATACAGTGAGAATTAATTAAAACCAGTAGGTAAAAACGGGTGTTACAAAGCCCGGTTCAGAGCAACTTCAGGTTAACAGAATCGTAAAGTTCAATGTTTCGCAAGATCAATCTCATGTACTTCGTGCAAAATACGCAATAAGGGGTCCAAGTAAGATGTAACGCTCCAATACCTGACCAGTTTGCACTATATAAAACTGCAGAAAAACTAAAAATAAAAAGTGTTTTGCACACTTCTGTCATTGGGCTATATGTGGGCTACATCTGGGTGATATTTGTGCTACATTTGGGCTCTTTTTTCTCTGGTGGCCATCTTGGGAGACTTATTTGTTATGAAGTTTCCTAATTTCGTCATTTACTGCAGTTTCCTCAGTAGGAAATGCTTTCAGTTTTTACTTTGATTCCATCAAGAAGGCATTCAGATGTGTCACACATTTGCCATAAATTCAGAATGTTAGCACTCTAGTTGTTCATTAGATCACTGTAGTAAAGCTACTGCTCACCAGGGAGTTAACTGGAAGTCTACTGCTGGTATTGAAAGTGATTCTTTCAGTCTGCATGTCAGAATTTTCTAATGAAATAGAAGAGGATTTGAGATCTCACTTAAAACATGCCCTAAATTTTCTTTCTGCAGCACTAACCATAATTTCTATGGCAAAATGAACCCCCTCATTTTGTTCCTTTTTAAATTAAATGTTTTAAGTGTTACCAGTTTATTCCAATCAAGATGGCTTCAGGTGTGCCATACTTTTGTCATAAGTAAGACTGTTAGCTCTCTAGTTGTTCTTTAGAACACTCTGGGAAGCTGCAGTAGAACACAAAGGCATCAACTGACAGGCTGCTCCTGTTGAAATATAACAGGAAGATATTTGAGATCTCACTTAAAACATGTCCTAATTTTTCTTTCTACAGCACTAACCATATTTTCTATGACAAAATGAACCCCCTCATTTTGTTCCTTTTTAAATTAAATGTTTTAAGAGTTACCAGTTTATTCCAAGCAAGATGGCT
Source organism: Calotriton arnoldi (assembly GCA_963921515.1). Classification (NCBI taxonomy): domain Eukaryota; kingdom Metazoa; phylum Chordata; class Amphibia; order Caudata; family Salamandridae; genus Calotriton; species Calotriton arnoldi. The sequence goes on along the minus strand of CAWUFW010002323.1, from coordinate 985,191 downwards.
TCAGGTGTGCCATAATTTTGTCATAAGTAAGACTGTTAGCACTCTAGTTGTTCTTTAGAACACTCTGGGAAGCTGCAGTAGAACACAAAGGCATCAACTGACAGGCTGCTCCTGTTGAAATATAACAGGAAGATATTTGAGATCACACTTGAAACATGTCCTAATTTTTCTTTCTACAGCACTAACCATAATTTCTATGACAAAATGAACCCCATCATTTTGTTCCTTTTAAATTAAATGTTTTAAGTGTTACCAGTTTATTCAAATCAAGATGGCTTCAGGTGTGCCATACTTTTGTCATAAGTAAGACTGTTAGCTCTCTAGTTGTTCTTTAGAACACTCAGGGAAGCTTCAGTAGAACACAAAGGCATCAACTGACAGGCTGCTCCTGTTGAAATATAACAGGAAGATATTTGAGATCACACTTGAAACATGTCCTAATTTTTCTTTCTACAGCACTAACCATAATTTCTATGACAAAATGAACTCCATCATTTTGTTCCTTTTTAAATTAAATGTTTTAAGTGTTACCAGTTTATTCCAATCAAGATGGCTTCATGTGTGCCATACTTTTGTCATAAGTAAGGCTGTTAGCACTCTAGTTGTTCTTTAGAACACTCTGGGAAGCTGCAGTAGAACACAAAGGAATCAACTGACAGTCTCTGCCCTTGTTGGATGTACATGTTTTACTGAGAATGTCAGACTTCATTCTCACATGACTGAGAAAGATAATGTGAATTTACAGAAAATATGCTCTCATTTTAGCTTCTGGAGCACCTTCCAAAACTGTATGGGACAAGCATGTGAAAATAGTTTTCTCTCAAACATGATTCATGATATCCCAGCAGAAGGTTTTTCACAGGGTAAAATCACCTTAGAACACACCACAATTCCTGAAATTAGTATGGTACCATCAACAAATGAATTCTAATGTAACTAAAGTCTGTTATCACCCTTTATAGTTCTCCTTTTAGTAACCCTCAAAATCTTCGATTCACTACAATGCATTTCAATGGGGTACTATCATTTATATTGGTCCCAAGATGGCTGCCAGCAATTCCAGGATGAAGTGCTGACAGCCAATCAGATCTCACGATGACATGTGTGGTTAGGCTCCGCCCAGATATCTATGTGTTTTCTTTTTCAAATTTCTCAGGAACTACTGAACGGATTTTCACCATTTAAGGAAAAGACATGACTCTGAACCAAGGGCTACTTTGTTGCCAAATTTGGTGTAATTCCGTTCAGCAGTTCGGGCTGTAGCTGCGATGAAAGGTTCCTATGGAAAATTGCATGGGGAAAACATGTTTTGGGGCCCCCCTTTTTTCTCGGCCCCCGCTTGCCGAATCACCCTGAAACTTTCAGGATAGGAGCAGACCGGAGCGGGCCATAAGTTTTGAAAATTTCGCGAAGATTCGTCAACCGGCGCCAAAGTTATTTCAAATAGAATTTTGTGGATTTCCTATGGAAAATAGGTCCTAACTATAACTATCTACCGGCGACCGCCAGTAGATTATATATATATATATATATATATATATATATATATATATATATATATATATATATGTCCACAAAACAGATAAAGGATCACCAAGGCACTCCTTGGTTTATTAGTGATGCCAACAGCTTCGCGTTTCGGCTTTACAGCCTTTCTCAAGTGTAGGCTCCATCTCCTCCCAAAATTATATAGTGCAAGCCAATCAGATTTAAAAAAACAGAGTAAACAGACTTTGTTAATCATGAACCCTACGTGACATTGATAATGATATAAAATTAAGGCAAATTATAAAAACCAGCACATATCGTGCTCGTAGTGCCAAATGCATTTGAGAATACAATCATGCCATATTAGTTCAATTCATTCATTGCAGCAGTCATATTACTTTCTGGGCTGCCTGAGCATGAATTCTATGTACATGGATGGAGATAAAAGACGTAATGGTGACATACATATATTAAATCAGTGAGTACATTTCGCATTTGAGACAAGTATAAATGCTCTCCTTCCCGCAAATAAATTGCGCCTGCCCGCATAAGAGTACCAGCCCTGCAAAATTATGACAGTAGTACAAGGCAGCTGGCCACAACATAATATATAATAAATGCATAATTAGGATGCCGACATCCACATTTATACCGATGGGCAAATCACTAGTGTCAATTGTGCATGTGAAAAAACAGATGTAGCGCATGTAATGATAAGGCAGGCCAAAAAATCATGGTTACAAACAAGAGTATTTGCCCGGCAAAATTATGCCAATGGTGCTGGGCAGCCAGCCACAGCACAATGTGTGATAAAAATGTGTAATTAATATGCCTTCATCTGTGTTATATGCAGAAGTGCAAATCGCTGTGTCCATTACAAATGTAAAATACCAATGTAGCGCAAATGCAACAATAAGGCATGCCTATAAATCATGATTGCAACTGAAACAATCACACCCCAAGTGGGTTAAGGCAATATTATGGACTGTGTTATACTATAACGCCACATCAAATGTACACATAAGGTGGAAAAGGAGGTCAAAATACAAAAATATGCAATCAGGCCCAAGTGGGCTAAATAAACAAGTCAGTCATGACATTAAGTGATATGTACTACTTTGCATCAATTGTTGTGTCACACAGCATGTGATTCTGGGCAAATCACTTAATCTCCCCTTGCCTACCAAAAAATGTATGTGTCCTTGTGTACTGTAACTGGTGTTCATGTAAAGGGCTCCAATACCTTCAGGTCGAATTCACGGTATATAAAATGGAAAAAAAATATATAATGGATATATAACAGAATGATAGTCACAAGGAACAGACTTTCAGATTATATATGCAGTGTGAGTTCTTCATCCATATTGAGACCATACAGGACCTTGGTGTCGGGCTCAATAATCAGGCGTTACTCCTTTAATGCAAGGTAGCCTTTTTCTGTCTCTGCTCCTAATTGGCTTGTTAATCCTGTCAATGCTAAAGAAACAAAGGAGATCAGGATTACTTTGGTGTTTGGTAAAGAAATGCCTGGCAATCGGATAAGATTCATCATGATTCCTTATCACTTTCAAATGTTCCAAGATCCTCTTTTTGACCGGGAAGGTGGTACTACCCACATAGCAAAGCCTGCATGGGCACTTCAACACATACACACAATAGTCTGATGAACAGGTTAGGACTTGTACGATCTTTTTGACTTTACCATTGACTGACTGATAAGTGTTGCAGTTGGTGCTATTTTTACTGGCCTTGCATTTGCCACATCGTAAAAATTCCCCTGTATTTTTCAGCCACCCACCTTTGGTGGATTGTTGGAAGTGGCTCTAGCTCTCCTATATGTGGTGCTAGGGTGTAGTCCTACAATGGGCTTCATGCTAGGATCTGCCCTCAGGATTGTCCAGTGCTTGTGCATCAGTCTCTTGACCTCCAAGGACTTATTGTTAATGTCAGTAATCTCACAGTATTAGGTTGGTCAGTTTTCCTTTTCTTTTTACTAAAGAGGAGATCCTCCCTTTTAAGGGATGATACTTTCCCCTTAGCCGTGTTCAGGACCCTACAGGGATATCCCCTCTAACGGAATCTCCCACCGTGGTGATACACTCCGTGTCATATGTTGTATTATTGGAGAAAATACGTCTGACGCTGAGTAGCTCACAAATGGGATGCTCCATTTTAAATTGGTGGCAGATGGCTGGCTGCATGCAAAATGCTGTTGCCGGCTGTTTCTTTCCTATAGATCTCAGTCATGAGTTTCCCTTTGCTTACCGTGAGATGGATGTCAAGGTATTCAATGCTCTCCCCAGAGATCTTATGACTGAAAGAGAGATTGAGTTTGGTATTCTGTATTACATTGACAAATTCAATCGCCAACCCTGCATCACCATTGCATATGATTAACAAGTTGTCAGTATATCTCAGTCACATAACAACATGGGAGGTGTATCTCTCATTCTCCTCAGTCCAGACCACCTGTTTCTCCCACCAGCCTAGGAACAGGTTTGCCAAGCTGGGGGCTAAGCAGGTGCCCATCGCAGTCCTGGACACTTGTCTCTAATAGACATCATCAAACACAAAGATGTTCTGACTGAAGCAAAAAGACATCATTTTGCCCAACATGAAAGTATGATCCAAGAGTTTGATAGATCTCCACCTCAAAAAGGATACACGTGTCTATACCCTATTGCTGACATATGCACGTATACAGGGAGTTGATGTCAAGAGTCATTATGAGGTATGTGTCTTCCCAATGGATACTGTGGATTTTGGTCAGAAAATCCATGGTGTCCCTGCGATGATGGCAGAGCTAACACATGTGGTGCCAGAAAGTGATATAAAAACATAGCTGTAGGTTCCAGCAAGCCACCATTGGCTGACACTATGGGCCCTATTACGATGTCGGGCGGAGTTTCCTCCGCCCGACATCATCTCGGTCATGGGACGGACTGACACCGGGTCAGTGGTCCCGACCGACTAATTAGGATGCGACTGAACACTGTTTGGTCTCATTCCTATACTTTACAATGGGAGCAAATATTCTGGCTGGAATACAAGCTCCCATTGTAAAATAGGAGGTGCAGTTCATCCCTGCACCCCGTGGCAGGCACCTCAAGGTGCCTGCCACGAGGTGCAGGGATCAACAGGGGGGCACCATAGGTGCACCCGGAGGCTGTGCACCCATGGGGGTCCTCCTGGTGGTCCCCAAAGTCGAGTTCCAACAGCCTTTCTGTGTCAGAAAGGACTGTACAGAAAGGCTGCTGAAACCTGACATCGTAATCCCAAGGGTGGAGACAGCCGCCCTTGGGATTACTGACAGCATTCCGACTGGTGGTCGGGCTCTCCGAGCCCTTCGGAAGCCAGTCGGAATGACTGGTTGGATTCCTTTCCGACTGCCTCTATTGTAATGAGGCGGGCGGAAAGGAATCCAACCGGCAAATTACGATGCTGTCGGAAAGGCTCTGACCGACGGTTGGAGCCTTTTCCGACAGCATTGTTATTGGATCCTTTGTGTCTTCCTGGGGTGTGAGTGGGGTGCTTATGTGTCTTGGGCAGAAAATATATCGTCGGTACCCTTGGGTAGTCTACTTTCAGAAAACGAAACTCATCATCAATAATACCTCTGCCCAGCCATGTACTCAACAAGTTCAAATAAACAATGGATTTTCTATATTCAGACTGACTGATTACCACATATCATTTAGTATCGCTTAGCTGTCTAAACACCTCTTCGCAATACTGTTCTGTGCTCAAAATGAAAATGTTACCCCCCTTGTATAAGGGTTCAATAACCATCTTTTAATTCCCAGCCGGGGTATCTAATGCTTTCTTCTGGGCTAGAGTTAGATTGTACTTTCATGATACCTTTGATCCCTCGCTTTCTTTAATTCTTGAAAAAAGTCTCTGGCATCATATTGAGTGTTGGGATTAGTGTGACATTTTGGTTAAAGCCACACAGGGATGTATTGTCACTATCAAATCTCATTTCAATTAGAATATCTCTAATTGCCATTTAATGGTCCCTAGCATGTTCTAAATTATTCCAAAACGTGTGTTCTTGAGCTAAGGAACCATGAAGATGTCTAATTCCCCAGTCATTGCTGTTACCTCTGTTCAAACCCATGTAGGGATACCAGTTGCATGATGTCATCAATGCAGAAATTGTCCAATTCCATTTCTGTCTGAGTGATGCCCTCCCTAGTGGGCAGTTTATGCATTTTATGTAACTTCATAAGTTTGAATTTATTACAGAAAGCAAACAGATCAAGCCTGCATTGTGTATTGCTTAAATTGGCTGTGGGGTAGAATGTAAGTCCCAATTCTTGTACTCTTCTTTCTTCCCAGTGATAGTTTTATTGGATAAGTTGATGACAGTTAACTCACCGTTCACTGCTCCTACTTTGTCCTCTTGGATTTCCGCCATGGTATTTGTCTGGGGCGCACTACCCCATCTCTTTGTTTTTTTCCATGACCTTTGCCGGTGCCTCTTCCTCTTCCGCCTTTGCCCTTTGGTTTGCCATGCCTTTGTGGTTCCATATTCCAATTTTCAAAACAAACTCCCTCGTGACTTATATTGCTTTACTACTGGCTTTCACAAGCTCTAAAATGGGGCATCAACAATGTTAATCTCCACACAATAACTTTGATTAATATTTTTTCATATTTTATTTTGCTTTTCTTCTTTCATATGTATCAAAATTAACATTTAGACATTAGATTTCTTTTCAACATTTTATCTATACATTGATGTAGATCAATTTTTTATCTAAAAACAAATACACTCAATGTATTACATTTACTTTAGAATTGTAACTTCTGTTGTAATGATTAAAATTAAACAATGAGACAAAAAGACAAAAAGACAATCCCCCACATTTACACCTCATTCATGTGACCCACATCCATATCACTAGCATACTACACACTTTCATACCACGCCCCAGACCAACACTGCATGCACAGATGGACCAAAAATGGGGTGATCACATCAACCCTCTATTGCTGTGCTGATATCTGGGGTGTCACTCTCTCTGGCCGACGTACGTTTCAATGGACAATATCAATAGTCTCCATCTTCATCAGGACCTGTTATTTGCATTATTTGTAACAGGTGAGGAATTGGGGAGTCTGTAAAGGCTGTGCTTGTGATTCTGTCAAGATAACACTCCAGCCGGAATGTTAGGAAACGAGTAGGGCCTCCAAATGTTTTATCTCTTTTGTCGCGTCACAAGCTCCTCGAATCTGGAGCCTTCACTAGTCCAGGATAGAAATCTTAGTTTATTTCCATGGTGGTCTTTAAACGGTGCTATCCTTTGTCTCTTTCTAAGCCGGTACTTCGTGTAAAAAAACTCTATAGTCTGTCAATGTTGATCCAAGTAGGACTCTGTATGAGGCATGATTTTCACGGCTTCGAAAGGCCCTCTATTCTAGGGCTGACGGCCACCTGGCTGATCTTTGTAGTTACTTTCGATCGCTACAGAGTTTCATCCGTATTCGTTTAGACAGACACGCTCACTGGATGATTTCTGCTGCTTCTTGATTATAATCAACATTGACAGACTATAGAGATAAAACATTTGGAGGCCCTACTCGTTTCCTAACATTCCGGCTGGAGTGTTATCTTGACAGAATCACAAGCACAGCCTTTACAGACTCCCCAATTCCTCACCCGTTACAAATAATGCAAATAACAGGTCCTGATGAAGATGGAGACTATTGATATTGTCCATTGAAACGTACGTCGGCCAGAGAGAGTGACACCCCAGATATCAGCACAGCAATAGAGGATTGATGTGATCACCCCGTTTTTGGTCCATATGTGCATGCAGTGTTGGTCTGGGGCGTGGTATGAAAGTGTGTAGTATGCTAGTGATATGGATGTGGGTCACATGAATGAGGTGTAAATGTGGGGGATTGTCATTTTGTCTTATTGTTTAATTTTAATCATTACAACAGAAGTTACAATTCTAAAGTAAATGTAATACATTGAGTGTATTTATTTTTAGATAAAAAATTGATCTACATCAATGTATAGATAAAATGATGAAAAGAAATGAATGTCTAAATGTTAATTTTGATACATACAAAAGAAGAAAAACAAAATAAAATATGAAAAAATATTAATCAAAGTTGTTATGTGGAGATTAACATTGTTAATGCCCCATTTTAGAGCTTGTGAAAGCCAGTAGTAAAGCAATATAGGCCACGAGGAAGTTTGTTTTGAAAATTTTGGTCCTTTTCCCCCTTCTCCCAGACCTCTAAAGTAGATATTTCTAGGGGGGGTGCCTTTTTAGTCTTTTCCAGATTTCGATTTAGCAGCTCAAATTCCTATAAAAAATTAGTAGTGATGGTAATGCCAGCTGTGGTGCCAGGAGCGTTATCTGTTAGGGAGCTCTCATCAGAGTTGGATGCTGCCGAAGATAGCTCTTGACATACGTCTATTGGCGTTGTTCTATGTTTTTGCCAAGGTATATTGAATCTTCTGCCAAAAGTGAGGACCCAACCTTCTGCGTAATGCTTTTTATCCGTCAGGAATTTTCTCCTTTTCTTGCTTTTAATTTCTTCCTCTTAAGTTGTTAATCTTTCAGCCAGCATGGTCAGAAAATCTTGGACATATTTGTCTTCATTATCAGGTCAATTTCAGATTTCAGTTGTGCTGATTCTACTCTGGTGGATTCCATATCTATTCGGGCATACTTAACTAGGATCTCTAGCATGCCCTTACAGGTTTTGGCAATGAACTGGGCCCATTCTTTCAAGTGTTTTGGATGGGATTCCTCATATGTGGGTATAATAATGACTCTCAGGCCCCTCAGTACCCTATCCACCTCAATGTAATTTTGGAGCGAGGAGGCTTGCCACCACTTGTTGATTTCTCTTTTAGACAACTTTTCAAATGTTGCCAATTTCTGTTTGATTTGTCTCTTCCCTGTTGCTACTGTGTTCCTAGTTGCTGTTATGTCTCTTCTTCACTGTTCTTATCCAACAGTGCTCATGCTTCCAAAGACCTTTATTTGGCTATTTCATTCATGCTCAATTATTCACGCCTTGTACAAAGCGCACAATAATCCCCAAAGACCATGAATGGGAGTCTTGCTGTTAGAGTACCTCCATGTGCTCGCATTAAAATATCCATAGCGTGCCGGTCAGACTATCAGATGATCCAAGATGGCACTGCAAATGCGAGCCATGCGCGTGAGACAGCTGAGTTTAACTGCACCAAAAGGTGCTGTATCACAAGGTGCCTACAACAAACAAGCTGCACTACAGTGTCATGTCCTTTAGGTTAGTCCCATCAAGTACATACCGATTACATACATTTTGTCCCATCCACACATCATAACAGTCTTACACAGGTGACCTTTTACCTAGTAGCTTACTTATGTCTCTCCGACATGAGGCTCTTGGTACTATATCTTAATCCCTGTACCTGACGTACATAAACATGTCCCCAGGCACGGTAGATTTATTCTGTACAAGGGTTACCACTTTTTTCATCCATGGCCAACAGCCAGCTATGCATGATCATGTTTGTTTGGAAAAGGATTAGCAGAGGATTAGCAAATGTTTTCAAAACATATCGATTCTAGAAGAAACCCCGAAGTGACCACTTTAGTATAAAAGACCCTCACTCCCCCTTACAAGACAGAGGAGAATTCCTTCCAGGCTGGACTGAGACTCTGCAGGCTGATACTTCAACAGGCAGAGACCTGACATCCCTTGTGGGGTGCCATCCTTGGCGCAGAGACGGGGTCCTTCATTCAGGGCCATCAGGTGAGGGGTTAGCACTTCCCTGGGGGTTTCTTGGCTACATTAGGATCTATCCTGACATTTACATACACAGGCTTCACCCACATACCTAGGCTAGGTACATTTAGGTAGGCTACGCATCGTAGGATATGCCAATGCTTTTGTTTTATATAATCTGCTTTTATTCATCTTATTAGCACTATGGTAGAAATGTATCTGCTGTTTACGATATTGGTACTAGCGATTACATTTGTATGCTCCTGTCTTTTGATTGTCGCAGCTAATATGTTTCACACTAGACTGACGCTTGACCAATAAATAATTATTTAAACCTTTCTAATTGTCATTCTATGTGTATTCTGGGAAAAGCAAGCACGAGTGACTGAGTGAAAGATACTGTATTGTTTCCAAGATACCTGAGGAATCAGGGTTGTCATGTTCAGTGGTTGCCAGAAACTACCTACACCACTGTAGAATACAGGGAGTGGTAGTGGCACCGTATAGCTAGCTGGTCTAACGTCTGACTCATCCTGTGGGGGTGTCCATAGTCTGTCTGCACACTAAGCCCTCAGTTTAGGTCATCCAAAACGTGCAGGTCCTGGGGGGTCCTAGGAACTACAGGACAACAGTAGAAGCGTCCTTCCTTACTTGATCTCTATAATGTAAAAATGCTGGATAAGGCGACGGAAACCTGCTTCTTTTCAAATATGTGTGTAGCGATGTCGCAAATGCCGGTCACTTCCACAAAGCACTGGTGCCTGAAACACGAGCTGCGACACTCGTACATAAGTCCACACAATGGATAAAGAATCACCAAGGCACTTTTCTCTTTGAAAATTGTGATTTATTAGCGATGTCAATGACAATGCGTTTTGACTTTACAACCTTTCTCAAGTGTAGGTTCCATATCCTCACAAAATTATATAGTGCAAACCAATTAGATTTTTAAAAACATAGAAAACAGACTATGTTAATCATGGATCCTATGTAACATCGATAATGACATCACATTAAGGCAAATTATTTAAAAAAATACATATCGTGCTCATAGTGTCAAATGCATTTGAGAATACAATCCTGCCATATTAGTGCGATTCATTCATTGCGGCAGCTGTATTACTTTCTGGGCTGCCTGACCAGGAATTCTGCGTACATTCATGGACATAGACGAAGTGGGTTTGGATGTATGAGACGTTCTATGGGGGTGTGAGTGGGTGTGTGAGTTGTTCTGTGGATGATGTAATCAGTTATGTCATCAGTGATGTCATTTGAGATGTCATCAGTGATGTCACTGACCATATCATGAGAGATCTAATATGTGAGGTCAAGTCAAACAAGCTTTATTTGATTTCATTTCATGTATAAATCATAGAAGCACTAAATACATTACCAAAAATTCATCATAAAAAAACTATTGATGTCAGAATTGATAACATTCACACACAATTACAATACCTTATTAGTTAAAACGAATGTCTCTTCTTCAATTAGAGACCACAAAATCAAAAATATTACAGAATTTATATAGCTGAAAAATATTTTCTAAAAAATATTTTATCCTAGGGGGTCTCAAAGTACAAAACTCCCCTGCTACCATTTAACCATACCTCTTTCTTATTGCAATCGCTCCTTTGATAAAATTTAGAACAGAAAAACAGGTATCAACAGAATCCAGAGAAAGAAGGAACCTGAAACCTTCTATATAAGAGCCAGGGCGATAAGCCCTTAATAGAGGTAACAAGAATTTGACTCTCACTGTTTTATACAGGCCACAAAACAGGACAAATTGCAAAGTGCTTCGATTTGCCATGTTATTACATTGGCACAATGAAAGATTATTTGACCAACCCCATTGCTGCAGAAAGGCTGCCAAAAAGTGAACCAAAGAAAGACGAAACCTGGTCAAATAAAATCTATGTTGCGGATTCATAAAGGACGTTAGGATAACATTGAGGTTTAGTGGTCAACTCACTTATAGTCAACTGTCTCAAGGAGCTCTGCTGGTTCAATGAGTATAAATGCTGTACACTCGCCCTAGTGCCACATGCTGTTTTGATAAAAGGTTTTGCTTGTTGAGACATAGTTAAAGGATTATATAAGAGATCAATTAGATCCAATTCCTGGAATGTGTGTTTCAAATAACTGAACCAAGGAATGGAACCAGTGTTAGATGACAGAAGGCAATCTGTTATGATAGGCCTTGTAAATTCTATTTCTGGGGTAGGCCAGATCCTGTCCCACAACAACAAAAGGGTCAAGCGGAGTCTATCCTGAATATGTCCTAAACCTGGCTCATAATGGCAAAACGACGTAGATGAACCTTTAGGCACTGTCAGAAGCCTTCAAGTAAAATTGTTCTCTCCTACCTGGAGATTGGAGCAGTTGCTATAGCCCCAAACTCCTGCCCCATAAGAAGCAATCGTGAGACATTTTGCTTTATACAAAGTAATAATCTCTTTAACTGGTTGCTGTCCCAGGTGGGCAGCAAAGCCAAAAAGTGCCTCCACTGCTCTAGTAGTAGTAGTCTGCATGGCTCTTATCACAGCTAAAGAATCCCAAGAAAGCTGGGAGTGGAAAACAATTCCCAAATAAGAAAAACTTTGAACTTTTTCAGCCACCATGCCCTGTACTGTGAATGGTTTGGACTTAGTTCTCTTAGGTCCACATACCGAAATAAAATAATTTTTATGGTTCACTCTTAGGTCCAGGGACTCCATAAAACCTACAATGGCATCAAGGGATTTCTGTAAACTATTTGCTATCCTAGCAATTAGGACAGCGTCATCTGCCTATAATGTGGGGATAAAAACACTTCCAACTTTGGGATAATCAAGATATTCCTTCAGGATATGTGTCACTAAGACATTCATATAAATAAGAAATAAGAAAGGGGCCAAGATACAACCTTGGCAAACTCCTTTCATTGACAATATAGAGTTCATTTTCTCACCATTATGACCATACCATATCCTCAATATGGTGTCAGAGTGTAACCTACTTAATAGGATAACCAATTGTTCCTCCACTCCCATATCGCCCGTCATATCCCACAATTTGTCCCGATTGACAGTATCAAAAGCTCTAGAGACTGATATTATCCTTAAACAAATCCAAGGATACCCCCATCCGGACCAGGGGCTTTGAGGCGGATACCCTAAATAATAGCGTTCTCCACCTCTTTTAGACTCACTGAAAGGGGACACTTGATCCACTTTTTTGATCCCTACAGGTTCCTGACTACCTAAAACACATACATCATATAAAGAATTAAAAATGCATGTAAAGTGTGCCTCCCAAGCTTCCCCTAGTATCATAGAATACATTTTTTGAGAGGCAGCATCTGCAAACACCAGATGAATAACAACCTCCCGGAACTTCTTCATGTCCTTAAGGGACCCTGCTGCTACTAGGTCCATCCACGTATCTGTCCTCAGCTCCTGTTTTCTCTGATCAATCGTGACCCTATCATTCATCCGAAGAGCCTTGACTAGCTTTTTTCTCATGGGGAGTTGCCTGTAAGGCACCTTTAAGTTCTGTGTGCTTTTGAACAGGCACTATTGAACCATTGTATAAATGGCTTCTCCTTATGACAATGGCTTTTGACCATGAGAGCAGATGAAATAGCTATACTTAAGGCTTGGAAATCTCGCACGGTTACCACTGGGGCGTTCTCTTGGCATAGACAGCTATTAATTAGATCAAAGTTCTCAGAAATAATGTTTTCCTCGATGATCGATGGACTAACCCGATCCCATTTTAACCTAATTCCTTGATTTGAGTAATATCTGAGGGGAGGTTCAGGGGTTTGTTTATGTTCCTCCACTAAACTAGTGATGCTACTAGATATTAACTTAAATCAATAACACTAGCATGTCCCCCCCACAAAAGTCAGGCACTGTACAAGAGTAGCAATAGCGTAGTCATTTGAAAAAGACAAATCATTCAAGGTTATTATACCATTTAACACATCCCCATAGGAGGAGTGATTAAAATGTGACAATGGGTGAGGTCATAAGCAGTGGATTGCGGAAGCATAAGCTATAGTTGTCGGGGCCTGCTCTCTTTCTGATCATCTGTGTGCATGGGGCGGAGCAAGGCAGGGGCAGGGCAGAAGAGTGCTTCGCGTTCTAGTTGACGAGTGTGGGTTTTCCGTCCTGCCCCTCCATTCACTTACTTGATTTCCTTCCAGGTTAGTCGGGCGCTCGTCAACGTTCCCTCATCAGGCTCCACTCCTTGCTTCTCTGTTTCTCGTCCGGCGCTGCAGGGACCTTCACTCTGATCCGGACATGCTTCAAAGCATTCCTCGTCGGGCTCCGCTTCTTGACTCTCTGTTGTTCGTCCGGTGCCCCGGGGACCTTCACGCTGCTATTGTCTAGAAAAAGACAAACAATTCACAAAGAATCCACTCACATAAGGCAGTAACATTTTATTTGACTTGAATAGTATGTGATGTAGTGCGCTGGGCCTACAGTTTATCTCATGCAACAGAAAGTGCACTCAAAGATATTCTGAGCCAGGAAACCCTTGTAACACAAAAAAATTGCTTTTATTGAAAACTTAAAGCTGGTTTTAAGTAAATTAGAATGTAAAATGGACTATTAATCCACTAGGACCTCTGCAAAAATTAAGGTGTTTAAAAAAACTCTATTGCAGGATTAAGTCACTTTAGTGACTGTAGTCATTGCATGAATTTAAAATTATATATATCATTGTTGGTTATTCTAGATGATGCACAACTACAAAAGAATTTATCACTCAACTTAGCTCACTGTGTTAAGCTGGCTATACCGTTACTCAGGTTAGGGGCATTACTACTTCATGCCTACAAGAGTGGCTGGTATAATTCTACAGGCTTGTGTGATTTGTGTTAGGAAGGGATTCAAGATTTAAGACATGCACTGGATATTTGCCCTTCAGTTGTTGTAGATATGTAATTTCTCCATATTTAAACTTCAGCATAATAAATACAGGTAAAATGATTAATTTTAAAATGTCTCCACCAAATGAATATGCATGTTATAATGTATTTACATTTTTTAAATCCTTCTTGAAACTGTTTTACTGCACTGAAGATAAGTAAGGGACTCTTGACACAGTGATTCCCATCATTGCTAGAGAGGTTGTGATGCCTTACTAGTGGGTACGGTCTACTCTTTTCTTCTTGGATAATCAACATGGGTTTGGTGACAACAATGTACAGATAGGATTTTATCTTTGATCATTTTTCGTATATGTTTTCATTACGGACTTGGGGGGATATTAGCAACAACTTGCGATAATTATCGCAAACCGCGCTTAGCGTGTTTATTTTTATCGCCGCGTATCGCTGGATTTTATCGCGGAGATAACATGCTATTAGCAACGTTTATCTCCAATGCGATAAAATATCCAGCGATAGCGGTGAAATGCGTGAATATCACTGGAAATCCAGTGACATTCACGCATTAACGCCATGGGGGACTTAGCCTGACAATCCACCTCCCATACAACAAACAGGTAAGTCATGTTTTTAGCAGGTGTTAAATTCCAGCGATATTCGCGCTTAGCGCGAATTTTTTTATCGCTTCGCCTGCGTTGCTAATAGGGGGAAGTTGTGTTAGCGACTGTTTTCAGTCGCTTTTAGTTGGGAACGCCTACCTTGCATGTCATTAGCGATAATTATCGCTGGCATGCAAGGCGATGGGAAAACGGGCCGCTATCGCCAGAAAGCTGTCGCTAACGCCTGTTAGCGACAGCTTGCTGATAGGGCGATAAAGAAATCGCCGCTTTAGCAGCAAAAAGTGCCGCTAAAGCGGCGATAAAGCCCTTGCTAATATGCTCCTAGGTTTTGTTTATTTAGATAGAGCTAGACCTTCAGATGATGGAACAACGCACGCACGTGCGGACCCGCGTGGATCAGAGACTGTGTCCCAGGCACGGTCCAAGAGGCTATACCGAAGCTACAAAATTGGTCAGGATGCTTGTGCAGCAACCGGGCCTGGGGGAGTCTTGTGTTGGGCTCCTGAATGCACCTTGTTCGTCAGCATCTACTGCTCCTCGACTAGGATTGAACCCGCTATGGAGGTAACTAGAGAGTCCCAGGGGAGCAGCGTAGCAGTGGCAGATCACAGGGTGACAGGGGCCCCCACCATGCAACCTGAACCGGTTGGCTGGTGACCTTGGTGCAGCTTGCGGGCAGTAAACTCTGGTGGGAGCTGTATGTCTCTAAAGAAAAAAATTATAGTAAACTGAGGAAACTTTTGATACAGCTCAGTGGAGGTGGAGACTGGCCAGGATACTTTGCTGGCTGTTGCCAGTAATAATCAAATAAGCATGCAATTAGCATTCAACTAACACCGATACGGGCAGAGGCTGTTACTACGGATTATTATTTTCCTTTTTTTATTCTACAATTCTAAGCCGTATTTAGCCCACCTTTCATTAAGAGTATTGCTACAGAAATCTACAAATGCTTAAAAGTACAACACTACAAGCTTTCTTTGAGAAATCAGTCATTAATACATGCAGCACAGAAACACAACTGGGTCAGGAAACATAGAGGCAATCACAAATGGCAGGGTCAAGAGAGCCAGAAAACAAGCTATTCCTCTCAGGGGATGGATACCGTGGTAACCCCATGTAATAAGGGGATTCTTGGATATTTTAAGCTTCTAAAACCCCCTGAAAAGCATTTTCCTCAGATTCTGGTCCATTGGGGAATCCCAGGTTGATGTAGGAATCGGGACTCTAGATCCTGCAGCTTGTTTGCTTAAATGAGGTGGGAAAGAGGTCGATGAATCAACTCCAGTAGGAGACAACACTAAGCTCCTTATGTTACCTAATCAGAGTCAAGGCAAGGAGGACACAACTACCTGCAGTAGGAATTTTGCCTCTGTAAACCAGTTAAAAGTGTTTAATAGTCTACTATCTCCAAAGATAATAATATCAAACTAAAAAAGGTTCAAGTATGGTATAGGCATTGAGAACAGTAAACATGGGACTGATTGAACAGATGCCAGCTCTCTCAGGTCAATTTACCCACCTCAACAGAAGATAATATAGTACACAGAGGAGACGCTATATC
Source organism: Calotriton arnoldi (assembly GCA_963921515.1). NCBI lineage: Eukaryota > Metazoa > Chordata > Amphibia > Caudata > Salamandridae > Calotriton > Calotriton arnoldi. Next base: position 968,897 of record CAWUFW010002323.1, on the reverse strand, counting down.
CAGGAATAAATTGCAGCCATCACAGGCAAACAAGAGCACCAGAGGATCACTAAAACTTATTTTTGCGTATATTAATGGAGACATTTGGAGCCCTTTATCATTGGAGTCAATTCAGGAAGCTGAGTGGGCTTCGGAATACCCTGTACAGGCGTAGCATGATGTGATGGGGGAGGTAACCAGCAAGGCAACTAGCTCTGAAGCAAAGGCGATTTCATAACCCTCCCCACTACAATGCCGCATAAAATCTGTAACAATGTTTTATGTTTTTCCGAAGACATGGAGTGGGGGAAAGAGGAAGTTCTGCTCATTTGGTGGATGACAATTGACAAGCGTGCCTGATGCACCGGGATAAATGTAATATTCAGGTATCAGTACTTCAAACTCTTACAACTTATACAATTGCTATTGACTCCAAACTGGAAAGACATAATCAGTTAATTTTCAATGCACAGAAAGTACTTTTTGTCGAAGAGGAGACTGGCCTCTGTAGTCCCGGGCTGGAGAAGTTATCCTTGCTACCCGAAATAATAACAATTATAATAGAAGAGCTTAAAGGCGAAATGGAGAAGGGTAAAAGAACACATGGCAATGAGGTAGAAACAAAAAGAGGGGCAAGGATGGGCAATGGTTCACAATCACAAATAGTGGCAGATCAAAAAGAGAAAGTAAAGAAGTTGCAGGCCAAACTACAATCATATCTCAAAACTCAACCACATGAGATAGCAATTTTGCCATCTAAAGTAAGGATGGTGAATGATGATCAATAATTAGGCCCAAAGGCTGAAAACCAACCCCCATTAAAACAGATGTGAAACCAGTTCCATTGCGGATTATGGAGCCTGAGATTATGCCTAAACTCACCACACTATCCAGAAAAAATCTGAAGCCACTAAATAAGCTGAATAAAAAGTCCAAACAAATTATTTGGCAAAAAGATAATTCTGAGCCACCACAGAGGAAACCATATCCCATCTTTGATAACAACAAAAATAACATAAATGAATGTTTAACACAGGATCACAAGTATTTGGATCCTACTGTTGTCCTACATGGAGACTTACATAAAGGTAACAATAGTGAGAACCCCACATAATGATGATAACATATGATGCCAAAGTAAAAATCTTAATTTAAATGGGAACAGTTTTTGTAAAACATAAATTGAAAATGTAGTGTTAGTAGAAATTTCCAAACCATAGGAAACGCTTGGCAGCTGCACAAGATCATGGGAACCCCCAAATTTCAATCCTACAAAATGGAAAAGGAGCTAAGAAATTCCATACTATGGATTTAGGCTTGCTTATTGTAAGGGAGTTAAGTGAAGAAAGTGAAAGGAAGTGTATATGTAATACAAAGCTAATTGATTGGGCATGGTTGCCAAGAGCACTCCATGAGCAGACCTAACCTTTTAGATTCCTGCCTGAACACATCAGTGTCAGTTTGCTCCTAGAACATCAGGAGTATTAATGATACTTTAAGAGGTGAAGTCTCAGGCTTTCTACAATACGTTTTAAAAAAGAAGTACAGATGTCTCCTCAGCTTATGTTACTAGGGGTAACTGCCCAAAATGACTCTAGTAGTGAGTTTTTATTCATAGCTATGTCTGTGCTTAGATTATGCATTGCCTCAGCATGGCTAGATCCTCTTCCTCCAACTTTTTTGCAATGGAAAGCCCGGCTTTTACATATATTTAACTTGGAAAGAGCACTTTACGAACAAAAAGGTAGGAAAGGAAGAATTAAAGGGCTAAAGATATGGAGCCCACTTACAGATTGGGTTGAAGGATTAAGGTAGAAGAGTTAGTTTTTGTCTTATGATGAATTGCATAAGGCTAACGATTTCTGCCATGAAGTCGCCCCTGTATACATGGTATGTGTTTGACGCTGTTTGTCTTGGCCCTGTGTAAATCTTTATTTTTCGTGAATTTATCTTGTTAATTTTGTTGTAAACTGTCTTTTTTCTGTATGTTTGCTCATATACGTTAAAAAAGAAAAAAAGAAAAAAATGAAGAGATCATGCTGGCTCACAAATCTGATTGTAGTTCTAGGTCAGCCACAGTGATATCTATTGCAAGTATCACTGCCCGAATCTGTATTGCTAGATCCTGGATTAATCCCCTACCCCTCAAGGTAACCGAGTGGTGGGCACTTTTTTGTCAGATTTTTTAACTTGAACTAGCCATCTCTAAGGCCAGGGGCACTAAGGGTACTGAACGCCTTCAACACATTTGGGCTAGTATTTTTGAATTGTTGAGGCCGAATGTTGCATCTTTTTGTTACTGTGCATTAGGTATGACTCCTAGTGCCTCTTTTGTTGCTCATCCTCTCTCTGTTTCTGTTGGCAGTCCTGTGTAATCAATTATATGACAAGGTTAAGTGATCATATCCAATTTAAAAAAAAAGTAGTGTACACAGTGTCAAAACGTCACATAATTAGGACCTTGCATGTAATGAAACCACCTTATCACCTTGTGTGTGATTATTATCCTGTGTACGAAGAGAAACTTGTAACGACTATCCCCATTGTGTGTAACACTATCGTCAACGTCACTATGTGTCTGGCGTAAACAGAATGTTAGAGGGTCTTAAAGAATCTCAGTTGGATACATCATGTCACGTATCTACCTATCGTGACTACAATGGCCATTTTAAAGAGGTGTAATAAACTCAAACCCTATTCATAGAGAAAGCTTAAACAAGAAACTAATGCAATATGGCTAAAGTTAAAAGATTGTTTTTCAGCCCCAATGTCCATGTTTCATTTTGTGTTAAGCATCACCCTTCAATAAAACTTTTTTCTATAAGTAAAAAAAAGAGTATAGTGCTATGCCTTTCACTACGTCAATGTTCTTAAAATAGTTGATACAAAGCAAAAGTTAAGGCAAACAAATTATCCTCACAAGTTTTCTGAGATGTGCTCAATAAAATCTTATTCTGAAGAAAAAAAAAAAAAAGGAGTATTAATGACATAGATGCTAAGCTGGATTCAATTTTGTACTTAAGAAGATATGATATTATTTGTCTTCAAGAGACTTGGGGGACTATTAACAAGGGAATGTCAGAGAGCGGAGCTGTGCCAAATTTGGAAGCTATTCTACGACATTTCGAAAATGCAGGGATGTGCCATATTTACAACAATATGGTGCACCCCTGTGTTTTCCCTAGCTCCAGCGCTAAAATTAGCTGCCTTGCGCCAACGCAGTCACCCTTGTACCATAGTGCCAGGGTGCCTGTGTTACAGTGAATGATTGTTTATGTGCAGGAAGCTGTCTCTTCCTGCACATAAACAATCACAAATATTGATTTGTTACTTCCATGTGTGCTGCATTCTGCAATACACATAGAAGTAGCAAATCATCATTATTTAATGATTGTTTATGTGCAGGAAGGGACACCTTCATGCACATAAACAATCATTAATGGCATGTTGGTCTTTCTATATGTGCTGCAGAATGCAGCACACATAGAAAAAGCAAAATTGAGGAGAAATAAAAGTATTTCTCCTCGTTGCGCCATTCTAACGCCTGCTATTGCATGGTGTTAATTTTTGGCGCGGCCTCAGATTTACACATCCTTGTAAATCTGGGTCAGTGTCAAAATACAATGGGTGTTGTGGTGGAATGCCCACAGCAACACCCATTGCACGCCCATTTCACGCAAAGTGATGCATGTAAAAGGGCCGTATTTACAAGGCGGCGTTTAGCGTCGCTTTGTAAATATGTTGAAGGGCCCAGTGCCACCAGAACATCGCTAAAAGTAATATCTTGGCGGTGCTATCCCCTTGTAAATATACCCCGTGGTTGCTTGGATCCTGTCCATGACCTGATTTTACGGAATTCTTCTATCCTGCCAAGAAATCACAGCAGGGTAGCCATCTATCGGAGTTGTTGCTCGTTATGTTAAAAATAAACTATAGCTGTAGATGCATCAATAATTGATTAAGGCTATAGGATAACATGTTCACTAAATTGATGACTTCTTCAGACAATTGTGGAAGACCCCCTTCGCTAATAATCAGTAACATATATATAAACTCCAATATTAATAAGAAGATAGGCACCATAGCATCTCTTATGCCCAAATTGCGGACCATGAAAACAATGTATGTAAATGTAATATGATTAATATCTTGGAACTTTAATGCAAACCTCCTCCACACTGACTAAGGAACAATATGGCAATATTATGATGATTCCTATTGAAAAATCCGTCAGTACCAAAAAACATGGGAAAGCCATCACAAATGCAAAGTAAAACATGGGCATACCTCTGCTCAATGGCAGAAAATCAGCCGATCAGCGGCTGTCTCTACTCATATTTCATCATAAATACTGGAAATGCTGGACCACACGTGGATATCATTGCGGATTTTCAACAAACAAAAGATTTTAAAGTGATCATGCAATGTTGTAGTGTGCCCTACTGATACACATTGGTTCATTGGCCCAACAAAAACAATTGGGAAATCAAGCAAATCTGGAGCCAATCAAAAAGATTAAATGGCAGACTCAAAACATTGAATTAAGCTCCACCTTGTTGGTTTAATATTTAGATCACCACATGACCGTGGGGAACCTCAGATTCTGTACCACCTTGCTCAGGATGCAATTTTTGTCTTCACTACATTGGCTCCTATGCGAAGTGAATTCATCCTGTTTAAATAGGGAACGGGTCAAAAACCTCTGCCCCAGAGGGAAAGAGATTATGCAACTGAAACCTCAACTGAAAAGGCCTTCGGCTTGTGCTATCTAAATAATATGGGTAACCATGTAACTAAAGAAGAAATAAAAATAATTTGATCTAAGTGTAGAACAAATTTATAGGAGGATACAAACTTGAAAAAGAAAGGAAATTGACTGAGCTCAATGAAGTAGCAAATTAAGATAACAGCAAAATAGACAATGCCTGGAAAAAATATTCACCAATAAATGATCAAAGCAAAGTTGATCACAACCCCCTCCTCTTTGAACTATTCTTAGCTGATATGATGTAAGCTTTCCATGAGACAAGAGCCTTTCCCCCAAAATTGGCCCTAGCTAAATTCCAAGCTCTACAGTAGGCAGATGATACTGTTCTATTAGATCAGATGGCCATAGGGCTGCAGAGATCTTTAGATGCCCTAGCTCTTTATTGTGATATAAATAGCATGCAAATTAACATTTCTAAAACAAAGATAATAATATACGGCCTAATTCCAATAAAACAGGCTCTTGGCATTTGAAAAATGAGACAGTAGAAAGGATAATAACATATAAATATCTAGGAGTATGGATCGACGAAAGAGGTCGATCTCAGGCCCATGTGAAAGCCTTAAAGTGCTCAGCTCAAGTGTTTAATTTCACATTTCAAAGATTACTAAATAACACAACAGGCCCAGATACAACCAATCTTATTAAGGTAATTGGAAGTAAATTAATGCCAATTCTGGCATATGTGATGAATGCATTTAGAAACAAATGTAATAATTACCTGGCTAAAGATCAGTGTAATTGTTAACTTCATCTTTTCTGCCTCCCTGACTGCCCAACGCCATCACAAATTTGTTTAGAATTTAATTGCACAAGACAAGAGCTAATATTAAATGCAAGATTTTCATAGAACTGTACAAAATTGAAAGTGGCTGACCAGGGGTCATTAAAATATTTCTTGTGGCAGGCAATAATGAAGGAGATGTTGCTTGCAGTTGAAAAGGTTTTTTAATAACTCTTTGTGAAATGAGGACTGTTAAAGCAAGGCAAAAGAACATCTGGCGGCTTAGATATAGAGAACCTGGATAACAAATATCATGTGAAACTGGAGGTAAAGCTGTATGATCCACTGAAATGTACCAAGTTACCTAAGCAGCCATTGGCACTAGAACAGAAGTAGCAACTAATTAGACTGAGATATGCTCTTATTTCCTTCAAAGCCTACTGGTATGGGAGATTGAGTCGCACCACTGACCGACTTTGTAGACTATGCAGTGCAGCCCTGGAAATAATGCATAGAAACTTCAAGATTTGAGGAAATTTTGGTTGCACCCAATAGTTAGACTTTTTAACATTTGATCTTCCACGTAAGCTGTAGAGTCCTGCTTGAATGCAGAACCAGTCAATTGTCAGCATGATTTTTAAAATATTTGAATGCAGCAATTAATAAATTGAATTGAATAACCAACTAGAACTATTGTGAGGTTAACCCTCTATTTTTTATAAGAAAATTTTAAACTGCCAGCTATATAATGAAAACGATTTTAAAGTGGGTGTTGTAAATATCAAATTTACCTGACGAAATTTTTGGGGGAGAATAGCGAGATACCTAGCCTCACTTCTGGTGTAAAGGATGCCATGTTTTTGATAAATCATGTAGGCCCTGTTTCCAAGTTTTTGGAATCCAGGTCGTTTTTAGTCACATCAGTTAAATAAAGTACCCCACCAGATAAATAACGATACCTTGGGGTACAATATTCATCAAGTGCGGTAAATAGCACCTATTATAATTTTCTAGATATTAACATGTGGATTTTGGTGCTTAACGCACCGTAATATGCATGGTACTGTAAATACAATACATTTTCCCCCCTGGTTCAATTCCAGGTAGGTTTGACCTGCCAAAATCTAATCAGTGAAATTGTTTATGAACCTGGTAATTATGAGATACAGTAAATACCATTCCCCTCTTAATTCTGGCTCTTGTGCAAATAGGAGAGGCTTTAGGCTAACAAAAATGAATTCAGCAAAAACAGGAGGAGTAAGGGAAACAGTTTGGGAGAAGACCACCCTAAGGCTGATAGGTCTAACAGATTGCCAACAGGAAATATATATTTTGTGATGAAAGCTGGAGTAAGGTACCGACAACCTTCTTCAAAAACTTAGAAAAAGGCATCAAGACTAAGGGTGGGCGTAGTTCGCGGAGTTGCGCTACGCGAAGTGGTAAAACAACTCCGCCGCACTATGCGGAGCTACGCGAGCAGCGTAGTGCAATAGGAAAATGCTGTTTGTGGTGATTGCACAGTGCCGGATGCTTGTCTGCACTGTGCAATCATTGCAAACGGCATCATGCACAGTGCAAGCGGTCGTTTTCTGTCGCTCGAGTACATTTTTACTTGAGCAGCAGCTTTCTCAACGCAAACGGGCAGTTTCTCATCGCGAGCGGTCGCGAGCATACGCGATCACTATCAATGAGAAACCTGACCCCCCGCGTTGAGAAATCTTGCCGGGAGGTTTATTTTCCACGCTCGCGCTCGCCAACTTGATGTTGCCGATCGCGAACGAGGAAAAATCTCGCCGGGATGTTGATTTTGCTCGCTCGCAGTCGCCAACTTGACGTTGAGGAACGCGAGCAAGATTTTCTCTGCACTCCGCGAGATCCGCGTAACGCGGAGTGCAGCAAACTCCGCAAGCGGAGCGTAGTTCACGGCACAGGGTTAATCAAGACTTCCCACTGGAGCTCGACCTCCACCAGTAGCAAACAAATGTAGCATTGCCAACATTTTTAAGAGTAGCGGAACAGCAATTGTAAGAAAGTGCATTACTAATTTGGGAGGATGATAGTCCACCACAATGAATAAGTGCACCAAATTCTCAACCTAAAACACTGTTTCAATAATTTAAACATGGGCTCAACACTCTCGTATTTATAACACAGAGCAGAAGGACATAACATCGGAAAATGTGTAAAGTATTTAGCAATGACAAAAGAGTTAAACAGTCCAAACATAACAAAATAAAAAATCCCACAACCAATTTAGTAACAAAAAGATAATTTTAATAAGTAAAATAAAAAAGGCAATAAAAATCCAACAGGGGGAACTGAAGATATGGATTTCTAAAGATTTATGGGAAGTCCAAAAATTTCCGAAGTTCCAACTTTTTAGAGTTTTTGGTGCAGCTCATTTTAATCAATTCTAAGACTCCCAGGACCTTCTGGACAGCACTTAGGCATCTGCGCTCACTCCAGTAGAGATAACTAGCAGGGACTAGATCATTTTCATCTGCTATTGGTCAGCTGGGTACTGTAGGAAAAACGTCTCTTGCAGCTTGTTGTGTCCCTGCAGCCACACAGGGGGTCAGCCAACTGAACCTTGACTTCACTTCTTAGTCCTGGGTACTATCAAGAGCAGGTCCAGCCCTTCAGGTCTTCACATAGGTCTTCAACAATATCTCCAGTCTTTTTCTGTTCTTCCACAGGTCCAGAGAGTGTTCTGTTGTGCTGTGGGTGAGGTGTCAGCTTTGTAGGTGTCACTAGCCAGTGAGTGTGGGTGGCTCCTATACACTCCCAAACCAATGAGAAAAAAGTTTCCAGGGACAACCTTTCCCACTTGTGCAGCACATACTGTTTGCCTTAATGCAAATTATTCCACAGTGCACTATTCAGAGGCAAATCCAACATGGCAGAATCATTCTGCACCTTTAAGGAGCTTGTGTGCGAGCCCGGGTTTTGTTATGGAAATGAGCAGTCACCTACTCTTCAGATAAACTTGGTTTTGCAACAAGTTCCCCCCCTAACATTGGGCTGGTGCCAAGTTGGCTACAGAGGGCCTACAGAACAAAAGGTTTTTCTTCCCCAGGTCTCCTTTTATATTTAACTATGCATTGGCAGGCCTTACCCTGGTCCTTTTCAAGTTAAGAAGTCCCTGGGCCCTCCTCGCAAGCCCTTCTTTCACTGTTTCATCTTGGTGACATAACCAGTGGCTTCTCCTAGGCAGCTAGCACCGACAGTGCCTGCTACTTCTCTTCACTCCTTCTCAGGCTTGATAAAGGGTGAGACATTATGGTTGACACCTCTTCATAAGAGACAAGCATGCTATTCCTCCTTGGTCTTTAGATCACCTAAAGATTAGTACCAGACTTCTATATGAATATGGAAATGCTCATGATAGCTTATGAAATGCCAATCAATGGCCTGAAATTGCTGCATGTGGCATAAAAACTGCTGTGACTGCATCTATCTAGGTTTTTGTGATATATGCTACAATGCTGAATTAATATTTCTCACCAGTCCCTCACATATATGGAGTCAAGGTTACCACTTTAGATTTTCCACTGATGTACCCTATAACAATACAGCATAGGAAACAAGCAACATTTCACATTGTGTGTCAAATTATTTGCTTCTTCATTTAATGTTCTATTTCCTTGTGCCATTACTTTCAATCTTTAATTGCAATAGGGTAAAATTGTGTCATTTTCTATTGTAAGAAGCACTATACCAGTGGCCTTTAAATGTCCTCTGGATATTTCCAAAGACATCAATTCATTACAATTTGTCAGTTACTCCTTCACTTGGTGCATCAGAATGATTGTCTTCATTAATTTAACAAATGCAGTGCAGTTATCTCTGGCAAGGTAATACTTTACCATCTGTTGAACTCTTTTCCAACACACACCTTTCTCCAATTAATCTAATTGCCAATAAAATTAATGTCTTTTGAGCGCTCATGTGCATGCAGTTGAATGTAATGTGTTCAATGTGAAATAATATCTGTTCTTCCTGGTCTATTCTTCAAGTATGGAGTAGAAAAGTAAAGGCATACCTCTGTCCTTATGTTTTGGAGAAGGTAAACCTCTATGTACACATATACAGAGATGTGCAGAGTGTAATATGATATCTGTTACAGTCAGTGAGCGCTGGGAGGGGCCGTGACTCACAAGAGTGAGGCATAATTCCCCTCCCATCTCTCAACAATGAAAATCGACACAATATCATACTCTGTGCATCTGTATATATGGTTTATGCTTTAGTTTCTTTTCATGTGTACTAGTTTTACCAAAAGGTATTTAACCGGAACCAGAATGCAAGGGGATACATTTTTGGCATACATTAAAATCACATTGAAGAGATCTTGTGACTATTAGGAGAGTTGTGTCCCTGTGTACAGTAACTGTTGAACAATAATCATTCAAGGCCTGTACAGTCTCAAACAAGAATTAATACCATTGTTCTTTATTTACACTTATGTGTTGCCATCATGGGGGTAAATCAAACACCATCTCCCCTACTACATACATGGTGGGTGGCCCCCACAGTTTGGACTCAGTAATGACCTAGCAACCTGGATGACAATACTCCATGCACAGTGCCGGGTGGGTCCCACTGCATTATGGGCATCCCCTGCACTGCATGTTCTGTTTTTGCTATTGTCATGCCCCTGTGAACAGGCCCCGGTTGCATGTTCTGTTCATTAAACGGAGTTAGCCGGCATCATGCTATACTAAGCCATAAACATATCTAGGCCTTCCTAAAGAAAAAACTTTAAAAGATCTCTCGAAACGCCACACACCTACAAGCTCATGGCATTTAGGAACTTACTGGTAGCCCCACCAACTTCAATCCCTAGGTGATCAAGGTGATCAGCCTCCTGGCTGACAACATCGTCCCATCTGTGCTTTAGTTGGTGGATGGTCCGCTGGACATTGAAGATCCCACTCATTTGGTATTGGGCCTTCTGCCACTGCTCCCATCTCTCACGTGTGAGGTAGGCGTGGCTCATCATACCTCCACTGCTGATCATGTGTGGCAGGTACCGCACTAGTAACCACAGCAGCCCTCCAAAATCCTCCTCTGAGAGGTTCTTTGATCTGGCCCTTCCCGACATCTCCCAACCCACACTAGCCACTCTAAAACCAACAAAAACAATTACTACCCCTTCCCCTGAAAATACTAACCCCTAAATGGACCGACACTCTACAATACAGTGGACAAAACTTAACAAAATACAAAAACATCACAAATGACAGTAAAATTACAGAACATGGACAGCAGAGACACCAACAAGACCAAATCACACACCAAATCACTAGATGTCACACCAAATACATCCACCAGCCAGCAAAGACAAAAGGACTGTAAGTGAAGTGAAAGGAACTTCACCCTTCCTGGTTTGCAGCATGACTAAGCCATTGAATCATTTCCTGATTGAATGCTTCACGTTTTCTGACTTGAGCATCACTTTTCCTACTGGAGCATCATGTTTACTACTAGAGCGTCACTTTTGCTACTAAAGTGGCACCTTTCCTACTAGAACATCACTTTTGCTACTAAAGTGGCATGTTTCCTACTAGAGTGTCACCTTTACTACTCAAGCGTCTTGTTTCCTAAAGGGTCACCTTTCCTACTTGAGCGTCACCTTTCCCACTCAAGCGTCACCTTTCCTGCTCAAGTGTCACCTTTACTACTCAAGCGTCTCATTTCCTAAAGGGTCACCTTTCCTACTTGAGCGTCACCTTTCCCACTCAAGCGTCAACTTTTCTACTCAAGTGTCACCTTTCCTACTCAAGCGTCACCTTTACTGCTCAAGCGTCTTGTTTCCTAAAGGGTCACCTTTCCTACTTGAGCATCAACTTTCCTACTCAAGCTTCACCTTTCTTACACAAGCATCACCTTTACTACTCAAGCGTCTCGTTTCCTGAAGGGTCACCTTTCCTACATGAGCGCCACCTTTCTGACTAAAGCATCACCTTTCCCACTAAAGCGTCGTTTTTGACTGATGCCTCACTAGTGAAATGGGAAATGCTTTTGTTCAGATTGATGCAACTACCCCTTTGTGTGTGGGACAGTGTTTAGATTGTTGCAATGCAGGTAAACACTCCCAGGGATCACTTTTCCTGCTCAAAATTATTGCAAACTTTTGAGGCCGACTGCTAGTTGACGAGATGTGGGAGTGTACATGTCTACTGTGACTGTGACATGAACACAAAGACCAAGATTATATTCATATATATTTTTGCATGGTGAACATTCATGATATGGTAGTTATGGCTCCATCACTGTACATGCTATTCAGCTGAAGTACTGTTGCACAATGTGTGTGCATCGCCTATTGCCAGCCACTGAGTTTTGGATGCCTCCTCCTCCGTTGGGTCCTGCTGTTGCAGGTCCCCATCCCACAGGGCATTCGCCCGCACACATATATATTTTACAGGACGGCACAGACAAGTATGTTCTTGAACACCATTGGGGCGAGTACAGCAATCTGAAATGTTGAGACATCGGAACCTTGCCTTGAGGACACCAAAGGTTTGCTCGACAGATCTTGCAGAGTGCTTGGTTGTAGTTCCTCTCTGGCTCGGTCTGAGGGTGTGCATATGGGGTCATGAGCCATGGCTGGAGACCATATCCTTGGTCAGCTGAAATAGGAAAAGATAAGACAACTGTCAATGCTTTGGGTCACTGTTACAGATACATTCTGGTCCATATGTGTAATGTGCAGTTAAATAGTCATACGCATTTGTAACGGTTTTTCACAATATGTGTTACTCATGGATTTGGTCAAAGGTGTACACATGCCTCATCCATTACTCTGTGTACAGGCAAGTGCTGAGCATGGGTTGAGACATAGTACACTTCTACATCCTGACTTACATGTTGATCCTGTGATAGCTATTTGGAAATGGTTGTGTTATGTGCTCCCACTACACGTGTGCAGTGACAGATTGGAGATCTGATAATTAACTAGTTGATCCTCCCTAGGTAGGCTGAGACATGGCTGCTCTGGTTTACACTGACACAGGCATGAGTCCATGGTAGTGCACAGATGTCTTTGGTGGTGTACATGACATTGGCATAACATTTCATGGTACACATACTTGCCCAAATGATATTGGGTCATACATCTTGTGCAGTTCACATGTCACCTGGATTGTTATGCTATTGGTTGTCTGCCTTCCACTATATTTTTGGGCATACTAGTTATCATGATGCACTTTGCTTCACACATATGTATTGCTATGTGGGTCGTGCTCATGTGGGACAGACTGATGTTTTCAAGAGGAGCTGTGTATTACATGAGTAGCCACAATACATTTTTCATTTAAATTTATGTGTAGAAGTTGTAGGGGAGTGTGCAAGTGTATGCCTTATATTTATTCTCATAGCTGTGGGAGATCCATGTTGAGATTGGTGTCCTGAATACACTGTGGTGCCTTGTCCAGGTTGGATAATATTCTATGTTGATGACTTTAGGTGTGTTAACATGTGGGAGTTGTGGGTTTGCTTGACACATGTAGCATGATTAATGGTGCATGTATGTGTCACACCCCTCATACATATGGGCGGATCTGCTCTGACAGACACAGAGGTCATGCACACTCCCTGGGTATTTGGCCAGCACGTTGGTGAACATCCCCCGATGGCCGATGATGGCCTGGACATTGATGAAGTAGGTGTGCTTCCTGTTCTTGTAGAGATGAGATGTTGTGCAGGGGAAGCATGGCACACATGTGGGAAATTAGCAATGGCAGAGAAGCCTTGCTTGATATCCAGCTGAAGTTGTTGTGTGTTAGGGAAGAGGAGACACTATGGAGTTAGGCGGATGATGGCGTCCAGGACAGAGGGCAGAAAAGCCGAGACAGATGGTTGGGAGATACCTGCCACTCTGCCTGTTGTGATCTGGAATGAGCCTGATGCCAACATGTGTAGGACATCCATGAACTTCACTTGGGGAGGAATGATGATGGCCCTGGGATTTCGTGCCTGGAGTCTTGGCGCTATCTGGTGTAGCAGTTGGAGGATGGACTCCCTCCTGAGCTGGTAGTAAGATATGACCTCATCCTCCCTGAGATCAATTAGGGTAGTCTACTGGCGATAAACGCGCTCCCTTCTGCGCTGATTTTGTTATGGTGGGGGAGGGGTCAGTGATTTGGGTGGTGGTGGTCACCTCCTTGGGACTCCCAGCTGCAAAATGAGCACCTCCATGGTGTACTTGTGCTTGCTACACTGTTCTCCTAGCTTCTCTTTATATACCAATGTCAATGCATCATTTCCTTCACGTGGGTTTCACAGGTGCAGGAATATTGATGCTATTGGGCCTCTGCACAACTCAAGAAGGCAATGCGTCACTTTTCTTAAAACTTGTTAATATCCTTGCATCTGTTTTACCGTGGAAATTACGATGGAACGCCTACTTTGCATATATTAATACTTACGTGATGCAGGTGGTTCCAACGCAGGTTCCTTTTGACGCAGGCTTCCAAAAAGTGATGCATCCTCCAAGATATGTCAGCTTGTAAATATGGAGTACTGACAGTGCTGCCTATGTGTCAAAAAGTTTAATGCATTGGCGGCGCAAGCTCCTTGTAATTAAGACCCTGGGTTTTACATGTCATCACATCCCTCTGATTCCCACATAAAGTGCTAGTGTTCCGATGCTAAACATGGAGTTAATTAGAGTATTTGCAAATGATGGCTATTTCCTGATCCTTAAAAATCAGAGAAGCTGGAACAGGGGTGCCCGGTCAGGAGGTCTTATGACATTAATATCCACTAAGGTGACTAAAAATGTGTCACCATTAAAAGTGAACAATAAATGGATTTTGCAGTGTTTAGTTGAATTGCATAGAAATGCTAAGCGAATGGCCTCTACAACTTTTATTAATGTGTTAATTCCGCTTTGAAATAGGGATGAATATGGGATTCAGTTTATGCTCATGAGGCAGATCTGGTAAGATTAAGCACAGAATATGCATCACTGATGCGTGTAATATTGGGGGACTTCATTCATAAATTTGATCCCCATTATGGTGACTTATTATATAAAGATATGTTGCGTCCCTACAAAATTATCATAGCCAGGTTCCCAAAGAAAGAATTTACACCCCTGGATATTGTTCTGCAAGAATTATTAGCATCAATGGGGCTGCTCAGTTTAAATGGTCACTTTGGCACAGAGTGCCCCACAAGGCAAACCTTTAGATATGGCAATCAGTGGTGTCTGATAGATTATATTTTTATTTATGTGTGATTCTCTTTTGTAGTGGAGGATTTTAGGGTTTTAAAGATAGAAGGAAGTGACCACTGGCCCCTACATCTACTGATAGATTTGGGGGAAAGAGAACTCAGAGAAACAGTAAGTAGAATACCATAGGCACCTCACCTCAAGAAAATCTGATAATCATATAAAGCTTCTATGTACCATTTAGCAGCTACAAGATTTAATTCAGGGGAATGAGGTACCCGAGGATTTTTCAACCAGGAATTATAAAATATTAAACCAAGCTGTAAAATGTTTACAGGTTGAAGTAAAAACAAATTGCAAAAGGTTAATTCAAAGGAAAGGGGATTAAGGAAGAAAAATGGTTGGTTTGATGTGTAATGCAGAAGACTAAAACAGATACAATAAGAAAAAGGAACCTCAAGAAAAAATGTGACTAGGAGCAAAAAAATATCTTACAGGATGTCAAAAAAAATTATAAGATTTTATTGAACTGTGAAAAAAGGTATTACCGTAAGAAATGTTAAGAAAATATGTTAGAGGTCAGTGAAACAAAAAATGTAAGGAAATTCTGGTAGCGGGTTCAAGATGGATCAGGAAAGGAAGGAGGGAGGTTAAGGTGCATGGTCGGTGTAGATACTTGGGTTTGTTACCTAAAGGAACTATCAGGCACATGCATCAACCTTTTTTTGCGAGCGCAAGCGGTGCGATTCGCAAAAATCGGCAGTTTGCGCCCGCAAAAAGGGCTTCTGCGATGCATCAAACTGAAAGGCTCTCGCAATTTAAGAAATGGCAATTTATTGCGATTTCTTAAATTGCGATTGCATTTAAGGAATCGCAAATTGCGATTCCTTAAATGCAATGCATGATGAAATCGCAAATAGCGATTTCGGTAATAGGGGCCGCAAATTACCATCAATTTGAACTTGATGGTAATTTGGAAAAACTTTGAAAAATGCACTAAAGTGCATTTTTCAAAGTTGTAGATTACACACACACATGCCTTTGGGGCATGTGTGTGCGCAACATGTGTGCACAGATCAATTTCAGGGGTGCAACAGGGTGTCCTTTTGACACCCTTGCACCCTTGAAATTGCATGCGCAATTTGCGAGTACCTGTAGGCCCATAGGAATGAATGGGAAAGCATTCCTTAATTGCGACTCGCAATTTGCGACTCGCAATTAAGGAATGTTTGGGAATCGCTAATTTTATAGCGATTCCTACATGCATAGGCTTTTGCAATTCCTTAATTGCGATTCCTTAATAATCGCAATTAAGGAATCGCAAAAGCCTACATTGATGCATGTGCCCCTATATGGTAAAGAGAGTGGGGAGGTACCCAACACAGAAAACTTTGCAAAAAGCAAGGAACTGCATCGCTGGCAACAAAGTCCAAAGAATAAAGGGGGAAATTGATTTGTTGTTTCGTACATTTCCGTGCAGCGTTCAATATTGCGCAGCACAACCTGTTGTGGGAATCCCTAATGAATTTCGGAATCTCAAGAGATCTTCTATTGCTCCTTCAAGAGTTACATAGCCAGAACTGGGCACAGGTGATAGTGGATTTGAAAGGGCCCCTGACGCGACAGTTAAATATTAGAAATGTATTGGCTCCATAGTATTTTCTATATTTCTAGTGGACTTACCAGCTATCCTAAAAGGTGTTAAGGATTTATGTCCTAAGATGAATGGTTTCCACGTCCCATGCCTTTTATATGCTGATGATTTGGTAATAATGGAAATGACAGATGAAGGTCTGCAAAGGAAATTGAATGTGTTTCATGATCATTGCACAAGGAAGAAGCTTTTAGTCTGGTGTTTGGGAAAACAAACATAAATTCTAAATGGACTTTGGGATGAAATGAAATAGAAATACTTTAAAAGTATAGATATATAGGGATGCGGTTTAATGAGAACTTGAATTGGAAGGGCAAATTATCCAGTTTCAGCGGTAAGGGCTTGACACATCAGTGCACTAGTCAATTAATAGTTTAAATTGAGATGTATATTCCTATTATGTTGGTGCTCACTCCTTGTGGTTCACCGCTCCACAACCACCCTTCCAGAAAACTAAACTATACAGAGAAGGAGCGCCACAAATATCAATTGATATCCCAATTAATTATTGAAGTCTTTAGAATAACAAGTCCTCAGGCAGTCCATTCAGTACAAAGTTCTTCTTCTTTATTAGTTAACAACAAACATTCTTTTCAAGTTGTTCAATTCTCTTTTATAGTCAGCCGATCAATTATTTTTTAAAGTCAGCCAACGCGTTTTGTCCTAAAAGGACATCATCAGGGCTCCAATTTGTAACTAGAATCCGTTGTTTGATTTTTCCTTTAAAAACACCTTATATTGTTCAATCAAGTTATACTCCTGTCTGGACTTAATATCGATGTAGCAGGCCTGTAATGCTTGCTATTTCTTTCCACCTTTACTTGTCGGTGTATTAATTCTGGTCAATATATGAATTCTTGTATTTATTCTTAGTTCGATTTTGCTGGTCCAATGTCCTCTAGTATGTATTCTACAATCAAAATCCTAGTGTCAGTAAATAAACTGCACTTGAAGTCTCCCTAATTCCTATTCAATTTAAATGCGCCACTCACCAATATTCATAGAAAATCTCCAGCTCCCTTGTTCATATAACCCATTATCTTTATACACGTCAGAACGTCTTTCCCTTGTGTTCACACTCAGCGCGGCACGATAAATCCCGCTGGAATTGGAAGGGTCATATAGAATCCCTAAAAGCAACTGCATTGTCCTCAATGTTGGATTAAGAAAGTTCAGTAGAGACCATAGAAGTGCCTCTCTATGTCCCATTCTTTCAGCCTACCATGACACAATCTGGCCCCCAACTCCAATATGGAGCAGAATTCCTGTGTTTAAATGGAAAATTAAATTGAAATATTGAGCAAAGTAGGTGTGTCAAGAGATTGCTATCCCTACCACTGCCAACAATGTTAGAGACCATAAGAGTGGAAACCCATCTCCCAGCCTGAAGCTACTTAGCATATGCTAGGTTGGGAAATTTTAGTCAGGAAGGATGAGGGAGGGAGAAGTATAAATATCTACCCTTTGTAAAAATGAAATTAGACACAGCAAAATGAGTTGGGCAAAAGAGGCTAGAAAATGGTTGGGTAAATATGTAGAAGATTACCTTTAAATCTAGAGGTTAGTACACTTCAATTTAATATCTCTAAAATGCAGCTACGATCTTTGTCTAAAAGCTGTGCCATAGAAGAAGACATGAGTTACCTTCTAACATACATTTTCCTATGTTGATGATATGCCAAACCCTTCGCTAAGACATGCTGTATTGAAGTTAGATCTGGCTTAAACCCATGTTTTGAAAATTCGGCCATGAGGACCATAGGACTAGATGACAATGGAAAATGTACTTGTGGTCTGAATATAAAATGTGATTGTTTGCAAGTTTTATTAGATTTCTTAAGGTTTTCAGCAGCACGAAAAAAGTATTAAAGCCAATTTTTCCTAAATATGGGATCCGTGAGCATAAGCAAGCAGTGGAGAAATGACATATTTAGATGTGACTTGTGCAATTGGAAGGTTTTTTTATCGTGATCAGGGAAATTTGAAAGGGAGGGATACTATAGTTAAACTCTTATAGCCTATGCAAACAGCATAATTCGAAAGTTTATACTTTAGATTTTTTATGTATGGTGTTATTATATTAGTGTGAAATTTATAGGAAAATTAGAATTTTTATGAATGATTTTTGTTTTATTGTTTTCATGACACTTGGTCTCAATTAACATAATGTATGACTGACTGAAAGTATTTGCTATGCTTATATTTTATGCTGTTAGAAGAGTGAAGAGATGTTACTATTGAAAAATGTCTGAAATGTGCCAAAAGCCTATTTAAGAAAAAAGAAATACAGGGTGTGGCTGGACGGCATGCAATATGGCCGCTGCTCCATAGAGCTCAGTGCGGCTTCCGTGCCTCTTGGACGAGAAGCGTGGTCCGGACCTGCCTTCTCCACTTCTGCCATTTGAATTTGATGTGAGAAGGCAGTAGCTCCATAAACATGCCCGCATTTTACATTCTGAAGGAGCAGTGACTCCGTTTCACCACACGGACATTCTTGCATTCCTGAGGTTGCCATTTCCAACGTACCTGAGGTAATTTTATTCTTTTGTGCGTAATGACTCCTGCCTGCTCTAATGCCTTCTAGTTCTGAGCTGTCAGTCTAAGACAGTAATATTTACAGCAGCAATAATGCTTTATGTGCCCATTCCAGTTTTCTCACATGTGGCATTCTTGGCTGGAGGCTCTGTTTTTAATTTGCACCTTTCAGAGTGAGGAAATACCTGTTTTTTGTTTACCAATCTCACTGACACTAACTATTGGCTCTCTATTTCAGTACACATTTAATCGACTTGCCAGTGTTTTTTGTTTCTCACTACCCTGTCATTTTGCCTTATATGGGGAGAACTCACAAAACACAAAGTGGCAGCAAGTCATCCTCCACTACGTGTTCTGCGCACTCGTCATACAAAATATTTTCTGTCACTAACTGTCACTATGGAAAACACTTCAGAATTTTTTAAGTGACAGTTCTTCCACCCATTCTTCTGGCACTATAGCAAAGAAATCTTCAAACACCACTTCTGTTTAACAGCTGAAAAAAGACATTGACTCCCCCACTAAATCACTCACTCATTTGACCCTAAAAGACACTATGGAGGAATTACTACCTATACAATATTTTATGGTTGATACCAATGCCTCATTATAACGTATCAAGGAAAAATGGTCCTCGCATGACCAACCCATCTCAACCTTGTAACAAAGAGTCAGCAATCTTGAAGACTTCACTTCTAACAGATCTCAAATGACTAAAGACATTGCTCACCTTAAAAGACTTACCGAAAATTTTGCAAACAGGAGCAGGAGGAATAACCTCTGCCTTTTTGGTATCCCAGAAGGTTCAGAAGGCTCCAACATGATCGCCTTTCTGCAGACAGTGATACCTTCAATTCTACGTGTACCTTCTGCCTCTTCTCTATCAATTCAACGAGCGCAATGCCTCGGTCCGAGAACTACATCAGGCCCTAACTCTTGGCCCAGAGGAATCATTATCATTTCCTTCAATTCACTGATCTAATGCAGATATTTTCTGAGGCCAAAAAGGCGCGTTCTCTTCAATGGTCAGGACATAAATTGTTTTTTACACAAGACTTTTCTCCCGCCATAGCAGCTCATCAGAAATAATTCCTTGATCCCCAACTGAAGTCATTGAACATTAGCTATGGATTACTTCATCCATGCCTCTTTAAAATCACTTTTGAAGGATATATCTTACTCCATCAAAGAACCTGCAGACTTACAAATCTTCATCAATCATCACAAAACTGAAGCTATGGATTCAGGGCCCCATGCATCAAACTGAAAACCGGTCGCAATCGGGCAGATTCTCAGAATCTGCCCCTTTGCGACCGGTATTTTTGCATTTGGGATGCATCATCCCTAATGCAAAAATCGGAAATTGCGATTCCTTAAATGCAATGCTAGAAGCAATTTAAAATAGCGAATTCACTATTAGGGGTTGCAATTTACCGAAAAATAAAACAGGTCGGTAATTTGCAAAAACTTTGAAAAATGCACTAAAGTGCATTTTTCAAAGTTACATGTCACACACACACATGCCCTTGGGGCATGTGTGTGTGCAACATGGGTGCACATTTCAATTTCAGGGGTGCAACAGGGTGTCCTTTGACAACCTTGCACCCTTGAAATTGCATGCGCTATTTGCGAGTACCTAATGGGTACTCGCAAATTGCAGCATGTAATTCCATTCATTCCTATGGGCCTGTGGGCCTATAGGAATGAATGGGAAGCCATTCCTTAATTGCGACTCGCAATTTGCGAGTCGCAATTAAGGAATCTTTAGGAATCGCTATTTTTATAGCGATTCCTACATGCATAGGCTTTTGCGATTCTTTAATTGCGATTCCTTAATAATCGCAATTAAGGAATCGCAAAAGCCTTCCTTGATGCATGTGCCAGTTAGGGTATTCTTCTATTACTTGATGGTCTATTATAATGTGGTTCTAATGTCTATTTTCTTCATCTCAGTTTAATGTTTATTGATATTCAATTATTATATATTGACGGTTTCCCCTTGTTCTCCTTTTTTATCGCTTTCTAGATAGAAACCTTTTGTAGAGCCCTTGTTTAATACCCCCCCTTATGTTCCTTCCATACCACCCCAATTGTCTTCCTCCATGTTCACACTGACAAGTTTGGTTTTCCTTTCTAAAATTCAAATGCCTCATACACTTATGTGATTTCTGTTGCATGTACGTCAGCTGGTTCATCATCTTTATCTGATATTGCTTCCACATGTTTTTATATTACTATCTAACTACTTATGCACCTAAGGTGCTTCGCCTGTCTCTCTCAGTTGCTTTGCTGTCCCTCCTCCAACTGTAGTCTTTCCTTTGTCTTTTTTCTCCTTCCCAGCATTCATGGACCTCAATCCATGAAATGCCACATTTACATGCCAACAATTTTCAGAGGTTTTCTCCCTCCACCTATCTTCTTTCATCCTCTTCTGTCTCTCCTTTTTCTATTGTTTTTCTTTTCGCTTCAATTGCATTGATGTGCCTTATATTTATGATGAGTCAGCAGTTGAATAGTCATTCTCATTGCAATGCAGCTTAGAACAGTTATGTGGAATGTCAAGGAGCTCAAAAACCCCATCAAACATCAGCATGTTTTATCTCACTTAGCTCGATTGAAATGTCAAGTATCTCTGTTACAAGAGACACATCTTATTTAATTGGACGATGCTAAACTTAAAAAGCAATGGGTTGGTGAAATCTTTTTCTCTCCCTCTACCACAAACAAAACGGGGTCATTGTTCTTTGTCATAAAGCTCTTAAAATCACCACGCACTTACAACATCAAGACACAGATGGTCGTTGGATACTAGTCACACTCACAATTGATAATGCCACTCTTACTATCCTCATTCTCTACGGCCAAACCCATCCAGATCTCAGTTTCTGGCAAAACCTTTCACACAATATATCCAAGCATGCCTCAGATAATTTAATGTTGGGAGGTAACTTTAATCAAGTCCTTGACCTACTCTTGCTAACATTTCCACACCTAAACATCCAGTTAGATTTATCTCTTGGAATGTGGCTGGATTGCATGCTAAATTAAATGATTTAGAGTGGGAGAATTCATTGACACCCATCAAATCATCTTGCTGCAGGAGACATGGGCAACAGTTTCTATATATAGAATAGGTTACCTCACCTTTTATACTAATGCTGTTCCAGCTAAATCTGGGCATGCCTCTGAGGGCTTAATAATTTGGATAACAAACTCATACAAGTTTAAGGTGAAGATCCTTGATACAGCATCAAAGGATATCTTGAGAATCTATCTTGCCCTCAATGGATCATGTTTAAATAAACTGATAGTGGCATTGAACATATATATTTGTTCTGTGCAAGATAACATGGAATCCCCAACACTACATGAATTTCTCCACTTAGCTGAGAGTAGTTTACATCACACCTGGCTCACGATTATAGCAGGCGACTGTAATACTAAATTTGAACTTCTCAACTGTCTCTCTGCTTTGACGAGGGGGAGGATGCCGATTGGGGTCTCCCTAACCTTACATTCAAACCTGCCATGAAATGGCCAAAAGTGGCCTACCAATTGTTTCATTTTTGCCTAGATCATCATCTCAGAGCATCCAATGGGCGCACTAAGTCTGATCATCGCCCCATCCCACCTTTAAAAGAGGTATGTATGTTAACCACATTGACTAAATATATTGCTAGATTTGAGGATCTGGTTTTACTTGATAGATATGTTGGTTGTTAACCGTCCAGAAAGCGACCTCAACGCCCTTGTTGCAGAGTTTACTGAAAATGTATTAGGAGAGCCCATTGAGCAGACCAATGTTTTTTTTAACCCCTTTAGCCCTTACATATAATTGTAAGAACATAAAATGGGCTACTTTTAGGACTAACAAACAGATTAAGGCCAATATTTACAAATCACCAGTGGTCATTTTCTAGCCCTTTGAATCTATCTCGCAACATAATGTGACTATTCCTAATTTTAGCTCCAAACACTCGGAGCTGTTTACAACTCTTAAACTTTTATTTACAAAGCAAGCCACTGAGCTGCAGGTCAGAACTAGACCTTGCCCCTGGTTTACAATGACTTGCCGGGCTTCTCAGGGAACCTTGATAAAAATTATCAAAGAAGGGTCTCAACCTGACATAGCAATGGCCAGGAAGATATATAAAACAGGTTTGCTAAAGGCCAAAAAAGACTAGGAGGAGGATCAACAAGCACAGATGTTAGAGGCTTTTAGGAGACATGATTACAGAACCTTTTGGAAAACTGTTGCAGTGGACATTGGTAATGGGAACACTTTTCCCGAGGTGCTTGTGTCAGTAAACTCTTGGGATGAACACTATAAATCCCTATACAACAGGACCGACACTGTGTGTATAGATCCCACCATAGATGTGGTCCTTACAGTGTCCTGCCCCTTAAACATCCCACACTCATCTCCTTCTGGGAACAGTTTACTAATGTTCGCTTTGGATGAAACAAAATCTGCTCTTCTTCACACGAAGAAAGAAAAAGCACCTGGCCCTTACAGCATACCTGTGGATTTATTCCATTCAGAGCCAGATATCTGGGTTCCGTACTTAAATAAGTTAACAAATTCTTTAGCAGAAGGCTAGGAAATACCGGAGTTGTGGCGAGGGGCCATAATTGTGCCTATTCCTAAAGAAGGGGCTAAAGATATCCCTGCCAACTATATGCCAATTAGCCTAATTGTTAACACCCAAAAGATCTAATGCAGACAAGTTTTATCCAGTCTGCAGGAGTGGATGGATGAGTATAAGTTCCTGCCTCATCTACAGATAGGGTTCCGGGAAAACATCGGAACAATCAACCAGACATTTTGGTTCCTGACCATCCCCTGGAAGTACATTACAATCAAGAAAGTTTATCTGTATGTATCCTTTATGGATTTGAGGGCAGCATTTGATCTGGTGCCAAGACACACCTTATGGAAAGTACTGGATCAGATTGGGCTGCCCCAGGACCTCGTCCATCTACTGGTCAGGCTACATACAGATACGTATACTCAGGTTAGGTGGAATAATCAGGGTGGCTTGTCCCCCAGATCCCTACCAATAAAGGAGTGAGATAGGGATATGTCTTGGCTCCCAAGCTCTTTTCCTTGTTTGTGAATGGAGTGGTGGAAGTGCTGACCAACTGCCAGCATGATGTCCCTAAAATAGCTGGGGCTCATGTCCCTGTATTGCTCGTAGCTAATAACACCTTGTTACTATTTTGCACACCAATGGGCCTCCCCCATCTCCTTAACCGCTTTGTTGATTTTACCAGATCTAGGGGTTTGGAGATCAATAGATTTAAATCAAAGCTCATGGCCATAAACCCACACTGTCTATTTAGAAGCAGTCTGAAGGTGGATGGGTCACAGTTATATCAAGTCCAGAGCTTTGATTACCTGGGCATTAGGCTCACAGAGAAACTAACTTGGGACATGCAACTCCAAAAAAGTAATACCCTCTTATCCCATAGATCAGCAGCCTGTCACGATTCACTCCCTGTGCTCTCTCTTGCCCACCACCAGGGGTCCGAATTGTGGGACTTTCTACTGTTATAACAAGCTTCTGGACCCTCCCCTTCATGCACATACTGACCTCCAGCCATTTGGACTCTACTTGGAAATGGCCATCCATTCCCAATCCATGCCGGGTTTTGTGGAAGCCAGCCTGCTTATTCCTGAAACTCTATTGCCTAGAATTCCCTGCTCACTGCTTTGTCTCCATCCCCTGCAGGTCAAGGATGGGTGGAGGAATTCAGCTCAACTATGGCTGGCTACTGCTAGCTTGCTCCCACCTGATGAATGTAATTACTGTGAGCTCTTTTAAGCCCAGGGTTGGTTATTTGTCGGTGAGACCAACCCTTGTTTGCAGTGTTTCCTGAGCTTTTGATATCCTTGTTTCCAGTGTTTCTGGAGCTTTAGTTATTCCTTGTGCCTGAGCTGCTGCTGTTTTCCTTGTTCCTGAATTAGCACTGCCTGCAGTACTACCTTGACTCCTGAACTGTAAAAATTCCTTGGTCCTGTTTCTGAGCTTTAGTAATTCCTTGTTCATGAATTAGCACTGCCTGCAGTGCTACCTTGACTCCTGAGCTTTAGCTCAATTCTAGTTCCTGCTCCAGCACTGCCTTCAGTGTTACTTTGTTATCTTGATTCCTGAACCAGCACTATTCTAGTATTCCCTTGTAGCCTCCCCTTCTGTATATCCTTTTCCAGTCCCTGCCTTTTTTCCCATTTCCTTGGTTCCAGTTCCTAGTTTGCTGTCTTTCTATTCCTGCTGTCTTGCTTCTATTATCTTATATGTTTGTTACTTTCTTTCCGTTAAGTGTGCCCTGTGATTTCCCTCCTTTTCTGTTAAGCACTCCTCCTTGCTAGCTCCTTGTCTATCGTGCTTGTGTTTAGTTCTACCCCCTTGCTGTTACTGCCTTGCGTGTTCCTGTTTGATCGCCATGATCCGTGGGCACAGCTGCCAACCTAGGTGGTGTTTCTTGTTCACTGTTAGTATTGTCTTCGAGTTACATTTATAACATCACCATAGGTATCAGCTCCACAGACCCTAACTTTGCATGCATATCCTATATGTGGGAGTGCTTTACCCCACATTACCTTTATTGTTAATGCTGTTTTACATATATGTCCTGCATGTTTGTCCTTAGTGTAGTTATTCTGAATGCTAAATCCCCTCCTGAGTGCCTATCCTTTCTGAGTTCTAGAAACCTTGTTCCTTTGTGCAGGCTTCCCATTTGGATCCCCTTTTCTCCTCTAACTTCCTGTGTGATCCTAAGCAGTGCTGTGCTCCTCTTTCAGCTTACGTTTTCTACCTAGTCACCAGTCCTTGCCCAAGTCCCTGACTGTGTCCCAGACAGTACCAGACAGTACCTGACACAGCCATAGCAAAGAAACATAAGACATTGGTCAACAGAGCTGTTTCCCCAGCTATTGAGGTATATAGAGCAGTGGCTCTGGGTGGAGCGCTCTATGGGGCAGAGATCTGAGGCTTGGGGGATTTGACAAGATTGAAAATCACAGAAAACAAATTTATAAGAACACTTCTAAATGTCCTGTTAGCACACCTCTGACTCCCTTACAGTGGAATCTCAACCTCAACTGAATTGACCATATTGCACTTCTCACAATTCTGACCTATTGGGTTAGAATATGGACAATACCGGAGCTGTCTCTCTATAAAGTGGAGCTAGAGGAACTAATTCTTCTTGACAACCCCTGTAATATACCATGGTTGAGAGCCGAAAAGTCTTTATGCCCCCAGTTAAACAATGGGGAACTGTGGAAGAACCCAAACATGATGGATACAAATGTAGCCAGTAAAATGATGGTACCATACTGGGGCAATGTCTTCCAGTCGACATGGCATGAAATGAGGTCTTAAGGGCTAGTTGACAAATTCTTAAGCCACAAAAGTTCTCCCCATTTTGAACCATATCTTGATAAAATTACCCTTCCCGAGGCTAAGTCACTGTATATTTGATTTCAAATTGCCACATTGCCACTTAGGTCTTTCACTTCAAAGTGGGAACATGATGATATAGGCCCATAGGGTTGTCCTTTTTGCCCTAATACAGTGGAAACAGAGGCACATTTTGTATTGTTATGTCGCAGGTACAAAATTCCGAGATCAAGATGTATTGTTCTCGTGTGTCGTAACGTAGGGGTCAAAATTGTGCAGCGGCCTTACTCATATTAAAAAGTGACACCCTGAAGCAATTGTATCTCGAGATACCTAAAATTGGCTTGGTCACTCTGCGTTGGGGCACTGAAGACCCGATCTTGAGATCCTACCTGACCCTGAGTAATCACCTCATTTATACAACCAAGGATGCCCAGAAAAGAATTTCTCCTACCTAGTTAGACAGGTTATTTTTCTGAACAGGAATAAGCAAGATACAGAATCTTTCCGTCTTTCCACTAAAGTAGTGTGTCTCTAGGTTACTGCACAAACATCTACTGGATCATGTTGTATGAAATTATGTATCCTGGGGAATCCTAACTCTGGTTGCACGCTATGAGTGGGATTATACCTGAGAAAATTGGCAGCATGTCCAGCAACCCGAAAATATTCTTTACTGATGAGGGAGGAATCCCGAAACACTGGTGTCTAGAGATACGATTTCGAAAGACGGCATTAGCTGAAAAATAATATGAACTTTGTGTGAAAAACTGAATTAAAACTACCAAGACGCTATGAGGTAATGGCGCTGTTACATGCAAGCAGTGCGCTCCTACCCACTTTCACATTGTATTAGCCGTACTGGGACTGCCGACCGGAGGTCGGTTGGTATCAAGATTGCAGCGGTGTTGGGCGGATGTGAGTCCGCCCGACATCGCAATGAGGCCCTAAGTGTGATATTTATGGCTATGTACTGTTATGTTTGCTATGACTGAAATAAAGTAATAATTGATTGAAAGTCCTTAACCCGTTTTTGGACAGACATTCCACCTCACATTTTGTTCCCCATGCGGCTTTCAAAAACCTAATTTCTCAACACTCTCTCTCAGATTCCTGGCGACTATACAACTCTGACCTCTTGAAATTCTCTTTTTACTCCCTCGCTCCTCACTCTCAATCTAGACTTGATTATATTTTCCTTAGTAAAGATTTATTGCAACACATGGTCAATTCTGAGATTGGTTCTCATTTATTATCGGACTATGCTCCAGTGCTGACTCACTTAAACATCCAGGTTAGTAGACCTAACACTCCCTTTTGGAGGCTCAATAATTCCTTACTTTCAGATGCCTCTTTCCTTGCCTCCTATACTGCTTTTATTGAGGTATATTTCCAATTTAATGACAATAATCTATCACCATTTCACTCTGTTTAGGGTGCCTTTAAGGCAGCCTTAAGAGGATTTATCATAGGTTATGTTAATTCCAAAAGAAAGTCTACGAGACAAAAGTCTGCTGCTGTTCTCACACGTATAAAGTCCTTCAAACATAATTATGATACCCATGAAACCAGCAAACCAGATCTTGATGCCTTGATCACAACCAAGTTAGAATTAAATAAGTGTACAACCAAACAAGCTTGTGGTACACTTCTTAAAGTTAATGCCAAATATTACGCTGGTAATAACAGAGCTGGTTCTCTTTTAACTTGTTATTTAAAATGCAGAAGGGATAAGACAACTATAAAATCCATTTTTGACAACAATGGCGTAAAGCTGTTCAGGGATGTAGATATTGTGACATGCTTTTCTTCCTAATATAAAAACGTATATACTCCAGAACACACACCATCAGAAGGCTCCCTCAATAGTTATTTCTCTAACCGTAAACCTAGAGCATTGCCCCTGGCTGATCACTCATCATTAGAACAACCGCTTCAAACGGCAGAACCTTATTCGGCCCTACAGTCCCTTCATAAAGGCAAAGCACCAGGTCCAGACAGCTTCACAGTTGAATTTTATCTCCACTTTGCTAAACTACTCTTCACCAAACTCTTCAAAGTACTTAAATATTTCACAACTTCAAAATATGCTTCTGGCTCCTTTGCAGTAGCTATGATATGTTTAATTCCTAAAAAAGATTGTGATCTGACCCAGTGCACAAACCACAGACCCATCTCCTTAATCAACACAGATTGTAAAATATTTGCCAAAGTTTTAGCTCTCTGCTTGCTCCCCTTTATGCATGATCTCATAGACGTACACCAATCTGGTTTCATTCCCAATAGAAAGGTTGCAGTTAATTCTTACACTGTTTAAAACATTATTAATAAAGCCTATAAGATCAAGGACCCCTTAGTGGCACTATCTTTAGATGCAGAAAAGGCTTTTGGTAGGGTTAACTGGTGTTTCTTCTCAAAGGCTTTGGAATGGCACAGTCTCAGTCTTAATATTCAACACCTTATATCATTGTTATACTCCTCACCACAATCCTTGGTTATAACAAATGGTTTTCAATCTCCCTTCTTTCCCCTTAATAGGGGAACTCGCCAGAGATGACCCTTTTCTCCCTTATTATTTGTTTTAGCTCTCGAACCTTTTCTTCACCAGCTACGGATTTTGGATGAATTTACAGGATTCAAAATTAACAATACGCACATACATTTTTCAGCATATGCTGAAGGTATTCTTTTATTTATGTCACATCCAGATAGTTCCCTTCCTGCTTTCTTCCACAACCTCAATCTCTACTTTGCTATATCAGGCTATAAACTCGATGTAGATAAAACAGAAGTATTACTACTTTAAAAAATACTGGGGCATATTAGCAAGACCGGCGATAAAATTATCGCCGTTTTAGCGGCAGGAAACTGCCGCTAAAACGGCGATAATGGGCTTGCTAATATGCGTTATAGAATTCAATAGAAGCCCAGGTTAGATGTGCAGGATATCTAACCTGGGCTTCTATTGGAATTCTATAACGTATATTAGCAAGCCCATTATCGCCGTTTTAGAGGCAGTTTCCTGCCGCTAAAACGGCGATAATTTTATCGCCGGTCTTGCTAATATGCCCCACTGTTCTGAATCTATTTTTGTCGTAACAGGCCTCTCCTGCAATTCTTCCAAAATTAAATGCTTGGGTTTCTGGTACAGTACTACCCTTAAGGACACACTTAAGATTAATTCAGACGTGTTATCGGACAAACTAAGTTTCTCTCAGAAATGGTCTCTGTAGCATCTTTCCTGGTGGGGCTGCCTAGACACTATCAAAATGATGTTCTTTCCTATTTTCAACTTCTTTCTCATGATGCTTCCTGTGAAGCTACCCAAGTCCGTTTTTAGCTTAGTAGATAAGATTCCGTCCACACTTCTGTGGCAGGGTAAACCTTCTCAAATCTCTCTCTTGAAATGAAAACTTACCAAATCCCAGGACGGAGTTAACTTTCCAGACTTTCTTAACCACCATAGGGCTTTCAGCATCAAACAACTACAGCTCTACCTGTCTACACCAACTAAGCTGTGTTTCTCTCTGGAACAAGCTCTGCTTACACCCTTCTCTCACAATGTGATTCTAATGAAATTTGCGATGTGCTCAATAAAATATCTTTAAAAAAAGAAAAAAGAACACCACTCTCCTGCTCATAGGCAGACATTTAAGCTACAAGGAGACATCCATGCCATTAATTTGGCAAGTTACAAAAAAGTTATTACAAATCAAGAAAACTACACTTCCCAATGTGAATCTCTTGAGTGTTATATTATTTGCCTGGATGCCTCATCATAGTAGCGATCCTTCAAATGTACTGGATTTACAGCTGCAACCTCATTTTGATCCTGACATTTTGTATGAATTTTCCTCAGTCTACATGGGAATGACAATTGTTTTTTAAGTTAAAACCTTTACTTTGATGTGGAATCCATGTAGAATTTTATTGGATTTACTGTTTGCTCTGTCGGTGTTTGCTGTCATGTCATCTTGATGTCATCTTGATAGTCCCTCACTGTTCCACTATCTTAGCAGTAAACTTTCATGCACACAGTTTTCATCTTTCGTTTTTTTTTCCTTTTAGTTAATGACATGAGAGTGAGGATCAGGGTTATGGATTTTAGAAAAGAGTCCTATCAAGCATTCCACTACCAATTCTATCTAGCCTGTAACAACTCACTTCAGATCACTGCCTTATTCAAAACCACAGGCCTATATATTACCAACAAGAGTTATTACCAATTAATATTATCAAAGAGAACTTCACCATCTTTAATGAGAAATAGCTTAAACAAATCAACTCCTCTCTTTCCCAAGAGACTTTCCTAATCTCCCTAAAATGTGATACATTCACAAGTAATCTGAAAATGTTTATTAAATACAGATAGGTAGCTGTGACAATAACAAAAGGTGTCACAGAGTACTCAAGTAGACAGGGTACAAAGTCTACAGAAAGAATACTTTGCCACATTTCATTTTGCAAAAGACATGACTGGGCTTATCAGGGCTCTCTCTGCCGGTGTCACCCATGACTGATTAGCTGCACCACTTCATTGTGAGCTTGAAAATGTTGAAGCTTGACACACAAGAATTACTACATTTGTTATTAGGAACAATCCAACAGTCAAATAAGCCACATGAGAGATCACTTAGAAGAAACTCGCACACTGGCATCTGTGTCATCTTACTTCATGTATTATTGTAAGAGTAATAAGAAATTCAGTTTGTAGTCACATGCCTTCAAAAATTCCCATTGGGAATGAAACACGTGTCAGCTGATGATCATGTGCTTGGTTAGATGAGCGCAAACATAATAAAGAAGACGAAAATATATCACATGGCCTTGGACATATGGACCTACTTTTCTGGTTATTTGTCCTCAATCAGTGTTATTTAAACAAATTGTTGGAGTGCTCCAGTAAACTGTAATTGTTTCTTGAACATGCTCAAAACACACTGCTGACACTCACACTTGCCTTCTTCAAACCTCAGCCATATCGGAACCAGCTCTGAAATAATTGGTGACCTTGTTGGTGGGATGTAGTGTGTTATAAAAAGCCATCTATATTGCCATCATGCTCTCAGAAATATGCAATTCCTTCCTCACGGCCATTCTCATGCATATATCTGCCAACCTGCACCCCTCTCCACCAAAGCATTTCCCAGGGGATGATATATACTAAAGGTCTTATGCTTTATGCCATATTTTTTAAAGAATTGCCTCATCTATTTTTTTCAAATAATCATCGCCACTATTAAAAAATGCAAGATACAGGAAAGGTTGCACAAGTTACTTTATTCTGATTTGGCATGACACGCCCTGTTACCATATTGTGGGTCACTTCCAGTGACAACCAAGTGCTCTCAAAATGTTGCTGCACAGCAAAGGTAAGCAGCTTAACATTCCTAAGTAAGCACTACCGCCTACACAGTGTGACAGAACACAACAATTACCGACAAACATCATCACAAAACCAGACCACAAGACAAGAAAAACTAGATTTAACATGTTTTCAGCAACTGGTCCGATATGGATATG
Source organism: Calotriton arnoldi (assembly GCA_963921515.1). Taxonomy (NCBI): domain Eukaryota; kingdom Metazoa; phylum Chordata; class Amphibia; order Caudata; family Salamandridae; genus Calotriton; species Calotriton arnoldi. The sequence goes on along the minus strand of CAWUFW010002323.1, from coordinate 937,130 downwards.
GGGAGAGCAGGGATAGAGTCAGCTTTATTTCATGATAGTACATTCAAATTCTTCCAATGTTCTTGTCGCTCTTGTGGGGGACTTTAACCACAGATCCAAAAGAATTGCAGACTTTTAACTGCTTCCTGCTTTTTACAGTCATGAGTCCCAATTTCTACAGATGCTGGAAAAGCTTTTACTACAGCTCCCAAAGAAGGAAAGCAAAGGAGCCTCCTAGAGTCTAGACTATAGCTTATTAGTAGGAGGCAAGCTCAACCACTGTCTTCAAAAAGCGCTCCAGCAAATACTATTCCTGTCCACTCAATCTGGTCATCTGCTTTTTCCACAGAGGATGTCATTTCTTCAGCTTTCTTAGGGCTATAGGACGCTAGACATTCTGACTCTTGAAAGTGCTTCTAATACAAGGGTACAAGGAGAAGCAGGTTTCACTGTTGCCTTCTCCATGCAGGCCTGTAAGGAGGAAGATATCCTCCTTGTCTTTTTCTAGTCTTCAAAAGTTCAACTTTGTTCTGAAGTGATAGAGGGAATCCATCCTGATAATGCAAATTAGATAGTGATTGGATAAAACTCATGAATTCAATTCTAATGGGATCTCCATAGTTCAGCCTGCACCCTTTTGTAGCACTTCATTTTGACATGCTGCAAAAGAATCTTGGAAATTCCTGCTTTGGTTCCATCCAAAATGGCAAAACATTTGTACTACTGTCCAGGGATCTGTTTTCTCACCAAGAAGTTGTCATATGGACATTTTGCAATACCCCTGAAAACCCAACCTGGTTGGTTATGCAGTAAGTCTTACCCTGCTGCTAACAGAGCAGAGACAAGTGGTGTGAGATTGAAGCAGCTTGTAAGAGTTCCTGACTGTATAGCACATTTGATTGTGGACATGTGCAGATGTAATCTGTAGCATTTTTCTAGACTGAAAAAACAAGCAAAGGCAAAGCCCATACTTCTCGCATGTGAGACCTATTAGCTAATGATTGTTTTTTTCCTGTGATGGCCTCCATTCAAGCGCATAAAGATGCAGCAACCATCTCTGAATTAAGTTTCTATTCTTTGAATAAAAACATCCAAAGATGACCATCGCACATGAGTGCACTCTTCTGTTAGGGTGTTTTGAATAGTACTTCTTATACTTTAAGGAAATTCATTCAAATATGACTCATTCAACAATGTTCATGGCAACTCTGCTGGCATGTGCAGCACTATGATGAAGATGTAGAAGACAGACGATAGGGGCTAACCTTGCTTCATGTCGCTTTTGACTCAGTAGATAACAAACTGCTGCCTTTATCTTGTGTGACTAATCTTTTGTATACTAATCATTTAGTTTGTTGATGAATGTAGACGGGCTCTTTCTGTAGTCCTGAAAATGTACTGCCTGGTTAAATGGCAAACACTGGCATTGCCTCCTCACCCATTCTTTCAGAACATTTGCTCTTTAAAGACTTTGTCTTCTATCCGGGGCATATTTGATGGTGGGTCAGATCCAGGTACCGTCATCAGTACTGATGATTAAATGTTTTCCAAACTCTGGTTTTTACAAATGTATTACCATGCAACTCTTTTCTTACTTCTCATGTGTTCTCTTACCTCAGTAAGGTCAATCACAAACCTACTTTGGAAGTCATGTATAAGATCATATATGAACATTTTTAGCCTGGCTGTCTGGACAAAGGTTTTGATATCTACATTAATGAGGAAGATAAATTAGTAACTACATACAACATTGTAGCATGCCTTTGCTGGGGATGGGGAAGAGGGAGAGGATTGCACTATTCATTTATGAGTCAAGACAATGGTTTCTCTCAGCATCTTTAAGACCCTGAAGAGTTGAAACAATGGCATAATTTTGAATGGCAGGATTTAAACCCATCCAGTAGACCCCTCTTAGTCCTCAGGAATTGTGCTAATTCCCAATTGGGTTGTATCAAACAGCATTGTGAATTTAATATCAATGTGCACAAATAAAGACTTCACAATATTGACAACCACTATATCATCAAGGTAAGAATGTATAGGTAATCTTTACTGTTCATACCTCCACATTTACTGACCATGAAGATATAGAGTTAATTCATACTGTTGAGTTGATATTCAGGCAGATCATTATTAAAACCATAATATTGCATTATAATACCAAGAGTACAGAGAAGTAGAGGCATTGGAATACCCGCCCGCCCCCACCATATGCTCTATCATAGGGAGCGATAACAAAGGGGATGATGGACACGAAACCGGTCCCAGGATGCTTGTTTCCGGTCCAGGGAAGACATGGCTTGGCAGTTCGGGCTGGACTGTTCCCATGAGGCACAGGGTCAGACTGATTTGCATATGGCCATGTCTGAACTGGGGTGGTGGAGTGAGCTAAAGAATGATGATGGATTAAACCCAGATCAGTTGACTGGGGGCGAGTGTTTGATTTGCTCTAACGCTCCGTCCATGATCCCCTTTGGTATCGCTTTGTTCGCCCTAAGTTGGCAGGGTATGCCCAGACGTGGGTCCCTTGCTCACTTTGCCACTGGATTCAAGATAGCCTGGCTGATGAGGGTTTTGAACCCGAAACCGGTCCCAGGATGCTTGTTTCCGGTCCAGGGAAGACATGGCTTGGCAGTTCGGGCTGGACTGTTCCCATGAGGCACAGGGTCAGACTGATTTGCATATGGCCATGTCTGAACTGGGGTGGTGGAGTGAGCTAAAGAATGATGATGGATTAAACCCAGATCAGTTGACTGGGGGTGAGTGTTTGATTTGCTCTAACGCTCCGTCCATCATCCCCTTTGGTATCGCTATCATAGGGAGGACAAGTAATGAAACATGCAACATACCTGTCAGAGACTCAGCAGGATATATGTAGAATGGGCCGCAACCACTGGTTCTCCTAAATGAATGCACACAAATAATCTTGCACATACAAATTATCATTATACAACATCCTAATGTAGCAAACATGGAAAAGAATTATTGCATAACTTATTAGGACATTGGCTCAGGCAAATACTATGAATGTGAACAGCATAAAAAAATTACAAACATTGTGTACACAACTAACAGAAATAAATACATCGCTATGCCACTTCCCAAACAGTAAGGGCAACACCCCGTCAGAGTTTCATAGTTATAGTTCCACAACAGGAAGACCCAGCTCATCCACATAAAACTTGGCCACAAGGATTGTTTCTTTCTCATATGAATTTACAATCTAATGCAATTCAACAGCTGAACAAAACAGCTGTTAGCTATGTTTCTCAACAATGATCAAAAAGAAATTGAGAAGTGAAGAGCAATAGCCCTATTCCTATGATAACTTTGAGCAACTATTGCGAGAAACGTACACATTTAGAGCATAATATTCGTATTGTTTATTTGGCTTGTTTTCAGACTGTCTCCTTTACACCACAGATTTTTCAAATCATGTTATCAAGTGACAAATGGCCCCATTTACTAAGCCTGAGTCCTAAATAGAGAAGGAAGCACAGACAAATGAAAAGGGATGGCCAAGCCAGAGCCGAGCCATGGGCCTGACTTGGCTCTAGGAATATGTGCATGAGCTGAGTCATGAAAACGCTTGGCATGTATATCATGCAACAAATGTAATGTATAAATGTAATACAATCTCTTCAAAATTCAAAAAATTGTATTTATTCAACATGCAAAAGTATTTAATCTTAGTACATCAGATTATATCACTTCATAGACAGACACGTTTATAAATAGAGATATTTTTTAGAATATTCATGGCTTGCCCCCCAAAAGCCAATGCCGTTAGTGAACTCGGAGGCTAATCAGTAGTCATGTAAACACTCAGAGGCAGATTTATTATTTTTTCACGCCACGCAGGGCAGCAAGCAAAGTTGCTCCAGTGTGTGATAGTGAGACAGCAGAAATGTGCCATATCAACTATGATCTGATGCATTTCTGCGGTCTCCTAGCTCTGGTGCACTGGGTGCTGCCTTGCGCCAATGCAAGCATCCCTGTACCATGGTGGAAGGGTGTCTGTGCTGCAGCTGGGATTGATTTTCTGCAGAGAGGGACACCTTTTGGCACAAAAACAATCCAAAGAGGCATATTCCTCTTTCTATGTGGTTAAACATATTTCTCCTTTATACACCTGCTTAAGGGTGGTGCAGGTTTTTGACTCATTCCCTGGTTTACAAGTCTTTGTAAATCTGGGAATATGCCAAAATACATGGGTGAATGCATGAGAACGCCAATGCTGCACCCATGTACTGCCTTCCCAATGCAAGGTAACGGAAGGCAGCAATATGCTTTGCCTTGCGTTACTTTGTATTTACTATACCACAAAAAGCCACGCAAGCTGAAAACCAACACAGAGGAGCAGATCTGACTCAGGTCCCCCAGACCCTACTACTAAGCCAAGAATGCCTTTGTTTGGAGAGTGTCACACCCCAGACAACTCCCCTAAAGATATGTCCCTGTTCCAGGGGTGTGAGAGGCCCACTGCATCAAAAATATGGCTGTTCTACTTTACAGAAGGGGCATGAGGGCTCATTTTCCATGCTATTATTAAGGTTGATAGTGATGTCCAGGCATAGTGCGGAAAGGGTGAGGGAGGCAGAGGGGTCAGCCTGCTACTCAGGGTAGAAGCTATCATTAGTGCAGGAGGTATAGTAGCATTGGGGCCATGAGCGTGACAGACTCTATTGTCAGAAGTAAAGATTTTGGAAAATTTTTGTTTTTGTTAAATATATTTGCTCTTTGATAAGTCTCACATTTAGTGGGGATTATGAACTAGAGAAAAAGTACCACTAAAATGATCTCATAAGCCCTCCTGCTGCAATCAGTTCTGCCGCTGCTGCTCCCCTATTTCTTGCCATAAAGTTTTGCATGGAGGCTCAACTTTAAAACATTTTACTTCGGGGTCTCAGAGCAAAATTGTTTGCAGACCTCTGGTGTATAAGCATAAGCCAGGCACTCCAATCAGTATAGATTGCCAATATTACTATTAATAATTCCTTATGTTACAAATGAGCAGTCAGAAGCATTCCCCTATTCTCAGCATGTTCATACTACCTCCACTTGAGGTAAGAAATCAAATACTTCACTTGGAAGGTGTAAAACGCTTTCAGATCATATTTCACTCCTTCCAGATAATTCAGGAGTGCCATGGATGGTTTCTTGAGGTAGCATTTATATAGTGCTCTCAATGCTCCTCTTGAGCATTCCTTGTTTATCACTAGCTTTTTTCTCTCAATATTGCATTGTCCATTATGAGGACTGAAATATGATTTACCTTATACTAACAGTATCTAATGTCAAGACATAGGGCATTTGATGTCCTGGTACATCTGTATGTTCAATTGTAGCTGTTTCTTTTCTGTGGGCAGTTTATATAATGTAGCATTCACGTGTCGCCGCATAGTGAGGGGTAACACAGGAACAGGTCCAACTACAACAATAAAGGCTCATGGTCTTATGTAATGCCTTTTAGTATAAAGAAAACTAATACATCAATATGAAGAGGTAAAGATAAGTCAATCTATGACTGCTACTGTGAATGCATGAGAGGAATGTGCATTCTCTGTCATGGGAGTGGGCTAGCTTTCACATACCTACCAGGGTGTGATTGACATCAGGTTTTAAAGCAGTCCCGTTTTGTGCCTGCCAGTTGTATATGGTTTCCTAGATTTGCCTTATATGTGAATGTTAGAAATGGAGTTTCTGGTTGGATAGGGTATGCACCTAAGCCAGGCAGAACCCACCAGTCTAGTCAGGGCAAATAAGTTGCACACCAAAGATAACCTGTGCTCACCCTCTGGTAGCTGGGTGCAGAGCACGCAGGCTTATTATCAGAGGCAAAGTGTAAAGCATTTGCGCAACACACTCACACAAGTAACACAATGAATACAGCACAAAAAGAGACTCCATACAAAATTATTTATAGAAATATAGTGTATATTGTACACAAAACATAGACCAAAATGACACGAATCATAAACACTGCATATTATGCAATCCTGTGATAGTACTCGTTGTCCTGACAGTGCAAGAATCGAAACTGCATACATGATTACATCAGTGCATAAATGTAGCAGAAAATCAATCCAGTGAGTCCTTCTGCCACCCAGCAAGTAGCAGGCAGCAGGGCAACACAGAAGAGCAGTCTAGATGAATCCTTTGAGCAATCCTTCTGACAGAGGTTCAGTCCCAGTTCCAAAAGTGCTCTGAAAACATGGGATCAGAGCCCCTGTAATTCTACTCGAAATTGTCTTTGTTCAAGGGGGAACTTCAAAGGAAACCTTAGAAATGCACAACACTCTCTTTCAACCCCAGCCCTGGCTACACACATCAGTAGGAGGTAAGTCAGCCATTTATATGAGGGCAGGACACAGCCTATAAAAATTTAAAGTGTGAACGCCCCTCTCTCTCCCAGCCCAGGAAGACCATCAGTATGCAGATGAATGCAGATGTAACACTGTCACACCTAACCCTACCTCTGTGATGGTTGTCTGGAACGTATGCACAAATGTAGCTATCACCCAGGCCTAGGCGTGGATTGGAGTCAGGCTGCAAAGCTAAAAGAGTCATAAGCACAGAGAAATGCCCACTTTCTAAAAGAGTCATTTCTGAAATAGTGATATAAAATCGAACTACACCAGTAAGTAGGATTTATCATCATTATTTTAAACATACCAAACATAGCAATGCTACTCCTTTCTGATCAGGAATTACCACTTAAACACATATAAGGGAATTCCAAATGCAAGCCTATGAGAGGAGTAGGACTCGCAGTAGTGAAAAACAAAATAGGTTGCTTGTCGCTACAAGTACATGCCACACAATAAAGGCACATGTCCGACCTTTTACCTACACAGCACACTGTCCATGGGGCTACATAGGGCCTACCTTAGGGATGACCTATATTTAACAAAAGGTGAGTTTAAGGCTTGGCAAGTAGCTTTAAATGGCAAGTCAAAGTAGCAATAAACTGCGCATGCAGGCCCTGCAGTGGCAGGCCTGAGACATGATTGAAAGGCTACGTCAGTGGGTGGCACAAGCAGCGCTGCAGGCCCACTAGAAGCATTTATATTACAGGCCCTGGGTATATGGGTTACCACTTTACAAGGGATTTACAAGTAAATTAAATAGGCCAGTCTGGTGTAAACCAATCAAGCCATGTTTAGAGGAGAGAGCACATGCACTTTAGCACTGATTAGCAGTGGTAAAGTGCCTAGAATCCTAAAACCAGCCAAAGGAAGGTCAGAAAAATAGGAGGAAGAAGGCAAAAAGTTTGGGGATAACCCTGCTAAAAGGGTCAGGTCCTATAGTGGACTTTCATCATGTGCCAATCCCCATCCACTACTGATCTCACGTGTAAAAATTCTGTCATTGTTTTTGGAGAGGACAGCAAGAAATTCCAATTTGGTGGCATTAGGAGTATTGACATAGGACCTGATTTAGAGTTTGATGGAACAGGTTACTCTGTCACAAACATGACGGATATTCCATCCACCGTATTATGAGTCTATTATTTACTATGGCACTTGCAATATGGCGGATGGGATATCCGTCACATTTGTGACAGAGTAACCTGTCAGCCAAACTCTAAATCAGGCCCAAATCCCACAATTAGAGTTGTGCTATGAGAAATAATTTTTTTAAATATGCAGATAACCGCAGGATCAAGTCAAATCCTCAGATATTCAGAGTATTTGAGAGAGCTCTAAAATGTACTGACTAGGTGTACATGTCTTGTATTGGAGCAGCTGGGTCCAAAATAATTGTCAATTGAGGAGAGTGTACAGTAGTATATATTAGATGCAGAAGGAGAGGCGGAGAATGGTGCATGACCATGTATAAGTTAGTCAAGGGGGCACCACTAGCTGGAGATGGTATTAAAGGAGAGAGGTTACATCACAGATAGGTCATCAGTGCAGAGCTAGGGAATTCCACAGTTCTGTGTCGATCCAATAGGCAGAAACAAAGAGAATGTGTCTGTCAGTGAACTAGTGAATAAATGACAGCAATATAATCTTTAGCAAATGAGCTGTACATCTACCAGTCACACAGTCACTCATCTGAGAGTAGAGGATGAGCATCCACTTAAAAGGTAGTATAGGTGAGGTCAACTGCTCATTATGTGGAGATCCGAGTAGGGCATATGATACAAATAGGGATTCAACTGACTATAAATGGTTAAAGCTATATAGGTCAAACCTAAGTTAGTAACATAAAACAGAGAGGTGATATAATAGTTTAATGGTGGCACGTTAATGCCTCTGCATTAATTGCCATGAGGTGGCAGAAGCCAGGTTTTAAGAGAGCAGGCAGAATATACCTTAGGGATCTTGTTGAGATGTAGTCGAGTATGAGATACGAGTGTCAAACAACATGCAAGCACTAGAGATGTAAACACATGTCGTTAGTTAGACCCCTAACCAGGTTGGGGGACAACCATCTGCATACTGTAGTTTACAGGTTCAAGTTGTTAAGGCTAAAAGACAGAGTGAGGCACCCTCTGGCATGGGGAGCTAAAGTAGTAATGACGTAGCAAGAGAAAAGGAGTTACAGAATCCAGACCCAGCTGTCTGAATTAGTGGCAAGAGACTATTTCATATATTTTAGTGCAAATGGTGAACAAAGGCTAGATGGTATGAGACGACAGGTCGGGCCTGATTCTCAGAACTAACTTACGTCAAAAACGTAAAGTTAGTACTTTTTGGTATTCACAGAATACACTTACTCATTTTGGTATTCACAGAATGAACTTACTCATTTTGGTATTCACAGAAGTTAGTAGTCCTAACTTTAGGACTCCTAAATGCCTTCTGTGAATACCGAAAGTCTTAAGTTAGGATTTTTCTCAGTTTAGGAGTAGTAATGTTAGTCACTTTACTACTCCTAAACTGAGAAAATCCTAACTTAAGACTTTCGGTATTCACAGAAGGCATTTAGGAGTCCTAAAGTTAGGACTACTAACTTCTGTGAATACCGAAATGAGTAAGTTCATTCTGTGAATACCAAAATGAGTAAGTGTATTCTGTGAATACCAAAAAGTACTAACTTTACGTTTTTGACGTAAGTTAGTTCTGTGAATCAGGCCCCATATGTTCTAGTTTTCACCATCCCATTGTCGTAGTAAGGTACTTGTGTCATTCTAAAAATCAGGGGTGGTAGGTAGACTTCCCAAGGGCCACTTGACTCAGTTTACTACCCTCAGGGTCTTTATTTCTGTTGGCCCAATTTTGCAGGCACAATTCTGAAGTTCCCTATTTTGTGATGTGCTAATATCACTATATGTTGGAATATCCATTCTTGTAACCATGTGATTTAGGCCCCCTGAGTTGCCCTTTTCCAAACTTTCACAGGAATCTAAGAATTCACCAGGTCACTAGGGTTAAAGTATTTTTGGTTTTTGACATCTCTTGTCATCACTATCACTGCTAGTTCAAGTGTCCTGAATTTGATGTCCTCTTTCCAAAGTAGAGGGTGTAGGGCGAGAAACTTGAGGGTTGTTTCATAGGTTAGAACTGCTGAGATCTTGTGTTCCCTGTAACTGATTTCGCTTACCTAGCTTACCCGAATCTTTAGCCGGGTGATGCCCCTTCGGGGGCGATTCCAGCACTTTATAAATTACTTCATTCATTCATTCATTCCCTGTATTGATTTGGACTTTGTTTCTTTGCTAATGAGATGACCTCTCAAGCCTATTGATTATAAAAGAAGCAGATCCTATTTGAAAGGTAGAATTTTTATTAAGAGGCTCAATAAACATATCCTGTGAGTCCTCTGGAAATCTAAATGAGGAAAAACTCCAGGTGTAATAGCCTCCGCTTGAAGTGTGTGCAGAAGCACAGGTTGTGATCCTTTACAGCATATTCTGGAGCCCCAGCAAATAAACATTGCAATGGAGATTCCTGTCATCCAATTCAATGTTCTTCCTACATAGAAACAATATTTATTGACCCAGGCCTAGGGTGGAATTGCATTTAAGTTGTACACCCTTACAAAATCATTCAGGGGAAGTTATCCTCTTCTGGAATACAGTCATGTCCCTTTTGATGAACTCTACCTGTCAGGAGACGTAGGTCATGGTATCCTCCAATGGCCCAAATTATTTTCTGGTCAATGTAAGTTTCTTTTTTTTTTTGGGAAATATTTTTATTGGCATTTTCATAGTTATGATATAAAAACATACATCAGCAGCAAAACAATTTAGTCTCTTCGGTTTGACATCAGTATCACATTCAAACAGCAGTGGTGTACAGTCAAGCAGCAGTCTCAAATACCGGCATGGCACTGTGGGCCCCTGCCTGTCCCTCCACCCTGGCCTCCACCATAAGAGCTCATTGTGAATCAGCAAGTGAGAGTCCATAATGTGTGAGCCATGGTTTCCATATTTTCCAGAACTTTTTAGGACAGCCTCGAGCTTTGTAAGTCGTCTTTTCCCCTAACATTTACATGTCCATGCTCTTTTTCCATTCCGCCAGAGGCGGACTCACCGCAGTTCCCCATGCCTTGGCCAGGTCACGCTTCGCCACCACCATACCCAATTTTGTTTTGGGGAGGTCAATGTCGGTGGATATTCCCAGCAAGACAAACTGTGAATTAAGCGTAATTTTCTCTCCCAATATGTTTCCCAGTTCCCCCAGCAGGGTGGCCAGGTACCTCTGAATCACCGAGCATCCCCAGACCGTGTGAAAGAATGTACCTACTGACGCTCTGCAGCGCAGACATTCCGGCGTTTCCGCCCTCCCTATGCGATGCAGTCGTGCCCGGTCATAGTATGCTCTGTGTAAATATTTGAATTGGATCAGCCTAAGTGGTGACTTGATGGCCACCTCTCTGGGATGCATCAACGCCATTTCCCAGTCCAAGTCCTCCATCTCTCCAACCTCGGACTCCCATTTTGTCCGCAGTTTCTGCAGTGTGTCCGGTTTGTTATTGATTATTGTTCTATACGTCCATGAAACCGCCTTTTCTTCTAACTCCCCCATCAGGAGTCGGCCCTCTAAGGGTGCGTATTCGGGAATGTCAGTGGTGTCTAGGCGCTGCGCCCGCCAAGCATGGACCAACTGCAGATATCTGTAATGTTGTGTTACGTTCATGTCGTATTCTGCCTGCAGGTGCGGAAAGGTGACCAGCTCTTTACGGTATAATATATCTTTGAGGTGTGAGATCCCTAACAGGTCCCATTGTCTGAAACCACGCAGTTTCGTGATTTCCCTCAGTCGGTTCCCCACCCAAAGCGGGGTTTCTTTAGTAACCCGGCCATCCCATTTCATGTGTCGTTCCACCTGCTTCCATGCAATTACGACCACCCGTGTTGCTGTTAGGAGTTGTGCTGTACCCGCCCCCCCGTACAGATAATGTGTGAATGGGCGCTTGGTGAACTGCGTGCGTTCAAGTACGTATGTGGGATGGTCCCTCTATATATGGTGCCATTCATTCACAACGATTAGATGCGCTGCCTAATAATATGCCCTAAGATCTGGCAGGGAAATGCCTCCATTATATTGGTTGCGTTGCAACGTCGCCAGTGCTACCCTTGGAGGTCGCCCGTCCCATATAAATGTCCTTAGTATGTCATCAATTCTCCTGAATACCTCGGCCGGTATTAGTTGGTATGTATTTTTCAATACATAGAGAAACTTCGGGAGCACAATCATTTTATACAATGCTGCCCTGCCCAGCAGTGTCAGCGGCAAGGTCTTCCACCTCTCCGTGTCTGCGCGGAACTTTCTGAGCACCCTGTGGAGATTACGATTTAACGCCATTGTCGTATTCGTTGTGACATAGATCCCTAGGTATTTTATACCCTCTTGTGCCAACTGGAGTTGGCTTGGGCCCACTGTATAGCCCCGGTTCTTATCTATCGGGTACAGATATGACTTCCCCCAGTTGATTTTATATCCCGCGTGTGCGCCGTATGTTTCACAGCTGTCCATAATGGCCGGGAGCGTCGCGTCTGGGTTTGTGATATACATTAGGATGTCATCAGCATATAGCGATATGCGTTAGTCGGTCTCGTCGTTTTCTCCACACCTAAAGCCAGTTATGTCCTTGTGTACTCGGAGAACACAGGCAAGGGGTTCCAACACTAGGGCAAAAAGTAAGGGGGATAGCGGACACCCCTGTCGGGTACCCCTGCCTATGGGGAATTCCCGGGACATTACCCCGTTAACTCTGACCCTAGCCATGGGTTTGTCATAGAGTACGGCAATCCAAAGCATAAATACTGGCCAAACCAAACTCCTCTAAGGCAGACAGGAGAAAGGGCCAGTGGACGGTATCGAATGCCTTTTCGGCATCTAGAGATAGAAGAAGATGTGGATCTTCTCTTTTGTGCGCCACCTCCAGCCAGTTATGTAGTCTCCTCAGGTTGAGCCTTGTCGACCTTTTAGGCATAAAGCCGGTCTGGTCTCTGTGAATGAGACTAGTGATTACCACCGTGAGCCTGGTTGCTAATATTCTGGCTAATATCTTGGTCTCCATATTTATAAGGGAGATCGGGCGATATGAGCTACATTCCTGTGGCGGCTTGTCCTGTTTAGGGATCACCGCAATCGTAGCAGTCCGCAAATCTCTAGGTAGGCTTCCCATCTCATGCGCCTCCAAATATAATTGGAGGAGGTGCAGGCAGAAGAGCGTCGCGTTCAGCTTAAAAAATTCCGGGGGTAGCCCATTTGGCCCTGGGGCCTTCCCGGTTTTTAACTGGCTGATGGCTGCCATTATTTCTTTTTGTGTAATCTGTTCGTCTAGTGTCACGGACTCTTCATCCGCCAATTTGGGGAGCTGTAGCGCCGAGAGATATCTCTGACTCTGTGACACTTCGGCTAGGTCACGGTGCTTATAAAAGGACTCTTAGTGGTCTGCAAAGGCATTTGCTATTGCATCCGGGGTCAGGTGGATTCGTCCGTCTTCCGTCTGTATCTGCGAGACCCATCTACTGTCTAGCTCTTTTTTGCTAAGCCACGCTAGCAGCCTACCCGTCTTATCGCCAGCATCGTACAAACGCCTGTGCATGGCTTCTTCGTGCTGTACGTCTTTTTTGGCGAGTGCAAAATATTCCTGTCTGAGGAGTTGTAAGCTACGTAACAAGGAGGGATTATTATCCACGCTCGCTTGTGATTCTAGTTGTAATACTCGGGTTTCCAGCCCAGTGATCTCCTCTTCCTCTTTGCGTTTTTTGTGTGCTATTATGTTTTGTGCCCTATCGCGCAACACAGGTTTATACGCCTCCCAGAGCGTAATGGCCGAGTCTACCGATCCCACATTTTCTCTGAAATACAGTTCCGTAACCACCCTAATCTCCCTGGCAACCTGAGTGTCTTTGAGTTCCCATGGGTTCAGTTTCCATACCCCCTTCTGCCGTTTTGTCCTGGTCCCTACTGTGAGCCACAAGGGTGAGTGATCCAAGAGGCCCCTTGCCAAATATTCTATCTTTTGTATTTCGCCCAGTTTCCCCGCCGGGGCAAATATATAATCTAGCCTTGAGAAGGCCCTGTGTGCTCCTGAGTAGAAGGAATAAGCTCTGGTCTGGGGGTGTTGCCTACGCCATATGTCTGTGAGTGCTAACGTGTCTACAAACCATTTAAGCGGCGTCTCTTTGGGACCTCCCGTTGCTGCAGTCGTGCGGTCACTTGTGCGGTCCATGACGTCATTGAAGTCGCCCCCTATGATGTGCATGTCAGAGCCCACTTCTGGTAAAATTGCTGCAAGTTTCTCCATTGTTTGCCCTTGAAGTTTAGGTGGTGCGTATACACTGACAAAGGTGATGTGCCGCCTATTCCACACTCCTTTAACTGCTACGTATGTACCATTTGGGTCTGTCCAGGTGCGTTCTAGTCTGAAGGGTGGGTTTTTCCTGATGAGTATTGCCACCCCCCTTGCCCCGGTGGAAAATCCCGCGTGGGCCAGTGTTTTATATGCCCCTCTACCTAGGAACCGGCATTGAGTGCCTTTTAGATGAGTCTCCTGTAGGAGAATGACATCTGGTTTCAGCCTTTTAAAGTATGTGGCCACTAGCCCCCTCTTGATCTTATTCCCCATCCCGTTTACGTTCCAGGAGAGGATCGAGTACATTCCTGGATTAGATGTAGCCATCTTGGTGGTACCATGTATCCCGCCCGTTGGCACGTCTTCTTCCCCTACCCCGCTGCTGTCGTTGTCTCAGTGTTCCCATAATATCTGCCTTCCTACGAATTTGCCATATAACAATATAAGAACCCCAACTCCGACCCCCCCCACCCCATCCCCCCACACTCCCCCATTATCCAATCGACTACCCCTTGGGTCAACCGGACCAACTGTGTCGTGTATGGACTAGAGAGGTCTGTCGCCCATCCACCCACACTTACCCTCTCAAATCAACGTAAACAATTTTAAAAAAAAAAATGAGATACAAAAGAAAAAAGCAATAAACAGAACACGCGGGGTGGCGTGCGAGTTCCTACGTCTGTCCGCTGTCTTCGCGGTTTTCCAAGCCAATCACTGCTCTTCATTCTTCTGTGCCAGCCTGTTGGTTCCGAGCGGCCATGTCATTCTCCATGCCTGTCTCTCCCCGATTCTCAAGGAGATTGATGTTGTGTAACAAGGGATGTTCTTCTTCCGAGTCCGTTGTTATATCTTGATCGGTACAGTCCGCTGAGCATTGCCTGGCCATATCCTCCATCTGTGGGGGCCCTCTGAGCCTTTCTTTGCGATGTAGGCTTTCTGAGTCTGAGGCTCGGGCGCAGATCCTAGTACTCTCCTACTGCGATATGGCGTCGCCCTGAGTGTCCCGTGTTGTGCAGCCTCTCTGCTCCTTCCCTTAATGCGTCGTGTTCTGGGTCTGCTACTGCTTCCTGATGGGGCCTTCCCAGAGAGTGTTGTTGGGCCTCCCGTCTGTCTCTGGATGGGGCGTTCCTCCAGCCAATGCCAGGCATCCTCTGGAGTGTTAAAGAACAGTGTCTTTGCTTGATAGATCACTTTAAGTTTGGCAGGGAATAGAAGCATGTACGTGATTTGCATCTGTCTTAGCTTGTCTTTTACGGAATCGAACGTTTTGCGTTGCTTCTGTACCTCTCTGGAGTAGTCTGGGAACACCATGATCTTTGTATTGTCCATCCGAATGTCCCTTTTTGCCTGAATTCTCGGAGGATGAGGTCCCTGTCGTGGAAATTGAGAAACTTCTCAATCAGCGGACGTGGGGAGGCTCCCACTGTTGGCCGGCCCCCCGGTATTCTGTGTGCCCTCTCGATTATGAAACATGGCGAGAATCGTGCATTAGGGAAGGATTCCAGCAACCATTTACGCAGGTATGCCCCCGCATCTGTTCCTTCAATTGCCTCCGGAAATCCCAGAAAGCGAAGATTGTTTCTGCGTGCCCGATTTTCCGCATCATCGACCCTCCAGAGCACATCTTTCATCGCGGCCGACAAGGCCGTGACCTCACCCCGGAGGACCTGGTTGGCATCCTCAACCTCCGATATACGCTGCTCAGATTGTGTTACCTTCTCTGATACCTTCCGCAGATCCTGACGGAGCAGATTAACATCAATTTTGATCTCGTCAATTTTGCCTTCCAACACCTCCCTGGAGGACTGAATCGCTTGAAGGATGACATTATTGTCAGGTGCGTTCACAGACCCGGATGGGAGGGGGTCTGCCATCGGCAGTGGCTTGGCAAATTTGTCCATTTTCCCCTGCCTCTGCGGTTTGGGGTCCTTATCCCGTGCCATCTGCGGTCACCACCCGCGTGAACAGGGCAAGCGTGGCATCTGCAATCCCTCAGGGCACTTCTTCTGTTTGCCATCTGCAGGCTGCCCTCCTTGTGATCACTCAGTGGCGGTACCTCTAAAAGGTTTGTCCCCCCCTAGTATATTCACAGTTCTTGCCTATGCTCTTGATGGTGGGGGAGGGGATCCACCCGCCAATTGACTCGCTTAAGGCCCGCTCGCCGTTGTCTCTCCTTGCCGTGGTTAACCTGCCACCCCCTCACTAGTTCACGGGGTATCGTGTGACCAGGCCATGGGGCACGTCGTTCCTCGCTATCCCGTGTGTCCCTTGCTGTTTAAACAACTTCCTGCATGCCACTGTGTCTGTCGGCAGGGCGGGAGGGGGTGGGATCTCCCCAGCATCAAACTCGTGTGCTGTAGCCTCTGTTTTATGGCAGTCACGCTCCCCGCTCCCCACTGCCGCTTACCGTGCCAGTCTAAATATCTCCTCTGTGGCTACCGGTCTGCCCTCTCTTGCCGGTCGGGCCCCTCTCTGCAGCGTCACCTGACCTGTGATGGCTAGAGCCTCCGCCGATCACCATTCAATCCCGACACGCCATCCCTCCACCGATGTCCCGGGGCCTCCGCTGATATCTCTTCTGATGTGGCGGCAGTTCTCCGGAGCCGCAACGTGCACCGCAATGTGGCTGGGCTCCTCCGTCGCCGCCCGGGACACCACCGCTGGCGCCGACTGCGCGTCACTGGTCCTTGCGCCCGTCTCCGACCTCCCGAGTGGGGCTCCGCACCTCGGCGCCGCCGTCCTGTCTTCGGCTCAACGCAGCGCAGCAGCGGCTCCAGCACCCCACGGAGGCAGACGGCGTGAGCTGACAGAGCCAAAGGACGGGGGGGAAGGACGAGGGAAGCGTTCGCTCCTCACCGCTCCCTTCGCTCCCCTCGGTCCAATCCCCAATGCAGTCGACAGCCCTCCGGAGACACCTTCTTCACTGCTCCGAGCGGGCCGCCGCCATTTTGTCTGCGACCCTGACTCCGCTCTCCCTCTTGTTTCTCTCCGTTGCTGGACTCTCTTCGGTCATACGGACCAGTCGGAGCATGGACACCGGCGTCCTGCACTTTGCCCGTACGTTTCAAGGCAGGATCGTGTGCGTGAGCTAAGGATAACTTCAGGATCACTTGGCGGCCCTCGGAGCTCCGGTCAGTCACGTCTAGTCCGCCATGCTGCTGGCCACCCAATGTAAGTTTCTTGATCAGGGATTCTAGGGTGATTGTTGCCATGCTGGCAGGAACAACCGTCATTGCTCTCTGTTGGCCTCTTACGGCCTCAGAGAAGAGTAATTGTCCATAGGATTTGTTCCTAATCATAAAGAGTGAGAGGCAATGACTACCTCCCAGTCCTAAGGCCATCGGAAGGGCAGGTGTGGGTCAGATATATAGTTGCTGACCACTGCAGCCTGATCTCTTTTGTATGGTTGCCTTGAGAAATATGATGTTACCCAAAAGTGGTGTAATACGGTTCCAGCGAGCATTGATTATTCATGAAATCTGCCAGTTAATTTTGTAGACAGTAACAAATGTCTTTAATGTAGAGTTTGGCATCTTCAAATCAGAGACTGACGTAAAATGTCACAAAAGTGCTGCCACAGCCTGGATGAATTGAGCTAGGCAAAAGACAATACCATCAGTAATAGTAAAGTATTTGGAGCCCAAACGCAGTTTCCATTGCCTGTGACAGCTGTTACTGTCACATCTCAGGAGGCCCACAAAAGCTGTTTTCCAAAGCAGAAATATCAACATGCAGAAGGACAGAAGTCTAGTGTGGGATAAACAATCTTTGCAAGTTAGGGTTGCAAGCATGAGTGAAAGTGTCAAAATACTAGCTGTAAGCTAAAATAAAACATCTGTTAGAGCTAATCAGTCATGGCTGCACAAAACAATGGTCTCTAGCACAGCAGCCCAGTCCTCACAGTATCATGAGTGAAGTAACTGAATCAGTAGGGGCAATTATGCCATCTTATATGATCAGAACCGCACCGGCCAAAGGATGCACTGTCTATGAAAATTAAAATCAGATGTAAGAAGTAATTCATCAAAGGAATAAAGATGATAGATACAAAATGGTCACCATATAATTAGTTAAATGAAGAATCAACCTGATTTAAGAAAGCCGCCATATTAAAATATTACAATATTCCCTGTGGAGTTGCGCGGTTGAAGAATTTCTGTCATGGTGGATCAAAGAGTCACCTACAGTAGTACAGCATGTTATGTGGTCAAGCATGTAGATGCATGAGATAGGAGAATCAGACATGGGGGAGTGAGGTTGGCAGAAGGGTGGTTACAGCAGTCATAGCATTAGGCGAGTGTGAGGATGCAGAGACATTTACCAAGTATAGCTCTCCCATTAAAGTCTAGTTGATAACTGCTTCAATAAATGTAGGTTATCTTACCAGCAGTCAAGATCCATCACCATACATTGGTTTACTTTCAAAGAGTAAACTTAAATCAAGACTCAATTAATTTTCCACAAAACACTCCATGTCCACTTTCTTTCCTTTGCACCATTTGTTCCCCAACTTTCTCATCATATCTCTCAGTTCATACTCTGAGGCTGACTCCCAGACTATTTGCCAGCCATCTACTCTGCAACAGAGGATTTGGTGGTCAATCCCGGCATATTCAAGTCTTTACTCTCTGGAAAGCATTTCCAGCACATGTCATTAGATTGGGCGCCTTAGCCCTGGAAAGAAAATATAGGTTAGAGCATGTGCCTCTGATGCCTTATTTATTAAGAAACGTGAACATGTTTATTTAATTTTACGACAGAGATGCTACAGTTCTGTTTATATGTAAGATCACGATTATTGCCTTTCTGCAGTAAATTGTGATGCAGTTCTTACAGAGAACGTGCTTGAAAAGCTCACAGTGGTGACAGCTGAATGTTAATATTGTATAAAAGAGAAGACCTGTATCCCAGTTTGCATGCCTAGATTTTTAATGTTTCTGTACCCATATGTAAATCATCTGTTATTTTTTGTGAAGTGTTGATTGTTTCACCCTTGTAATTATAAATCTTGTATCTAGTGATGGATTTTTCTTTAGTTATCTGTTTGTGATATATTGTTTGTAACTTTGAGCAAGTACATGAATAACAATAAAACGCTATTTAAACAACTTCGCTGCTAGGCCTCCCCCCCGTGCTTAGCCTTTTTTTGGCTATTTGGGGTAGTTTGCGCTTAGGCCCCTATAACTATTTGTCCAAATAAGGTATCCATGCCAAATTTGCGTCTTTTCTTCCAACATATTGAGGATTCTAACGGTACCAAGGTTTTGTGAATTCCCTGGAGGGGACCGAGTAATTGGCCAAAATACAGCAAATTTTTGTTTTTTGTAGGAAAAATGGGGAAAAATTGCTGCAGAAGAAAGAATCTGCTTTTTTCCCTGCAAAAGGTATCAACAAAGGGGTTGTGCTGCTAAGATCACCATCTTCCCAGCATTCAGGAGCAGGCAGACTTTTGTAAAAAAATTAAAATCCTACACAGTTTTGGAATGTTACTGGGACATAGCCTATTTTTCCTATTTTTTGTGCTTTCAACCTCCTTCCAGTTAGTGGTAGAAATGGGCGTGAAAGCAATAATGAATCCCAGAGCATTATACATTTCTGAAATGTAGACAAAATTCTGAATTCAGAAAGGGATCATTTGTGTAGATACTTCAAGGTTTTTCTATAGAACCTAACAATTGAAATAAAACATATTGAAATTGAGTTGAAAAACAGCCATTTTCACCTGTAATGTCCTCTAAGTATACCAGATTTTTGGGGGCGTGGCCGAGCCGAGCTGAAAAAGGGCCGCTTGGTAGAGAGGCTCTGCCGGCCGAGCATATCATCCGACATTTATCCGGCGATGTACCACCGATCCCAGCCTATAACGAGGTAGATCGTGTGCATTTATTCCTGTGGCACACACTGGTGCGTTTGAAGCAGCGGAGCGCTGAGGATTGCAGCAGTGACCTGCCTCGTGATCCTGCAGCCTATCCTCAGCCCGGGGAGAGCTCTACAGAGAGTAATCAACAGCGCGTCTGCAACTGCGACTCACCGGCGAATACTTGCGGGCTGCGCCGGAGCCGTCTACATCCCTGCTGGGAACCCGGGCAGTGACTGTGGGGGCAGCTGCAGCCTACACAGAAGTGATCCTGTAGTGCCGGGGAGAGCGTGCGAGGAGCCGCGACCGACTGGAGGACCCCGCCGGCAAGCTGACTGGTGAGTGGCGTGTCTGCCTTTGCTCCGGAAGCAGAACGTGCGGCACCGCGAGGTGCGGGTGTGGCCCTTGATGCGACCCCCAGCGTTGGAGAGACTGTTGTGCACGGCGGCCCTCTGAGAGAGTGTAGTGTCTGTCTGGGAGCGACCCGTGGCTCTCAAGGGGACAGTGACCTTGCTGCAGTGACGTCCTGTGCTGGACTAGCCCCAGTGACCGGGTTCTACACAGTAGGCAGCACAGATTGTGACAGACTCTTGGTCAGCAGCACGCGGCGGTCCAATGCACTGGGATCCAGGGCCGCCACCATTTTGAGGACACGTGGGCCTCCAAGGAAGGAGAGGCCTGGCTGCCAGGTGTGAATTCGTGCACAAAGGGCACGTTGGGGCAGAGAGGTACGCCCTCCCAGGGGATATCGCGGCTGCAGCTTGTAAACACAGCTACGTGGCAAAGTACGCACCACAGAGACTTGGCATAAAAGTGACCACCCAACATACTCCAAACATGACCCGGGTGGGCTGGCTGTAACTGGGGCACGTAGCTACGTGTGCTGGTGTAGCGCACAAACAGAAGGGGGACAACAATGGGGAAAACAGACAACAAACAGGCCAAGCTGTGCTTTGATAAACACTCCACTAGACAACAGGACACGGAACCGGCGCGCCAACACTAATGCCAGAAATGCAGATGGACTCTGACCAAGAAGATGATATCAAGGCAATGCTGCATGATGTGAAGGTCAGTCTATGTGCGATAGACTCAAAACTGGACTCGCAGCGCGAATGGATCACGTATCGCAGAAGGTAGAGAAGCACGAAAACAGAAACGACGCACTTGAAATTAGAGTGTCGGATTCCGACGACCGTCAAGCAGAGGCACAGGAACAACTTCTCCACATGGACAAGGTACTCAATGTCATAAGGGCAAAGAACGAAGATCGCGGAGGAATAACGTCCGCATAACGGGAATTCCTGAGACCACGAATATAACGAATATGGAAAAATACATAGAAGGGCTCTTAAAAGACTTATTTGGGTCTGACCTGTCCGCAATGTTCCTGGTGGAGCGGGCCCATCGCACTCTGGGGCCCAAGCCTCCCCCCGGCACTCAACCCGTCCAATACTAGCTCGCCTATTAAACTACAGGGACACTGTTTTACGGATGGCCCACGAGCAAGGATCATTACAATATCAGGGCAATGCCATTGCTCTATATCCGGACTTTACCCAGGCGGTCCAGGCGGTGCGGAAGGAGTTCATCCCGGCCAAAAAACTGCTCCAAAAGGCAGGCACCAAATATGCAATGCTTTATCCTGCTAAGCTCCGGGTGCAGACTGGTAGCAGGCGCATGATCTTAACGGACGCAAGTGCCGCTTTAAAGTTCGCCAAACAGACTGCAAGGAAGCAACACGGCCAAGAAGGCGTGAGTGATACTTCACCGCGAGGCCAGCGAAGTGACAATGACTAAACAAGTAGGACCTTCCGATTACACCTCAGGTTGTCACCACCTCACCCCCGGTGGTAACAAACCAAGGGAGGGTCGGGGCGAGCTGCCAGGGTGCATAGCAACTGGTATGCCTTAGTTCGTTACCCAGTGCTACTACTAGCTTTGAGCTGGGATAAATTTGTGTGTGTTCTCCCTCTCTCTAAACTTGTTCCAGGATAAGTGTACCTGTAGTACAACATACGCTCGGCCACCCTGCTGCTTTGCGACAGGGCAGAATGCCGGCAACCTCACATTCCCCCTGGGATAATTCCCTCTAGCCCTAAGACCCAAGGGCGCATGTTTCTGGTGGGGTTGTTACATGGGGCAACACAACCTGTTTGGGGGGTTGGTGTGGGTGGAGGGAGGGTGGGAAATGTTGATGTTATTTGTTGTTCACTGCAGTATGCATTGCAAATGTCTACGCTAGCCCTAAATCCTGGGAGAAATTCACAAAATCCACGCACCGTCATCAAGAACCAGACTTGACTTCTGGCTAACATCTAAGGACTTACACTCCTGGTCCACCGAGGTCACACACCATGCCCGCACACTTTCGGAGCATGCCCCTGTTATACTAAAACTCTCAGTACCAAAGCCCTACATACAGCCATCTGCATGGTGCCTTCCCCCTAATGCGTTACTAGATGCCGTATTTAGAGAGCAGATCAGGACGCACATAACGGAGTACTTCGAACACAACACGGGTTCAGTCGACAATGCCAGGACACTGTGGGAGGCGTTTAAAGTGGTGATTCGGGGGTCCTGTATAGCTCTTCAATTCAGGGTGCTAAGGGACATCCGGGGTTGTCTAGGCAGGTAGGAGAAGGAAATACAGACATTAGAAGCGCAATACTTTCACTCCTCTTCGTCTGCAATATTAGGGCACATTCGCAGCAAACTTACAGAGTTCCAAGAAGGGGCGATTAGGGAAACAAATTTCTTGCATAAACACGCAACTGCGTGTCTATATGGCGAAGGGGACTGGCCCAGAAGGACGCTGGCAAACCTCCAGAGGCCACCCAGAGGCTCTAAGTACATCACAGCGCTTGCCACTCCTGACGACAGCATGGCGCTTACGCCAACAGCCATTCTAGACACAATGAGAAATTTTTATACGCAGTTATACACCTCCCAGTCCAACCCACCGGACTCTGTTCTGCAAGACTATTTCGACTTGCTAGAACTCCTAGAACTCCTGTGGCTCAGCAGGGCACATCGCGAGTATTTGGATGATCCACTCTCAGTCGAGGATGTGCGAAGGGTCATAAATAGCCTGCCGGCGGACAAAGCCCTAGGGGCGGACGGTCTCACGGCTACATTTTATAAGGAATACTCAGAGTTACTCGCCCCCCAACTCCTAGCAGTCTACCAAGAGGCCTCGCAGGAAGGAGCCCTGCCCAGGCCATCATTATCACACTGCTAAAGCCTGAAAAAGATCCCTCGAAGTGTGATTTGTATCGTACGCTCTCACTGATTAACTTAGATGATAAGATTTTCGTCAAACTACTGGCAAATAAACTTCAGCTGTTGCTCCAATTGATTGTCAGGCCGGACCAATCCGGATTTGTGCCGGGAAGGTCTACCTCACATAATCTTAGAACGCTATTTGCGTTACTACACTATTTCGCCCCTCACGTCCCGGCAATTGCGGCACTCTTAGACGCCACAAAGGCTTTTGATTCTTTGGAGTGGGGGTTCCTGTTTCCTCTTCTTCACAGGCTTGGTTTGAGTCCCCTATTCATACAGCAGATCAGGCTTCTATACACTTTGCCCACAGCGCGCCTTAAGGTCAACGGCTTGATCTCTGAGCCCATAACCATCACCAGAGGAACCAGGCGGGGCTGCCCCTTATCGCCTTTATTGTTTGCGATAGTGACAGAGCCCTTGACAGCCAGAATAAGGCAACACCATGCAAATCGGGGGATTGGGTTTACCACAAGAGGGCTCACCGTGTCAATGTACGCAGAAGACATTACTTTATATATGACAAACACAAGGGACAACTTCGCACCTATGACACGGGAGCTGGTGAGATATGGGGGCATGTCCGGGGTGGTGGTCAACTGGAGCAAATCCGTCATTATCCCACTGACAACAGAGACTCAGGCCTTTGACACTGAATACCCGATAGCATGGGCGGATGGCCCGACGCGGTACTTGGGCGTCTGGATTAGCAGCAACCTGCAGGAAATCTGGTCGGCCAACTACG
This sequence comes from Calotriton arnoldi, assembly GCA_963921515.1. Lineage (NCBI taxonomy): Eukaryota > Metazoa > Chordata > Amphibia > Caudata > Salamandridae > Calotriton > Calotriton arnoldi. The sequence goes on along the minus strand of CAWUFW010002323.1, from coordinate 913,506 downwards.
GTAGGGCGGTGGACTGGATAGAGGAATGAGTGAGGAGGTGGAAGACACTCCCCCTTTCTCTGGCGGGCCACATTGCTATAACGAAAATGATCATCCTGCCCAAATTACTGTATTTATTCGTTAACATTCCCGTTCCAATTACGGTACAATTTTTCAAACGCCTTAGGTCACTCATGATCGAGTTGGTATGGGCAGGGGGACAGCCTAGGGTGTCCTGGGAGATACTAACTCTGCCGCTGGCACAGGGGGGACTGGGAGCTCCGGACTTCGCTCTCTATGCCTACAGTGCCCAGGCACCATTTTTACACTTTTGGTTACATCTCATACCATTTCAGCCACATGTGGCAATTGAGATAGACAGGGTAGCACCACTCCCCTTAAGCACAGCACTATACAAAACATACAAACACCTGCGCCACGAAGTAGACACCACAGAAACATTGCGATGGGCCTGGAGAGATCTCTGCAAAAGGGCAAATAGTGACACATTATATGCTCCCTCCATGCCGTTGGCAAATAACCCACTGTTCCCACTAATCATGGATGGCAGGGCGCAGGATCGCGCGCACTTACACCATATTCAGACAGGCCAGGACCTATACCCAGGGGATAGCTTCTTAACCCTACAACAAATGTTTGGCACTGCACCTCATTCAACGCTAGACAAGCTGCTATATTATCAACTACGTGCCTCGTGCCGGGGCAGATTCAGCACATTTCCAAATCCGCCATCGATGCTGCCGGCGCTCGAAAACATAATAACTGTGGAATCGGGCCGGAAATTAGTATCTCACATTTACACCATAACACAGAGGGATTTTCCCATAGTCGTGCCAACATCACGTAGAGCATGGGAGGAGGACCTGGGGGTGGACATAACAGACGAGCAGTGGGACTTCTGTTGTAGATAGTTGGAACAATTGTCTCCTAACTGTTGACTAAGGCTCATCCACTTCAAATTTATTCATCGTCTTTACTGCACTCCTACACAGCTCCATCAGATGGGACTGCGGCCAGATAATAACTGCTGGCGGTGCGTGGCCCCCCAAATTACCTTCCTCCACTTGGCTTGGCAGTGCAGGTCTATAGCCAACTTTTGGTTGAAAATACTGTATCATATCAAGAACATAACCGGGCAGGAGCTGCCTAGCACACCACTGGTGGTGCTGCTGGGGGTTGTTCAAAATATTCCACCGCAGTCAAGGCGGCTCATAGCAATGTTACTGCTGCTGGCAAAGAGACAAGTGGCCTTACACTGGGGCGCCGCTTCCTCCCCCCCGACCATGAGGGAATGGGTCAAATATGTCACATAGACCAATTGTCTTGCTATTGGGAATTATTACTGATACAATCCCACCCCAAGGACATCTGGGGCCCATTTACAGGTTGGCTGGGTTCTGCCGCAGTGGATGACCCCTGACGCAACAGGAACTGGAGAACGGACCTCGGTCCGCACTGGGTAAAAGTTTGTTGTTAACACTGTTGAGGCCGAAATGCGTTGTTGATATGACCTGCATGTCACGATGTAGTGGAGCGAACCACTGGATTGTATTCTATCTTTTGTATTGTGGGTGCATCCCAACGTTATACTGTGTATGTTTTGTCTCCCTGGTTGGCCGGCTGTCCTGATAGCGAAGTAATGTACTGCACTTTTGTGTTATTGTTTAATGTCTTTTATACGAAATGCCAATAAAAACAATAAAAAAAAAAAAGTATACCAGATTTTTACAAGCAATATACCGTTACTTCCACAGGACCCTTCTGGTTTCTGGGTTATATAGTACTTGTAGGTTCACTTAGAACTCGAGGTACCCAGAGCCAATAACTGAGCTGCGTCTTGCAATGGTTTTTTATTGCGTACCAGGTATATAGCAATTAATTTGGCAAAATATAAAAAGTGAAAAATAGGTACCATGGAAACCTATATATTTCCGAAATAGGAACAAAATATAGAGTTTAGAAGCAGTGGTTATTTTCACATCTCCGAAAATGTGGGCACCCACACAAGCATGTGATTTGGAGAAAATGTTTCAAAATGACTTCTTTTTCACATATTGTCTTACATTTGGAAAGCAGAAATGCAAAGAAAGTCAATTGGTAATAACACTTGTTCTACTATTCTGTGTTTCCCTTAGTCTCCTGATTAGAATGGTACCTCACTTGTGTGGATAGGCCTAGTGCCCGCGACAGGAAGCTGCCCAAAAACAACTTGGACACATCACATTTTTCCAGTGAAAATTAACACTTTTTTCACAATGTGCCTAGTTGTGGATTTTGGACCCTAGCCCTACCGGAACATAAGGAAACCTAGCAAACCTATACATTTTTGAAAAATAGACATCCAGGGGAATCCAGGATGGGGTGACTTGTGTGGCTCACTCCAGGTTCTGTTACCCAGAATCTCTTGCAAACCTCAAACTTTGTAAAAAAACTAATTTTCCTCACATTTCTCTGTTGGAAAGTTCTGTAATCTGTGGGGAGCCACAAACTTACACACGCCCAGCATTCCCCAATGTCTCCCAATAACAATGGTACCTAACTTGTGTGGGTAGGCCTAGTACCCACAGCAGGAAATGGCCCAAAACGCAACTTGGACACATCACATTTTTCCAGTGAAAAGGGACCCTTTTTTTGCAATGTGCCTCGCAGTGAATTTTCCACCCTAGATCTGCCGGCACCTAAGGAAACCTAGCAAACCGATATATTTTTGAAAAATAGACATCCAGGGGAATCTAGGATGGGGTGACTTGTGTAGCTCTCACCAGGTTTGGTTACTCAGAATCCATTGCAAAGCCCAAGCTTTGTAAAAAACAAAAACAAATTTTCCTCAAATTTCTGTGATGGAAAGTTCTAGAATCTGCAGGGAGCCACAAACTTCTACCCACCCAGCAGTTCCCCAAGTTTCCCTATTAAATGGTACCTTACTTGTGTGAGTAGGCCTAGTGCTTGTGACAGGAAATGGCCCAAAATGCCATGTCAACACATCATATTTTTCCACAGAAAACTGACCCTTTTTTTTGCAATGTCCTAGCTGTGGATTTTGGGCTCTAGCTTAGCAGGCACCTAAAGAAACCTAGAAAACCTATACATTTTTTAAACCTGGACATCCAGGGGAATCCAGGAGGGGTGACTTGTGTGGCTCTCATCAGGTTCTGTTACCCAGAATCCCTTGCAAATCCCAAACTTTGTAAAAAAAAAAAACATTTTCCTCATATTTTTGTGTTTGAAAGTTCTGGAATCTGCAGGGAGCCACAAACGTCCACCCACCCAGCATTTACAAAAATCTCCCAATAACAATGGTACCTCAGTTGTGTGGGTAGGCCAAGTACCCGTGACAGGAAACGGCCCAAAACGCAATGTGAACACATCACATTTTTCCAGTGAAAACTGATCCTTTTTTCGCGATGTACCTAGCTGTGGATTTTGGACCCTAGATCTGCCAGAAAACTAAGGAAACCTAGCAAACCTATACATTTTTGAAAACTAGACATCCAGGGGAATCCAGGATCGGGTGACTTGTGTTGCTCTCACCAAGTTCTGTTACCCAGAATCCCTTGCAAAGCGCAAACTTTGTAAAAAAACAACACATATTCCTCAAATTTCAGTGATGGAAAGCTCTAGAATCTAAGGGGAGCAACAAACTTCCACCAACCTAGAATTTCCCAAAGTCTCCTGATAAAAATGATACCTCACTTGTGTTGGTAGGCCTAGTGCCCGCAACAGGATACGGCCCAAAACATACTTTGGAAACATCAAAATTATTGATTACAAAAAGACCTTGTTTTTCGAGGGAGTCACCTTCGTTTTTGATCCTGGGCTCGGCGGCCATCAAGGGAAACCTACCAATCCTAGACATTTTTGAAAACTAGACACCCGGAGGAGTCCAGGGGGGTGTTACTTGCATGGATCCCCCAATGTTTTCCTACCCAGAATCCCCTGAAAACCTCAAATTTACCTGAAAAAAAATAAAAAATTTCTCACATTTCTGTGTGGGAAAGACAAGGCTGACACAAAGTTCCTACCACCCAGTGTTCCCCCAGGTCTCCCAATAAAAATGGAACCTCACTGGTGTGGGTGGGCCAAGTACCCACCACAGGCAAGGGCCAAACATTTATTGTGGAGACATCAAAATTAACTATCACAAAACAACCTGGTTTTGCAAGGGGCACATGTGGTTTTGGTCCCGGCTCGGCAGCCATCTAGGGAAACCTACCAAACCCACACATTTTTGAAAACTAGACACCCCTGCAAACCTCAAAGTTAGCTAAAAAATCACGTTTTACTTACATTTCTGTGTGGGATCACTGCGCCAGCACAAATGTCCTACATCCCAGCGTTCCCCTTGGTCTCCGGATAAGAAGTAATACCTCACTTGTGTGGGTGTCCAATGCAGAATCGCCTAAAAACTTATTTTTTTTTAAATGTAGTGCTTAGAGTTCGCTGTGCTATCCCCTCAATCCCTATGTTTTTGGCCGGGTGGTAGAACATCTGTGCCGGCGTGGTGATCCCAGACAGAAATGTAAGGAAAATTGTATTTATTTCAGCTAAATTTGAGGTTTGCAGGGGAATCTGGGTAGGAAAACGTAGGTGATCCACTCAAGCCCGACCTCCCTGGACCCCTCAGGGTGTCTAGCTTTCAGAAATGTCTGGGTTTGGTCAATTTCCCTAGGTGCCCACCAAGCTCGGGACCAAAAACGCTGGTGACTCCCTCTCAAAAAAAGTTTTTCTGTGATTGATAATTTTGAAGTCGCCACAGTACGTTTTGGGCCATTACCTGTCGCGGGCACTAGGCCTAACCACACAAGTGAGGTACCATTTTTATCGGAAGACATGGTGGAATGCTGAGTGGGTGGAAGTTTGTGCTCCCCACAGATTCTACAACTTTCCATCACAGAAATGTGAGGAAAATGTGTTTCTTTTTACAAGGTTTAAGGTTTGCAAAGGATTCTGGGTAACAAAACCTGGTGAGAGGCACACTAGTCACCCCATCCTGGATTCCCCTGGGTGTCTAGTTTTCAAAAATGTACAGGTTTGCTAGGTTTCACTTGGTGGCGGCTGCGCTAGGGCCCAAAATCAACAGCTAGGCACATTGCAAAAAAGGTCAGTGCCTAGTGGGCTTTCTGCTGCCCTGTGGGGGTGCAGATCAGGGGAGATTGCCCCGATATGCCCCCAAGGGGGGCAAAAAGACTGTGGCCATTTTTTTGAGGGGGTGGGGCATTGGCATGCCCATTCTGGGCAGCCCTCACCCCTACATACAAAAAACACAGCATAATCCCTGGTGCCTAGGGGGCTCACTGCCCCCAGGGGGCAGATCAGGGGCTGTTGCCCCATCAGTCTCCCGGGGAGGCAGAAAGACTGTGGCTAATTTTTTGGGGAGGGTGGGGGCATTGGCATGCCCATCCTGGGCAGCCCCCACCCCTACGTATAATAAAAATAATCCTGGTGCTAAGTGGTCTTTCTTCCCCCCGGGGGGCAGATTAGGGGCTATTGCCCCATCTGTCTCTGGGGGCACAAAGAATGTGGGAGTTTTGTTTTGGGATGGGGGCATTGGCATCCCCATTCTGGGCAGCCCCCATCCTATGTATTAGAAAAATAAATAATCCCTGGTGCCTAGTGGTCTTTCTGCCCCCCCAGGGGTAGATCAGGGGCTATTGCCCCCATCTGCCTCCTAGGGGTACAGAAAGAGTGTGGCATTTTTTGGGGGGGTTGAGGGCATTGGCATGCCCCTTCTGGGCAACCCTCACCCCTGAACTTTGAAAAAAATAATCCCTGGTGCCTAGTGGGTGCTCTGCCCCCCCCGAGGGACAGATAAGGTGCTATTACTCCCCATCTGCCTCCTGGGGGTTGAAAGACTGTGGTAATTTGTTTTGGGGTGTGGGCATTGGCATGCCCATTCTGGGTAGCCCCCACCCCTATGTATTAAAAAAAAACCTAATCCCTGGTGCCTAGTGGGCTTTCTGCCCCCCGGGGGCAGATCAGGGGCTATTGCCACCATCTGCCTCCTGGGGGGGCAGAAATACTTTGGTATCTTTTGGGGGGGGAGGGTGGGGGCATTGGCATGCCCATTCTGGTCAGCCCTCACCCCTGAACTATAAAAAAATAATCCCTGGTGTCTAGGGTTCTTTCTGCCACCCCCGGGGGGCAGATTGGGGGGTCCTGCCCCCATCTTCCCCCCGGGGGGGGCAGAAAGACTGAATATGCCAATATCAAAATGGGGGGAGCAAAGACCCTTGAAGAAAATGCCTCTGGAGGTTGAGGAAGCTCTCTGCATCTCTCGAGGCAAAAAAAGAAGTAAATCCCTCTGCTATTTACAGCAGAGGGATTCAGTGCGCATGTGCACATGACGGAATGGTTCCGTCATGAGCACATGAGCTCTGTTACTTATGATGGAACCATTCCGCCATGAGCGCTGAAAGAGTTAAGCAGCTCAGATTTATGGGAGGCCTACTAAAAGTTCTTGAAAACAACTTCCTTACACTTAATCAATGATTAGACTCATTCTCTGTCAATCTTCATGCACCTCAAAGCAGATACATTACTAAATTGTGTCATTATATTGTTAATGTACTCATGTTTGGCTCGACCTTCACTTCCAGCCATGGGCTTCAGACAGCCCAGCAGGCTGCTCACTTGTAAGGCTTTGCCATATTCCTAATAATACAAGACAGTTGCAAAAAAAGTTGAATTTGATATTCCTGTCCAGAAGGAAACTATCATATCCCTTAGAAATGTACCTATGCTTGTTCCACGCATTATGGACTTCATTTACAAAAGTATGACGCAGTGCGCCACTGCAAGCCATTTTGCTGCGCCGAGCAGCGCCATTTTAAAAGCACAGGGATGAGTCGTATTAACAATAATACGATGCATCCGTGTGCTTTCCCCTACGCTGGCACACAATTGACTGCCAAACGCCCGCGCAGGCACCCTTCCTGCACAAAAACATTGATTGATGGCATTTTCCTCTTTCTATGCATGCTGCAGAATGCAGCACGCATAGAAAGAAGAAAAAACGAGGAGAAATAAAATATTTGTAAATCCGGGAATGCGTCAGGTTCCATGGATGTTGCATGGGAACACCCACAACAACACCCATGGAACAACAATTTCACACTGAGTAATGAGTGAAAGGGGCACATATTTACAAGGCCATGAAAAGTCACACAGGGTGACTTTACGTGGCCTTGTAAATATGGGCAGGCACATTGTGCCGCTGGTGCATCTATAAAAGTGACGCACCGGCGGCGCAATGGCCTCATAAATGAGGCCCTAAGTGCTCGAAGGTGGACTCACAATAGGGGGCAGTGCATTACCAATATCATAAGCATGCATTTGAATAATAAACTAGCGTAAGGAAATCCATCTTTAACAGGTTTCTAACATTTCTTGTATTTAGACTGTTTGAGTGGCTGAGGCCTGCTGATCAGGCCTGAGCTACATGTACTCAGCTTGCAACAGAAACAAGCTTTTATTTTACTCTATAAATCGACTGTACCTGACAGTTTGGTAAATAAACTATGTCTGTGCACAAATGTTTTTTGCAGTTGTACAAAGTGCAATTATATTTAGAAATCAAAATTGGAGGAGATAGAAGCTCTGGGAGAGTTCACTCAGCTTCCATAAATGTGACATTTTTAATCAAAAGAGAGCGAACTGCACGGGTGTAAGGAGCATGGGTCCCTTAAGTATTGGCCCAAAACCCCCAATCAGTAATTGCCACTGGAGGTGTAATTGATCACCACTATGGTATCTTATTGGGTGGCGTCATCATTGGGTTTCGCATCCGCGTACTCGCTTCCCCATGTGAGTGCTGCCTGCAACTGAGGAAGGGTACTGGTGAGATATGTGCAGTGAAGTCTAAAATTACCTCCTTAAATGTGAATTTGTAATGTGGTTGAACAGAATAGGGGCAAGTTTAGGAGGTGAGGGGGTGATGTTGTTTGGACGTGCTAACTGTCCTTAGCATCACATGGGAGTGGTCAACATGTTTTGATCTTTGTTGCCCTGGTGGGTCTGAGGCCTTCATCAGGACCTTAGTGATAATATTCAGATCCCTTGCTTGTTCGTTATATGCACCGTAAGTCTAATTTACTCATGCATCTTCAGTATGGTGTTGTATAGGCTTGCAATAATCCTGTGGCTTTAGGGAAAAAAGATTCAGCGAAAGTGAAAGACAAGCATTAGATGTGCACATATTATGTTATTCCTGTGAACATTTCCCTTGTTACTATGTCTACCTTTCCCAATGTAATGCACTCTGGCACCCATGTAGTCATACCTATTTCATGCAGGATATACTAGTACTGCATTGGGACGTTCTTGTGTCTATGAGTCTACGGAAGATAACTACATCTTGGAGAAGACACAAATGTGTGGTTAGTTAACCGTACACCACCAAACAAGTTCCTTGCAACACATTATTAAAAAGTACCTAAATAAATACATACACATATTTAAATATGTATATTTTAAAATATCCATAGGCTAGAGGGATAAAGAAGAGGTAGAGGGGGAAGGAGGGGAATGCTCGTTCCATACATATTTTTCTGGTAGAATTTCTAAATTCATTACTGTTTGTGTAAAGTTCTAGAAGTACTATCTGTGCTCTCAGAATCATTTTGTACATTAAATACCTTTTGATATTAGTAGCTTTGCCTCATAGGCATCAGGTAAGGTGAGGGTCCCATACCAATCTGGGAATAGACATAATGGGAAGAAGTTGGGTCTGTGTAGTAGAGACTGGTTAAAAGTATATATTGTCAATTTGGCATAAAAAGTGGTGCGGGGACATTCAGATTAAGTGCAGAATCGTTCAACTAAGCTTATAAATGGTAATGTTGCAGGAATTCGGTTTGAAAACAGAACTATGCTTTGGATCACATGATGCCAGTATGTAGGGGCTGAGTCACCGTACCACATCAGTACCTATGGGCCCAAATCCTGACTATCTCATAGTGCCTTACGTGTCCTCCTTTCCTTCCATAGTAACAGGTAGGCTGGAACCCCAGAACACAGCACTCTAGTCCTCCAGGGGAGCCGCAGTAACAGGCCATCCCCTTTCATTGTCTCACTCATGCATGCCCATAATAAACAAAGGGAAGACACAAGGAAAGTTTACAATATTTATTGAAACTATCATGCTCTATCATGAAGCAACTGTGCTGCAATTAGAAAACATATGCAACTGCGCAGAGTAATTAGCATTACCAATAAACTGTATACAATAAAAAGCTCTATCATGGTGAATGATATATATGCCGAAGCCTAACCTCACTACGTGAGCACAGTAATATATGAGAGAACTCGAGTATTACACCCGGGACCCCTGCCTGCCATTTGCCATTAGCTGGTCTGCATCTCAAATTGTGCAGAGCTGGCACGCTCGTCCCGGGACCTTTCCTCTGCTAGAAATCCTCCTCTCTGTTTTCTAAACGGCAGATCTCAGCTTATATGATAAGAAATGCCATGCTAGAAAACAGCAGCTGGGTCTTTCTGTTATATCTAAATGTTAGAATGTGTTTGTGACTGACCACAGAGAAATCAGGGCACAATGTTATTCACCCTTGTATGAAATGTCGAGACTGAGTCCCAGGAAGAAGTGCTAAACCACAAAAACACGTGCAGCCTATTTCAAAAATAATATTGTAGCACAAAAACCAATGTGCTACTTCATAACGTGTGCAAAAAAAAAGTGGCCTACAATGTGTGCAGTTAAACTAACATTGGGGAGAACTACAGCAGCCCCCGCAGGCAACTCACGGTAGTAAAAATACTGAGAATAGTAGAAACAGTGAAGAGGCACTGGAATCAATCAATCAATCATTTGTAGAGCGCACTAATCACCCGTGAGGGTCTCAAGGCGCTGAGGGGAGGTGCAGCTATTGCTCAAACAGCCAGGTCTTGAGACGTCTCCTGAAGGTCAGCAGGTCCTGAGTCTGTCATAGGTGGGTGGGGAGGGTGTTCCATGTCTTGGCGGCGAGGTAGGAGAATGATCTTCCGCCGGTGGTCGTCCTGTGGATGTGTGGAACGCTGGCGAGGGCGAGGTCAGTGGAGCGAAGCTGGCGGTTCGGGGTGTAGAAGGTGAGTCGTTTGTTGAGGTATACTGGTCCAGTGTTGTGGAGTGCTTTGTGAGCATGGGTGAGGAGCTTGAAGGTGATCCTCTTGTTGACTTGGAGCCAGTGCAGGTTTCTCAGGTGGGCTGTGATGTGGGTGCGGCGGGGGATGTCGAGGATGAGGCGTGCGGAGGCGTTCTGTATGCGTTGTAGTCTTTTCTGGAGTTTGGCCGTGGTTCCTGCGTAGAGGGCATTGCCGTAGTCCAGTCTGCTGCTGACGAGGGCCTGGGTAACTGTCCTTCTGGTTGCCGTGGGGATCCATCTGTAGATCTTGCGAAGCATGCGGAGGGTGTTGAAGCAGGAGGAGGAGATGGCGTTGACTTGCTGGGTCATTGAGAGCGATGAGTCCAGGATGACCCCCAGGTTGCGTGCATGGTCGGTGGGTGTCGGTGCGGCTTCCAGTGCGGTCGGCCACCAAGAGTCGTCCCAGGCGGAGGGGGTGGAGCCGAGGATGAGGACCTCTGTCTTGTCCGAGTTCAGTTTCAGGTGACTGTTATTCATCCATTCAGCGACGGCCTTCATGGAGTTTGGTTTTGGCGGTGTCGGTGTCCTTGGTGAGGGAGAGGATCAGCTGGGTGTCGTCGGCGTAAGAGACGATGTTGAGGTTGTGTGATCGGACGATGGTGGCGAGCGGTGCCATGTAGACGTTGAAAAGGGTTGGGCTGAGGGATGATCCTTGGGGTACGCCACCGTACAGACTCAGGACAACCACGCAGCCTACAAGACCGCCAGCCACAAGCACCACCAACTCATTCGAGCCACCAAAAAGACCTCCTTCAAGGAATGGAGTGCTGTTCTTCAGACAGCCCCTGCAGAGGCAGCAATGGTGATTTAAGCCATCTTAGGTGTTTGTACTGGCAAGGGAAACTACATTTTTCGTGTTCGAAATGTTAGAACAGTCAGAGATAACGCTCGTCTTTTTTAATGGAGTCTTTTTAAGAAAACTTGGAAAAAATTAGGGCCAAGTGGGCACTAAATAAACACTTGGTTTTATTGCTACTCATCGCCCGGCACCTTTACAGACCCAATGGGGAATATGCTGCCTTGAAAAACCGAGCAAGTAGTCTTCACCTAAATTGTACTCACCCTTCCTGGATAGAGGGCGTTGTGAGAGTGGTCATCACTCATGAAGCGATCAGCAATTTTAGCAGTTAGTTAGATTAATTAACCCTGTACCTGGATTAACTCGGATTGTTTTTAAGAAAGAGGTCTGAATGCTCCCCCTCTTTCACAAAATGACATGGATAGTCCTACATGTCCTCGTGATCATGAAACTAGACATAGAAGTGACGTTTTGAAACTTTTGTGTGTTTAATGAATAGAAATGCAAAACAGCATAGTCATTTGGTATTGAGTTGACTGTTTAGCCAAATCATAAAACTAGAGATAATAAGTTTATTTATAAGAAAACTGCATGCAGTAGTTTCTTATTTATTAAAATGAGGGTTTTGTTCATCCTATGTGAGATCTAGCAGTAAGGATGGTGTGTGCACTTCACTAGTTGTTGGTAGATGTGTGCCGCTGTACTAATATTTTCGTGGGGCTCTAGCCATACCCTAAGGTTGGTGTTTGAATCATCATTGCTTATTCTCCCTACCGCAATAGGGCTTAGGTCGCTGCCTGTCAATATTGTCTCAAATGTATTAATGGAGGCTGAGCTCTCGGAAGCTGTAGGTCCTGAGGAAGCTGCATGGAGACCCTGTATGTTTAGAGGGTTTTATGTGAAGTAGTCTGTGGGACGCGGTTGAAGCAGGGTTTTTCTGGTTATCAAATGCTGCATCTTTTTGTAGGGTTACGGCGAGTTGTGTGGTCATTCGCAATGTTGGAGCACTGATGGTTGTCCCCAGGAGGGTATAGCTCAGAGGTCTTCAAACTGGGGGGCAGGCCTCCCTGGAGGGGCCTTAATTGTTCCCAGGGGGGCCAGGCACTGACCAAGAGAAGCATCATCCTGATAAGATAAAAGTGGAAAAATGAGTATCAGTAAGCCACTCCTTAATGAGCCATCACTAACACCTTCTATTATTTATATAGTGGCTGGGAGTAGGTGTCAAAAGGGTAGGGACTCCAAATATTCCTTGAACCTCCCCCTCCCACCATTACTGATAATCACACTTTACTAAGGCTCGGCTGACCAGAATAGTATATTTGGTAATCATGTACTTGATTGCATTTTTAAAAAGGGTAGCAGAACTTAACTGCAATATTTAAATATATGTAGACATATTTAAATATTGCACATTTATTTGAATAATTGTTAGAAATTCTGGAGGAGTGGATCATTTTTTGGGGGAGTCCCAGCAATAAAAAGTTTGAAGACCACTGGTATAGCTTCTTTGTTGGTCTCTGGTAGATTCCATATTCAACAAAAAGAGAGAAAGGGTTTTTACAAAGGGAATACTCCCAGTCCCCTTGGGATATGAACCATAAACAAATGAAGGAGTATACCCCGAAGATAAAAGATATCAACGAGATAAAGAGAGGAACAAAAAAGGAAAGAATTCCTTTTTTTTAAAAAGACCCCTCACTCACCAACCTAGTTGGTGACATGCTTCATCATTGGGGTCCCACCCGAGTAGCCGAATGCCACCCAGGTGTGCTTCAACACCTGATTACAGTGGAGCTGGTTTGTCGCAACAATGGTGCAAGTGAGTGAAATGGTGAGTTTAAAATGGTCTTTATTGACTCCCTAAGAATTTAATATGGAGCAATAAGACAAGATTAAAAGCAAAGTGAGATACCCGAGTAGGTTAAATTGACCTGCGGTATCTATGTAAAAAATGGTGATCGTGGTGGTCTACATGTTTCAACCTATTAGCGATACTACTAGGTTTTCTTCAGGACCTATCTCAATGACCCGAGCGGTATGCACACGCTAAGGTGCACCCGTCTCTGAGTCAGTTGTGAGCCACACCATATACTTACAGTATGGTAACCTCTCAGCCTTCTGTGAAAGGTAAACAATCTGGAAGAAAAATAAATAGTCACACGTAGTTTTAGTTATTAGCGTGTGCTGATCATTCCATTCCTCTCATTAATGGCTCCATTGTATGCTTCTCAGCGTGGTACGCACAATGTAGCAGACACACTTTGCACGCACACCATGCACGGCGTGCTGTGCTGATTGTTACATTACTCTCGTTCGTGGCTCCATTGTGAGCTTCTCAGCGTGGTACGCACAGTGCTGCACACATCCCATGCACGGCGTACAGTCTAGTGCATTGTGAATTCACAATATAATGGTGATAATTAACCATTGCTGAACCGGAGTGACAACCCACCCCTGTTCGTGGTAACAGACCCATATTCATCATTTTAGCATGTGGGTGTCTCATTGCTCATTCGAAAGATGAGCGTATACTATGGCTGGAGCTTAATAAAATAAATGCGTGCATTACTACTGCCAATATCAAAAGACTGTTAGACATGCGGGGGAGAAATAAGGCTTATTATAGACTAGCTTTTGTCTTGCCTCATGGAGACCGTGGGGAGAGGCGCTGGCTATAGTCACACTCTGTGGGCCTGATTCACAGAACTAACTTTCGTCAAAAACGTAAAGTTAGTACTTTTTGGTATTCACAGAATACACTTACTCATTTTGGTATTCACAGAATGAACTTACTCATTTCGGTATTCACAGAAGTTAGTAGTCCTAACTTTAGGACTCCTAAATGCCTTCTGTGAATACCGAAAGTCTTAAAGTTAGGATTTTTCTCAGTTTAGGAGTAGTAAAGTTAGGACTCCTAACTTTAGGACTCCTAAATGCCTTCCGTGAATACCGAAAGTCTTAAAATTAGGATTTTTCTCAGTTTAGGAGTAGTAAAGTTAGGAGTCCTAACTTTACTACTCCTAAACTGAGAAAATCCTAACTTTAAGACTTTCGGTATTCACAGTAGGAATTTAGGAGTCCTAAAGTTAGGAGTCCTAACTTACTACTCCTAAACTGAGAAAAATCCTGACTTTAAGACTTTCGGTATTCACAGAAGGCATTTAGAAGTCCTAAAGTTAGGAGTCCTAACTTTACTACTCCTAAACTGAGAAAAATCCTAACTTTAAGACTTTCGGTATTCACAGAAGGCATTTAGGAGTCCTAAAGTTAGGAGTACTAACTTCTGTGAATACCGAAATGAGTAAGTTCATTCTGTGAATACCAAAATGAGTAAGTGTATTCTGTGAATACCAAAAAGTATTAACTTTACGTTTTTGACGTGTTAGTTCTGTGAATCAGGCCCTGTGGATGTAAAAAACACAATAGCATTGCAGTTTCCAAACACATACCTTTGTATTGAGAGATCGTGTTACAGCGGAGCCCACCCGCATGGGATCAATACTCACTTCGTCAAACCATGCCGCTTGCTCTTCAGCCTAGGTACACGCCCGGCACGGAGACCCGAGGATCTCCGTGTCTGCATCTCCTCGGTATTTAACCCAGAGTTTGGATGCTGTTCTTCCTGACGCGTGGCGCGTGACGCATGACGCTGTCACGTGACCACGTAGCGACGTCAGGTGGGTGTGGATAAGGGGCCAGTCTGTTTTGTTGTAGATAGAGTCGAAAAGGGACCGAAAGCCACTGACATGTTAACTTTATAAGATACTGCAAAAGTTATTTATATGTCAAGGCTTTTCGTTGGGTAAAATTCCAGAAATGAACCTCGTTATTACAGAATATGTGTGCTAAAATGTTTATAATTATAGAAACGAATATTGTATCCCCCTCATCATGTGTAATTAAAATGAGCTCCCGCTTGGAAACCCTATACATGTGTTGTACATCCGAATTCTATCAAGGAAATGGACCTGATTTTACTAATGAAATGGACCTCATTTCACTAAAGTAGGCGTCTCAAAGCATTAGTAAAACAGCAAAGGTGGATCTCATTTTTACATGTGATTAAAATGGAGCTCTGCATTGGAGACCCTCTATAATTATTGCATAATCAGGTTCTGTCAAGGTACTATTGGACGGAAAGACTTAAGAAATACAGTGATTCGTAAAAATAGGGTACACATGTGTTTTGTCTCACGTTGATGTCAGTGACCATAGGAAGTTATCTTGGTTGTACTGAGTTCCACGCAATGTTATCGTTTAGCCCATTCTTGTGTGTAGACAATCTATATACCCAGCGTTGCTCTTTTTCAAATAAGCATTGTTGGGTCTGTTCTTTGGTTTTTATTTGTTCTATTATTGTCCATTTCATGTCATTAGTGGTATGGTTGACCTGGAGGAAGTGTTCAGTGAGTTTTGGTTGTTGCTTTTCTGCACCTAATGGTGCTGCAATGTTCACATATCCATTGCTTGATTCTCCTTCCAGTCATACCAACATATTGTAGGCCGCATGAGCATGTTATGAGGTAGACAACATTCATACTGTTGCAGTTTATATGTACCCGTTGTGTCCAAACTTTTCCAGGTTCCAGGTTTAGGGTTTTTGTTGCAGTTGTTAGATGGCAAACACTACAGTTGCCACAGGGGAAGTGGCCCATGATGTTCGGTAGGCCCCATGCGTTCAATACAGTGGGTGTGTTGTCTTGATCTCTTTTTCTGGGACGGGTGTTTACCAGTGTGTCTTTCAAACTCCTTGCTTTTCTGAAGGAAAATAGCGTTTTTTGCCAGTGTAGGTTGCCTGTCTGGAGAATCCCCCAGTGTTTGTTAATAGAGCGGGTCACCTGGTTGGAGTCCGTGCTATACGTTGTGACACATGCCAATGGTATGTCTTTCACTGTAGTTACTTTGTCTTCTTGTATGGCATCCCGAGGTTGATTCCGAGCACGTTTCTGACACGTGTTCAGTATTTTATCTGGGTAGCCTCTCTCAGATAGTTTTTTGGAGAGGTCTGCGCTTTGGTACGGTAATCTGTGATTTTGCTGAAATTGCACCGCAATCTGAGGTATTGACCGTAGGGCAAATTTTCCCTCAATGTCCTTGGGTGAAAGCTCTCGAACCTGAGTAAGTTGTTTTTGGCAGTTGGTTTGTGGTATGTTCTTGTCTCCAGTTTCCCATTTTCCTTGGTGATTATAATATCTAGGAATACCATGCTGCTGGAGTCCATTGAATGGGTGAACCTCAAGTTCCTATCGAGGTGTTGATCCATGCGATGAAATCCAGTAAGATGTTGTTAGGTCTTTACCAAATGACAAGGACATCATCAATGTATCTCTTCCAAAACACTACGTGTGAACAGAAAGGGTTGGAGTCACCTAAAATATATTTCTTCTCAAAATCGAAGACGTAAAGCCCTGACACACTAGGGGCGAAGGTACTGCCCATTGAAGTCCCGCCAATCTGGAGGTACAAGTCCCCCTCAAATTCAAAGTAGTTTCCTTTTAGGGCTAGTGTGGCGCACTCGAAGATGAAATGTTTCGGTGTTTTGAACATCCAATCTGTCTCATTAAGAGCTTTTCTAAGCACTTCCAAGGTGTTATCCTGAGGAATGCTCGTATACAGGCTTTCAATGTCAAAGCTCACTAGGATCGTTGTCTCGTCCACAGTGATATCCTTTAAGAGGTTCAGTAAACTCTTAGTGTCCTGTAAATAGATTTCCGAGTTTTGTACCAGGGTTTTTAGGAAGAAATCACAAAAGCGTGACAGGGGTTCGAGGAGGGACCCTATTCCTGACACGATTGGTCTGCCAGGCGGAGGACTTTTGTTTTTGTGCATTTTGGGCAGTGTGTAAAAATAAGGGATTTTACCCTCGCCGTTTGTTAGAAAATCAGCCTCCTGTTTTGATATGTATCCATTGGTTTCGGCAGAATCTACCAGGGATCGTATTTCTTGTTTCAGATCCAGTGTGGGGTTGGTTGTTAGAGGGACATAGTTTTTCTTGTCGGCTAGTAGTCGACGGCATTGCGCTTGGTAAGCAGTCTTGTCCTGCACTACCACTCCTCCCCCTTCGTCCGCCTGTTTTGTGACGATATTATCACAGTTCTTCAGATTTTCCAGGGCCAGATTCTCATCCTTACTCATGTTGAAGAATGGTTGTTTTGCCTCCAGTTTTTCAATTTCATTGAAGATGGCTTGCTCGAATGCTAGTACCTCAACAGGGATAGTGTGGGGAGGAGGTATAAATGTGGATTTTAAACGTAAGCCTGTCTCACAATGATCCTGAGTCGGTGCTTTATCGCCTTGTTTTTCAAAAAAGGCTTTCAACTTAAGTTTCCGAAAGAAACCGGACAATTCGTAATGGAGACTGAATTTGTCCAGTCTGGTTGTTGGAACAAAGCCAAGACCTTTGTTCAGGACTTTTTCTTCCATCGTAGAGAGGGGTCTGGAGGATAGGTTGGTGACTAAACCCTGCTGTTGCTTGTCCCCGCCAGTGGTTCCTGTGTTCTGCTCCTTGTATTGTTCCCCACTGGGTTCTCCTTCTCCCAGTGTACCTGGTTCTGTCCCTTTCTTCTGCCCCTTCCCCTTCTGCCCCTGCCTAAAAAAGGCGGCCTGAATGTGTTCTGTGGGAATAGAGGTTGTGGGAACGGTGGTTGCCAACCATACATTGGGTATTGTTGGTGAGGGTTATAAGGACCTTGAAACCCCCCCATCATCGGGGCATTGAAAGTTGTCCATGTGTTTTGGGGTCTGTTTCTCCCTCGTTGTCTGAACCTTCCACTCCCTGAGATTGAGCCACTGCTGGCAGAGGAGTCATCACTAAAGAGATCAGAGATCCTATCTGCTCTCACCGGAGGTGTGAAATCAGGGTCTGAGTAAGGATAAGTTTTTACATAAGAAAAACGCTTGAGGTCTTTCTGAAATTTCTGGACCTTCTGTTGCATTAAATTATCCTTATATTCGTTGATTTCTTTATTCAGCTCATCTAGTTTCCTTTTGTAGCCTGTGATAGTGGTCTTAATGTGGTTTTCTGTGAGTTGTATTTCTACCAGCAGGGTCTCGGATAGTCTTACAGCTGTCTTAATAATTAAGACAATCAAGTCGCGTGTGCAATGCCACGCGATCTAGGCCCAGTCTTTTCTAAACACAGGATCCTCCAAAAAGATTTGTGGTACATTTGTGACAAGTAAACCCTTGGGTACCATGTTGTTCCTGAGATATTCGGTTAGTATAGTGCCGTGCAGTATTGTCCTGATCCTATTCATTTTCATTTGTGATAGCCTGTCCCAATCTGTTGTTTGTGATATTGTTTGTGGTATGCTTGCGTCAGCAAACAGGGAGGGATCTCTCAAGATAGCATCAACTTCTTCAGTGGAAAATAATAGACCTTGATTTTCCCCCATGTCTGTCAGTCAAGTTTAAGCTCCAAATAGATCAACTCTCACAGCTGTGCGCTGCCTTAACTATATTCAACAAAAAGAGAGAAAGGGTTTTTACAAAGGGAATACTCCCAGTCCCCTTGGGATATGAACCATAAACAAATGAGGGAGTATACCCCGAAGATAAAAGATATCAACGAGATACAGAGAGGAACAAAAAAGGAAAGAATTCCTTTTTTTAAAAATGACCCCTCACTTACCAACCTAGTTGGTGACATGCTTCATCATTGGGGTCCCACCCGAGTAGCCGAATGCCACCCGGGTGTGCACACGTAGTTTTAGCTATTAGCGTGTGCTGATCGTGGAACGCTAATAACTAAAACTATGTGTGACTGTTTATTTATCTTCCAGATTGTTTACCTTTCACAGAAGGCTGAGAGGTTACCATACTGTAAGTATACGGTGTGGCTCACAACTGACTCAGAGACGGGTGCACCTTAGTGCGTGCATACCGCTCGGGTCATTGAGATGGTCCTGAAGAAAACCTAGTAGTATAGCTAATAGGTTGAAACATGTAGACCACCACGATCACCATTTTTTACATAGATACCGTGAGGTCAATTTAACCTACTCGGGTATCTCACTTTGCTTTTAATCTTGTCTTATTGCTCCATATTAAATTCTTAGGGAGTCAATAAAGACAATTTTAAACTCACCATTTCACTCACTTGCACCATTGTTGCGAAAAACCAGCTACACTGTAATCAGGTGTTGAAGCACACCCGGGTGGCATTCGGCTACACGGGTGGGACCCCAATGATGAAGCATATCACCAACTAGGTTGGTGAGTGAGGGGTCTTTTTAAAAAAAAGGAATTCTTTCCTTTTTTGTTCCTCTCTGTATCTCGTTGATATCTTTTATCTTCGGGGTATACTCCTTCATTTGTTTATGGTTCATATCCCAAGGGGACTGGGAGTATTCCCTTTGTAAAAACCCTTTCTCTCTTTTTGTTGAATATAGTTAAGGCAGCGCACAGCTGTGAGAGTTGATCTATTTGGAGCTTACACTTGACTGACAGACATGGGGGAAAATCAAGGTCTATCATTTTCCACTGAAGAAGTTGATGCTATCTTGGGAGATCCCTCCCTGTTTGCTGACGCAAGCATACCACAAACAATATCACAAACAACAGATTGGGACAGGCTATCACAAATGAAAAAGAATAGTATCTGGACAATACTGCACAGCACTATACTAACCGAATATCTCAGGAACAACATGGCACCCAAGGGTTTACTTGTCACAAATGCACCACAAATCTTTTTGGAGGATCCTGTGTTTAGAAAAGACTGGGCCCAGATCGCGTGGCATTGCACACGCAACTGGATTGTCTTAATTATTAAGACAGCTGTAAGACTATCCGAGACCATGCTGGTAGAAATACAGCTCACAGAAAACCACATTAAGACCACTATCACAGGCTACAAAAGGAAACTAGATGAGCTGAATAAAGAAATCAACAAATATAAGGATTATTTAATGCAACAGAAGGTCCAGAAATTTCAGAAAGACCTCAAGCGTTTTTCTTATGTAAAAACTTATCCTTACTCAGACCCTGATTTCACACCTCCAGTGAGAGCAGATAGGAACTCTGATCTCTCTAGTGATGACTCCTCTGCCAGCAGTGGCTCATGCTCAGGCAGTGGAAGGTTCAGACAACTAGGGAGAAACAGACCCCAAAACACATGGCCAACTTTCAATGCCCCCATGATGGGGGGGTTTCAAGGTCCTTATAACCCTCACCAACAATACCCAATGTGTGGTAGGCAACCACCGTTCCCACAACCTCTATTCCCACAGAACACATTCAGGCCGCCTTTTTTAGGCAGGGGCAGAAGGGGACGGGGCAGAAGAAAGGGACAGAACCAGGTACACTGGGAGGAGGAGAACCCAGTCGGGAACAATACAAGGAGCAGAACACGGGAACCACTGGCGGGGACAAGCAACAGCAGGGTTTAGTCACCAACCTATCCTCCAGACCCCTCTCTACGATGGAGGAAAAAGTCCTGAACAAAGGTCTTGGCTTTGTTCCAACAACCAGACTGGCCAAATTCAGTCTCCATTGCGAATTGTCCGGTTTCTTTCGGAAACTTAAGTTGAAAGCCTTTTTTGAAAAACAAGGCGATAAAGCACTGACTCAGGATCATTGTGAGACCGACTTACATTTAAAAACCACATTTATACCTCCTCCCCACACTATCCCTGTTGAGGTACTAGCATTCGAGCAAGCCGTCTTCAATGACATTGAAAAACTGGAGGCAAAACAACCATTCTTTAACTTGAGTAAGGATGAGAATCTGGCCCTGGAAAATCTGAAGAACTGTGATAATATCGTCATAAAACAGGCGGACAAAGGGGGAGGAGTGGTAGTGCAGGACAAGACTGCTTACCAAGCGGAATGCCCTCGACTACTAGCCGACAAGAAAAACTATGTCCCTCTAACAACCAACCCCACACTGGATCTGAAACAAGAACTACGATCCCTGGTAGATTCTGCCGAAACCAATGGATACATATCAAAACAGGAGGCTGATTTTCTAACAAACGGCGAGGGTAAAATCCCTTATTTTTACACACTGCCCAAAATGCACAAAAACAAAAGTCCTCCGCCTGGCAGACCAATCGCGTCAGTAATACGGTCCCTCCTCGAACCCCTGTCACGCTTTTGTGATTTCTTCCTAAAAACCCTGGTACAAAAATCGGAAACCTATTTACAGGACACTAAGGGGCCGATTCCGATCTCGGCCGGTAGGGCTCCGAATCGGATTCGGCTTAACCGGATCCGATTTGGAGCCCTATTTCCCGACCGAATCGTACGTGCGTCCGGGCGAGCGAGTACGATGCGAATTCGCCGACCAACTCGTCCGGGCGTCCCAACCGCTCCGACCGACTCGTTCCCGGGTCGAACCGCACCGACCGACTCGCTCGGACTTGACTCGCACCGCGCAATGGAGACGTTCCCCGGCTGGGTAAGTACGATGCGCGCCGCGAGCAGTCCGACCGAGCCGCGCACTCCGGCTCGAAAGAGCAGTCGGAGCCGTACTTCAGGGGTCCGTGTCGGACCCCCCCCTGTACGCGTAGCCGCGCGAGTCGCACACAGGGGGGACCCATGGGTCCCCCCACCTGTGCGTGTATGGCGCGACCCGCTTTGACGCGTACCCGCTGCAGGGGGCGCCCTTGTCCGCCTCGCACCCATTGAGTCAATGGGAGCCCGCGTACGCGTTGTACGACAGGCTCCCATTGACTTCAATGGGAGTCCGACCGACTCGAGTCCGATGGCATACGTGCGCATCGTACTCGTTCGGTCGGGCTGCTAGGGTCCGATTCGGTCGGAAATCTCTCCGAGTCCGGCTCGGTCAGAGAGATTTCCGGCCCGAATCGGAATTGGCCCCTAAGAGTTTACTGAACCTCTTAAAGGATATCACTGTGGACGAGACAACAATCCTAGTGAGCTTTGACATTGAAAGCCTGTATACGAGCATTCCTCAGGATGACACCTTGGAAGTGCTTAAAAAAGCTCTTGATGAGACAGATTGGATGTTCAAAACACCAAAACATTTCATCCTCGAGTGCGCCACGCTAGCCCTAAAAAGAAACTACTTTGAATTTGAGGGGGACTTGTACCTCCAGATTGGCGGGACTTCAATGGGCAGCACCTTCGCCCCTAGTGTGGCAGGGCTTTACATCTTCGATTTTGAGAAGAAATATATTTTAGGTGATGCCAACCCTTTCTGTTCACACATAGTGTTTTGGAAGAGGTACATTGATGATGTCCTTGTCATTTGGCAAGGACCTAACAACATCTTACTGGATTTCATCGCATGGATCAACACCTGCGATAGGAACTTGAGGTTCACCCATTCAATGGACTCCAGCAGCATCGTATTCCTAGATATTGTAATCACCAAGGAAAATGGGAAACTGGAGACAAGAACATACCACAAACCAACTGCCAAAAACAACTTACTCAGGTTCGAGAGCTTTCACCCAAGGACATTGAGGGAAAATTTGCCCTACGGTCAATACCTCATATTGCGGCACAATTGCAGCAAAATCACAGATTACCGTACCCAAGAGGTCGACCTCTCCAAAAAACTATCTGAGAGAGGCTACCCAGATAAAATACTGAACACGTGTCAGAAACATGCTCGGAATCAACCTTGGGATGCCCTACTAGAAGACAAAGTAACTACAGTGAAAGACATACCATTGAAATGTGTCACAACGTATAGCACGGTCTCCAACCAGGTGACACGCTCTATCAACAAACACTGTGGGATTCTCCAGACAGGCAACCTACACTGGGAAAAACTGCTATTTTCCTTCAGAAAAGCAAGGAGTTTGAAAGACACACTGGTAAACAGCCGTCCCAGAAAAAGAGATCAAGACAACACACCCACTGTATTGAACGCATGGGGCCTACCGAACATCATGGGCCACTTCCCCTGTGGCAACTGTAGTGTTTGCCATCTAACAACTGCAACAAAAACCCTAAACCTGGAACCTGGAAAAGTTTGGACACAACGGGTACATACAAACTGCAACAGTATGAATGTTGTCTACCTCATAACATGCCCATGCGGCCTACAATATGTTGGTATGACTGGAAGGAGAATCAAACAAAGGATATGTCAACATCGCAGCACCATTAGGTGCAGAAAAGCAACAACCAAACTCACTGAACACTTCCTCCAGGTCAACCATACCACTAATGACATGAAATGGACAATAATAGAACAAATAAAAACCAAAGAACAGACCCAACAAAGCTTATTTGAAAAAGAGCAATGCTGGGTATATAGATTGTCTACACACAAGAATGGGCTAAACGATAACATTCCGTGGAACTCAGTACAACCAAGATAACTTCCTATGGTCACTGACATCAACGTGAGACAGAACACATGTTTACCCTATTTTTACGAATCACTGTATTTCTTAAGTCTTTCCGTCCAATAGTACCTTGACAGAACCTGATTATGCAATAATTATAGAGGGTCTCCAATGCTGAGCTCCATTTTAATCACATGTAAAAATCAGATCCACCTTTGCTGTTTTACTATTGCTTTGAGACGCCTACTTTAGTGAAATGAGGT
Organism: Calotriton arnoldi; assembly: GCA_963921515.1. NCBI lineage: Eukaryota > Metazoa > Chordata > Amphibia > Caudata > Salamandridae > Calotriton > Calotriton arnoldi. The sequence continues at coordinate 890,042 of CAWUFW010002323.1, read as the reverse complement.
CCATTTCATTAGTAAAATCAGGACCATTTCTTTGATAGAATTCGGATGTACAACACATGTAGAGGGTTTCCAAGCGGGAGCTCTTTTTAATTACATATGATGAGGGAGATACAATATTCGTTTCTATAATTATAAACATTTTAGCACACATATTCTGTAATAAGGAGGTTTATTTCTGGAAGTTTACCCAATGAAAAGCCTTGACATATAAATAACTTTTGCAGTATCTTATAAAGTTAACATGTCAGCGGCTTTCAGTCCGTTTTCCACTCTATCTACAACAAAACAGACGGGCCCCTTAGCCACACCCACCTGACGTCGCTACGTGTTCACGTGACCGCGTCACGCGCCTGGAAGTACAGCGTCCAAACTCCGGGTTAAATACCGAGGAGATGCGGACACGGAGATCCTCGTGTCTCTGTGCAGGGCGTGTACCTAGGCTGAAGAGCGGACGGCATGGTTTGACGAAGTGAGTATTGATCCCATGCGGGTGAGCTCTGCTGTAACATGATCTCTCAATACAAAGGTATGTGTTTGGAAACTGCAATGCTATCGTGTTTTTTACATCCACAGAATGTGACTATAGCCAGCTCCTCTCCCCACGGTCTCCATGAGGCAAGACAAAAGCTAGTCTATAGTAAGCCTTATTTCTCCCCCGCATGTCTAACAGTCTTTTGATATTGGCAGTAGTCATGCACGCATTTATTTTATTAAGCTCCGACCATAGTACACGCTCATCTATCGAATGAGCAATGAGACACCCACATGCTAAAATGATGAATGTGGGTCTGTTACCACGAACAGGGGTGGGTTTTCACTCCGGTTCAGCAATGGTTAATTATCACCATTATATTGTGAATTCACAATGCACTAGACTGTACGCCGTGCATGGGATGTGTGCAGCACTGTGCGTACCACGCTGAGAAGCTCACAATGGAGCCATGAACGAGAGTAATGTAACAATCAGCACAGCACGCCATGCATGGTGTGCGTGCAAAGTGTGTGTGCTACATTGTGCGTACCACGCTGAGAAGCTCACAATGGAGCCATTAAAGAGAGGAATGGAACGATCAGCACACGCTAATAACTAAAACTACGTGTGACTGTTTATTTACCTTCCAGATTGTTTACCTTTCACAGAAGGCTGAGAGGTTACCATACTGTAAGTATACGGTGTGGCTCACAACTGACTCAGAGACGGGTGCACCTTAGCATGTGCATACCGCTCGGGTCATTGAGATAGGTCCTGAAGAAAACCTAGTAGTATCGCTAATAGGTTGAAACATGTAGACCACCACGATCACCATTTTTTACATAGATACCGCAGGTCAATTTAACCTACTTGGGTATCTCACTTTGCTTTTAATCTTGTCTTACTGCTCCATATTATATTCTTAGGGAGTCAATAAAGACAATTTTAAACTCACCATTTCACTCACTTGCACCATCGTTGTGAAAAACCAGCTCTACTGTAATCAGGTGTTGAAGCACACCCGGGTGGCATTCGGCTACTCGGGTGGGACCACAATGATGAAGCATGTCACCAACTAGGTTGGTGAGTGAGGGGTCTTTTAAAAAAAAAGGAATTCTTTCCTTTTTGTTCCTCTCTGTATCTCATTGATATATTTTATCTTCGGGGTATACTCCTTCATTTGTTTATGGCTCTGGTAGATTCCTCCATGTGGTTTCCATGTGCTGAGGTGACTCGGATTTGAGACTCACATTTTAATACGGTCATCTTTAACGGTTAAATGCCAACCAAGAGATATTGTCATTCAGGCCGCTGTTAAATGTTTTCAACCAATAGATCCATTGTTGCTCATTTTGGAACAGGATTTTTTCTGTGTTTGCATCAATGTGATCAAGTCCATTCTAGTTTGTTATATGTTGCGTTGTAAGAAAATGGTGATTCATCCTTGTGGTTATTTTGCCACATCTTATGTTGCTGCAGTGTTCCCCTATCCGGATTTTCATCTTTCTGCAAGTCATACCAATATATCGTAACTGGAAGTGGCAGGCGATCATGTATATCCCATGGGTGTTGTTGCAATTGGTGTGTTTTCTGATGGTCCGCCTCAGGTTGGTGTTAGGATCAATGGTTTTGGTTGTTTCCATCAAGTGGCATACCGAGCATGTTCCATATTGGTAATGGCCCACAATGGGTTTTAGGCCCACGTTGAGTGCACAATGCTCTTGGTCAGTGGCGTTGTGTTGGTCTTGTGTGGCCAGGTAGTCCAATATGTTCTTTCCGCATTTATGGGCAAAGCTTGGTTTTGGCCAATCCAGAGTGTCAGAGGTGATTATGCTCCAATGTTTATTGATGGCCTTCTTCACATGATTGGATGCTGTGCAGTAGGTCATGACGCAGGTCAAGATGTCTATATTAGGAGTTCTGTGCATTTGGTCCAGAAATTTTTCTCTGTTTTGGTCACTGGCATATTTGTTACCTTTTTGTATGATCTGCCCAGGGTATTTCCTCTCTTCCAGTTTCTCTGGTAGGTCACATGCCTGTTCTTTATAGTCCTAGTGTCTGCTTCATAGTTGCATCGGATCCTTAAAAATTGCCCATAGGGGAGGTTCTCTCTCAATGGAAATGGATGGAAGCTTTCAAAAGTTAATAAGCTGTTCTTATCAGTGGGTCTATAATATTTTTTTGTCCTGAGTCCAGTCCGATCTGAAAAAATTGTCACGTCTAAGAAGGCCAGTTAGTTCCGGTGTGTGGAGCAGGTGAACTTCAGGAAATTGTCACGGATGTTTAGCCAGTTCATGAATTCTTGTACTGAGTCTTCATTTCCTTACCAGAATACGAGTATATCATATATATATACAGTTTCCAGGAGTGTATCTCTAGTTTGTAGGGGTTGGTATCATCATGCATATGAATCTTTTCAAAGTTGCTTACATACAATCATGCCAGGCTGGGGCAAATGTACTGCCCATTCTTTTGGAGGAGGAGGGAACCCTCATATTAAAAAAAGTTCTCCCTAAGGGCCAGTCTACAGCGCTCTAGGGCGAAGTGTCTTGGAGTATTGTACTGCCAGTCTTCCATGAACAGTATATCCTCAATCGCCTCAAGGGTGGCTTCTTGTGGGAGGCTGGTTTACAAGCACTCAATGTCTAACCCTACCAGGAGATGGAGGGTGGGGTTGAAGCTGAGGTGGGTGGAGGAAGTGGTATGTGAACTGTGATAACGGTTCTAAAACGGAACCAATTCCAGACGCATCTGGGTGGCCAGGCGGGGGTAGAGTGTTCTTATGCATTTTGGGGAGGGATTAGAAATATGGTATTTTTGGGTCGGGAGTGAGCAGATATTCGACCTCTTTTTTGGAGATCCAGTTATTCGCCTTTGTTTCTTCCAACATGCTTCCTATGCAGTCTCATAGTCTGGGAGTAGAGTTGTTGGCCAGGGGTTCGTAGACATGTAGTATCTGTATCTGTATCTGAGAGTAACCTCTTCCATTGAGTGTGGTAATCATTTTTCTTCAGGAATACAATCCCGCCTCCTTTGTCCACAGGTTTTATTATCAGATCCTGTTTGTCCGTAAGTTTTTTCAGTGTTTGCCGTTTTGGAAAGGTTAAAAATGTTTGTTCTCGATGTTCTCAATTTCCTTGAAGAGTGCTTGTTCAAAGGTTACTACTTCCACCTCGACAGACGTGTTTTTTGGACAAAAGGTCACTTTTTTGGGTAGTGTGCTGTCGCCGTCATCATCTGGGGTGGATTTGTATTTAAAATAGACTTTCAATTTTATCCTACGGCAAAATTTAGCCACTTTGCTGTGCAATTGAAAATTGTCCAGGTTGGAAACAAAACCCAAACCTTTGGTGAGGATGTAAAGTTGGTCAGATTGAACACTAACAATTGCTCATGCTGGTTCCTGGGGTTGGTTCTTTTGTTCGGCTCCTCGTGGTTGCTCCTTGTTCTTGGTCTCCCCATCTTATGTCTCTTTTCTTCCATCCTCTTTCGGCATCCTGGCCCCTCCACAAAAAATGTGGTCTGAAGGGAGGAGGGAATCTTGGTGTGGGTCCTAGTGTGTATGGGTTCATCCATCCTCTGAATTGGGGTGGGAAGGATTGGTAGAAAGGGACCGGAGGGTTCTTGTAGTATGGTACCTGCCAATTCATCTGCCATCCGTGGCCTCTTCCTCTACCTCTACCTCTGCATTTGTTCCTGTTGTTTCACCCGCAGCTCCAACTAGTGGAGTCGGTGGAACTTCCGCCTGATTAGTCGTAGTCAGAATGCCCTGATTCTTGGTCTTTCAGGGGTTTATAAATGGGCTGTGTGTATGGGAAGATCTTTTCCTGTGAGAATCTTTTAAGGTCTTTTCCAAGTTTGCGTATTTCGCTTTGAGTCAGGAAGTCCTTAATTTCCATCATCTCTTTATATATCTCCTCATGTCGCTTCTTTAAGTTGTTATGTGTGCTTTTGTTTTCAGTTTTGTCTCACTGATCTGTCTGTATCTTAATGGTCATGGCTTTAGAAAGTCCAGTATCTATTTTGACTATTAGTACTAATCAATCCAGTACAGCGCTGTGAGATTGAGGCCAAATCTTTCTTAAAGGTGTGGTCATCCCACTGTCCACCTAACCATTACATTCTGCTAGCTCTCATATACGAGTGACATCAAAATCCTCATTTTAATAGATAAGAAACTAGTGCACCACGTTTTCTAATAAATAAACTTATTATTGCTAGTTTTATGCTTTTGGCAAAAACAGTAAACTCAATATCAAAATACTATGCCTTTTCACTTTTCTGTTTATTAAACACACAAAGGATGCAAAACGTCACCTTTATGTCTGTTTTCACAAGCACGGGGACATGTAGGACTATCGATGTTGTTTTATAAAAGAGTGGGAACATTCAGACCTCTTTCTAAAAACAATCCGAGTGAATCCAGGCACACCGGCAATCCATCTAACTAACTGCTAAGACTGCTAAGACTGCTGATCGCGTTATAAGCGGTGACCACTCTCACAACACCCTCTATCCAGGAGGGGTGAGGGCAATTTAGGCAAAGATACCGAGAACCCACTCTGCACTAACTAAGTTACAGGGAATGCACAGCACTTTAGTCTACCGGATCAGTTTTCAGTTTTCGAGGCAGCATATTCCCATTATGCCTCTAAAGGTGCCAGGTAATAAGTAGCATTAAAACCAAACATTTATTTAGTGCCCACTTGGACCTAATATTCTCTGTGTATTCTCTAAGTTTTCTTAAAAGGTCCCCATTAAAAAAAAAAAACAAGCGTTATCCCTGACTGGTCTAACATTTCTAACATGAAAATGGTAGTTTCTCTTGCCGGTCCAGACTCCTAAAATGGCTAAAATCACCCTTGCTGCCTCTGCAGGGGCAGTCAGAAGAACAGCACTCCATTCCAGTGCCTCTTCACTGTTTCTACTATTCTCAGTATTTTTATCATTTGCAAGCTTAATTCAACAATTCTGCACTTAATCTGAATGTCTCTGCACCACCTTTTATGCCAAACTGATCATTTATACGTTTAACCAGTCTCTACAACACAGAGCCCACTACTTCCTGTTATATCCATTCCCAGTTTGGTAGGGGACCCTCGCCTCAACTGATGTCTATGAGGCAAAGCTACTGATATCAAAAGGTATTTAATGTACGAAATGATTCTGAGAGCACATATAGTACATCTAGGTGCACATACATCAAAGTCCGAAATAGTGATTCCTTAATAGCGATATATACCGAATAGCGTGTTACCGAATCGCTATTATAGAAATCGCTATCTGCGACATCGCTATTAGCGATATCGCAAATTGCGAATTCGCTAATAGCGAAATCGCAGATAGCGTGTCTCATTTGGAGCATGGTGATGACATCACAACCAGGAAGTGATGCATCCCATGCTTTTTCCAATGCACTGAGAGAGTCAGAGGAGGAGGCTGAGTGCAGGAGCACAGCAGAAGAAAGCAATGTTGTGCTTGCAAATACTGTCCTGTGCCAAAAACATGGAATCAGCAGCACCAGGGAAGAAAGCAGCTGCAAGAAAACAAAAACTAAAATTCAGTGAAAAGGAACTAGAAATCCTCACTGAGGAGGTTGTTAGGAGCCACGATAGGGTCTTTGAGAAACTATCTCTCCAGGTCCCGGAGTCAGTGAAGAGGAAAATCTGTCTCGGGATCCAATCAAAAGTAAACGCAGTGGGGGTCACCCACCACAAAATTGACGACCTGAAAAAAAGGTGGTATGACCTGCGCAGCAGTGCCAAGGAGAGGATTGCGGACAGGCTCAAGGAGGCAAAGAAGACTGGAGGGGGACCTGCAACACTCCCTGTGAATACACCCCTGGAGGACCTAGTTGAGTCCACACTCCAGCCTGAAGCTGTAGTGGGAGTGACGCAGTTGGACACCTCAGTAGCGGCCAGTACTTCACAAGGTAAGATGCATGCAAATGTCCATTTAAAGCTGACTATCAATTAAGACACATCACAACAGTTCAGCTCTAGTGTTCAGAATCAAGCTCCAGTCCACATTTTACTTGCAACACACAAATGCATTATGGGAGTAACAGGCAGGGAAGGCAAGTTGTTAGGCAAATACAACAAGGGAGTAAAACACGTGAACATTGTGTGCCAGATAGTAATTTAATGAGACAAAAAAGATGCTGAATGTGATATGACATTATTTAGAGAATAACAAAAAATTGCACTGTTTAACATCACAGATGCAGCAGCAGAGGAGTTGGAAGAAAGTGAATGCAGAGACACACAGGAGACTCCGGCTGAGGCAGATGTGGAAACACCTGTGGCCCAACAAAGCACAGACCCTGCACCCACTAGACGCAGGTCCCCAGTCGCACCACTTCAGCTCATGGAACTTGAGGAGGAGAGTGAACCAGCTCCCCAGACAAGCCAGACTGGAGGTACAGCCACAACAAGACCCCAGTCACAGGTCCGGCACAGCACAAACCTGAGCCGGAGGCGCACGGTCAAGGGCACAGCTGTCATCACAGGAGGACGGAATCCCAAATGTCTAGGGTGGGCTGGGGAGCCAGATGCTGAGGGTGCAGCGCCTGCAGGCAAAACACATGAGATCAATGCAGGCACAACTCACCAAAATTGCAAACAACATGGCCGAAATGAGAGACTGTGTGAAAGAGCTGACTACAGCAGTGGTGGAAGGCAATAGGCAGTCCAATGAGGCCATGCAGGAGCTATGCAGGGTGATGCAGGAGGACCAGGTGTCACAAAGAAAAAAGCATCACCAATTATTAGTGCGCCTAGATGGCTACACGAAATCAAACAACCGCCTGAGCAACAACACAGCACTGCTGTCCCGTCGGTCTGTGGAAATGCAGCTCGAAATGAGCCATTGTTGTGGGGATGTGGCCAGGGCACTGGTCCAGGTTACTAATGCCGTAGAGCAATTTCAGACTGCTACTGCTGGGGACAGCAATGTAACGGGAGGAGAGGGGAGTGAGGAGGTGTCCAGCCTCAGTAGCCTGTTGGTGCCAGTCACTACATGCAGGAGGCGCACCACTAGGAGCACAACACCTTCCAAAGCCTCCTTGAGGGACGAGAATGAGGCCAGCGAAAGGCGTTTGGGAGTGTGTGGTCGAAAGAAATAGTGTGCCCTTGGCAGACTAACTCACAGATGGTGATGTAACCATTGACAATGCTACAGTAGTGACTGACATACAAGTCTGATGATGAGGTGTTGTTGTTTATGTTGTTTACACTCACTGTGCAATTTTGCACCTGGTATGTGCGTTTTAACACAATTGTTAAATGCAAATACATGCAGTACAGTTTAAACATGCTGTGTCGTGTCTCATCATTACCCACCTCAAAAATGATGTTGTGTATTTTGGCATGTCTCCTTCTCCCTTCTGCTAAGTTTGCCCCAGCTGCTGCACGTAGTTGTTGCCCTGGCTGGTTGTCATCCTCAGGCTTGCTGTCTGACATTTCCAGGGGTATGCCTCTCCTAGTAGCGATGTTGTGCAACATGGCACATGTGGCCACTATTCTGTAGCAGGTGTCTGGTCGGCACTGCAACGCCCCGCCAGTCTTGTGGAGGCAGCAAAACCTACTCTTCAGCTGTCCGAAGGTGCGCTCGATGACGTTTCGGGTTGCTATGTGCGCTACATTATAAAGCTGCTCACTTGGGGTAGTTGGCTTGAGGTATGGTGTCAGGATGTAGTTGCGCCCGGCGTATGCGCTGTCACCTACATGGTAGTAAGCAAACGGTTAGTAACTGATATGCATTTCCATTAGGCCATAGTGTCAGAGCAAATGTAACATATGTTTACCAAGCAGATGTCCTTCTCCAAATTCACCCCCAAGGAGCCGAGTGTGTATGCCACTGTGTCTAAATATGTACGAGTCATGTGTGCTGCCAGGGTATTGTGCCACAATGTCTGTGATGATATTTTTTGCATTGCAGACTACTTGGATATTCAGCGAATGATAAGATTTGCGGTTCCTAAAGATGTACTCATTCACTGATGGTGAACAAATGCCAACATGAGTTCCATCTATGCAACCTATTACATGGGGAAACCGGGCTACCTGATAGAAGTCTAGTTTAGTGTTAAGCAAATCCTGTGGGGTTGCAGGGAAGCTAATGTGGTGGTGTATCCTTGTCAACATGGCCTGCAGGAATGCATTGAAGAAACGTGACAGAGAACTTTGTGACACCCCTCCAGCTACAGATACTACACCCTGGAAGCTGCCTGACGCTAGTAGGTGCAGGGAACATAAGACCTGCATGTGAGTGGGAATGGCATGTGCCCTGTGAGTCTGGCGCTGCAGTAGGGGATCCAATTCTGCAATCAGATCAAGGATCATGGCAGCATTTAGACTGTACTTGTCATAGATCTCCTCTTCAGTCTGCCCCAACAATGTGATGCGAACTCTAAATATGCGCGCCTGTAATCTCCTTCTTCTCTGTGCTGCTGCTTGTAGTCTCATCCTCCTCGCCATGACGTAGAGTGCTGCCATAGTGAAACATTCTGAGTCCTCCTGGCCCTGTTTAAATACTCTGCTGATGTGCTGCTCCTGATGAGAGTGTTTTCACCTGTTTACCACCTGCCTGTAGAAATCGGTAAATTGCGAGCGCTAACTAGCGAATTTGCTGCAAATCGCTATTTGCGATTTTTTGTGCATAGCTTTGTGAATCCTTATATGCGCTTCACAAATAAGGAATCACTATTTCAGGTCTCGCATTTTGCGATTCCTTATTTTTGCGAATTCCTTGTGATTTCGCAGATTTTTGGTGGGTGCATTGCGAAGGGCTAGCCTTTCCCCCCCACGTGTTCTTTATCCCACTAGCCTATGGCTATTTTAAAATTTACATATTTAAATATGTGTATTGCACAACTAGTACTTCGTGCATGAAACGGATATGACTACATAGGTGCTTGAGGACATCACATTGGGAGCTGTAGACATAGTAAAAAGGGACATGTACACAGGAATGACATAATATATGCACACTAACGCTTGTCTTTCACTTTCGTTGAATCTTTTTTCCCCTAAAGCCACAGGTTCAATGAAAGCCTATACAATGACCATACTGAAGACGTGCAAGTAAATTAGATTTACGGTGAGTATAACTTACAAACAAAGGATCTGAATACTATCACCAAGGCCCTGATGAGGGTCCGGACCCACCAGGGCAACGAAAGCTGAAACATTTTGACCACTCCCATGTGATGCTAAGGACAGTTAGCACATCCGGACATCGCCACCTCACCTTCTTAATCTTACCCCTATACTCTTCACCCACAAAGAAAATTTCACATTTAGGGTATAGGAGGTAATTTTAGACTTCACTGCACAGATCCCACTAGTACTCTCCCTCATTTGGAGGCAGCACTCACCTGGGGAAGCAAGTACCCTTTTATTTTTTTAATTATTATTTTTTTTTATTTATTGTCACAAAAAGAAAAAATAATTACATCAGCATTTTCCAATAATAATAAATAATAATCATTTGCAGAGCACAGAGGAGCATTGTAAAAAAGGGAAGAAGAAGAAAAAGAAGGAAAAAAAAGAAAAAAAAAAAGGGGGGGGGGACAGAGAAATCGTGCAAAACAGGAATGACCACATATTAGTATAGCTACTTACGCACATTAACAAAGGCAGATCAAAGAAAACCGATCAGTTTAAGAAAAATACATTCAATCCTTAATCCCATTGAAGACAGGACCACACTCTACGGAGTTTTAGCAGGGATCGGGGGCCTCTAGCTTTAGCTAATGTGGTTTCCATTTCGAAGATCTCCCTCAACAGAGACCACAATTCATTAATGCTAGGAGGGGTGGTGTGAATCCAAAAGCAGGCAATACACAAACGAGCACAAGCAGCGATGATAGAGGCTAAAGGTTTCGTGAGACACCCGGACTCTGAAAATAACCCCAGCAGCAACTCTTTCCCCGAAACAGGACTATCCTAGCCAACCCAGGTTGCTAAAGTGAGAGTAATATTAGACCAGAAGTCCTTCAGCCTAGGGCATGTGAAGAACATGTGATGTAGGTCAGCAGCATATTCCTGACATTTCGGGCAGTTTGTTTTAGCAGTAGTTAGGTTATTAGCCCATTTAGAAATTCGCTCAGGAGTATAATAGAGCATAAAAATAATTCTATGCTGTTGTAGTTTTAGATTGACAGATGTTACTGCTAAATCAATAGTTTGAAGAGATTCTTGTATTTCCTCCTTTGAAATATCAGAGCGGAAAATCCGACTTAACTTTGCCGCGATTTGTACACCATCATCGCTCACCACCCCATTGAATTTTTGATATATTTTGCCTATGGCACCTCGCCCTCTAATACCAACAAGTGTGGACAAGATCTCGGAAGGATTAGACAACTCTAATAATCCCCTACCACGATTAAAATAGTCCCTAACTTGTAGGTATTTAAAGAAGTGGGTTTGTGAAAGATCAAATTCTTCTTTTAGAGATAAAAAAGTTCGAGAAAACCCTGATCATCATATATCTGGCCCACCTGCATTATACCTTTGAGTTGCCATTCTTTCCCAATCTGGTTGTGAAATATGTAAGGAAATAGGGAATTCCACCATAGTACCGTGTAGTAGTGTAAATCGGGTATTGCATATGTCTTGCAGATTTCGCGCCATATGTTGGTGATGTCTCTGATTACCTTAAAGCGAACCCGCTTAAAATAATTGGGATCAGATGTTTTATATAGTAGAAACCCGGTACTCGGTCCACAAGCCAGCTGGTATAAAAGCCAACTGGAATTTGTATCATTTCCTCTAAGTAGACTCTGTATCCGCCCGATAAATGCTGCCCGAAGTACAGCTTAAAATCCGGAGGTTAAATCCGCCCTGCATATATGATAGTTTTAAATATCGAATAGCTCTTCTAGCCCGTCGGTATCCCCAAATGAAACTGCCCAGGACACTATCTAGACGTTTAAAAAAGGAAGATGGTACTTTCAATGGAATTGTGCGAAAAAATATAGGAACTTTGGTAAAATATTCATTTTAACCTCATTGCATCTCCCGTAAATGCTAAGAGGTAGCCGGTGCCAACTTCGCAACTTCGCCGCCACTTTGTTCAGCAGTAGATCGTAATTTAGTGAGATGATGTCGTTGACTTGACTGCTGAGACATACTCCCAGATAGATAGCCGTACTCGTAACCCCAAGAGTTACTGGGGGAGTATCTAATTGAAAATATAATATCGTCTGTGTTTTATGCACATTTAACTTATAACCAGAAAAGGAACCGAATCGCTGTGCTTCGTACATAATCGCAACCATGGCTTTAACAGGGTTAGCCGAAAAAATCGCAATGTCATCCGCGTATGCGGTTAATTTTAAATTAGTCCCATTTAAAATAACTGGATCATTATCTCCATTAAACATTAGATGCTTAATGAAGGGCTCAATATAAATGGCAAACAATAAAGGTGATAAAGGACAACCCTGCCGGGTCCCCCTTTGAACTAAAAAAGAAAAAGAGGAAAGCCCATTGAGTTTGATTGCGGCTGTTGGATGATTATATAGTTTCTGTACCGCCGAGATAAGCCTTTGACCGAAGCCCATTTGAGACATAGATATCCATAGTGCTTCCCACGTCACCCGGTCAAAGGCCTGCATCCCCATCTGTTGGCCTATCTGACCAGAGACATCGAATGCGGCAATTGCCGTGTTAATGTAGGCAGCAGTGTCTCTTCCGGGGACGAAGCTGTGTTGCTGCTCTGAGACTACTGTATGAATTACGGGGCAAGACGAACCGTGAGAATTTTAGAAAAAAGCTTAGCATCCTTGTTAATCAACGCTATTGGTCGATATGAACTCATATCGTCAATGGGCTTCCCCTTTTTGAGAAAAACGACGATGTTTGACGCATTCCAAGAATAGGGAACTTCTTCTACTTGTATAATAGAGTTACATACCATAAGGAAGATGGGAATCAGTATATCTTTAAAGGTTTTAAAAAATTCTAATGGGATCTTATCCTCGCCGACTGCTTTACCAGCTGGCAAGGCATTTATAGCTTCCTCCACTTCACTTGCATCAATATCTTCATCCAATGACTCGGACAACATCGGACTCAGAATTGGCATCTGACATTCCTACAGATAATCCAAAACAGTCTGCTGGTCCGAACTGCCTGGGCTACTATATAAATTAGCGTAAAACAGCCTAAATTGTTCAACTATATCAGCAGACCTAGTATATATCAAGCCGTCCACCCCTTTAATCATTTTTACGTGGGTTTTAGCCGTTTGATCCGCTATTTGATTAGCTAATAACCGGCCAACTCTTTCGCCGTACTCGTATTGTTTAGTCCGGAGCTTATGATAATTATTAGCGACTTTATCCTTTAACCATCTTTTTAGCTTAGCCCGTGCTTCTATAACCTGTTGGTATATCGAATGTTCAGCCGCGCTCTTTGTAGCAATAGCCGTAGCATGCTGACGCTCCAAATCCAGGCAGAGTTTTTGCTCCTGGTCCCACTGACGAAGGCCCAACCTATTTTGCTTAATGATATATTGTAAGGTGACTCCTCTGACATAAGCCTTTAAACAGTCCCAGACAGTTGCAATTGATGCCAAGCCTAAATTGGAGTCGATATAATCCCCAAGTGCCTTACGCATCACCTCCACGTATTCCGAGTTGCTAAAGAGGTGTCTGGGAAAAGTAAAATCCCTAATTGGTGCCTGTATATTTGACTGTAACTGCGCTATTAACATAACCGGGTTATGATCAGAAGTGATTTTAGGACATACTACCACCAGTGCATTTTCCAAGATGGAATATTTAGCGAAAATCATGTCGATTCTAGAGTAGTGTTTATGAGGAGAAGAAAAAAAAGTGTAGGCTGGAACATTGGGAAATAACCTCCTCCAGGAATCCTCCAACTGATGCAGATAGAGGAGCTCGCATATAGCAATTCTAGTTTTACACATTCTGGCACGGGCGGAAGTGTTGGTAGGTTCAATCTTCCTATCAAGTATGCAATTAAAATCGCCCATCACTATCTTTTCACCAGCCCACTCCAGCAATTCGGAGCTCAGATGATAGATAACATCTGGACAGTCAGTGTTCGGGCCGTAAACCATACATAATGTAACCTTTCGCCCATAAATCAGAATTTGCGAGATTGCCCACCTCCCTTTAGGATCAGCAAGTGAACGAATAATAGTAGCCTGGTACAGTCTGGATTTTAACAGAGCCACCCCACGAATAGAAACAGTTTGTGACGTGCACACCATAAGATCGTATCCCAAGTGCTTAAAAAGTGCTCTGTCTTTATAAGCAATATGCGTCTCTGCTAACCCTAGTATATGAGGCTTAAAAACACGTAACTCTTCCATTACTAACCGTCGTTTCCCAGCCTGATTCAATCCTGCTACATTCCAACACATACACTTAAGTTCTGGCATTGAATAATATTTAAAAACCGAATCAAATTATCAGTACCCAAAATAACATACTTCTCTGACTGCTGCTCTGCACAGATGAGAGTGTTTAAGCTGTCTAAATTTTGGCTTTCCCCCCCTTCACAAGGCAACCATCCCTACCAGACCCTTCGCCCACCCCCCTCCCAGTTACTAGAAAAAGGAATCGCCCCTTTCCCTGCTGTCCCATGATGACAGCATAACGGTGACGCCCTCTCAGAAACCCCCCCTCGTCCTCAGTGACCCCCGCTATCTCCAACACATACACCGATCACTCCACTTAACCCTGTGCCTATGAAAAAACAAGCGTGATTGTCAGAAAAAAAACAAAAGATGAAGAGAGGAAGTCCGTTAGAAGTGTCCATTATAGTGTCAAAAATTGAAGTTTCTTTTCGCGTAAACAACCTCTCTTAGCTGCTGCCTTAGGATTAAGACTGTAAATCGTTACTTGCTGACTGATTGCCATTTAAACAAACCTTGTTTAGCATCCTGTTCATTGAAGAAAAAATGATGTCTACCATCCTTTGTGACTTTCAGGCGTGCCAGCTCTTGTAAAAACACCTGCGAGCAGACAGTTTGGAAGGGATCCATAAGTTGGCGAAGCTTCCAGCGCCTATCCATAGTCGCTTTACATAAATCAGAGCGCGCAAAAATAGACATTGTGTCTACCTTAACTGGAGCTGCAGGACGCGCCTTGAAGTATATTGCTTGACGTAAAAGAAAATTACCCAGGAACACAAGAATCGGTCGGGCACAATTGGTTTTAGATTGATTACCCTGGGAGGCTGGGATTGACAGTGGTAGTCTATGTGCTCTTTGAACTTGAGTGTCCATATCCCAGTCTGCGAAGTCCGGAAAGGCTTTTTGGAAAAGACTAACAATAAAAGCACGTGGGTCGCTGCCTTCCCTGCCCTCTGGAACTCCAAAAATGCGCAGGTTCTGACGTCTCTGACGATTATCCAGATCTTCAATCCTGGACTGCATTACCGACAGTTGAGAGTCCTGTGTTTTAACAAGAATAACTGTAAACGTATTGGCTTCTTCCACAGCCAGCACTCGCTGTTGTAAGTCGGCGACTTCAGTGGAAAGTTGGCCGACTTTGGATGTGACCTCCTCCAGAGCTTGCTTAATTTCAGAACTATCGATTTTAGCCTGTTGGTAATATTCTTGGGCTTCTGCTCTCTGAGTGTTCAGTGCCAACAAAATGCTAGAGAAGGGAGCATCTTCTACCGTAACGTTCTGGTTCTTAATACCCGCTTCTGACAGGCTCGGAGGTGACACCACGGGGCTAGGGACGGGGGAGAAGCCTGAAGATGTTGATGAAGTATTAGTGGGTGGAGAGACAGGCTTCTCCGAGGGAGCCACTGATGCTTGCCTCCAACTACCTCCATTGCCCCCAGGGTGTACCCGGTCTCCTTCTGATATTTCAGTCGGGGGGGTTGTAGAGTTGTTAACGTTTGAGAGCCTTGAAATAATAGTTTTCACCTCCCCTTTAGATGACACCCACTTACGTAGCGGGCTAATCCTGGTCCCGGCCTTGCTAGGACTAGCAGATACTTCCTTTAGTCGCCCCATTACCTCGGTTACTTGCTGCTTTGCTCCCCGTCCACGCCCTAGGTGGCAAAGGGCGTGGACGGGAATCAAGTACCCAGGTGCAAAACCCAATGATGATGCCACCCAATAAGGTACCATAGTGGTGATCACTTACACCACCAGTGTCAATTACTGGTTGAGGGTTTCTGGCCAATGCTTAAGGGTCGCAAATTGTAACTATTACATGTGGGGTTGATGAAAATGTTTTGGCAATTTGTATCTAAAAAGATCAAATGTTTGAAAAATCTGTGTTTTCTGCAGGAGAATATAAAGCCAGCTGGTAAAAGTGCAACATAGATGTAAACAAGTATGTACTACTTATGCTAGGAAAATGCTACAGTCTTCATATACACAAGAAAAGTCCTAGTTAAAAAAGAAAGTTTTTATGAACGAATGAGATTTCTAATTCCTGTATTGCTTTCAATGTTGTAATGTATTTGCTTGAAGCACATAGGCAATGTTTAACAAAGTTAAATTCACATTCTTAGATGGCCTACTGTTGTTCACACCCTCTCTCCTCTGGGGCTGAGGAGGCAAGCTGTTGATCTTCAAAGGGGTGTGCACAAAATGACTTCAAAAAAGGGATAGAAACTTGTTGCAAGTCTTTCAGCCTACATATTTTTGAGAATAACTCCTCCTTTTCTTTTGAGACTGGAACCCTCCTGAAACAAGTTGAGCTAAACATAGATTGCAAGGTACCACTGTTAAAGGCAGTGAGAGGGAGATTTCCTTTAATCCATGGTGGGGTTGACTGTGATGGCCTTGGAATGAATTTGGGATGAGGGGGAGGTTATCAAAGCGGAAAAGAAAGTTTTCTCTCAATTTCTTTTTCTGTAATGAAACTAGGGGATAGTTTTTGACAGAAACAGTATTTTAAAAGGACCAGTTAGTTCTCATATGTCTAATTTTACCTGACTCGTGTACCGAAAACCTCCTCGACAAGTGAGAGTACATGTCCTTGAAAGAGAGTTTTATTAAGATGCAAAAAAAAAAAAAAAGTTTACGTCACATGTAATATGCTAAAGTGCAATTCATATTGCACTGACATGACATTTAAAATGTGCAAACTGCAGTGTGTAGCTATACCTGTTGGTACTAGTTCTCAAAATGCCTAAAGCAACTTTACTTTACTAATGGCTTAACCAAATGTGCTAAGACATAAATAAAATATTTAACATTAACCTCACCCTGACATGCCTTTAATGAAAGTTTCACATAATGCTGCAGAATGTTTCTGATTAATATTAATGTTTTGAAAATGTTTGCTAGAAACACTTTATCTTTGAATACAATTGTTCACACAAAAAATACAATGCATGAATAAGAAATCTTGAACCTTTAAAATATTTTTCTCATTTTATAATGAAAGATGTGGTGCTGAACAATATGTTACTGTAGCTGATGTTTCTATTTCACATGGTCCATTGTTAGCTAATATACAGTTTGCTTTATTAGAAGTTTAGAAATGTAGTCGTGCTCATGGGAAAGGAGGTCTAGGATCAAAAGTAGGGGTCGGCAGAACTGGTGGAGTTGACCTCTGCAGAATTATGCAGAGTTATATTAAAACTTAGTGAGATTCCCCGGAATTCCACACACCCGCAGAGTTTCACCCATCCTTAGAAAACACATGTATAGATAGGCATGGAACTGGCATATGCATTATGTATAGTGACTTAGGCAATGAAACAATTGATTTAAAGGCAAAGTCAGGAACAATGAGAGATGTACAGGACAGAGAGGTTCCATTAGCTGGAGAATGAAGACTGGCAATCCAGTGACCGCACATGCCGCACTGAACTTGCCCTGTAGCACAGCACTGCACCTAAATATGGCCATTTGGTATGAACAGAGAGATGCTAGTGGCCCAGACCGAATTGCCGACTGATAGTAGACTATCTTTTGTGATCAACCGTGGATTAAAAAACCCACGACATTTGCAGCCGTAGTCGCTTGAGCCTTGTCACTGCTCAACAGCAGTGGCTCAGAGACTACTAGTGGCTGGATATTGCACAGCATGATGACTCATGAACAGAGAGTGACCCTGGACACAAAAATGGATTCCGAGATGCAGCAGTGGAGTCATGGACATTGTGTGCCACATTACAGTGCATCACGCTTCATCCACAAAAACAGAGCAAGAGCATCGCAGTTTAGCGTTACTCCACAACTGCAGCATTATGGACTTTATGCAGTCCAATGGCATATGGGCTTTACCCACACTACAGTGTCCAGACCTTTCCTTCACCATATCAATAAATAGTTCCCTGAAAGACTCCCCATGTCCACTTCATTTCCAAAAGAAAGTTACAACCAGCCTCCTAAAATATGTGACCAGCCAGACCTTTTTCAATGTGTGCAGGCACAATTGCATTTCAGAGTTGCTGCAAAATACACTTTAGAAACTCCAGTGTATAGTTGGTGATTTCTCATTGGCTTAACACTGCACTATTGCTGCAATGATGCCATTGGTTAGTGACTTTTCAATTAAACTTCATTCATTGCGCCAATGCCTGAGTTCTGCAGATTTCATTGGGCTGCGCTTATTGGGAGACATTAATAATTGACTGCTCTTTTTCTGAGCTCCAAGTTAGTATTGGGCAGAGATTTCTCTGCCTCTTTTTATTGGCTCATTACCTTCTTCGAACATCGCTCATTGGTTGCGTGCCAGCACCCAGTGTCCGGTAACATGGCGGCCTTTGAGCAGTGGTCAATGGTGGCTCAGTGGAGCTCCATGTCCCTCACACACATAGAATATTAAACAGTTCGAGACCAGGCATTTTATGAGTTTCACTAAGGTCAGAGGCATGCCAGCATTGTGCTCTGCAGCTTAATGACTGTTAGCAGCGCATTATTGTAGGAAATCAATCTCTGGAAGGAAGCAAAACTTAAACCCCGAACACTCTCTGCCACTGCAGGTAAAAATATTATTTCATTTTACTCACGGCCAGACTGATTGACTTCAGTCAGTAGGGGTGGGTGCCTCCGTGCTGGTAAACTCCGCCATGCGGAGAAGGTGGAGTTTTTGCCAAACTCCGCCATCCAAGTGGGGTCCGGAGTGGAAAAACTCTGCTAACTCCACTGGTGGAGTGGAGTTTACTGTCCACCCCTAATCAAAAGGCCTCATATTTAGACACAATTTTAATATTGTTCCACACTTCATGATAATTTTCTGTACCCTAGCCTGTGAAATATTGGGAAAGGGAAAGGACAGTCTGTTCTCAAAAGAATATTGAAAGCTGATTGGATGAGAGCAGAAGAAGATACAACTTTGAAGGCAACATTTCTTTTGACTGTTTATGTTAGTGCATGTTCCTAAAGTAGGTTAATGCCTTTTTCCAGACCCTTATTCCATACGCTTCCCATTATTCGCTTCCCATTATTATCTTACGCTATTACCCATTCCACTATGAAGGTAAATGCTGTTAGAGCTGACAGACTTAGGGTGGTCTTCCCCCAACTTTTTGCTTGCCTCCCTCCATTTTTCCAACTTTGTATTTGCTGTTTTTATGACTCTGCACACTTTACCATTGCTGACCAGTTCTAAAGTGCTTGTGCTTTCTCCCCTAAACATTGTAGCATTGGCTTAACCCCAATTGGCATATTTAATTTACATATAAGTCCTTAGTAAAGTGCACTACATGTTCCCTAGGCTTGTAAATTACATGCTACTAGTGGGTCTGCAGTACTCATTGTGCCACCCACTTAAGTAGCCCTCTAACCATAGCAGAGCCTGGCTGTATGTGTAGTTTTATTCTATCACTTCGACCTGGCAAGATATACCTCTTGCCAGGCCTAAACCTCCCTTTTCATACATATAATTCACCCCAAGTTAGGACCTGTATGACCCACAGGGCAGGGCACAGTGTATTTAAAAGGCTGGATGTGTAGTTTTACATGTTTTGGTAGTGAAAAACTCCCAATTTAATTTTTCACTACTGCAAGGCCTATCTCTCCCATGGGATATCATTGGGATTAGTTTATTACATCTTTTAATTGTAATTCCCAATTGTGAAGAGTTAGAATTTTCAAGTTTAAAGTAACTGGACTCATAATTTAAAATCACAACTTATGGTAATGTTGTATTTTAAATTACAGTATGGCAAATGCCACTTTTAGAAAGTTTAAACAACTTTGCTTTGCCTTGGTTAGAATTATTTGCAGAAACCTTGTTTTTTTCTGTTCAGGATTTTATTTACCTTGAACCTTGGTTATTATTTCCCAATATTTTTGATTTATTTGTAAACATTCCTTATGTCAAACACATTAGATTACATAAAACAAAGTTATCCGGGGTCTTTGGGCTCTAGATCAAATCCACATTACATATAACACATTCAAAAATGATTATTTCATACATGTAAATTACACATAACACTGCCAATTCTTCAAACTGACACCTGTTGTCTGACATTTAGGGGGTCATTATGATAGTGGGCGGATCGCCACTGCCCGTATGGCGGTGGTGATCCGCCCGCCATTTTCGTCCACCCACCTAACATTTCCCCCCGCCATATTACAATGGCGGTGGGGACCCAGGCGGATGGAAAGACCGTCCGCTGCTTTTCCGCCGGTCGACTCGTCGACCGGGCGGAAAAGGGCTCTAACATGGTGGCGGTGTCTGCAAGAAACCACCATCCATATTAGGATGGTGGCGGAAAGCAGCCTTTCCATGGCGGTGTTGCCGCCATGGAAAGGCATGTGGTCTTTGCTTCTGGGGGCCAGTTGCGGGCCCCCAGGGTTTTGGGGGCTGGGGGTGCACATGGGGGTACCTATGGTACCCCTACATTTGAATGCACAAGGTGCCAGGCACCGCGCGGTGCCTGTCACGTTGTGCATTCAAATGCACAACATGCGTTTTTCACATTGCGGCAGGTGCTGCTGACAGCACCGCCCGCCGCAATGTGAACAATACGGGATGCCACCGCCACCGTGGCGGTGGCATCCTAATACACATGGCGGGACCGCCACACCTCTTGCGGGCGGTCCCGTTTGCCGTTGCGGTGGCGGGTGGACTTTGTCTGCCCGCCATCGTAATGACCCTCTATGTTGGCACAAAATTAAATAAACCAAAACAAGTCTTGAACTTTCATAGACACGATGGAGAGTCAATATTAATTTTCACTTTTAGAAAGTTTACATTTACTTACTTTAGCCATTTGGTGCCTGCTGCCTGTCTCTGTTAAGTCTGGGTTGGGTGAGAGTAGGGCTTTTTGTATTCCCTCTAGATAGCCAAACACAAAGGGAGCTTAGGTGTGTCTTGATAGGCCATCCTGGGAGATGGGAGGGAGGAGCTGGACACAGCCTCACACTTGCACCTGAATAGGCTGTGTCATGTCCACACACAAAGTGCTGCATACCCCCCTGTAGTGAGACTGGAGCCAGGGCAGAAAGGGAGGACGTCTGTGCACTTCAAAGTTTCTTTGAAGTCTCCCCCACTTCAAACGCATAACTGGGAAAGAAGAACTGCTGTGCTGCTGAAAGGACTACCACTCTGCTGGACTGCTGCTTTGCTGGAATCTTGCCTTGGTGAGCTTCCCTGCTGTCTGCTGTTCTCCTGCCTGGGTGAGAAGGAGTGGACCTGCATCACTTGAACCCAGAGTGACCCCAAGGGCTTGCTGCAGGCCTCCTGTTCTAGGTTTCAGGCACATAAAAAAGTTCAACTCATCCTGCTACAGCACCTGGAGTTTGATTGCTGCCAGTCTTGCCCTGCTGAGTGGTGCCAACCCAATCCTGGGCCCTTGGAAGTTGGTATAAAGTGCTGCTTCATCCAGAAACCACACATCCTCATCAAAACCAGCACGTCTTCGCCTTTGCATGAGTTGGAACCAGTGCATTCTCGTTGTTGTGTGGAGTAGACCCCGCGCATCGCCTTCGGGACCAGTACATCTCCTTCAGTATCAATGCATCGCCTACTGCAGGAGCAGCAGCCATGCATTGCATTTAGAGCCAACGCATCGCACTTGAAACCAATGCATCGCCTTAGTTGCGTGGAGGAAATCGACGCATCTCGTCCACTGCGTGGCTTGACACTGATGCATCACTTCGGGTGCACCTCACATCTTCGTCGATGACAACACATTCTGGATCAAGGTACTTTGGTTCAGCGGGTCCAAGTCGGTCCCTGTATCCAGCCCATGCTCCATTGCGGTCGGCCTGAATTTTTTACTTTGCCCCAGTCCAGCGCAGCCAGATATCCCATTTAGGCACTCATTGTTTCTAAACGCTATTTTACTTTTATTCTTTGAAAATTCATATCTTGACTTCTAATTGTTGGATTTTTGTTGTTTTGGTCTTGTTCTATTTATGAAATCAAGCTCTATTTTACTAGCCGGTGGGGAGTCTTTTTGTGGTGTTTTCACTATGTTGCTGTTTGAAGTGTTGCGCAAATACTTTACACATTGTATCTTAAGTTAAGCATGACTGCTTTGTGCCAAACTATCAAAGGGTGAGCACAGGATAATTTAGGGTGTGTTGTGACTTACTGTGACTAGGATTGTGGTTCCTGCTTGGACAGGGTGCATACCTTTGCAAACCAGAAACTCCAATTTCTAACACTACCGGCTTAATGCTGAAGGCTTAATGCTGATTTGCCATCCTTTTTTGAACTGTTGCTGATTGCAGTTTGCTACTGCTCCTGCATGATTATTTTGCCTTATTGCTTTAAACTTTACTGAGTTTCATGAACCTCTCTTTATGGGAAGTACTGCTGATATTGATTAATTGAATTTGAGCTTCATGCTCTATCTCACTCTTTCCTCTCGAATTGAACTCTTTATGGGTTGTTGCTAACACTATTTTTCCCTCATCCTTAGAGTAGGGATTCTTTCTTTTATGGAATGCGCTTGATGCATTGTTAAATTATGATTTGTTCTAACCATATTTTCATTATCAATTCTGTTAAAGTATTGATAAAATTGAACTAACTAAATAAAGAGAATCTGCTAAACTCTTCTACACCCCCAACTGCCAGCTTCGCTCCGCTGACCTCGCCCTCGCCACCGTTCCACGCATCCACCGAACGACCACCGGCGGCAGATCCTTCTCCCACCTTGCCGCCAAGACATGGAACACCCTCCCCATCCTCTTGCGCCAGACCCAGGACCTGCTGACCTTCAGGAGACTTCTCAAGACCTGACTGTTTGAACAGTAGCAGCTCCCCCCCTTAACGCCTTGAGACCCTCGCGAGTGAGTAGTGTGCTCTACAAATGTCTGATTGATTGATTGAATGAAAAAAAAACTTAATTTATACTTAACTCTCATTATTGACTGAACTTAGAATAGCTATTGTGATTTTAATTTATGTGATGGTTAGCTCCTGATCTCCTCATACACGACAGCAAAGGTATTTCACAGAAAGAAGCACCGACACCCCACCGAGCGGGATCAACCTGTTTGAGTAAGATAGAGGTATTAAACCATTTTATTCAAATTGATTTCCTCTCCAGCATCCTCATAGCAAAAGAGAAGGTGCAAGCGGGTAAGGCCATGCCCCCTGCTCGCTCCCCACCCAAGTGATAGGCAACTGTTGTGCTCCAGCACCCACCCCAGCAGGAATTAATGGTAATCAAAAAATGCTCATGTCTCCCTGAGCCTCGGAAGTTTATGTGACCCTCACTCCTATCCCTCCTCCTTTCTTGGAGCTGAGTTCAGCAAGTCCCCAGGGAAAACAAAACAAGCCACAATCACTTTGTTACCTAGCTGATCTCTAAACATTTATTTTTTTCAGTGACACCTTTCAGGTGTTAAATGTTCATTCAGGTCTTTGAGTCTCTCTTGCAGTATTTTACTAGAGATGGGGCAGAGAAATGGATATTATTAAGTGATGTCTAAGAAGTGTCCATAGCCCCACATACCTCTCTTCATAATCTTCAACTGTTTTTTCTTAGGAAAACATCCCACATTTTAGAACAGTATTTGGCAAATTGTGCCCATCCTGCAGAGTTCCTATTATAAGAAACCGTCGTCAGTACAACTAAAAGTTATTCATTTGGTGCCGATCGAATAATGAATGACCATATTGGTCTTGCAGGGATGCAAACCAATGATCGGCTTGTTGAATTCCACTAGTTAATGCATGTGCTGCAGTCAGCACAGCTCTGCAACTGTGAGCAGTGGTTGCCTCTCTGTTTCTGATCTGTGCTCTCTGCAACTTATGCTCTAACTTGGAGACATTCCAAGTTAAATGTTTGCATTTTATAAAGGCCATTCACATAAAAACAAATGCATAGCTGTGTCCAATAGGTAGGGCTGGACATGCCTTGTATTCATTCCACCGGGCATTTTCCAGGTGGGCTGAAGCACTTTGAGGCTGGTGTTTTTTATGGAGGGCAATGCTGTTGCCTTTGTTACTTTCCCCAGATCCCTGAGGTCAATTGCAGCATGTATGGGAAGCCTTCAAGAGAGAGACTAAGAGAGGAATGGGGGGGAGGGGGTTCGGCAGAGAGAAAGCAATCAGAGAGGGCGAAGGCAGAAAAGGGGGGAGAGAGAACGAATAGATGGCAACCGAAAAATTGCGCCAGGAGACGAAGGAAGAGGGGCTGGTTTGAGCATTTTTGCCAGGCCCGCTCTTGGCTCCCCAGTCTGGTCCTGCCTACACGAGTGAACACATTCATGCTATCACCCGGGATCAATTTACCTTGCTTAATATTCTTAAAGAAGCAGACCCCTTCACATCATATTATACTATTTCTGACATTCACACGAGCAGAACATGGAGTGGGCCTGTGTGATGCAGTGTTTACGCACATGCCATTTTGGATGCTTGAACTATAACCTTTTAGAGACATAAAACCAGCAGCAAAACATCAATTATGCACAGCTTTGTTGTTGTGTCTCCTCGTTCCTCGTTGATGGTATACTGACAAAAAAGCCAATCGCTGTGAGTAAGAGAATTCACTTTGCCTCACCAAATCGCCAACCCGCCCCCCGCCCGCTATTATTTTAAATAATTAGTGGTCTAGAGTTCATTAAGCTAGCAAGAGACCTGCCAGTTAAAATGTTCTAATTATTGCACTTGACAAATTTAAAAGGCCAATAAACGGCATTGTGCATAAACACTGTCTTTTCAGTTAAATGTCTTTGAATATTTTGTTTTCTTCACTATCTGGCATATTTTTAATCAATCTACCGAAAGAAACATGAACTTCTGTGCAACTGTATAAACATCTTTCAGAATAATACCAACTAACCTTGTTGACGTTATACAGGCACTTGTATTTAATTTGCGAACTGCGCAGCATCTGATTAGCTCTGCGGATTAATAATTTAGTTTTAGATCTATGCTGTGTTCTCATAGTATTCAAATTATTGAATAATTTATAATACCATTTATTTAGCCCAGTCATTAATTCAGATGGTATCAGAGTTGTTTACTTATCAATTGCAGACTGCTAGCAGCCTTGCTGTTTGTTGAACCATAAATAAACCGCTGCACAACAGAAAGATAATGCAGCCCAACTCTAAAGAGGCAGGGAAGCAGAATCCAACATTATATCAGATTTCAAAACAAAAAGACCACGAACACA
This sequence comes from Calotriton arnoldi, assembly GCA_963921515.1. Classification (NCBI taxonomy): domain Eukaryota; kingdom Metazoa; phylum Chordata; class Amphibia; order Caudata; family Salamandridae; genus Calotriton; species Calotriton arnoldi. The sequence continues at coordinate 865,022 of CAWUFW010002323.1, read as the reverse complement.
GAGCAACTGCAAGCTGTATTTAACAATAGACATAAACTTAAATATAACCTACAATTCAACCAATCGAAATTAATTCAAGCATGTTATGTGATCATGTTTTCTTGTTCGTAACCAGCACATGGTATAAGCAGAAAGATCCTTTATTAAATTTTATATAATTTATGGTGTTTTATAGCGTGGATTTTTGCAAACAGAGGGGCTTATTTACAAGCCCCTTGTGCCACCCGTACGTCACTTTTCCCATGTTAAAAATGACGCAAAAGTGGCACAAGGGGCTTGTAAATAAGCCCCAGAGACTCCAAACTGTGTGCACAGCGAGGGAGGCATGCATACAAATTGAAGCATTTTTATGTAACACAGGTTATGTTGATGGTTAACGGGTGCAGTTTACACAGCAGGAAAGGTTTAGTTGACTCCTTTGATTGCAGGTGGTGGGAACCAGCATTCATTTGTGGGGGGTGGACTTTATCTGTCATCATTAGACAGACCCAGAGCAAAAGAGTGAAAGGCCGAAAAGAGAGAAAGATAAAACAGTGACCATGGGTTAAGGCGGGGGGGGGAGGGGGGAGGGAAGAGAGCCTACAAGAGTAGAATAAAGAGACAGGAAAGGTATGGTGGTGGAAGAAGGAGGTCTGAAGACTAATCAAAACTAGGCAGCCTTGGTATTCGGCAACCACAAGATTGGGCAGCGCCACAATGGGCTCCTAAGAAAAACTTTGGACTCCTGTACCTATGTTTTGCTCTCACAATTAAGCATTCACAGCAGGTATACAAGGTAGCGTATGTAGCTAGTGATTCATCTGTAAAGAGAAAGCATGATATATTGCAGAGCTCAAGAGATATACATTAACAGATGAACAAGGAAACAGAGAGCGTAGGTGTGGTAGCAATAAGTGGTGCCTCACGGACTTCAATCAAGTGCGTGAAGGTAAGAATGCTCTAGTATAGGAGGCAGGAGATAAGTCCCCACCCTTTTTGAAATGCTGAACATCAAATATAAGACTGATTTGTTTTTGCAAAGATTGTAGTTAACATGATGTAGTGCCACAGCAAGGGTGCCATGAGCATGAAGGCAAGCTAGGAAGATAGCACTCTTTGTAGTGCAGTAGGCGTCTCACACCCTTGGGCTCTGATTTCACTGCATCTGCTGCACTGTTAAGAGCTTAAGCCCCAGACACATTTTCCCTGACCGCAAAGATACCGGTACCCCTGGTATTGGTAACAATATAAGTGGGGAAACTTTTACTTAGGCCATCATAACAAGAACCTAGGGGTCTTATATTCAAAGAGATTTTACAGTGGCAAAGGTCAAATTTGAGCCATTGCGATCCCATATTGGCTTTTTTAAATGTACACAACCCAAATTTCGGTTTCAGACTAGGGGCCGACTGTACAAAGATTCCTAATAAGAAACCGTAAAATGCAACACATAACAATTTGTAAATTGTGATTTCTTAATAGGAATGTATGTAGGAGAGTAGGATCTGCTTCTTATAGTTACCTCCACTTTTTGCTGATGTTTCACTGTTTTTCGACTTAGCCAGACTGAGGCCCTGCTAATCAGGACCCCAGTCTATCTGCTTTCTACTCTAAATTGATTGTATGTACTTTAGGTACACTCCAGATTGGATTCTGGGGTACCCTTGTGAGTCCCTAGTATATGGTATACTATGTACCCAGGGCATAGGTACCCCAGAGGCCTACCAGGGGCTGCAGCATGTATTGTGCCACCCCTGGGAAGCCTTTTAAAATGACACAACAGGTATGCTACAGCAGCCTGTGTAAGGTGGTGTATCCACCCCTTACTGAGATATAGGTTCCATATATCTCTCCATATCACTGCACATGTAAACCTATCAGTCACCCCTATGGCAGGCCTTAACAATCCTGAAGGCAGGGTGCTGGGTTTCATGTGAGAGGGTGCTCATGCATGAGCAGAGCCCCTCTGCAGCTTTCGGAATCTTTATTCCGGGGTTGTTTGTGATGCAGCCAGACCATATATTCTTAAGTGCATTATAACCAAACGGTAAATGCTAACTTTGGAATGGCTGCATGGAAAACTGTCGTGTTTGGTGTCAAACACCTTGGAATCATACCCCCACACCAGTAACTGGTGTGGGAGTATGATCCAACCCTTCTAGAGGGAAAGACATGACAGCACCGGTATACTCGGTACCAGCTAACAGAGCCCTGGCATCACAAAATGGATGCTGCCAGCCACAGACACGAGTCTGCCCTCCTGCTGCTGGATGAAACTCCGGCAGGGGAGGCCTGGACAATAGGTTTCCTGTCACTGGGAGGTGTGACCACCTCCCAGACAGGCTTTAGTGTATTGGGGCTGGGTGGGTGCACTCTCAGAGTGCTTTGAAGTCTGCACTGGGGGCACATTTGGTGTCCCTGTGCATAGTCCAGCTCAAACCAGTTGCAGGGGCACACAGCCCCTGCTCTGGTGTGAAACTGGACAAAGGAAATGGGTGTAGCCACCCCTATTTCCTGACCCTCCCATAGGTGGGTCCCCAGAGTTTGTCCCACCCTTTCCTTGGGTATAAAGTAGGAAACCCTGACTACAGGACTTTAGATTACACCTGGACTAATCTCTGATACCAGAAACCAAGTACTTCGACGATCTACACTACGCTGGATGACTGAAGAATCTCCCTTGGAGTAAAGGAATTACTCCCCTGCAAGGCAGGCACCTTTAACGCAACTGACCGGTTGGAATCTCCAAGCTCCGATGAACTCTGAAGAAGATTGCCACACAGGAGGTTGGTTTTCCGAGGTCTTTGAGGTGTATCTGTGCCCACAGCAAGTCTGAGACCTGTATCCCTCGTGGATACTGTGCAACCCGAATCCCTGGACACCGCGACCATTTGCAGAAGCATCAGCTTTCCGGCAACCCCTGAGGCCAGCTTTGGGTTACTTGTAGCCCTGACCCTGAACTGTAATTGCACTGAAGATTGCAGGCCTACACTCAATGAGTGTTCCATGGCTGCCATTTTGTGATTCCTCTTGAGGTCCCTTCACGATCCCTGGTCCGTTGACTTGTGGGTCCCCAAGAAGGCAACTCTAACTTTTATTGGGCTTCCCTGGTTGCTCCAGACGTGCCCTGACTCTCCATCGCTTGGGGAGTCCCCAGGACCTTGCTCGTCTACACAGAAGCATCTTTTCTCTTCCTGCATGGGTTGCTGTTGCCAAGGCTTGTTGTGGTCAATCCAATCACCGACACCCCAGCACTCGACATCCTTTATGGGACAGCTCGAATCCGGCTCCTGGTCATCGTCGACATCTCCGGGACCCCGTGGCTGCAGAGTCAAGCTTCACCTCTTCGCACCTGAAGCACCCGACATCGGTGGGCATTCGATTGCTCCACTCCTGGTCACTGGCTAGTGACCCAGACTCTGTCCCCTCTGCTTTCAGGTTCTTCACATCCTCGATCCAGGCTTGGATCACACCGGACACTTTCCTTCTTCACGGCAGCAGTACTTTGTAGCAGATCGTCATTGAAAATGACGACCTACCTTGGGTGGTTCCTTGGGGTCCCAGCGATTCTGCGTGCTCTAGGCACTGTGTCTAGTCAAGTCGTGGTTCTAATACCACTTTCTTAGTATATGGTTTGGTCCCCCCCTGGGGCCCAGTGTATATTGTGCTATTTATTGTCGTTTTAATACTGTGATATTGTGTATCTTGAACTCTAATCTCATAAAGAGATTAGTAGTTAGTGTTTAAAAATAAATACATATATTTTATATATACCTTGTGTGGTTCTCCTTTCATTTAGTTATTCAAGAGGTTATAATCTGGTAAACCAAGCTGCTTTACACTCCTTCAAGACTTAGCCTGAAGGCTGCTCTCCATAGCTACCACTAGGATAGCTTTTGATGGAGCAGGAGAAAATAAAAATTTTAACCCCTAACAAATGTTATAATTAATTAAATAAAATGTTCGTTTAAATGTATTAATCAACACTGTATGTGTGGGAATGGTAACATGCCAATGTGTGTGCTAAATAATCTATTAATGGATGTCCGTGTGTCTAATTATAACGTAAAAATAAATGCGTACTAATTAAAAATAAATGCATGTTTGTGCTTCATAGAAATAAAACGTGTCGTTGCAAAAACAATAGTGATGGTAAGTAAGGAACAGCTTAAATGTTGCTTTCTGCTAGGTAATAACTAATTGGGGTACGTAGATGACGGGAGGGAAACGAAAGGGCTATTTTTCTCTATTTTAATTATGTTTTGTTTGCCTCAAATTAGTGCTTCTAAAAGTATAACCGAGTGGCGATATAAAATGGCCGCCAGTGGGAAGATGTGCGCAGGCGCAAGGGGACACATGACACGGGATGGAATCGGAGAAAAAACTAAACCTCGTGAGGTTACTGAGACGTTAGGATGCAAGAAATGGTCAAGGCTGATGTGACCTAATTGAACTGATAGTGTGCCGTGATGATCAGCAGAAGACCCGTGGGAAACAAGTTTAAGAGAAAGGACAATGACTGCGGAGTTCTCGAATGTGTCGAAAGAAGTTACAAATGTACTGATCGAAACGGATGAAAAATGTTTGAGCGTATGGGAAAGGAAATGATCCAAGGACCCTTGAATCCAAGAGAACTTGATTAAAAGAATGAATAAGATGACATGCATGGACCAATGAAAGAAAAGCGTGTTATTAATGTTGTAACAGTTAGTTAGCAAAGTTAGAATTAGGGTATAAGAGGGCCTACTCTTAGTGGGAGGGGGTCAGTCGCGGTTGCAGTCACAGTCAGGAGAGGAGTTGGAGAGTCGTGTTGGTGGCTTCCAGTGCTGGGTGGTCCTGATCGATCCCTTACTGAGCGGGAGATGCTGAAAGACTGTTAGATGAGACGGGTTGCAGGTAGCTGATGCTGACGAGCTGAAGTTGCTGTTGCTGTCTTAATTTTCCAGTTGAGTATGAGAATCAGGCTATTTCTAATTCTTAACTTAGGTTAGAAATCATTAGGCTAAATTAGGAAGCTAGGCAGGTAATTAGGGTTTTGGCTTCATGACAAAAAATGTTCCTTTCTGCAATAAATTGATTATGCTTAATAAATATTTGAATTTAAGAATGACTAATTGAATAAAGTATTAAATTCTTTCTCATGCTTTTTAAAATTATATAAAATTTAAGATTCTTTAAACCCAAAATGACTCAGTGGTTATTTTCCTAAATGATTGTGACATCAGAAATTGGTTATTGTGATTCAGCTGGTCTTAATCACTATGAACTAATTTTTTACATGAATGATTCATCGACAAAACAATGAGCAGGAATATCTTAAGAAATAACTAAAAGAAAGTGACAAATTAAGGTAATAAGATATCCTGGCTCTTCCAGCGGTACATAAATGGTGTTCTCCATTTAGTTCTCATGCTTCTCCTAGGAGTACAGAATTTCATAAAGGTGTAAAGGAAATCCAGGAGTGTGCGTGTGTGTTAGGCGATGTTTATGGGCCCCATCGTCATGTGGATATGAGAAATATAGTTTGCCCCTGGATGACCTATAAGTGACCTGGGAGGAGAATAGTTTTTATTGTACGCGCTGCATCAGATTTCTTGGTAGCAGAGTTATGGTTTTCTATAGATTAGTTTAGTGATTATTGTTTATTGATTATTGATTATTTTTGATGACTAACCCAATATGTTGAGTCGCGTTATGTTATATGTGAGTTTTCACGCTTCTGGGATGTAGGAAGTGGAACACGTGTGGCAAGAGAAGTCACATGGAATTTGGTACATGGTCTGAATTCATTTTGGTAATAACGCAGGTTGTGTTATGTTAGGGATTTTCTGTACGAAAAGTGTGTAATTGAAATAGCAAATCACGTTTACTTGTGAAACTTTGGCCTTAATTCTCAGGAGCCTAGTCTCCACATGTGCCTTATCCCCAGAGAAACGAGTAAATTGTTTGCTTGAAAGAAGGGTAAGGTAGAGGGAAGTGCTACTTTATCAGCGAGAGTAAATAATTCTGTGGTAGGGTAGAGGTAAGCGCTGCCTACTGGAAAAACAGAATTCTTGTGTAAAAGAACAAAGCTGTCACTTTTGTTTAGCGAATCAGACTATGGAATTGTTTTAATTGTTGTAACTAACGAAGAAAACAGCGAAAAGAAAAATTGCCGATAAATTTTGTAAAGGAGGGGTAAAGAGTAGAAGTGACGTGGAACAGTGCCGCGCTAGGATTGGATAGTGCGCTAGTCACGTGAACACAGAGCAGGAGTGACGTGGAAAAGTGCCGCGCTAGGATTGGTTGGTTTGCGGACGGAGGGAATTGTTCTGATTGGTACGTTAGTGTGAGTCGCGCTATAATTGGTCAAAATTCCGTACACAGAACAGCGTTAGTGTAAAGAGAAAACAAATAGAAAACATGCCGTATTACGAGTATGAAAGGGAGAGAACGTCATGGACGACGAAATTGAAGAATTTCTTTAAGAAAGACAAAAAGGTTGTGACTAGAGAGGGACAAGTAATTCCTCCGCCGAAATCAGCAGCTTCACATATGATGCTGAAATATGGATATCATACGTGCATATGGTTGGAAAATTGGGCAAAATATACGAAGAATGATGGTGCTTTAGCTTTTCCGGAGAATGGTTCATTTAGTGTAGCGGTTTTGCGAAATTTGCGAGAAAAAATGTGTAAGTTGGAACCTAGACCTAGACCAACACAGTTTGAGGCTTTGACGGAATGGGAAGATGAGATGTATGAACGAGAGAGATTCAGAGGAATGAGAGATCATGAGTTTATGCCTGGAAGATTGTGGGGAGTAAATCATGAGGACAGAATAAAACGATGGAGATGTGCTAACATGACAGGAGGTTTGTTTCCAGCTTTTACAGTTGAGGAAGGGACTAAGAAAAAGCGGACTGAGAAAAAGAAACATATAGAGAGAGAAAAGTATATGCATGAGAGCGAAACGGATGACGAGTTGCTGGAAGATATTTTAAATAGAAATCCACCTCCGTATCAGCAGAGTTCTACAGTGGTGACACCAAATGCGCCGCTAATAGAGACTATGCGAAATAAAAGCCCGGAAAAGAGAATTGATGTAAATAGGTCACAAGAACAAATGAGAACTTCTCAAAATGAAGGAATAGAAAGCGACAATGCAAGCGAATTGGCAAGGACAACAAAAGAACTAACTGAGAAGATTAGAGAATTAACGAAAAATATGGAAGCAGTTACTGTGCCTGTAACAATAGGTCCAGTAATACCCGTTTTGAGAATCAGAAAATTGATGAACGATCTTTGGTGATTCCCATGAGTTCACAATTTCAGAGAGAAAAAGAAAGGATGGAACAAAGTGCAAGTACAAGTAATTTGGCTAGTACTTACAGACCAAGTCCACCTACAAATTTAACGGTGAATGAGTGCAATAGTAGGAAAATGCATATGCTAACAGAATCTGCAACAGAAACGCCTAAAAAGAGTGGTAATTGGATAGAACTAAATAATACACCCATAGGTCCGACTCCTGATGAGTTAAATGAGTGGATGAAAGCATTTAAAATAATAGAAACAGAAGAAAAACCATTAGATGTGATCAGATTAAAAATAGACATGGAAGAATTAATTCTAGGAACGATTGGTACCGAAAAGATAAAAAATTATCAGGATGATGAAATAATGTTTCTGTGCAAAAGTATAACATGGAGAGCAAAGAATTTACATGACAAACTAGAAGAAGTGGCTAGTGAGATTGGAATAGATTTTGCAAAAGTGAAAACGTTGCAGAAACCATACAGAGTAGACTTTTGTGAAAAAGATATTGAAAATTTGAACACGGCAGGAAGGCTGACACAGATAAAGGAGTTAATTGTGTTGTTGAGAAAATGGGGTGATGTGGACAGATGGAAGGTTAGATGGACAAAGAAGAATGAGAAAAGTACAGATAAAGGTTCATTGGCCTTTATGATAACTGAAAAAGAATCTGTTGTCAAAGAATACCCCATGAGAGAAACTCCAGGTGGTAGTTACGTGCATGTTCCCTGGACTAGGCAGGACATACTGTCATTTACCAATGACTTTCCAAAGTTAAGAGAGAAGCCAGTTGAGTGGTACCGACAAGTAGAGAGGTTTGTAAAAGTCTCAAAAGTGTTGTGGATAGATTTAGATGGATTGTTTGACATAGTGGTACCAACAGATTTATGGTCCGAATGTAAGATTACAGTTGACTGGCCAACTACAGAATATCCAAGAGATCCTAAGACAGGAGCTCCAGGTCCTGATGTGATGAAGAAGTACGATAAGGTGATTACCTTTTTGAAGAATAAGATTCCTCCTAAAGAGACAGATTGGGTAAAAATTGATAGAACTACACAGGAAAGTAAGGAGTCTGTACATGCATATTATGAGTGACTGTTATTGGTTTTCAAGCAGTATAGTGGTTATGAGGAGTTGAGTGAAAAGGACATGAGTCATTTTGTATACCGATTTGTGTTTGGCCTGAAACAAGAAATAAGTGATATGATTAAGCAACACATGATAAACTGGCAGAATGGAAGTGTAGATGAGGTACTGAGATATGTTAAGTATTGTAGTGATGAAATAGAGAGTAAACAGCGTAAGTTGAAAGAGAAGGCAATGTGGGCACAAGTGAAGGTGGCAGAAAAACAAGAAGCTCAATTGGACAATAATAATGGAAACGAATCAGGACAGAATAAAATGCGACCAAACATAGGTAAAGGAAAGGGTCAAGTGAGTCTAGAAGAGGCAAAGAAGAAATGGCCATGTCATAATTGCGGAAAATTAGGGCATTGGAGAAACGAGTGTAAGTTCCCACCTAAACCTAATCCGGAACATCAATCATTAACTCCACAGGTGCAGAATGAGGTAGTTGTTCAACAAAGTCAGGTGCCGCAACCACCACTTCCCAACACTGTTAACCAGCAAAGATACAGTACAGAAACAGGATTCTACGGAGGAGAGCAGGTAACACAGTTGCCGCGAGCAGCTAACATTTCTCAGTATTTGTTGCGTCAGAGTGAGGATGACCCGGATGAAAGATTCTGACGGTGCGCAGGAGAGGGGAAAGAGTGCGTGCTTGGCGCAACTCTAGAGGTAGATCAGTCTGGTCCCTTTGTGGATGGAGAAGTGAATGGTGCAAACGTAACATTCCTTGTCGATACTGGAGCTACCCGTTCTACTGTTAGATCAGTGGAAATTCCAAACCTTCCTCTCTCAGGTGAATACATCCAAGTGGTAGGAGTAGCCAATCAGCAGATTAAAACCCCACTTACTGAATTGGTGGAAGTAAAAATTGGTTCTTTTAGCAAAATGCATAAATTTGTAGTGTGCGATTGTAGTCCTGTAAATCTTTTAGGTCGTGACCTTTTATGCAAGATGAATTGCACAATTTATTGTACGCCAGATGGAATAGGTTTTCAGACTTCAGATGAAGATGTTCTGTATAAAGTAACTTTGATGAATCAGGAACCTGAAACGAATGGTTTGTTTCCTGCATTTGATGCAGAAAAACTTCCAGAAGAACTAAAAGGTGCAGTAAAAGAAAGTGTGTGGGATTTTACAGGAGAAGACATTGGATTAATGAGAGAAGTTGATCCCGTAAAAGTGACAGTGAAAGAAGGGACAACTTACCCGAACACGCCACAGTACAAATTAACTCCAGAAATAATTGAAGGAATAACTCCTGTGATAAATAAGATGATTGAACAGGGAATTCTAAAAGAAATCATGAGCAGTCCATGTAATTCACCTATTATGGGACTGAAAAAGCCAAATGGAACATATAGAATAGTACAGGATTTGAGAAGGATCAACAAAATAGTTGTACCATGTTGTCCTATAGTGCCAAACCCTGCAGTAATTCTATATCAAATTCCACATGAAGCTGAGTGGTACACTGTGATAGATTTGTGTCACGCATTTTTCTCTATTCCTTTGCATCCAGATAGCCAGCCATTATTTGCGTTCCGGTTCGGAGAGCGTATTTTGGCATGGTGCCGAATTCCTCAGGGGTATACAGAAAGCCCCTCAATCTTTAATCAGATTCTAAAGAAATTTCTGGAAGATTTAAAAATGCCAGAAAAATCAGTGATGGTGCAGTATATCGATGACCTATTGGTGGCATCGAAAACCAAAGAAGCATGTGTAAGTGACACAATTGCTTTACTGAACCATTTAGAGAAAAGAGGACATAAAGTGTCTCCTTCAAAATTACAGTTTTGTCAGAAAGAAGTCCAGTATTTAGGGCATAAAATTGAGAAAGGAGTACGAAAGATAGCAACAGAAAGAGTAAGAATGATTCAAGGAATGAGAGCACCAATGACTCAGAGAGAGGTAAGAATGTTTTTGGGAATGGTTGGATATTGTCGACAGTGGATAAGTGGTTTCTCTTTGATTGCAAAACCCTTACAAAAATTGACCAAGAAAGATGTAAAAGACCCTTTTGAGTTAAACAAAGAAGAAATGAAATCTTTCAAAGAATTAAAAAAGAAACTGTGTGAGGCCCCTGCTTTAGGCATGCCTGATTATGAGAAGGACTTTGAGTTGTACTGCAGTGAAAGAGATGGATGTGCATTTTCAGTACTGGTACAAAAACACGGGACAATGAAAAGACCAATCGCTTATTTTTCAGCTGTTTTAGATCCTATAGCAAAAGCATTGCCTGGATGTCTGAAAGCAGTTGCAGCTACTTGTGTAAGTCTGGAACAAAGTGAAGGTATAGTGATGGGGTATCCACTGAGAGTATATGTTCCCCATTCGGTAGAAATTCTTTTGACAAGAACAAAAACACAGTACATGACACATAGTCGGCTGACTAAGTATGAAAAAGTCATCTTGAGCGCTGAAAATGTGACCATAGATAGATGCATGAATGTAAATCCTTCTACATCATTGCCAGATGAAGAAAATATAATTGAACAGGATGAAGTAGATCATGATTGTCTAAACGTGCTGGAATATTGTACGAAACCAAGAGCTGACATAAAAGATGAACCGTTAAAGGAATCTGATTATGTCATGTTTGTGGATGGTTCATGCTTACGAACAAAAGAAGGAGTTTTAAGCGCAGCTTACGCAGTATGCACAGTGGCAACTGTGATGGAAGCGTCTTGTCTGAAAGGAGTTAGGTCTGCACAAGTTGCGGAACTGATTGCTTTGATTCAAGCATGTAAATTGGGGAAAAATGTACGAGTCACGATTGTGACCGATAGCCAATATGGTTTCGGCATCGTACATGATTTTGGTCAGATTTGGTCACAAAGAGGATTTTTGACATCTGAAGGAACACCTATCAGAAATGGAGATTATGTTAAAAAACTGCTTGAGGCGATACAGTTGCCTAAACAAATAGCTGTAGTGAAGTGCAAAGCGCATAAGAAAAACGAAGATTACATAGCGGTCGGCAATAATTATGCTGATGAGATCGCTAAATATTGTGCGGAGAACATGGCGTCCATGAACAAAAATAGAGAAAGGGAGCATGTCTCTTGTCCTTTGCTTTTCACTAATACTGTCGAGACATGGGATGAAGTAAGGCAGTTACAAGAAACCGCAAGAGATGAGGAAAAAGATTACTGGATAAAAGCAGGATGTAGAAGACAGGAAAATAATGGTGTGTGGGTATACAGAGATGAAAGACCAGTTATGCCTGATAGCATGATTGCAGACATGGCACGGATGTACCATGGACAAGCTCATATTGGGAGAGATGCAATGATCAGACTTTTTAGACAAACTTGGTATAACCCAAAATTCAGAGCCATTGCTGAAAGTCTTTGTCAAAGATGTCTTATTTGTCAACAGTTTAACCCAGGAAGAAAAACAGTAGTGAGTCTAGGAACAATAGGACGAGAAGGAGGTCCATTCACTAGAATGCAGTTAGACTTTATCGAGATGCCCCCTAGTAACAGACTAAGATATGTTCTAGTGGTCGTCTGTTTGTTCTCTCGTTGGGTGGAGGCATACCCCACAAGAAGGAATGATGGAACAACAGTGGCAAAACTTATGCTGCGAGAGTTCATTCCAAGGTATGGTTTTCCAGTCACGGTTGAGACAGATAGAGGAACGCATTTTCAAAATGAATTGATCCAATTGATTTGTGAAGCATTGAGTATTAAACAAAAACTACATTGTGCTTACAGACCAGAGGCTTCTGGGGTAGTAGAGCAGATTAATGGAACAATTAAAAACAGATTGGGAAAAATGTGTCAAGCTACAGGACTCAAATGGCCGGATGCACTGCCTCTTGTTCTGATGACCATCAGAAGCATCCCTGAAAAGAAAACTGGACTCAGTCCTCATGAGATGATCATGGGACGAGCAATGAGACAAGCACACGTACCTGTCAACAAGTTATTAACTATAACTGATGATCTAGTACTGGATTATTGCAAGGGACTGGCTGATGTGGTGCGTTCTGTGTTTCATCAGGTTGGACCGGATGCGACCACTCTTGAAAGAAAACCAGCCCACGACTTGAATCCAGGAGACTGGGTCCGCATAAAAGTCCACAGGAGAAGAAACTGTCTAGTTCCTCGTTGGGACGAGCCACAACAGGTAATCCTGGTGACAACGACTGCCGTCAAGTGTGCAGGAGTGAAAAACTGGGTTCATGCCAGCCACACAATCAGAGTTCCAGAACCTACAGATCGACATGTGAGTCGGCGTCTGGAAGTGTGGGATAAAAGTTTAACGGCTGGGACAACAAAGATAAGAGAAAGGGTGCCAGAACTTGAAGATCGACCTGAAAGTCGACATCTGGAAACCCCAACTGCGAGTACCTCTAGAGAAGAAGAGGAAGAAGAAGAAGAAGAAGAAAGAAATTCAGAAATTCCAGAACTTGAAGATCGACTTGTAAGTCGACATCTGGAAATATCTGACACAACTTCAGAATCTGATGATTCAGTTGAAAACCGTGAAGAATTCCTAAGGAAAACTTGGGGTTATAAACCAATTAGAGAAGAAACTGAGCAAGAAATTGAGTTAGATGAACAACCAAGTACAAGTTATGGTGGAAATCCTTCAGAAACAATATTACTAGATGAAGTAGGGAAAGAAGTACACAAAAAGTTAGAAAATCGAGAAGAACCCCGAGGAGCAATAGGGACAGATAGAGAAACAGAAGAACAGGGAAATTTAGAAGTAGAAAGGGAGAAAAACACCAAATCGGAAGAACCCCGAGGAGGGACAGTAATAAGGGAAAACAAGAAGGAGAAGACAGATCCACCAGTAGGAGATGACGAGATTATAAGTTTCAAAATAAGAGACAATAGTGAAACAGTTGAAACAGAAACAGAAGAAAGTGGAGAAGAGGAGAAAGCAAAAACTGAATCAAGAAAAAGAAATTGGAAATCAGAAAGAGAAGAAAGAGAAGGTGAAGCCAAAAGGCCAAGAAAAGGAGATAATTGGCCCAACAGCTATATAAGGAAATTGAGATATAGAATAATAAGAGCAGGAGACGAAGGTGCTGAGCAAGTAAATGAAGTAACAAGTCAAAAGGGACAAGAAAAACCAAGTGGAAAAAAATTACAAAAGTCCAAAAGGACAAAGAAAGTGAATGCAAAGTATAAGTCACCTGAGTGGCTGTATATTGCACTAACAGATTACAAAGAAGAAGAAGAGAACACTCACGAGAACCAGAGACTGAGAAGTCGGATGGGAAAAGGTGAGATGCAACAAACTTGAAGTGAAGACTTATAGTGCTTCTGCCGGACATGACAATTTACTGGATGTGACAAATCACCGGATGTGACAACGAAAGAATTCTGGAGAGAATTAAAGAAAGTACCAAGCAAAGACTTTTGATAGCAGAGTGGCATCTAAGTCATTTCTGAGGTGTAGTGACACAATTTTCTGAAACTTAACAAATAGAAAAAGAAAAATGGAAAATAATAGGGATAGAAGAGATAAATGTGAGTTTATAAAAAGATGGTGCAAAATGTGCTGCTTTTGTACAGGGTTATTAATGACCATATGGATAGTTTTAGCAATCACAATTCCTATTAGTTTAGCTGCGATAGAAGCAAAAAATGATACTAAACCAGAAAGAGAAACTAATATTAAAGAACCAGTTATTTTAAGAAGTAGTGCAGAGTTGCATAAGGATAAGTCAGTAACAGATTTTTCAAAGAATGTTTTTACAAAATTGTTGTATGAATATGTAGAGACAATGGATGTGAGAGATTGTTATGTTTGTATGCAGTTGCCTGCATCAGTATCAGAAGGTGTGACTTATCATCACCTACCTCTAACTTATGGAATAACATGTAGTGTAATAGCGAGTTTATTTTATAAAACAGGTAGATTAGAATCTTATTATACTGATATAGATAAGATTTTTGCAAACATTCCAGTAGTACCAGAACTTAACAAAGTAAAACCAGCAAAAGTTTTAGGAGAATTCTTTTTAGAACATAGAAAAATAACGTTAGAAGAAATAGTTAGTAACAACCTTACCTGTGAGTTAAAGAAAGAAGAAAAAGTATTTTTAGGAAATGGTTGATGAAAGAAGAATGAAATTTCAAAAAGAAGCAATAAAAGAGGAGGGAAAACGCTTATGGACGTTTGAGGAAGGAAATCATGAAGGGAAAAAGATAAATGCAGCAATGACATTAGATTGGCCGCAAACAGGAAAGTTGTGTATTAGGAGAAATAAGACAGTCTATGACAATTACTTTGTAGGTTCCAGTATCTGCCATGACAATTATCAAATTCTGGGAGGTTGGGGATTTAAAGGTGGAAAGGACCCAATATTTCCAGGTATCTATTATGTTTGTGGGAATAGAGCTTATTACAGGTTACCGGACCATTGGTATGGAACTTGCTATGTAGGCTTGGTCTTTCCAAAAAATTTTCACATGGACAGAGAAGAAAAGGGAACCTACAAGATGATTAATAGATTTACACGTAGAAAGAGGGAAAGTTTTTCAGAAATTGTAGGTGATATTTTTGGAGCATTGATACCAGCAGTGGGAATATCTTTGAATGCATTTAAAATTCGGAAGTTATCCACAGTAGTAGATCGTTTGTCTACAGATACTGCAGGAGGGTTCTTAATGGTAAATACCGAAATGGTTGCCATGAGAGCTATGGTGATGCAAAATCGGCTTGCCCTTGATATTCTTTTGGCAAAAGAGGGTGGAGTCTGTGGAATGTTGAAAGTCCAACATTGTTGTACTTACATTCCTGATAAAAGTGAAAATATACAGAAGTATATTACAAATATTACAAATTTGCACAAAGAACTAGTTCCACTGGAGGTTGAAAGTGTTTTGGGAAAACTTGGTAGAGGTTTTTCTTCAGTAGCAAATTGGTTGACCAGAATGAGTAGACTAGTGATAGGGAAAGTTATAATAATAGCAACTGTAGTAATACTGTTAGCCATGGTATTGAAAATAGTAATAACATGTATAAAAAGAAAAGTAAGACAAAATAAGATAAAAAGAAATAACAGAATAATGAAAGAGAGAGAGAGAGAAATGGGTGAAATTGAGTTGGAGAAAATGAAAGAAAGCATGTATAAGGAGACTAAAAGGCAAGATGAAGAAGAAACAGATGTGTAGATAACAGAAGGCAAAGGATGAAAGACATGCTGCCTGAAAAGAAGTATGACTTGGGTTTTATGTGGTGATTTAAAAATCACCAAAGGGGGAGTTGATGGAGCAGGAGAAAATAAATTTTTTAACCCCTAACAAATTTTATAATTAATTAAATAAAATGTTCGTTTAAATGTATTAATCAACACTGTATGTGTGGGAATGGTAACATGCCAATGTGTGTGCTAAATAATCTATTAATGGATGTCCGTGTGTCTAATTATAACGTAAAAATAAATGCGTACTAATTAAAAATAAATGCATGTTTGTGCTTCATAGAAATAAAACGTGTCGTTGCAAAAACAATAGTGATGGTAAGTAAGGAACAGCTTAAATGTTGCTTTCTGCTAGGTAATAACTAATTGGGGTACGTAGATGACGGGAGGGAAACAAAAGGGCTATTTTTCTCTATTTTAATTATGTTTTGTTTGCCTCAAATTAGTGCTTCTAAAAGTATAACCGAGTGGCGATATAAAATGGCCGCCAGTGGGAAGATGTGCGCAGGCGCAAGGGGACACATGACACGGGATGGAATCGGAGAAAAACTAAACCTCGTGAGGTTACTGAGACGCTAGGATGCAAGAAATGGTCAAGGCTGATGTGACCTAATTGAACTGATAGTGTGCCGTGATGATCAGCAGAAGACCCGTGGGAAACAAGTTTAAGAGAAAGGACAATGACTGCGGAGTTCTCGAATGTGTCGAAAGAAGTTACAAATGTACTGATCGAAACGGATGAAAAATGTTTGAGCGTATGGGAAAGGAAATGATCCAAGGACCCTTGAATCCAAGAGAACTTGATTAAAAGAATGAATAAGATGACATGCATGGACCAATGAAAGAAAAGCGTGTTATTAATGTTGCAACAGTTAGTTAGCAAAGTTAGAATTAGGGTATAAGAGGGCCTACTCTTAGTGGGAGGGGTCAGTCGCGGTTGCAGTCACAGTCAGGAGAGGAGTTGGAGAGTCGTGTTGGTGGCTTCCAGTGCTGGGTGGTCCTGATCGATCCCTTACTGAGCGGGAGATGCTGAAAGACTGTTAGATGAGACGGGTTGCAGGTAGCTGATGCTGACGAGCTGAAGTTGCTGTTGCTGTCTTAATTTTCCAGTTGAGTATGAGAATCAGGCTATTTCTAATTCTTAACTTAGGTTAGAAATCATTAGGCTAAATTAGGAAGCTAGGCAGGTAATTAGGGTTTTGGCTTCATGACAAAAAATGTTCCTTTCTGCAATAAATTGATTATGCTTAATAAATATTTGAATTTAAGAATGACTAATTGAATAAAGTATTAAATTCTTTCTCATGCTTTTTAAAATTATATAAAATTTAAGATTCTTTAAACCCAAAATGACTCAGTGGTTATTTTCCTAAATGATTGTGACATCAGAAATTGGTTATTGTGATTCAGCTGGTCTTAATCACTATGAACTAATTTTTTACATGAATGATTCATCGACAAAACAATGAGCAGGAATATCTTAAGAAATAACTAAAAGAAAGTGACAAATTAAGGTAATAAGATATCCTGGCTCTTCCAGCGGTACATAAATGGTGTTCTCCATTTAGTTCTCATGCTTCTCCTAGGAGTACAGAATTTCATAAAGGTGTAAAGGAAATCCAGGAGTGTGCGTGTGTGTTAGGCGATGTTTATGGGCCCCATCGTCATGTGGATATGAGAAATATAGTTTGCCCCTGGATGACCTATAAGTGACCTGGGAGGAGAATAGTTTTTATTGTACGCGCTGCATCACTTTCAATAAAGGTTGTCTTTAAACCTATCATCAATAAAGGTCGTTTGGACTGGTGCAAGGTGCCCACTATAACTAGTGGACAGCATATGCCAGGCCAACTTCTCACAATGTACAAAAACGGATTTGGTGATAGTGGACGCAATTTGCGCACTGACTTCTAACAAATGTATTGGTATTTGCAAACTAACCTATGTATTAACAGGGTGGTTCACAAAATGCTGATTCGTTGTGGGTCACAGCACGACCTACCTCATTAACATGCACGAGGTAGGTCGCAATTTGAAACCCGTTACTACTGGCTAGAGTTACAGACCTGCAGTGGTCAGCATACCACCATGTCTGTGATTGCTTTTAAATAAAGCAATTTTTTGTGGAATACCACGCGTTTTCCTTAAAGTGAAATGGGATGTGTAGAATAAAAACTATTCAAAAAAGTGATGAATGGAATGCTTGAATTAATCTCATCCACTGGAAATTACTAAAGGGCATCCCAATCGATCGTTATTTTACACACAATGCCACCTTAGTTTGGACACAGCTATATGCAAATCAGTCTTGACCCTGCTCCAATGGGAAAAGTCCAGCCCGAACTCACAAGCCAGGTCCTAACTGAACTGAAAGACACGCAGCCCAGGACCAGTTGAGGTGCATTTTAAATCATCAACAATATATCTTCAGCATATAATGAGACAACTATTTTATGATGCCCAAACTGAATTTCTCTATTATTGTGAACTTCCCTTAGTAAGCTGGTGAGCCGCTCCATTGCCAGTTCAAATATTATTGGCAACAAGGGTTTAATATTGGCTTAATATTGATAGGGGCTGAAATCTTATAATTGACTCAAATATTTGCAACCTGCGTGGTATAAAGTAGCTTAATTACCTGGACCATCACCTTGCTCAGTCCAATCCTGATGAGCAGGGTTCTCCAAATTCAGCCCTTGAGGGCATGATTAATGGCAGATTTTTAGCATATTCCCATTTAGATAAATGTAGTTTACTTAAAAATCTGGCATGGATCTGGCCCGCTAGGACCGACATTGGAGAACCCTGCTTATTGAGGAAAGTCATAAAATAACACCACTCAATAGAGTCAAACACCTTAGTTGAGTCCAGGAAGCCCACTACTGCTTTTAATTCTAGTTTCTTTGATGTACCAATACAAATAGGTTTCTCAAGTCATCTGCTGTTGATCACCCTGGTATGAACCTAGATTGGCCTGGTAATACCAGCCTATTTAGCAAAAGTAGTCCAAGTGCTAGAATTTAGTTCTAGAATCTTATTATAAGAATTTATTAAAGATAGTGGTCTGTAAGTGTCAATGGCCTGCAGGGGCTTGCAAGATTTTTGTTGTATTATCACTATTTCCTCCCGTATGTATATAAGCAGTTCACCTTTTTGCATTGCTTCCCCATTAATTTCTATCATGTGTGGAGCCAGGAGATCTAGTTATTCTTTATAAACTTGCTTTATAGCCCAGCGCTGCCGGGTACTTCCCATTTTGAAGATCAGCCATGGCTCTTTTAATATCTTCTATTGTGTTTGGGGGCATAGCACCTTCCTTTCCACATTCTCTACCCATGCAAATATGATGTCTTCCAAAATTTGGTGAACTTCTTTCTTGATTGCCTTGTTAGAATGGACCCTGAGATTGATTATGCAGTGCCCTATATAACTTTAAGTTAGCATTCGCTGCACCATTTTCTGTACAGGCGCCATTTTGACTCATGATCAAAACTAATCTTTTGCTGTTTCTGAGAAAGGCCTCTGTTAAGTTTTGTTTCTGAAATGTTAGGTTTTGCTTCAGTAATGAATAGACTGCTCATATTAGTGCATACCTTTCTCACTAGATAGAGGCCCTCTCCCACTTGTCTGGTGGCAGGCACAGGGTGAGACGACCTTGGACTGTGCTAGGTTGTGTGAGATATGAGAACCGAAACCTATTTTTTGTATTTTACTGTCCAGCTGCATCTGCCTGGAAAATTCCACTGTGGGCGTGCCATCGCCCGGGTATGAAATCTACATAAAGTATCTCTATGCTTCTTGATTTCAGTTCCGTCTGTACCACTCTTCGAGACTGTGCAGACGGGGCTCCACTCTGAGTGCATCTGAATAAAACAATTATTGGTATATTCTCCACTGATTCTTCCGACTCTTCATTTGCTATGGAAGGCTGAGAGGTGGTCTGAGGAGACCCGGGTGGCCCCAAGCCAGTCACTTCCTTCAGCCTCATAATTAGAATCATCTAGCCTAACCTAAAATTTGGAAAATGGAGATACTATTCCATTTGACTGTTACAATGAGTCACCATCTGTATCTGTATTAAAATGTGCTCAGCTGTCCACCCAGGTTCAATTAAGCCAGATAATGTACAACTCAGTCACTTTCCTTCCCCATATGCCCTGGCAGCAGTATACCTTTGTTTTACCTTTCAGTCCACTTCTTCACTCTAGTCTTGTAGTTTTTGCTGAATCTGTGCCATTATAGCAGGTTTATTAACTTCATTGTATTTCACCTCCAATTCTTTAAGATCCCATTCTAGTATGTCTTTACTGCCCAGAATGGATTTTCAGATTGAACGCTTCCCATACTATGCCATGGTCTTTAACACCTTCCCCTGACACCCGCTACTGTCCCTCAGACTACCAAATATCATTACTCTGGGTCGGTTACTGCTGGCATATGATGACATTTAAATCCTTTTTTGAATAATGTGACTCTTCTAGATCACCTTGAGTAGTTAGCAAAGTATCTGTGCAGCCCCAACCTCCTAGTTACATTCCTGCTTCTCTCTTCTACAAGGCGTGTCCCTCGAAGTAATAACATACTTTTATTATGTTTTGTGACATAATGCTACAACCTGCCGAGTTCTTCTTGAGTCATTTAATCTTCTCACCTTCCATGATATTAGTTTAGTCTGAGGCCTCTTCACAGCTGTTGGTGTCTATTGCTGCTTGCTACTTGCTGCAAGATTTCCTAATGTGACTATTATCTATTACACAAATCTGCATTTTAAGGGCATATCTGCACCCTCGCACCTCACGCCATGCTACATCCCAATTTTTCAGTGGAAATCCTGTAACCACCCTTAAGCCATCACCCCCAATGGTGTCACTCCCCCATACTAAGCATATTAAAAATAAGCAAGTGTGTCTGGGGGCAACCAGACTCGAAATCCTTAATTCCGTCCTGCTTGTATAAATGGTCTCAAATAAACTACAGATCCATATAGCATATCTTGTACTTCCACCATCTGTCTTTATGCAGGATGGGAAGAGTAATATTGTGGCACCCTTCCTGTGGAGCACACTAACTTTGGTGCCTATCATATTTTCATACAGTACATATTGATCAGTAACATAAGGGTTACAATCGCTGACAATGTTCCATTATTCACAGCATTCGCTGTGTGGAAGTTCCTCCAATAGTAGTCACAACTCCTGAGTATGCACTACTATGTCTATCAGTCTATCTATTTCAGTTTCAAATATTGAGTCCCATATGTCCCTCAACATCACGGAGACCTTCATTTGTGCCAAAGTTGTCATCTCTATGGTTATTATTTTTCTTTGTACAATTGTTTTAAATGGAACTGCCATTTTGTGTTCCGAGAACACATGCAAAACATACTGGACAGTCAGGTCCTGCAGACTTTCCTTTAGCAATGAAACTTTCCCTGTACTGCTTGCATATAGTCTGGATATTGGTGGACCTGGCACTTTTTGCAGGGATATCTCTAACATTTTGCCTTCTTCCTCCTATTTTTTCTGACCTGTTTCTGTTGGTTTTAAGACTCTGGGCCCTTTACTACTGCTAATCAGTGCTAAAGTGCATATGCTCTCTGTCTAAATTGGTATATTTGATTTAATAATAAGTCTCTACTAAAGAGCAGCAGGTGTGCCCAGGGCCTGTAAATAAAATGGTAAAAGTGGGTCTGTAGCACTGATTGCTCCACCCACGTGAGTCGCCCTGCGGACATGTCTCAGACCTGCTACTGCAGTGTCTGTGTGTGCAGTTTTAAACTGCCATTTCAACCTGGCAAGTGCACCCACTTGCCAGGTCCAACCTTCCCATTTACTACATGTACGTCACCGCTATGATAGGCCCAAAGCAGCCCCATGGGCAGGGTGCAATGTATTTAAAAATGTGGATGTGGACTGGTTTATTTTATATGTCCTAATAGTGAAATACTGCAAATTTCCTTTTTCACTATTGCAAGGACTATCTTTCCCATAGGGTAAAATGGGGATTGCCTTGAAATATCATTTAAGTGTACATTCCCATTAGGAGCAGATAAAAATTTGGAGTTTGGGGTCTCTGAACTCACAGTTTAAAAACACATATTTTGGTGAAGTTGGTTTTTAAATTGCATGTTTATAAATGGCACTTTTAGAAAGTGAGATTACAACACACAGGGGATAACCCTATTTCCCAAACCTGGGGTAAGTAAACAATATTAAAACTACAATGGTTCTAGAAAAATATCGAAAAGGAATAATAAATTGTAATCAACAAAACATACAAAATAATTACATGAAAACATCAGAAGAAAGAACAAAGAAATACATAGAGGTACCCAACACAAAAATTATTACAAAAATATATTCTTTACTACAATAACAACATATAAAAAGACAATTACAAGAATATGGTGCTCACATAATAACACAGAAAACATCATTCATAACATAATATACATTATATACGATATCGTAATGTCTGGAAGTCAGATGTAGCTTCCCTGTGATTCATCCTAGCGCGTTCAGAAACTTTGTGCTCTGAACCTTCATAGAGCCGGGTTGGAAAATTGCACCAATCCTTAGCACGACACGTAATTTGTGGTCTGTGCCTTATTCAGATTTTTCCTCTTTTTTGAATTTTGGATGCAGTCTGGATGAGGTTGCCATGATATGTTCCAATTTGGAATGCTTCTCCAGAAATATACAAATTCCTTTCTTTTGGATGCTCCCATAACTATGTATTTGTCCGGATGATGACCTTAAAATAATATAGGTCGAAACGCCGTCGACGTCTACCCTTGGCTTATAGTTATAAGGAAGCATTGACTGCTATTTTCTGTTCTTGTTATTTGTTGGACTGATTTTTGTTTCAAAATGTTGTTTCCTTTTTGCCATTATTTTCTGTCTTACACTGTATATTATGTTATGAATTACATTTTCTGTGTTATTATGTGAGCACCATATTCTTGTAATTGTCTTTTTATATCTTGTTATTGTAGTAAAGAATATATTTTTGTAATCATTTTTGTTGGGTACCTCTATGTATTTATTTGTTCTTTTTTCTGATGTTTTCATGTAATTACTTTGTATGTTTTGTTGATTATAAATTATTATTCCTTTTCTATATTTTTCTTAAACCATTGTAGCTTTAATATGATAACTTTTAGAAAGTGGACATTTTCTTGCTTAACCATTCTGTGCCACTGCCTGTCTTTAGAAATCATGTCTGGGGTGGCTGACAGTTGGGCTCTGGTACATTCACTCTAGACAGTCAAACAAAGGGAAGCTAAGGTGTGCTATGCATATCCTGATGGTCCATCACCAGGCTGATGGGCCTTCCTGAGCTAGAGTGGTGAGAGGAGTTGTTACTGCACCTGAATAGGGCTGTGCCTGTCCTCGCACAAAGCAGTCTCCAACCCCTGTAGTGTGTCTGGAGCCAAGTCAGGGAAAGGCAGAGTCTTGTGCAGTACAAAGACATTCCTTTGAAGTTTTCCTGCTTCAAAGGCAGTAAGTTGTATAACTATTGGACCTCTGACACCCCAGAATCAGAACACTTCTGGACTGAGGACTTGCTGTCAGGAAGAAGAGCTGTATGCTGTAGGAGGGACTGCCACTCGGCCTGTTGCTTTGTTGTGCTGGCCTGCTGCTTGCTGCTTTTGTCCTGAGAGTGAAGGGACTGGGCTTTGGTTTCTGTATCCTGCTTCCAAGGTTCTGCAAGGGCTTGAGTTGAGGCTGCCTCCTGTTAAGAAGTCTCAGGGCCTTCAAAGACTTTACATGTCAGTGCCTGGGCTCTTCTG
The DNA here is from genome assembly GCA_963921515.1 of Calotriton arnoldi. NCBI lineage: Eukaryota > Metazoa > Chordata > Amphibia > Caudata > Salamandridae > Calotriton > Calotriton arnoldi. The sequence goes on along the minus strand of CAWUFW010002323.1, from coordinate 841,660 downwards.
CTGAGAATCCTGATTTGCCAAGTGGTGCCAAATACAGTTTCTAGGCCCTTGGAAGTATAACCTGGAGATCTTAAGGAGAAAATCCATGCATCGACTTCCAGCGCCTGTTTTGTTGACGCTCTGCTGTAAAAGCTCAACGCATCACCACTGCCTGCCCCGAAGCGTGGTTCCTGCTTGACGCACCAATCATGGCTTTTACGGCAGCCCCAGCGTGCCATCGCAGTGCTGTCAGAAAATTTGCCACAGCATCAGTCCTGAGCACCGTGTCACTGACGTTCGAGGCACCCACTCCAACTCCTACGCAGCACCTGCTTCGCGGCTGTGGGATCGACGCAGCGACTGCTTAGCTGCTGTCACATCGATGCTGCACATCTGGATTTTCGACACATCGTCCCTAAGTGCCGATTCTTCCTTGACACCGCACCGCAGTAAAGAATTGAGGACGCATGTCCAGAACCCGATGCATTACCTCCCCTGTCAGTAAACAACTGACACATCACTTCCCCTGCAAGTAAGGAACCAACACATCACCTCCCCTGCCTAGCAGTAAGGAACCGATTAATTAAGAAGCGTGGATAAGATAGGCCATGGTCGAGCATCGGTTATGGGTCTCTGGCCTAGAGTACGGTGAACTCTCTCTACAATGAATACTGTAGAAAGCTTTCACAGCCATAGACTTCCATCAGCATTTTTTCAATAATATCCTCAACCGTTCTCATGGCTGCTGATTCTGGAACCCCAGGTACTTCACTTTACTCCTGTGTGACCTTGCCTCCAAGTTTTCACTCTTTCTTTTAAGTCTGTTAAGCTCTCCTGCCACGCTTTTCTACTTTGTAGTCTCATCATTCAAAGTATCTTCTGTTTCTAAAATTTGGTGCTCCACTTACGTTGTTCATGATTCATGGCCTTCTAATTTGTCTTTCATAAAATCTAGTCTTTGTGCCAGTGAGTGTGTTGTCTGTATTAGCAAGTCTACCAATCATTTCCAACAGCATTGTGGGTAACCATTCATAAGCATTAATCACCACCTGTCTCTCTGCTAGCAAGGTCATTTCAGATTCATCATGTGCGCTTGTTATTTTCTTAGCCTCAAAGGCTAGTTTACCTTGTTTTGGATTAGTATGGGCAGACTTGATATGGCCTCTAGTTTGTTCCTTGCATTACAATTCATAGGAATCTACTGACGGGCAGCTGATCTCACAGTGATAATGTTTAGGGCTCAAGTCGAGGGTAGATGTGGGTAGATGCCGCCCACCCTGACAAGAGGTTGGGCCCCACAGACATATGCTGAACTCGCTCCGGTGTAATTTTCAGACATGGGACACATTCAGATTACAGCTTTACTCGTAAGAAATGCCAACGTTAAGGGGCCATTAGGCCTCTTTTTTTGGAGTATCCTGACTGGGAGCTATTGATAGCCTCAAAATCTAGATGCAATGGAGGGGAAACAAAGGCTCACATCTTATCACTTCGCAGATACTTAACAGAGAAATGCTTTTGACTTTGCTCAGTCCCTGTATATAGAAGATATGTATGCACTGTGAGAATGTCAGATGTGTTGGTCGCACAAATAACACAAATAACCATTTAAATACCACTATTTTGTTTTATTTCTTGACTAGCACTTTAGCACTACATTAATGCTAAAGCGCTATAAAAGAAATTAAAACAAAACAGTGGTATTTAAATGGTTATTTGTGTATGTGTGGTGTAAAGCGTTCTTATACCCTGCATTGGGATGAGCATGAGTAGTACCACTGCTCATCCCAATACAGGCTGTCATAGTGCTTTACATCACTGGTACAGATTATACATTGACAATAAATCATGTATGTACATCAATGTATAGGATGTGTTACATAAGACAATAAGAGTTACAAGGTATAGGAGCCACATGTCTTTCAAAGCTCACTGTACTATATTAGAAGGAATACAATGTATGAACAGCAAGTAACAAAAGGATCTCTTTCTTAAAAGCAGTAGCCCCCTTACCAATTTACATAAAATAAAAATCTGTCACCTGTGTGTTAAATAATGTGCTTTGCAGGAGACATATTAACCCTCTATGCTACTTTGATTCAAAACTAGGACTAGACAAAACACAGATCTCTCCAGCAAATATGTTAACCTCCAGAGTTACCTTACCGTTATTATTATTTCCTGAGATTTAGCTGGCACACAAAGATCTCTGCAGCAGGTGCCTTAACACCATAAGATATTTTAAAATACAGACATTGCAACCAATTAAGCAGGACAGATTTACTGCCACATTTCTCCTTGTTTCCAATTTCTTTGTGGCAGTGTTCAGAAAAAGAAATGTATACATTGAGACTCAGATTTTGTGTATCAGGTATTGCGTCAATATTTTGGCACAACACCAATGCAAAATCTAATTTATTAAATATTATAATGCACTCAAATATACTCATGACAGACCTGCTAAACATATGTGAGGTCTTAAGATCTGATGTCACTTCCTGTGAGGTCATGGGCAGTAATGCCACTTCCTGGGATGTCTCATGTAATGTCAAATGCTGTGATGTCACTTCCTGTGCTGTCACACACTGTGATGCCACACCCATTCTGCCTAACTTGGTGAGTCCTCCCACTTCTTTTTTAAGGACTGCTGTTGTTTGAATTTTCTTTCTTTATGATAGAGAGTTCTACTGTACACCCTTTCTCCCCTTTGTCCTGCTCTTCACCGCTCCATTCATTTTTGCTGCATCTGCCGATCCAGGCGTAGATTGGTCACCTCTGTTTATAATAATAATAATTATACTGTCATTTCTAGAGCGCGAACAGCTACCTCCTAGGAGGTGTCCCGGCGCTAAAGCAACAGGCGACTCACGGAGGGGCGACAAGATCAACAACGAAATTAAGCCAGATTAAAAAGCCAAGTTTTGATAGCCTTCCTAAATTGGGTTTCAGACGATAGCTGACGCAAAGAGTTAGGGAGGGAATTCCACAGTCTTGATGCCCCAAACATGAAAGATCTTGCACCCAACCGAGTTTTTTTCACTCGAGGGGTGCATAGCAGGTTCTGAGAGCAGGATCTCAGCACACGTGGCTGCCTATAGACACCTAGCCTCTGTTTTAAATACGCAGGGCAAGATCCATGAACTGCCCGAAAAGCAAGGGTCAAGGCCTTGAACTTAATACTAAGGCTGGGCGTAGTTCGCGAAGTAATGCTTCGCGAAGCTACGCAAAGTGCAGTTCGCACTACGCAAGCTTCGCGTAGCACTACGCGAACTGCGTAGCGCACTGTTCGCAATGATTGCACAGTGCCGGATGCTTGTCCGCACTGTGCAATCATTGAAAACGGCAACTTGCACAGTGCGAGCTGTCTTTTACTGCCGCTCGAGTAGATTTTTACTCGAGCGGCAGCTTTCTCAACGCGGACTGGTAGTTTCTCATCGCGAGCGGTCGCGAGCATACGCGACCACTCGCAATGAGAAACCTGACCTCCCCGCGTTGAGAATCTCGCCGGGAGGTTTATTTTCCACGCTCGCGATCGGCAACTTGATGTTGCTGATCGCGAACGAAGAAAAAGTCTCGCCGGGATGTCATTTTGCTTGCTCGCGGTCGCCAACTTGACGTTGAGGACCGCGAGCAAGCAAAAAATGACCGCGGCACTACGCTACGCTACGCTACGCGTGTTTGCACTGTGCTACGTGCAATTCGCGTTGTGCGAAGTAGCGCAAACTTCGCAAACTACGCGAGCGTAGCGTAGCACTTCGCCCAGGGTTACTTAATACGCATGGCTACTGGGAGCCAGTGTAATTCTCTGATGTACGGAGAAATGTGCTGCCGAAAAGGAACATGTTTGATAAGTCTCGCCGCCGCATTTTGAACCATTTGAAGTTTCTTAACTTGGTAGGCCGGAAGGCCAGTGTAGAGGCCATTTGCATAGTCCAAGCGGGCAGTTACTGTGGCATGGATAACGGTCTTGCGGCAGCTCTCAGGTAGCAGATGTAAAAATTTCCTGAGGTTTCTCAGACGACAGAAACAGGCCGCTGTAACCTGCTGAATCTGGGCGGAGAAGGACAAATCGTCCTGCCATTTAACGCCCAGATTTTTGGCACAGCTCGTAGGAACCGGTGCCGGGCCCATTTCCTCAGGCCACCAAAGGACTGCCGCTGGAGGCTTGGATTTGCCAAAAAACATCACTTCAGTCTTATTGGCATTCAATTTAAGTTTGTTATTATTCATCCATCCTGCGATGTCTTTTAAACAGCCTTTGAAGCACTTAAAAGAGTCTTCGGTCTGATCATTGAATGGGAAAACCAATTGGGTGTCGTCGGCGTAGGAAATCGCCTTCACTCCCCAGTTGGCTATCAAGGTAAATAAAGGGGCCAGGTATATATTAAAAAGGAGCGGGCCAAGAGCCGACCCCTGAGGCACTCCGCACCATAAGTGCTTGCGGGTGGACTGATGTGGTTGTAAGGCCACCCTTTGAGTGCGCAGGTGGAGAAAAGACTTTAGCCAGGCCAGAGCTGTGCCATTAACTCCACTATCCTGAAGACGCTGCAACAGTATAGCGTGGTCCACAGTGTCGAATGCAGCAGAGAGATCCAGGAGCACCAGCATAGCTGAAGCTCCTGAGTCCAGTGACATTCTGATTGAGTCCGCTACCTCAAGAAGCGCCGTCTCAGTGCTGAACCCCGCTCGGAAGCCGGATTGGGTGTCGTGCAGGATATTATTGTTTTTAATGAAATTAGCCAATTGTCGCTGCACTGCCTTTTCCAGCATCTTGGCAGGGGCAGACAGCAACGAGATAGGTCTGTAATTATTCAGTTCCCCTGAGTCCATGTTAGCTTTCTTTTTAGGGGAGTAGGGTGGCATGCTTCCATAGATCAGGGAAGGTGCCGGAGGAGAGGGAGGCATTCCAGATCTTAACCAGCACCTCGTTCGTGGAATTAGCCAGCACTTTCCACAATTTGGGAGGGCAAGGATCTTCCGGTGAGCCAGACTTGCAATTCAGAATTGCAGCCAATGCTTCCTTTTGAGTGATAGGGGCGAAGTCAGAAAGGAGAGATAGGGGTGTGTGCCTAACTGCCACGTCAGATTTGATTGTGGTAGTTATGTCTAGAAAAGATTCGTAGACGTTGCTGATTTTGTCATTAAAAAAGGTAGAAATTTTCTCACACAGTGCCAGCGATGGCTGAGCGTCGATGATCAGCTCGCGGGGTTTGAGGAAGGAGTTGACCACTTTAAAGATAGCTTTACCTGGGTTGTCAGAAGAGTCAATACACTTGGCAATGTACTCTCTTCTTGCCTCTTTCATGAGTTTATGCAAAACCTTCAAAGATATCTTATATATCATTTTTGCGGAATTGTCATAATTTGACCTCCATTGGCGTTCCAACCGCTTACATTTGCTTTTCATAACCCTAAGTGATTCAGAAAACCATGGGGCAGAGGGGGATTTCCTCATAGATTTTGAAATTCTAGCTGGAGCCGCAGACTCCACTGCGGCTGCAATCCAATTATGTAGGGCCAGCGTATCGACGTTCGGGTCAAGAGATAAAGGCGGATTGCTAGCTAATAGAATAGGGCTTAGAGATTCGGCAGTTAAGTATTTCCAATTTCTCTTTAAAAAGTATCTGGCACTCTCAGTGCAGTCGGGATTAGCCAGAGTGAAAGAGAACATAATGGGAAAATGATCAGACCAAACCACCTGGTTTGGCACTTCAATTTTCAGGGATGGGATGTTGGAGAATATCAGGTCAAGGGTGTGACCTGCTATATGGGTAGGGAATTTCACATGTTGTGGAAGATTCATTCCTTCCATCAAGGAGACCAACTGCATTGCTGGAGCGCAAGTAGGATCATTTACATGCAGATTGAAATCCCCTAATACCATATAATTAGCGGATAGGAGAGATTTCTGTGCAACAAAATTGCAGAATTCCGGGAGTATATTGGGTGGGCAATCAGGAGGCCTATAGACCACCAATCCTGAAAAAGCGGTTGAATGGCCGGTCCGAATGCAAAAATTTAGGCCCTCAACCGAGCCCATGTTCCCTAAGTTTGAGGAGGATATGTCCCAAGAGTCCTTGCAGATAATCGCTACCCCCCCACCCCTTTTGTGTCCCGCCCTATTGGCACAACATATTTTGAACCCAGAAGGCAAAGCTAGTGCCACCGCTGCGAGGATATCGTCCTTCAGCCAAGTTTCAGTGAGAAACAAGACCTCCAAGTCGTTCCCAGCCAATAATAGCCACAGGTCCTCTGCATGTTTAGACAAGGATCTGCAGTTTATAAGGCAAGCTCTAATCTGATCTAGTGGTTCCCTATGCCCCCTCTCGCCCTTCCTAAGGGTGGTAGCACCTAGTGTCCAGTTGCATTCTCACTTGTAATGCCGGGGACAGCCACCGGCTGTAAAGATGCAGTTACGCTCGGCTGTTCGCCTCAGTATTGTTTGGATGCTGGTAGGCCGCGATAGCGGTTCTCACTCACTCTGGCCTCCCCTCGGCATTCAAGGGTAGTTGGTAGGAGGCCAGAGGTCTCCAAGTCACCCATAAGTTTTACGACGGGGCTCAGGCCGCCAACTTCTTGGTTATTTAGCAAACATTCTTGCAAGTTTTGCAATGTTACAGCTGAAATGGCTGCCTGGCACCCCCTCCCCCTGCTTCCTAATTTTTTGTTGTTTTTTGGGGGGTTTATAGAGAAGTAGTCAATCATTTTATAAATGGGGTTTTAGATGGAGCTGTATACATGTAGACTCAGGTCTGCTGGGACATGGGCGAGGGTGAATGTTAGACTTGGCACCATTGGCGTGGGTCTCCCTTCCATTTTTTTGCTGTTGCCTCTTATGTTTTGCTGGTTTTAGATGCTTTTGGGCACTGTGCCACTGCTGTTCAGTGCCACAGTGCAAGTGCTCCCTACTGCAAATTGATGTATGGATTAGTGACTCCATGATTGGATGATTGGTTTACTTGTCAGTCCCTAGTACAGTGCACGGAGTGTGCCCAGGGCTTGTAAATCCAATGCCGCTGGTGGGCTTGCAGCACTGGTTGTGCCACCCACAGAAGCGGCTTGTAAAATGTGTCTCAGGCCTGCCATTGCAGAGCCTGTGTGCAGTCTGTGACTGCCATGTCGACTTGGCAAGTGCACCCACTTGCCAGTCCCTAAACCTTCCCTTATCTTCATATCAGACACCCCTAAGGTAGGCCCAAGGGCAGGGTGCATTGTAAGTATAAGGTAGGACATGCCCTGGTGTGTGTGGCATGTCCTAATAGTGAATTACAGCCATTTTCGTTTTTCACTATTGCAAGGCTACCTGCTCCCCATAGGCCAGAATGGGCAGACTGACTATTACACTTTATAGTCAGAACTGACCCAGGGAACATGGTAGAAAAACGAATTCAGTATGCCTGAACTCAGAATGATAAAATACATCTTTTAGTGAAGTTGGTTTTAACATTCTGTGTTTGAAAATACCACTTTTAGAAAGTGGGTATTTTCTTGCCTAAACTTCCAAGCCTGCCTCTGCTAGGTTGTGTATTCCTTGTCTAGAGATTGAGTGACAGGGGCTGGGGGTGGCTACAGGAGACAGGGTGAGTCAGCACAGGGCTGAATAGGAAGGTCTGCATCCAGAGTGGAGGGAGGAGTTGCACCTGGGTCTGAATAGGGCTGTGCCTGCCTTCCACAATGCTGGCTCCACCTCCTGCCGGGCGTCTGATGGCTCTGCCCCTCACTCACAAAGGAAAGAAGGAGTCAGAAAAACAAAGTGCTCCAGGACTGACCAGAACTGGTTTTGGACTAGGCAGAGGCCTCTCTGCCTTCAGAGAACAAAGGAAAACTGTGTATAAAAAGGGGACCCAGACCCCTAGGAAATTAGATCACTTCTGGGAAATCAAGAAACCTGTTGCCAAGGAGAAGAACCGGAGAAGCTGAAGGAGGAGTACTGCCCCTGTGCTGTTTTGCTGATTGGGGTTGGCCTGCAGTGGTTGCTTTCTGCCAAGGACAGGAGAAAAGACTTTGCTGTGCTTTGTCATCTTGAAGAAGAGAATCTCCAAGGGCTTGAACTAGAGCTTGCCTCCTGCCTGAAGTCACAGGGACACAAAGACTTCACCCCTTCTGTTTGCCTGCATCTGGAACTGCTGTTTTAGCTGCTAACAGAGGGAAATTGCAACACCGACGCCGGCGAGCGACGCCGTAACCTGCACCGAAGCCGTGGGCACCGCTCGTGAAGAGCACGACGCACCGCCCCGACTTGCACCGTAGGCCCGACGCCTGCCGACGCCGTGCGACATCGACTCCGAAGCCGTCATCGAGGCCGCTGCCTGCACCGGAGCCGAGGACACCGCTCGTGACGCTCACGACGCACCGTCCCGACTCGCACCGCAGCCCCGACTTCACCGACGCCAGGGCTTCATCATCGCGGAGCCGATCCTCGACGTGGGTGACCCCGAATCCATCGACGCCGCACCATCGTAAGGAACCGACGCCTCGCCGCCATCCGTGACGTCACCTCCCCGACACAGTAAGGAACCGACGCCTCACCTCCCCTGCGCTGCAGTAAGGAACCGAGACATCACCTCCCCTGGGGTCGTAAGGAACCGACGCCGCCGGCGCCAACGAAGCATCACCTCCCCGACGCCGTGCACCGTCTTTGTTTTCATCGAATTCCAGGTACTGTTCTTTGTGGGTCTGCTCGACTCCAGGCCCGACGCCGCGCACCTCGCGGTCGGCGCCGTACTTTGGGATTTCCACCGGTCACGACGTCGTGATAACTCCAAGTGGAGTTATTTGTTGCTACAAGCTTTATTTTGATTGACTATCCTATTTTTGAAGATAACGTGAACTGTCTCTATCATTTTAAGTCTATTTTTGAGTACTGTATTGTGGATTTTTGCTATTGGGTCTTGTGATAAGTCTATATAAAGATTACTTATTTTTACATAAACAACCTGTGTGGTGTCCATCTGTAGTGTTTTCACTGTATTACTGTATGTGGTCACAAATGCTTTACACACTGCCTCTGAGATAAGCCTGTCTGCTCGTGCCAAGCTACCAGGGGGTGAGCAGGGGTTATTTTAGGAGTGTTTCCCCCTTATCCTGACTAGAAGCAAGGGTCCCTATTTGGACAAAGGTGCAAACCATTGCCAACTAGAGACCCCCAGTTCTAACATTGGTGGTCAGCGGTGAGGATTTGGACTTGCATTTGTGATTCATATACAGTGATTGGTGTACACTACTAGTGAGTGCAGACCAATACGCGACCACATACATTTTGATAGGACTTTTTTTCCTTGGAACCTTTATTTTTGTTGAGAACTGCCAATTTTCACCATGAGCAAAAAAGGATCCATTGCACCTGCAGATATTGAATTTGAAGAAGATAGGGTTGATACCTACACGGTGACAGAACTCAAAGCTGTTTGCAAAAAGTTTAAAATCTCTATGAGAGGCCTCACCAGGAAGGAGGAGTTTCACAAGGCGCTAAGGGCCTGGTTGGAAGCACGGAATGCCAGAGGGCAGTCCGAGGAGCCTGTGGAGGAGGCAGAGAATTTAGATGAGCAGCTTGAGGGGCCATTGGGCTTACCTGGGAGGAGAGTGCCTTCCAGGGAGGGCAGCAGTGTTTCTCAAAAGGGCCTGTCTCCAGAGGAGCTGGAGGACAGGGACAAAAGCAGGATGCATGAAATGGAGATGGCCAAACTGAAACAGGGAAGCCATGATAGCCTTGAGCATAAGAAATTGGAGTTAGAAAGTAAGAGGTTGGCTATGGAAGAAAAGAAGATGCTTTTAGAGCATGAGAGAGTGGTGAGGGAGCTAGAGCTAAAGGCTAGAAGCCTAGAAATCACTCCCTCTGGTGGCAGCACACCTCCAGTGCCTGTAGAAAGTAGAGTGTACATCCCCAAGGAGGTTATTAAGGATTTCATGAAGGGGGAGGACATTGGGCAATGGTTTAAAGCATATGAGATCGCCATGACATCACACCGGGTCCCTGAGAAGGATTGGGGAGCGGGGTTGTGGGGCCGCTTTGCAGGTGAGGGAAGGGAAACCTTGCTAGCCTTGCCCACAATTGATCAGATGTCCTATGCCCACCTGAAGGAAGCTTTAGTGGCAAGGTATGGGTTAACTCCAGAGCTGTATAGGCAGAAGTTTAGGAACTGCAAAAAGCTGGAGTCTAGTACCTGGGTGGAGTATGTGTCTTATTTTTGCAGAGCATTGGATGGATGGGTGAAGGGTAGCAAAGTAAATGACTTGCAGGAGTTCTATGATTTAATTGCATGGGAGCACTTGTCCAGTAGTTGTTTTCCAGAGCTACGCCAGCACCTAGTTGACAGTAAGCTAACTAATCCTAGAAAGCTTGCTGAAGAGGCGGACCGCTGGGTCAGTACCCGGGTCCACAAGGGTCTTGTGGGAGACTCCGCCAAAGGTGGGCAGGGTCCCCAGCAGAAGAGTGGGGGGACAAGGGTAAACAGAAGGAGTTCCAAAAAGGGCCCCAAAGTAAACCCCAAGGGAACCAAGGTAAGGGTTCCCAGCCTCCCACTGAGAAAAGACCATGGGTCCCAACAGATAAGTCTGTTCAGAAGGGGCCCAAAGCATGTTTTAGTTGTGGTCAGGTGGGTCACTTTGTAGGAAGTCCCAAGTGCCCCAATACTGTGACCACTGCACCCACTGGTGCACCACCCCGGCAGATGGCTAGTGTAGCCCTGGGGGAGGAGTTGGGTGCCCAAGGTGGGTGGGGTCCCGCAGAGATGTCCCTGGTCTCTTTAGGAGACAGTGAGATGGTCCCTAGGACCCAGCTGCCTGATAACACTAAAAAATACAGGCAGTGGGTGACCATCAATGGCCATAGGGTGGAGGCTCTGAGAGACACCGGGGCCAGTGTGACAGCTGTCAGTTGTCGGCTGGTGTCTGAGGAGCAGGTGGTCCCCAATGTATTCTACCCTGTAGTTGCCGCTGACAACTCAGAGAGCCACTGCAAGGTGGCCCAGGTTCCCTTTGAGTGGGGGGGTCTCAGGTATCCTTCAAGTAGCTGTGAGGCCAGCCATGCCTGTTGACTGTCTGCTAGGCAATGATTTGGAGAGCTCCCCTTGGGCGAAGGTGGAGCGGAAGTCTCATTTGGAGATGTTGGGTCTGCCAGAGTGGGCGTGTGTGACCACTCGGTCAATGGCAGCCGGTAAGGGTATTCAAGAGGACCTGGAGCCTGGAAGAAGGGCCCAGGTGCCTGCCTTAAAGAGAGGAGGCAGGGGGCGCGGGAAACCGGCCCCCGAAGTTCCCACGGTCCAGGAGGAGGCAGACCTTGAGGGGGATGCCCTGGAACCTACAGGGGAACAAGTGGCTGAACTGGGGGACCTGCCTGAGCTGACCCATTGGCAGCAGGAAGGAGGCCCCTCCAGGGAAGAATTCTGCGAGGAGCAGAAGAAGTGCCCTTCTCTTGAGGGCTTGCGGCAACAGGCTGTAAGCCAGGCAGCAGGTGATCAGTCTGGATCACACTGGATCTACTGGGAGAATGGTCTCCTGTATAGTGAGCCTAAGGTTGCTGAGCCTGGGTCAGCCCGTGTGCTGGTGGTACCCCAGCGCTTCAGAGCCTTCCTACTGGGTCTGGCTCATGATGTGCCTTTAGCAGGACATTTGGGGCAAGACAAGACCTTTCAAAGGCTTGTCACCCACTTTCATTGGCCCCAAATGCGCAAGAGTTCAGATACTCATTGCAGGACCTGTCAGACTTGCCAGGCAAGTGGTAAGAGTGGGAGGAAGCACAAGGCTCCTCTCCAACCTTTCCCTGTTGTCAGTACCCCCTTTGAGAGGGTGGGTATTGACATTGTGGGGCCTCTGGATCCCAAGACAGCCATGGGCAACAGGTTCATCCTGGTCTTGGTGGACCATGCCACCCGGTACCCGGAAGCCATCCCTCTTCGGACAGTGACGGCCCCCGTGGTGGGACGTGCACTGATGGGGATTTTCTCCCGTGTGGGGTTCCCCAAGGAGGTGGTGTCTGACCGTGGTACTAACTTCATTTCCAAGTATATGAAGTCCCTGTGGCAGGAGTGTGGTGTAACCTATAAGTTCACCACTCCTTACCACCCCCAAGGTAATGGGCTGGTTGAGAGATTCAACCGGACCCTTAAAGGCATGATTATGGGTCTGGAAGAACCCATGAGGCGTAAGTGGGACGTCCTCTTGCCATGCCTGCTCTTTGCTTACAGAGAGGTGCCCCAGAAGTCCTTAGGGTTCAGTCCCTTTGAACTGCTGTACGGCCATCCTGTAAGAGGACCTCTGAGTCTGGTCAAGGAAGGCTGGGAGAAAGCTCCCAGGAAAACTCCCCAGGATGTATTTAGTTACATGCTGGCCTTCAGGAACCAGACTCGGCGTTTCAGACAACTCGCTGAGGCGAATCTGGAAGCCAGCCAGGAAGAGATGAAACGTTGGCATGATCAGAACGCCACTCTGATCGAGTTTCAGCCTGGACAAAAGGTTTGGGTCATGGCCCCAGTGGAGCCCTGTGCGCTCCAGGATAAGTGGACCGGACCATTTGAGGTGGTGGAGCGCAAGAGTGATGTCACCTACTTGGTGGACTTGCAGTCTCCCAGGAACCCCTTGCGGGTCCTGCATGTGAACCGCCTGAAGCCCCACTTTGAGAGGTCTGAAGTGGGCATGCTCTTAGCAACAGATGCTGGGATGGAAGAGGAGACTGAACCTCTTCCTGATCTCCTGTATGCAAAAGAGCAAGATGGGTCAGTGGATGGTGTGAACCTCTCTCCCACCCTGACCCCGGAGCAGCAGAATGACTGTCGCCAACTGTTGGGACAGTTTTCTGATCTGTTCTCCCTGACTCCCAGTATCACTGAATGGTGCATCCATGATGTGGACACTGGGGACAGTCCTCCTGTAAAGCACAAAACTTACAGAGTGACTGACAGGGTGAGAGCTTGCATCAAGGAGGAGGTCTCCAAGATGTTTGCCTTAGGGGTGATTGAGTCCTCTAACAGCCCTTGGGCCAGCCCAGTGGTCTTGGTCCCAAAGGCTGCCGCGCCTGGTGCCACACCCGAACTCCGGTTCTGTGTGGACTACCGAGGACTCAATTCAGTCACAAGGACTGACGCGCACCCCATCCCCAGAGCTGATGAGCTCATTGATCGGTTAGGGGCTGCCCGGTACCTCAGCACGTTTGATCTAACGTCTGGGTACTGGCAGATCGCCTTAACTGATGGGGCCAAAGAGAGGTCAGCATTCTCCACACCAGATGGGCACTACCAATTCCGGGTGATGCCCTTTGGGATGAAGAATGCCCCTGCCACCTTTCAGAGGTTGGTCAACCAGGTGTTGGCTGGGCTGGAGGATTTCAGTGCCGCCTACCTGGATGACATTGCAGTGTTCAGCGCCACTTGGGAGGAACATCTGCACCACCTCTGGGAAGTGTTGAAGGCGCTGCGGAGGGCAGGCCTCACGATCAAGGCGAGTAAGTGCCAGATCGGGCAGGGTTCTGTGGTGTACTTGGGACACCAGGTAGGGAGCGGCCAGGTGGCGCCCCTACAGCCCAAGATAGATACCATCCTGGCTTGGGAACCCCCAAAACCCAGACAGAGGTGAGGGCCTTCTTAGGACTCACCGGGTATTACAGGAGGTTTGTCAAGGGGTATGGCAACATTGTTGCACCCTTGACTGAGCTGACTTCCAGGAAGCAGCCCAGGAAAGTGAACTGGACTGATGCCTGCCAAAAGGCTTTTGATGCCCTGAAATCTGCCATGTGCACGGCGCCCGTGCTTCAGGCGCCCAACTTCTCAAGGGAATTCATTGTGCAGACAGATGCTTCAGAGCATGGTGTTGGGGCTGTGCTTTCACAGATGAATGAAGAGGGCCTAGACCAACCTGTAGCCTTTATTAGTAGGAGGTTACTCCCACGGGAACAGAGGTGGAGTGCGATTGAACGTGAGGCATTTGCTGTGGTCTGGGCGCTGAAGAAGTTGAGACCATATTTGTTTGGGACTCACTTCCGGGTTCAGACAGACCACAGGCCCCTCAGATGGTTAATGCAGATGAGGGGTGAGAATCCAAAACTGTTGAGGTGGTCCATTTCCCTACAGGGGATGGACTTTACGGTGGAACACCGCCCTGGTACAGAACACGCCAATGCTGATGGTCTGTCCAGATTTTTCCGCCTTAGTGATGAGAACTCCCAGGAGGAAGGGTAGTTCTCCCCACATTTCAGCTGGAGGGGACACGTGTTAGACTTGGCACCATTGGCGTGGGTCTCCCTTCCATTTTTTTGCTGTTGCCTCTTATGTTTTGCTGGTTTTAGATGCTTTTGGGCACTGTGCCACTGCTGTTCAGTGCCACAGTGCAAGTGCTCCCTACTGCAAATTGATGTATGGATTAGTGACTCCATGATTGGATGATTGGTTTACTTGTCAGTCCCTAGTACAGTGCACGGAGTGTGCCCAGGGCTTGTAAATCCAATGCCGCTGGTGGGCTTGCAGCACTGGTTGTGCCACCCACAGAAGCGGCTTGTAAAATGTGTCTCAGGCCTGCCATTGCAGAGCCTGTGTGCAGTCTGTGACTGCCATGTCGACTTGGCAAGTGCACCCACTTGCCAGTCCCTAAACCTTCCCTTATCTTCATATCAGACACCCCTAAGGTAGGCCCAAGGGCAGGGTGCATTGTAAGTATAAGGTAGGACATGCCCTGGTGTGTGTGGCATGTCCTAATAGTGAATTACAGCCATTTTCGTTTTTCACTATTGCAAGGCTACCTGCTCCCCATAGGCCAGAATGGGCAGACTGACTATTACACTTTATAGTCAGAACTGACCCAGGGAACATGGTAGAAAAACGAATTCAGTATGCCTGAACTCAGAATGATAAAATACATCTTTTAGTGAAGTTGGTTTTAACATTCTGTGTTTGAAAATACCACTTTTAGAAAGTGGGTATTTTCTTGCCTAAACTTCCAAGCCTGCCTCTGCTAGGTTGTGTATTCCTTGTCTAGAGATTGAGTGACAGGGGCTGGGGGTGGCTACAGGAGACAGGGTGAGTCAGCACAGGGCTGAATAGGAAGGTCTGCATCCAGAGTGGAGGGAGGAGTTGCACCTGGGTCTGAATAGGGCTGTGCCTGCCTTCCACAATGCTGGCTCCACCTCCTGCCGGGCGTCTGATGGCTCTGCCCCTCACTCACAAAGGAAAGAAGGAGTCAGAAAAACAAAGTGCTCCAGGACTGACCAGAACTGGTTTTGGACTAGGCAGAGGCCTCTCTGCCTTCAGAGAACAAAGGAAAACTGTGTATAAAAAGGGGACCCAGACCCCTAGGAAATTAGATCACTTCTGGGAAATCAAGAAACCTGTTGCCAAGGAGAAGAACCGGAGAAGCTGAAGGAGGAGTACTGCCCCTGTGCTGTTTTGCTGATTGGGGTTGGCCTGCAGTGGTTGCTTTCTGCCAAGGACAGGAGAAAAGACTTTGCTGTGCTTTGTCATCTTGAAGAAGAGAATCTCCAAGGGCTTGAACTAGAGCTTGCCTCCTGCCTGAAGTCACAGGGACACAAAGACTTCACCCCTTCTGTTTGCCTGCATCTGGAACTGCTGTTTTAGCTGCTAACAGAGGGAAATTGCAACACCGACGCCGGCGAGCGACGCCGTAACCTGCACCGAAGCCGTGGGCACCGCTCGTGAAGAGCACGACGCACCGCCCCGACTTGCACCGTAGGCCCGACGCCTGCCGACGCCGTGCGACATCGACTCCGAAGCCGTCATCGAGGCCGCTGCCTGCACCGGAGCCGAGGACACCGCTCGTGACGCTCACGACGCACCGTCCCGACTCGCACCGCAGCCCCGACTTCACCGACGCCAGGGCTTCATCATCGCGGAGCCGATCCTCGACGTGGGTGACCCCCGAATCCATCGACGCCGCACCATCGTAAGGAACCGACGCCTCGCCGCCATCCGTGACGTCACCTCCCCGACACAGTAAGGAACCGACGCCTCACCTCCCCTGCGCTGCAGTAAGGAACCGAGACATCACCTCCCCTGGGGTCGTAAGGAACCGACGCCGCCGGCGCCAACGAAGCATCACCTCCCCGACGCCGTGCACCGTCTTTGTTTTCATCGAATTCCAGGTACTGTTCTTTGTGGGTCTGCTCGACTCCAGGCCCGACGCCGCGCACCTCGCGGTCGGCGCCGTACTTTGGGATTTCCACCGGTCACGACGTCGTGATAACTCCAAGTGGAGTTATTTGTTGCTACAAGCTTTATTTTGATTGACTATCCTATTTTTGAAGATAACGTGAACTGTCTCTATCATTTTAAGTCTATTTTTGAGTACTGTATTGTGGATTTTTGCTATTGGGTCTTGTGATAAGTCTATATAAAGATTACTTATTTTTACATAAACAACCTGTGTGGTGTCCATCTGTAGTGTTTTCACTGTATTACTGTATGTGGTCACAAATGCTTTACACACTGCCTCTGAGATAAGCCTGTCTGCTCGTGCCAAGCTACCAGGGGGTGAGCAGGGGTTATTTTAGGAGTGTTTCCCCCTTATCCTGACTAGAAGCAAGGGTCCCTATTTGGACAAAGGTGCAAACCATTGCCAACTAGAGACCCCCAGTTCTAACAGTGAACATTTTGCGACATAGCCTATAAAGGTGTGTTTTGTTTTTGTTGACAGTTATAGGATAGTGATCAAGGACCATCCGGCTGGATGATTGCGAGTGGTGGTAAGGTGGCAGCAGACATGCAGACATGTTAACTCTCTTCCACTTGTCCGTAGGGTTATTTCTATTTTTGTAAGCATGCTTTTGGGTGTACTGAGCATCAGGTCAGTAAAGAGGAACTGGGTCCTGAAGATAATGGCTGGGGTCTCTGAGGGGTATCCATGATGATTAAGATGTTTTTCCATTATGTTTCTGGGTCTGAATGATGAGAGTGATCTGCCCAGGCACCATTGTAAAGTAAAATACATAATACATTTTTTTATATGCTATTTGACATCTACATTGTGTTTTTATAATACTGCACAGTTATTAAAGCATTCCTATTTCCTCTCCCTTCCAGATAGGCCAAAAACCTTATGCAGTTAGAGCCCAGTTGTCTAAGCTGACATCAAAGCTCTCTGTGTGCTCCAGTGGAAATTCCAGTTGCTGACCAGTCTATCTTCATTTCTGCATCTTCATGTGTTCCCTTCCTTGGTTCCCACTCTCTGTTTCCCAGGATCAACTTATAATCCGTCCAATACACGGATCCAGGGAGAGCAGCCTGTCTTTCTCTTTTAGTGATAATTTCCGAGGGAAAAGGCTGCCTGCTGCTGTTTGTACTATCAAAGATCACGTGCACTTCAGGAAACAGCTCAAAACCTTTCTCTTTACTCATGAAATTTTGTATTTGACATTTTTAAAACCAACGCCATGACACCAATTATAATCTTGTGCTCACTAAACTCACTAATCAGTTAATTAATCAGTAAATCTATCTATCAAATCCAGGACCAGGGTCATGTGTTGATGTGATCAATAGATAAACATATAGGGGCATATTTACAAGGAAATGGGGGAGGGTGGCGCTGTGGCAAATTTCGCTGCGCCACGCTCTACAATTTCCAAAACGCAGAGATGCGCTGTATTTACAACAATACAGCACACCTCTGTTTTCCCGACCGCTGGCACTAAAAATAGCTGTCTAGTGCCGACACAGACACCCTTGCGCCATAGTGCAAGGGTGCCTGCATTGCAGGTAATATTTGTTTATGTGCAGGAAGGTATTTCTTTCTGCACATAAACAATAAATAACGTTGATTTGTTACTTCTATGTGTGCTGCATTCTGCAGCACACATAGAAGTGGCAAATCATCATTATTTACACCTTCCGGCACATAAAGAATCATTAATGGTGTTTTTCTCTTTCTATGTGTGCTGCATAATGCAGCACACATAGAAAAAGCAAAAACGAGGAGAAATAAAAGTATTTCTCCTCGTTGCACCATTCTAATGCCTGCTATTGCATGGCATTCGTTTTTGGTGCTGCCTCAGATTTACAGATCCTTGTAAATCTGGGCAGCGTCAAAAAGCAATAGATGTTGCAGTAGAACGCCCACAGCAACACCCATTGCATGTCCCTTTCACTCAGCTACCTGCGGGAAAGGGTACCAGATTTAAAAAGCACTGTTAAGCCACAAAAAGTGTCTTAACGCCACTTTGTAAATAAGGTGCAGAGCATTATGCCACCAGAATGTAGGTAAAAGTGACGTTCCAGTGGCGCAATCCCCTTGTAAATATGCTCCATAAGGTGCTGTAGAAAAATTGAACCAGAACTAAATGAGACACCTGATAACCATCCATACTGTGTACTTGGCTATCAGCTAAGCACAGAGGCAAAGAGTGGTTGGTGTTGGTTTTTCTAGACACACAAAGCTTATAGAGAGTCAAGACAATAATGCACAAATTGCATATAAATTATCATGTTAAAACCCGCATTTGTTAAATGCAGATATTCAACAATAACTTGGTGTCTTTCTTCTGAGGACAATAATCAGGAGAGTAAGCAATTTTAAAAGCTGGGTTTTCAGCTTCTTGCAGAAAGTTATGAAGTCTAAATAATTTGGGTATGGGTCAGGAGAAGGTACCACATTTGGTGCTTGTGACATAAAAAAAAGTCGCCATGGACTTGATCTGTGGTAGCTAAGAGCAGGGCATCAGATGAAGAGTACACTAAAATTCAAATTAGTATTCACACTCCAACTCAAACTAGCCAGAACACAGTAATATCACCTCTCAACTACTTTCCAAATGTCCCACATACCAACATAGATGTCCCAAAAGTACAAATTGTAAGTGGATTCACTGCAAATCAACACCGACCTGTAGCATTTTAGCTTCTTAAGCATTTGCATGCTAGCATTTCATCTGAATAGTTATATTTTTCCTACAAGCCATTGCCATAATCGTAACAGAAATAGCCCTGGGGAACATACCTAGTCCAACAAATCTTGTTGAATTTATTTTTTCCTCTTTTAGATACTCTGCCATGCAGAGTCAGCGATTTTGCGCAAGAGGGGAGAATGTTTAATGAGGTAGTCAACATCCGGCTGTACATCCTGATTACACTTCTCATTGTTGTCCCTTTTGACAGAATCAAAGGTGATTGCCCATTTGTACCCTAACTTCCTGACTGGAATTATTTCACATAGCTTCAGATCCAGAAATACACATATGTTTTCTCTCATCCCATTATTGCAATTGGCAATGAAAGAGCGAGTAAAACTCCGCATAACCTCAAAAAAGAACCACCATCCATTCTCCGCTCATGACATTTTTGCATGGAGCAAAGTGCTATGACAATGCCATAACTTTGAAGCAATACTTCTTCCAGCTGGTAAATGGAATTCACAGTGACTGGATTTTCAACTATTTCAAGGAAATAGGAATTTGTTCACGCCTATGCTCTCATAAAAAAGAATTTTAATTTGCCTGAATCCTGACCAGTTAAGTTTTTGCACTTGGACGAAGACTGCTATCTAGAATTTGCTCACTGATTTGCATATATACAGATCACAGATGGTAGAGAGATTCTGAAGTGAAAACACCATCTGTATTTTTCATTAGTGGCAAGTAATTGGGTTGACTGCGACTCCATTTTAATAAGCCTGCAGAAGAATATGTTGAATAGACCCATTTACCTCTCATTTGCGAGAAAGCTGGTCAATGTTTTCTGTAAAATAAAATAAGTTCTGGATAATGAGAAATGTCTGCTTTTGAAAAAATAATGAATGGTATGGTGAAGGATGTTATTCAGTCCTTTGATTCACAAAAAAGGAGCATGGGTTTCTGATGAGGTAGGCAGAGACACCGTCTGGCTTGTTGAAGGAAGAATGAAGGCCACGGGTATTTGACATTTTGGGGCTAATTTACAAGCCTCTTGCGCCACTTTTGCGTCATTTTTAACATGGGGAAAGTGACGTACGGGTGGCGCAAGGAGCTTGTAAATAAGTCCCTTCGGCTTTTTATAGCCAGTTATTCATGTCCGAAAAATAACTTACCATAAAATAACCAGTGACTTTATCAACCTTCATCATTTATTTCAAATGCACTGCATCCCACACAAGTCCCACGCGGCTAAATGTGGTCCATTCAAACATATTCATGTGATTTTGTGACGTTATGCACTTTTTCGTAACGAACAGGCACCCTTTTTTAAATCAACATAATGAGGTAAAGTTTGCAACGAATACACGCTGGCATGTCGATGCATTGTGACTATATTGACATAGTACCACTCCTAATATTATCAATGATGATACATGAAATTTGGTATGTAAATCTTTTCTGCTAGAAAGACTGGAAACAGTATAACCTGAATGAAATCGTACTGTTGACTGATGAGTGAAATACACTTCGGGCCTCATTTATGCCACAGGGCAGCGCAGCAGGCCTTCCTGCTGCGCTTCCCTACAGCAAAAGAAAAGGGCAGGAATGCGCCGTATCTATAAGATACGGCGCATTCCTGTCCTTTTCCCCTGTGCCGGCGCACAATGGGCTGCCGTGCGCCAACGCAGGCACCTTTGCACCATGGTGCAAGGGTGCCTGCGTTGCTGGGATGATTATTTTTGTACAGGAAGGGAAACCTTTCTGTACAAAAATAATTACAAGAGGCTTCTTCCTCTTTCTTTGTGTGCTGCAGAATGCAGCACGCATAGAAAAAGGAAAAACGAGGAGAAATAAAAGATATTTCTCCTCGTTGTGCCTCCCTTACGCCTCCCCTGGGGAGGCGTAAGCTTTTGGCGCTGCCTCAGATTTATGATTTCTCGTAAATCTGGGGCAGCGTCAAAAGGCCATGGATGTTGCTGGGAGCGCCCCCAGCAACACCCATTGCACGCCCCTTTAACGCAGAACACTGTGTTAAAGGGACTGATATTTATCAGGCAGCATTAAGCCAAGAAAAGTGGCTTAGTGCTACCTGATAAATATCATGCAGGCTTCTGCGCCACGGAACGTCAAAAAAAGTGACGTTCCGGAGGCGCAACGAGTCTCATAAATGAGGCCCTTCATTTTTAGCTGAATCAGTTTGGATTGTCACTGCAGGTATATCATTTATTGTCATTGAACTATGACGGGGACTAAAATAAGAATTGGCAAAGCCAATAATTCTTAGCTGTAAGAGGACGAGATACTGGCTTTAACAATACTTGTTTGTATTAGCATTACCTCATGCTACAACGACCGCCACTTCGTCAGGAGGCATGTGTGTGGATGAGGACGCACAGCCAACCATCTTGAAATGGGTTTTCTAGAAAAGTCATTGCAAGATAGCAGCCGCCGATGCATATGTGTGACTGAGTGGTGATGCATTTGCGTGTTTGCTTTTTGCCACATGCGTTAATTTGAGGCATTCCAACATGGTCACCCACTAATATGGCACGATACACCGGCAACCAGTTTGCCATTTTTAATTTACAATTTTATCTTGGCTGAATGACAGCCATTTTAAAACGGTAAATGAAAAGTGAAAAAAAAAAGCGCATCCTGGTCCAGAAAAGGAAGCCATAGGCCTGGTAGCACTTTACAAAATTGGAAATGTGAGCAGAGCGGGACTAATAGCAATGGGGATTAGTGGCGTGAAACACAGATCCTTGGGGAGCAACTGATGAACAGCGAGAAGTAAGTGAATAAAGAGCAGGGGAGGAGCACTAGGATAGCTGTTGCAGCAAATGGGGAGAGACCAAAGAAAAAAATGTACTAACTACCATGGAGCGCATGAAAAAAAGGTCCACTCAAGTTAGCAGTGAAAGCAATGGAAGAATACAACTCAGCCAATCAGAACAATATAATACCAGTCGCGGCTCCTGGAGGGAGTGCTGCGGGGCGGTGGGGCGGGGCGGGGCGGGGGAGGGGCAGGGTGGGGGGTAGTAAACTCCGGCATACGACTGAACGGAGGTAAGTACAGACATAAATAAATAAAACGAATTACATTGCGCGCGCTGCAACGCCAAATGGCGATGCGGCGCGCGCAATGTAATTTGTTTTATTTATTTATTTCTGTACTTACCTCCGTTCGGCCGTATGCCGGAGTTTACTACCCCCCGCCCCACCGCCCTGCAGCACTCCCTCCAGGAGCTGCGACTGTATAATACTGAAATGCTCCTGGGCACGGCAAACACAAGAATTGGGTGGAAAGTCATTGTATCAAAAACAGATACCTGTGATAGACAACACAGGCATCAAATCATCAGCATTAGGCTGATTCAAAGCCCGCTCTAAATATATGCTAGTTAATGAAAACAACAGATCTACTGCAACATATACCTAAAGCTGTCTGTAGCCAGACCTAAAAATGGTATTTAGCAAAGGCTTACCACAATTGACTTTGCAAAACACTGAGGGCTCTATTTACAATGAAAGTGACTCAGTGAGTGCCGCAAGGCATTTGGCTACGCCGCACTGAGTCACTTTCAAAGCACAGGGATGTGACATATTCACAACAATATGTTGCATCCCTGTGCTTTCCCCTACGCTGGCGCACAATTTGCTGCCATGCGCTGACGCAGGCACCGTTGCACCATAGTGCAAGGATGCCTGCTTCACGGGAATGATTGTTTATGTGCAGGAAGGTGTGCCTTCCTGCACATAAACAATCTGAAATGGCATTTTTCAACTTCTATGTGTGCTGCATTAGCACACATAGAACATGTAAAACATAATTTTTTTGAAGGATTGTTTATGTGCAGGAAGGGACACCTTCCTGCACATAAACAATCATTAGAGGTCATTTCCTCGCTCAATGTGTGCTGCAGAATGCAGCACGCATAGAAAGAGGAAAAAAACGAGGAGAAATTAATACATTTCTCCTCGTTGCGCCTCCCTACACCTACCATTCAGACGCATTTCCAGAGTTACGATTTCTTTTAAATCTGGAAATGTGTCAGGTTCCATGGGTGTTGCGTGGGAACACCCACAGAAACACCCATTGAATGCCCCTTTTACGCAAAGTGATGCGTGTAAATTGGCCATATTTACAAGGACAGGAAAAGCCACACAGGGTGGCTTTTCCTGTCCTTGCAAATATGGGGCAGACAGATGCGCCACCGGTGGGTAACAAAAAGTGACGCACTGGTGGCTCGAGTGGCTTGTAAATAAGACCCTTAGTTTGAAGCTTTTCCTTTGAAAAAATATTGAATCTGAAAACATTTAGTTTGACTAAAATAGCCTCAAATCAAATCTATGACTATTCACAATGTTTACAAGTAAACGATCTTACCTCTAGCACCCAAATTGGTTAGGACTGGGTTTAAAATAATGTTTCTTTAAAATATATGTGTCTTTATGTCTTTAAATATGACATTTTCAAGGTATTTGTGTATGAACTAAACCTTTTAGGTGTCACCACAAGCAGCTTTAGCTGTATGCCTCGTCAGTGAAGAAGTATAATCTTTATCCCATCTGAGATCTGGGAGTGGAGTATTGCATTAAGTATTCCACATGACATACTTGTGTATAGAACGTGATTAATAAAGTTTTATGTGACAATTATTAATGTGACATGATAAGTTAACATAAATGTGTCCCATTGCACAGTTATTAAATTGGAATATGTGTAAGCGAATGTTTAAACATTTATACCTGTAATGAGAATTTATTTCATGCAGGTGCATTTAGAATGAAATCTTCGTAATTCTTTACAATTTATACTCGTTTTAAGGAGCTGCATTTATTGTGTGTGCAGAAATGTGCACATATTTTTTAACCCTGTGCACTACTAAAATTGTCTAGAGTGGGCCTCGAGAAACAGTTTGGTCCATGCTCACGTTTAGAGTTTAACATGTAATTCGTATTTACCTTTCAATGTAGAATGTGTGCACTTGTATTTTGTTTCCACTGCAGGTATGGAGAGAGAGAGAGAGCCTCATTAGGTAGTATAGGAGGGTTTTGTTTTCTTTAGATAGCAAGGTTTGAGGTTTGAGAAAACGAAATTGGCAAGGAGAAGCACGGTAACGAGCAAGGAGGCGAGTTCTCATGGGAGAGGAGAGGGAAGACCAAGGACGAGCAAAGTTGCAACTTATCGATGTGGTAAAGATGGTGAAAGTATCCAGTTGTACTCAAGCTATGGAAATTCCCGGGCAAAGATTACATGGGAATGTCTTCTCTGATTGCAATTGATATTTTATGCTGGAAGAAGCAAGGAAAGAGAGAGTCATCTTAGGTTTTCACAGGGAGCAGACCTAGGCTTCTGCTTGTGTGGCTTTATGCTACTTGACCCATGGTTGGAGTGGCTTCTACTGAATAGTCCGACAGCTGACACCTTTCTGATTTCACCCTTGCCAAATGCTTCTAAGTTTAGGGTTGCCCTTTTAAGATAATTTAGGGAAGATAGCTGGCTCATTCTTATTAAGGAGAATCATCAAATGAAATGCAATACTCAATTCTTTTTCCTGATCATCTGCATCATCGTTATAGAGCTAGTCATCTGCTTTGTATATTATATAGGGTAAATCTCTTCAGGAGATTTGGTCTTATCTTGGTCTTTCTGAACTTTTATAGGATTATGTTGATTTAGGTCTACATTGATTTGTTTTTAAATTTATAATTAAACCCTATTAAACTCAGATAGAGGGGCTCATTACGATGTTGGGCGGAAAGCCTCCGCCTGACACCATCTCGGATTCAGGACCAATCAACTTGCGGTCAGCGGTTCCGATCTTCGGATTATGATGTGACCAAACAATGTTCGGTCGGATTCCCATTGTTTCCTATGGAAGCTCGTATTACGCCCGAGAACCGTCAGTAACACAGGCTCCTATGGGGAAATGGAGGGTGTGTGGAAAACCCTGCACCCTGTCGCAGGCACCCATGGTGCCTGCCACACAGTGCAAGCTTTTACATGGGGGTACCTTAGGTACCCCCTCAGTCACCAACCTTAGGCCGCAGGTGCCAGGGGGCCCTTCCGGGGGCCCCCAAAGTCACTTTCCGACAGTCTTTCTGTGTCAGACAGGCAGATGCAGAAAGGCTGTTGGAAAGCAACATCATAATCCCACCGGCCGAAACGCCGTTCATAGGGGATAACGGTGGGTTTCCGACCGACAGGAATACTCCGCGAGTCGGTCGAAACCGAGTTGGAATGAACGTCCGGTTTACGTTCCGACCACGAACATCGTAATCAAGCGGTTGAACTGTAAACCGGCCGAGTCGGTCGGAAGGGCTTCGACGCTGTTGCAAAGATTACGACTGACAGGCGGAGGCTTTCGGGCCGACATCGTAATGAGCTCTTCAGTTGTCGAGTGGATTATTGTGTGGCCACAATGGTTGCACTGGAATGAGATGTTAACAAGTGATAGTTTTCTCCCTTTACCTCTTGGGCTGCTAGAAAGGTCACCTATTTGGTGATAAATGTTTGACTGGGCGCAAGCTCCAACAGCAGCAACACAAAGAAAAACAATGAGGGAGGGGATTAGAGTCAGCTCCTTCATCTATCGGTTTGGGTCAGCCTCCTTCAGTCATGGCTTTGAGAAAATATAATTTACATTTTGGTCCGTCCCATAGGAATATTTCTTTCTCTCCATCATGCTATTGTCTGTGATTGGTATGAGTCCACCAGTGAATGAGCCCTTACTTATTGTGCTCTAGGGACAGACACTGTTCATTAACACACTGCTGTGCATGCACTGTATGTGTTCTAAGACGGTCACTGCTCACTAACAGAGGACCCCCCCACTCAGTGAACTCAGGAGACAGAGGGCCAGATTGCAAAACATTTTAACTGATTCTACTTCATGTTTGATTGAAAGCTAAGCGAGTAATTGTTGAAAAACAGTTTTAGCACTGAATTATGAAAGCAAGTTTCTCCAGATGGCAAAGCATGGCAAGAATATTTGTGCATGTTTGTTGTGTGGAATTTTTCCTGGTGAGGATGTTTTCTGTTCTTTTTTTTCTGTGCTGCTGTGTGTTTGAACTGCATTATTGCAATTGTATTTTGTGTGGTACCGTGGTTCTTGTATTGCATTCTGTTTTGACTGGTTTGTTGTATTGTGTCCTGTTATGTTTTAATTGTGTTGTTATGTTGCTTTGTAAATGTCATTATGTTATGTTCCTTTGCTTACTGTAGATATGCCAATAAATGTTGCTGGATTTCCAGCAAAAAGCGGCACATGCTATTAAATTTTCCCTGCAACAAAATCTCATTTGTCTCTGTCTGAGGTAGTAAAATAGTGCTGTTCCAGTCAGTGCTTTATTTGAAAAAGAATATGTGCCAGGGCACAAAGTTGTGTCCAGAGGCTCTGTTGAAGATTGGGGTGCCAAATACTGAGGCTGCATAATCTTGATTCAACTTCGTGCCTTTTTCTTCTACCATCCAAACACTTACTGACACTTTATCTCATTTGTGCTGGTTCTTTTCATCTCTGCTTTCTTTCTTTGTCACTTTTTACGATCTTTCTCTTCCTCCTTCTATCCCTTTTTCTGATTTCAATCTCTTGCTCAGGGTCAATATCTGCATTTGAAAAATATGTGCCGGTCTGGAAGAAAAAGTGATGCTGGGCCCCACCTGCAACCATCGGCTCAATCTAAGCACAGCTGTTCCTGCTCTTCAACAATTTAAGGCTCCAGTCAGCCCACAACTGTGGAAGAGACCAAGCCTAAATTTAGCATTTGCGGCGCCCACTTTATATGATCGGCCCAGACACTTTAACATATGACTCTGCTTTTACTTAGCATGAAGTATACAAAAAAGGAAGGAATAAATGCTTGAATTATTCTCAACCACTGGAAATTACTCAGGCCACATCCCAATCCATCATTATTTTGCACACCATGTGACCTCAGTTTGAAATCAGCCATGTGCAAATGAATCTTGACCTCGCTCCTGTAGGAAAAGTCCAGCCCGAATTGCCAAGCCAAGTCCTCCCTCAAGCTGAACGCAAGTAACCCAAGACCAGTTTCGCCTTCATTGGGGCTTGTCCTTTAGGTGTCGTTTGGACCCAGAGCACAATGAGCACGAGACCCACATCTGGGCATACCTGTCTCACTTATGGTGTCACATTGAAGGTTAGAATATCCAAGACAAGATGCTGATGATGGACACATGCTCAGTATGAACCATAAGCAACTTCTGTAGATACATTAAGAGCAGGCTCAGCGAGACCTAAAGGCAATGTCTTTAGTGGAGATAAAAGTGCATGCTTAAAATAACACGTTATCTCCTTGCCTCTCTTCTTGTCACAGTCCTTACAATGCAAGATTTGCCTCGATACAGGATTTACTTACTTTAGCCCTAAAATAAACTTAAAACCAAATACTTATAATCAGTCCGTAATGTAAGCTCCACCTCTTCACTGAGAGTCATAAGCACTCCACCTGTCTGTTTGTTTCAGATTCACAACACTGAATGTCTACCTTCCCTTTCAATAAGAGTTATTTTCTTTTTTTAATAATATGATCCTTTACATTCCCTGTACCTGTGGCAATGAGTCATTATACAATTAAGGAAACCCATGCTATGGTTTGGTAGTAAAACCTGCATATATAATTGGGGTGTGTTGAGTCTCTCATGCCCTCAGGTCCTAGTTTCACAGCATGCTTTGTGAGGGATGGGGATGTTCACTCCTGCTTGGCTGGAGGATATATGCCTATCTTCATCTTGCAGTGGCTCTACTGCTCCTTATTAGGTAGTATCCCAGGCTCTTTTGTCACCTTCAGGTGCTGGGGGCCTGGGAAAAGTGTGGGGGCACCTTGAAATTTTACCAGGCCTGCCTTAAAAGGTGGTTGCTTAGCTATGCATTATCCCAGGTGCCAGTCACAGTCTTTGGTTTTTCATTTGACATCCTAATGCATTGTGGGTGTTGTAGTCTTTGAAATGCTTCCATGAACTGAGCTAATACATCTTTTACAAATGATTTATGGGTTAAATGTTCAAGGCTTGGGCATTGCCCGGGATTGTAAAGGCTGTGGAGGCCTGTCTGCTGCAGTTCTGTACTACCTGCATGCTGTGCATCAATCTGTTTACCTTCCTCTCTCTACGGGGCATGTATTGAGTAAAGATATAATCATCCTGTGCTATGTCTCTGACTTGAAATCGGTGCACGTTGGCTCATTGATATATTGAAATCCCATCCAAGGTATTTTCAGTCTGAAACTTGAGACAAGTCTCTTAAAAAAGAAAAAGAGAAAGAAAAGTGATGTGAGTCATGTAATTTATGGTAAGAAGCTGCTTATTTGTTTCATTCATGGTTTTTCGCTAACAAATGCATGAAACTATGAGCTAAAATGTGGCGAGAAACAATACATCATGTTTACTTCTAGAAACATACTGTTTGCAGCAGCCGCAAAATGAAAGTGGGGGGGTGGGGTGGGATGGGGAATTTAGGGTAAAAATAATAACAACAAAAAAACCTGTAGCTGCGCTAACAGCCGCCTCCATGCTTCTCTCCTGGCAGTCACTGGGAAAGCACAGACTCCCCACCCAATCCAGATGCTGCTCTCATGCTATGAAAGCAGCGCCAGAATTGGTCTAAGCAGTCTGGTCTGCCGAACAAACAGTGCCTGGTAGCCTGCTGCTTTTCTCCAATCCGGCTGTGCAACACAGTTGGGTTGGAGAAATAGAAGTGTGCATGTCTGTTTCGTCGGCCTGAGACCGTGGGCCAAACTGGCATGTGCGCTACTAAGTGCACCCACTCCTCCCTGTCATGGCCCGTCCCGCACACACGCACTCCTCAGCCAGAGTCAGTCACAGAAAAAGAAAATTATATTATTGTTTTATTATCATTTTATTTTTCTGTGACTGACTCTGACCAGCGGGGTGATGCTCCTCTGCTATTACGCAGGAGCCGTCCCTGGTTTGCAGTAATCTGTGTATGAGGTCTTCCAAATTGCCTGAACAACCTGTGCTGGTCACTGCCAAACGTATACATTCACTTCTCTTTAATTCTACTTTGCATGCTTACAAGTTTGCATTCTGAATAAATGGTAAGCCCAGATAAGACAAGGTGAAAGTTTCTGCAGTAATAACTGTAGGTTACCAGTTTGAGACTCAGCACTAGCAGACTCATAATTCATAAATTAATTCTCTAATGAATAATTACTTATATGTAAAAATAAGATAGATTATCACTTTTCAAGTAGCTTTAATTCCAAAGTTGAATTTGCATACAATTTACTTTTTAAAGACAGTCTGCAAAGCAGGGCTGCCTTTAAAAATGGCAGCAGGCAACACAATAGAGCACAATCCACCTTGCCTTATTATATATTACAATGGCTGTCATTGCCAATTGTAATTATACTGTTGTAGCCTTGGTACATTCCGTCCACCCCCTTCCTGCCCTCACCTTTGGTTTCCCCCGTTGGGAGCTCACCTTAGAATGTTGGGAATTCAGGCAGCGATTTGGAGAGTGGATGGTCAATAAAGAAGTATTCCTCAACTCTGTTTCTGTCATCCTTTATACTTCCAACACTGGCGACGATACTGCGTAGGGGGCAGTCCTGACCATCTCCCCTCTGAGTACTCTCTCCACTCCATCCACATCATACAGATTGAGAAGAAGAGATTGTCGTCCTTATCCGGACTCCTAAGCGTGAGCAACCTCAGAAGTAGTTGCGTGCCTGGTTAAAAGTTGAGAGGAATCCATAACACTGCCGGCGAACTTGGCTGTGCCTACACGTATGTAGGAGGCTGTCACGCATATTTAAGGGACTGCAAAATTCCAGAACGGGCCGCGCTCCCACCTCGGATGACAGCGGGAGAGTCCTTGTGCACGTCACGGAGGTACAGAGGCAGCGTTGACAACTGTTGGTTTTGCGAAAAAAGAAGAAGTGTGGGAGGAGTGTAATCGGTCCTGTATTGACTCAGAAGACAGTGCCGCAGAAGGAAAATAAATAAATGCAACAAGGGTTCGTTAGAGGCACGGTGCACTGCTCCGCAATATTCCCCCTCCTGGGCGAGTGCAATTGCGATTTCTGTCTCTGTTGGGGTGCCGGCTGGTGCGAAGGTGCCGTCGTGTGGAGGCAAGAGACAGTAGAGGCGCAGTTAGGATTTCCTTTGTTAAGCGTGTATATTCCTCAGCTTGACGTGGTGGACCCGCAGCCGGTTAGTGAGGAGGAACGAAGCAGATACTGCATCCTGTCAGCGAAGGAAGGCACGTCAGCGAGACTTTTCCCCTTTCGGATTCAAGACGTGCAGTTCCACTTTTCTCCAGAGCGTGTAGCGTTGCTACACGGATCTTTTAAACGATACACATCGGATCCTCATTTTCCGTTTTGAAGAGCAATTTTTGAGGTGTGTTTCAGGCCATTGCAGAGCGGAGATCAGCAACAAGCAACCTGAGGACAGTGTATGTAGAGCGGCAGAGCAGAAGCTATCCCCATATGACTGTCTACTGTAGTGCGTGCTTAAGGGCATAAGGTACTTTGGTTGTAAAAAAAAAAAAACCTTCCATCTTCCGTGTGGCTGTGTGTGAAAGGAGGGGTGCTTCTATTTTCCCCCATCATTCATTCCATACTACCTCCTTTAGATATTACCTCTTTGTTCCTTGGGCGTGGGGGCCTTTTCCTATCATTTCCCTCCTGGCACATCCTGGGGTTATTGACCTGTGTTTTTCGGGAGTCATTCATAGCCTTCTGGGACTGACGTTCATCCCCTAGGGGCCTATCGCTCCAGTATTATCTCTTCCTGTATCCATGATGGCGGCGGCGAGCATGAGCCAACCACCCCCTTTCCTAAATGAAATAGGTGAGCCAGAAATATGTTGGAAGGAATGGTTCAAGCTATTTGAGTCATACATCATAGCTATTGGGGGAGAGCGATTTACGTCCTTGCGCAAACAACATATACTCCTCCACAATTTAGGAGTACATGGTAGGAAAATATACGAGACCTTGCCAGAACCTGCAGGGGGAGTAGAGGGTGGAGATGTAGATTTATTTATGTGCACTGTGGAAAAATTAGAAACGCATTTTGGGGATAAGATAAATGTCGTTCTGGAACGCCATAAGTTTTTTAATAGAGCGCAAGGGAAACAGGAGTCAGTCCAGAATTACATTGCTGCTTTGTGGGGCCTCACGCAGCTGTGTGAATTTGGTAATCTCACCGATTCTCTGATAAGGGACCAGTTGGTGCGTTGCACTAACAACACTCGCATTCAGGAGAAGCTCTTAGCCAAGAACCCTTGTTTGAGAGAAGCGGTTGAGATTGCCAAATCCATTGAGCACACTGACAAGTGCATAAGGGAAATGAAGCCTAGCATTGAAGTGGTAGCAAATGTGAAAGAGAATGAAGAAGAGGGTGAAATTTACAAGGTGAAATACAAGGGAAGCGTGACTAGCAAGGAAACTGAGAAGGGAAGTCATTTCAAGTGTTACAGGTGTGGCAGCAGCAATCACTTTGCTAATAGTCCTATGTGCCCAGCAAGAAGCATAACATGTAAGAAATGTAATAAGAGGGGGCATTTCGCAAGAGTGTGCAGGGAAGGGGAACCACACACTAGAGACAGTGAGAGAGAAGGTGGGAGAACACAGAACAGAGATGTAAATTGTATGATATCCAGCGAGAAGAGGTTTGTACTACAACTCAAGAGTAATGCAGGCTCTATCAATGCCATTTATCCCAAATGCGAGGTATTGTTAAACAACAAAAACGTCACTATGTATGCCGATTCGTGTTCCCCATTCACCCTAATTAACAAGGATGATTTTGAAAACCTGGGGGGACAATTAATGACATCCTTACAGAAACCTGACATCTCTCCCACAGGGTACAGCAAGGAACCCATACCTCTCATGGGGATGAAGGAAATGAACATACAATTCAAAAACAGGAAAGCTTTCGGTAAGGTATAGGTCGTGGAGTCTTGTTCCAACCTGTTGGGATGGCAGCACCAGAAGGATCTAGGTATCATCCTGGACCCTAATAGCAAAGAACAAGTCCTACTTACTGAAGACACCCGCGGAGGTGGCACCATTTGTGAAGAATTCACTGAATTATTCCAAGAAAGGTTAGGCTGCCTGCACGATTTCCAACACAAAATCAAACTAAAATCAAGTGCCAAACCGGTAGTCCACAAACTGCGCCCAGTGCCACAACTAATGAGGGAACCCCTAGAAAAGGAACTGAACAGGCTTTGTGACATGGGGATCATACAACCCGTGGATTGCTCTGAATGGTTGGCCCCGGTGGTTATCGCAGCCAAAGCCAATGGGGAAGGTATCCGTTTATGTGTGGACCTACGCAGCCTCAATGAAAATATTTGGGTGGAGAGACACCCTCTACCGAATATTAACGAGATGCTCAGCACCATGGAACAGGCGAAATATTTCAGCGTGATCGACCTGTCAATGGCGTACCACCAAGTGGATCTTCACCCAGACTCCAGGCCACTCACTGCGTTTATAACCCCCCAAGGTGCTTTCATGTTTAGGAGGATGCCTTTCGGACTAGCGTCTGCTGCGGCGGTCTTCCAGAAGATAATGCAACAAATTCTCAAAGGAGTAGAGCGATCGATGTGCTTCCAAGACGACATCCTGGTGTACGGGCGAAGTGTGGAAGAACATGATCTCACCCTCAAATCAGTGTTTCAGAAGCTGACAGATGCTGGGTTAACAGTACAAAGGAAGAAATGTAAAATAAGAGTGACAAGCGTCGACTATTTGGGACACTCAATTTCGGAGGAAGGGTTCAGACCAAAAAACAGCCTACTGGGGGCAGTAAAGGACGCCCCTTACCCAAAAAACAAAGAGGATCTCAAATCCTTCCTGGGGCTCATGGAACATATGGCCAAGTACATCAAAAAATTTGCAGCGAAATGTGAGCCCATGCGTAATCTTTTGAAGAAGAACACAGAGTTCATATGGAAGGAGGAACATAAGGGTGTCATGGATGGGTTGAAGGAGGAAATCCTGAACTCACCGGCATTAGGGACTTTCGACACAAGAAAAAAAACTATCCTCACCCCAGATGCTTCAAACAAGGGCCTAGGAGCCACTCTCATACAAAAGGAAGGGAAGGAAGAGAAGATAGTGGCGTTTGCTTCCCGCTGCCTCACGAGCGCAGAGCACAATTACTCCGTAATTGAGAAAGAAGCTCTGGCGTGTTTCTGAGCGGTAAGGCATTTCAAATTCTTCTTGTGGGGTTTGACTTTCACCATTAGGACGGACCACAAGCCTCTAACCTCCATTTTCACAGTGAAAGGGATGGAAAACTGTACTCCACGCATAAGCAAATGGATATTGGGGCTGGAGAACTTCAACTACAAGATAGAATACGTTCCAGGAGAAGAAAATAAAATTGCTGACTATTTATCAAGGTCACCACTACAAACGGAAGAGCAGGAAGAAATACTGGATAACCCCATCATGGTAGTAGATGACCCTGCCATCACAGAAGGAGAATGGGCCAAGTACATGGAGGAAGATAAGGAGTTACAAAAGCTCAGAGAAATCATGGTGAAGGGGTGGCCCGACAAGAGAAATGAGCTCGAGGAGGAACTGAGAGAATTCTGGGAAGTCAGGAACGAATTGAGTATCATAGGGAACAGAGTATACCGCCAATACAGAGTAGTACCGCCCACAGGACTAAGGGAAAGAATAGTAGAGTTGGCGCATGAAGGGCATTTGGGACGCAGCATCACGAAACAGAGAATCAGGGCAACATTCTGGTTCCCCAAGATGGACACCATGACAGAACAACTCGTCAAAGACTGTGTAAGTTGTGCCAAGAGTGACAAGTCAAAAACCTTGCGCAAAGCAAGTTTTGTCCCCTGTCAAGATACCTAACAAACCATGGAACAAACTAGCCATGGACATCATAGGACCCATGGACAACCTAGGGATCCAAAGGTGATTTATGATTGTCCTAATAGACTACACCTCACATTGGATCACCCAGAAGTTTGTGCATCGCGTCAACACCAACACGGTGTTGGAATTCCTCAAGGATGTGTTTTCCAAGGAGGGCATACCCGCAACTCTGATCACGGACAACGGGGTACAATTCACCTCACAAACCATGAAGGATTTTCTAGACAACATGAATGTAAGGCATGAATTGACGGCACTCTATTGCCCAAAAGCAAATGGCCTAGTTGAGTGAGCCAACAGGCTGATCAAAGAACACATTCAATTGGCTGTGGCCAACGGTCACGATGTAGAACATCACCTACGGAATTGTCTGTGGGCATATCACACCTCCCCGAACCTAGTGTCAGGCATCTCCCCTTTCGTCTCACTTCGTAGGAGAGAACCGTGCACCAAATTCAACCCTAGTTGGCTAGAGGGAGGCAGGGAGGCAACCCCCGACCAGAAAGAAATCACCAGGAAGGTAGATCTGCATCAAACCAGTTACAAAGGGTGGTATGACCAGAAGCACGGGGTAAAAATACCAGTTTGGAAAACTGGTGATGTGGTACAAGTCAGGAGAAACACCAAAGACTGGCACACCCAGAGTAAATTCTATCCTCCTTGCCGCATTGTTAAAGCTCTCAACAATGTTGTCTAACTTGAAAATGGGCAGTGGTGGAGTTGTGACAAAATTGTGAAATCTTAATGTGACTGTGTGTTAAATTTCCTGGTTGCAACTTTTCGGTTAAATCTCGGCCTGCAGAAAGGCAAATGTTATCATCTTGCCTTGCCCGTTTTGGTCCCACTGTTATTATTTAGATTCTCATCTCCTTCATTGTATAGGTAAGGAGGTGTGTTGTAGTCTTGGTACATTCCGTCCACCCCCTTCCTGCCCTCACCTTTGGTTTCCCCCGTTGGGAGCTCACCTTAGAATGTTGGGAATTCAGGCAGCGATTTGGAGAGTGGATGGTCAATAAAGAAGTATTCCTCAACTCTGTTTCTGTCATCCTTTATACTTCCAACATATACCTAATACCATATATACATTTTTCATCAGAGCACTGACCCTGAGCTTGGTTAGCAGAGCCCAGGGCACAGTCAGAGTCAATTACCAACAGTGTTGGTCAAAGAATTGGGGATGAACAGAGCAAAAAGGATGACTTTCTCACAATGAGAATGTGTTTTCTTGAAGAACTGTGCAATCACAAAGGGTTTCAATGTTTACCTAATGGGTGAAAAGTCATGTACTTCCATATTGTGAATCCACCATTATACAGGGAATTTGACTATTCTTCACTCTCTGTTTCAGGGGGATGTGGGTGGCTTGTATGGTATATTCCTTTGTCTTTGTTTCTTCTCAGAGTTTTCATTGGATGATTGATTGTTGATCCTCTTTTAGAGGAACACTGAGTGGTATGTTTTGTCCATCATTTTTGTGAGAAAGAGGCTTAAGCTCATAAGTTCTGAGATAGGCTCAGATATTTTAATTAGGTGTCCATGCTAAGTAAGGCATCATAATTGTGTTGTGCAAAGAACTCTGGGAACATAGACTGGGTAATGAGTGGTGCTCCAGCCCAAGTCAGTTTACAATCAAGCCAAATACTCCTCACACATCAGTAGTAGGGCAATACCTGTGGGTAGTTGGTGCAAATTAGCTGGAATGGACCAGTGAGTCCCAACAATTTGTTAATAAAACAGGAAATGAAAGCATTGGCTTTTGGTTCTCCGGTAAGCCTTTAGCTGACTTTACAACTCATCTAAGCCTTATGAAGTTATATGAGAAATTGCCTCCCACTTTTTGCTAGATTTTGTTACTGGTTTATGGACTCCGAACACTGGAAAACATGTAGATTTGGCTAATCCCCAATTGCCATATTTAACTTACCTATAAATCCCTAGTATATGGTACTCTGTGTAAGCTAAATGTCACAAGTGGACTGCAGCACATTTTATGCCATCAATAAAGTGACAGTGGAAAGCATGCCTTGAGGCCTGTCCCTGCAGCCTGAGTGCGCAGTTTTAAAACTACAAATTCAACGTGGCAAAATAAATATTTCACCAGGCCTAATCCTCCCTTTTTAAGAATGATAAGCCACTCAGAAGGTAAGCCCTAAATGCCCATAAAGTTGGGTGCATTGTATTTAAGAAGTTGGGCATGTGTTCTTAAGTTTACATGTCCTGGCAGTGAAAAATCTCCAAAGTTAATTTTCAATGTAGCAAGGCTGGCTCTCCCATAGAAGAGCATTGGGTTACATTAGACTTACGGCCAGATGTACGACCATTCACTTTTGCGAGTCGCAAATTGCGTCGAATTGCGACTCGCAATTTGCGACTCGCAAAAGTTAATGTACAACAGTGTCTAAGACACTGTTTGCGATTCCCAATGGGGCCGCAAATTGCATGCCTCATTAATATTCATGAGGCAAGCGCAATTTGCGACCCCATTGGGAATGGCTAGCACTCCCAGGGATGGTGGCCTGCTGGGGTCAGCAGACCACCATGTCTGTGACTGCTTTTGAAATAAAGGTGTTTTTTTTTTTTTTTTTAAATGCAGCCCGTTTTCCTTAAAGGAAAACAGGATGCATTTAAAAAAGAAAATTAAACTTTTCAGTTTCATTTTTTAATGGCAGGCAGTTGTCCCTGGAACCGCTGCCTGCTCTTCAAAAATATTTTCGCAAACACGCACACAGTAGGGACCCCTTCCAGTATGCGAGTGGTTTACCACCTACTTGAAGTAGGTGGTAAACTGCAAGTGTTTTGTGACCGCAACTGGGGTCGCAAAACAATAGTACATGGCATTGAGACTCGCTATTAGGAAGGGACGCCCCTTCCTAATAGCGAGAGTCACAAACGCTATTTTGCGAGTCAGTGACAAATAGCGTTTGCACATGCCTGGACCCTTTTTTGCAGTCGCAAATGGGCCGATCTCCCATTTGCGACTACAAAAAAGGGTCGTACATCTGGCCCCTAGAAACTACTCCAAGGATTTTTGGCAAAAGAACCAGAGCTACCACTGGACTGTCACCGAGCCGCAGCTGCCAACATCGCTTTACCAGTTAGATTCAACTTGCTGGTTTGCCCCACTGAAAGAAGTTTGACTTCCGATAATGTTTCCTAGTCTGAAGGTAGAAATCTTTATCAGAAGGAGACACTGAAAGTGCGTGACTGGCGAGAGACCTTCTCTGGGTGTGAATGTTAAATTTTACCCACTCTGTGCTTTTCTGCCAAAGTCAACGGTTTCACCTAAATTTCATCTGCTGGTAACTGCCCTAATGGAGCCCATCTCAGCCACAGCCTACTGCCTTGCCCCACTGAGGATCTTCGACTTCCCAAAAGGTTTCTAAGTCAGACGGTAAAACTTTCCACCTGACCAAATCTGGTCCCTGTACACGATCCGTGCATCATCACGATTGGCCTTAGCTTATGACTTTGACTTGGTCTAGCACAACCAGATATTCATGGTGGGCTCAGGAAACAGAAACATCTAAAACTTTGACAAATCATATTTCTGGCTCCCAAACTCTGATGTTTGTTGTTTTGGTGTCTATTTGTTCATTAAAACCTTCTTTTGCTTTTTCTAAATTGAAGTGAGTTTTTTTGTACTGTGTTTTATATATTTTCACTGTTTTGGTACTGATAAATATTTTCCACATTTCTCATAAATTAAGCCTGACTGCTCTGTGCTACAACTCCCAAGGGTTGAGATCAAGTTAACATTATTGTGACCTAACTGGACCTACTAAGGAATAGTGCCACTAACTTGAAGAGGACTACCATCCACTTCAAATAATAATCTAGGTTCTCACAGAAAACATTCATGCTGATCCCCAAGTATCTATAATACATAGTATATACAGGAAAAAAATAATACCCTAATTTGACTAATCCACTGCAACTCAGAACGTTCGCCATGAAATTTGTAATCTGTAACTCTTCCTTTAAAAGACTTTACTACAAACACGTCTGAATACCCCTTTCCCACGTTTCAATTTCTCCATAAAGGGAGTGGAAGACAACTACATTATCTGAAATATATTGAATAATGATGAAAAGTTTTAGCCCCTGTTGGTTGGCTTGCCAGGTCAACTCGATCCTCTCTCCACTTGCTTAATAATCAAGTGTCCCGAAGCAATAATGATCATGCTTTAAGTGTTTCATGAAATAGTTTCTATCTTTAATCAGGGGCGTAGCTTTCCTTGGTTCAGAAGGTGCAGTGGCACAGAAGCCCAGAGCCCTGAGTGCCTTATTGAACCCATGTAATTGCTGCATCTTATTACCCTTATATAATTGTAATATGATTCGTCAGGGTTTATTTTTATAACAAAGTTTTGCTTCTTGGTCAGGAGTTCAAAGAATTCCCTTAACACGTTGTGTATTAACTTACATGAAATACACCACTTAGTTAAATCAAACTGTATGTAGATATGCAAAGCAAAAGATGCATCTCGTATGAGCATTCCAGAAGGTGAAAAGTGCTGCAGTGCTCGTGATAGTGAGGTCATAACGTGACAAATGGACAAAATATAGTACATATAGACCCTTGACCTTGCCAGGTAGGTCGCTCCCCCACCACACAGCTCCACCTGTGGTGCCCTACCCACTGCTGCTGCTTGTAAGCTCGCCCCCCTGTTTGCTGCCTCTGTGCCCGTTTTTGCCTTTTGCTTCCCCTCGTTGCCCCCGTTTTTTGTGTCCATCTTTGCCTTCTGTACCCCTCGCTGCCCCCGTTCTTTGTGTCCACCTTTGCCTTCTGTACCCCTCGTTGCCCCCGTATTTTGTGTCCATCTTTGCCTTCTGTACCCCTCGTTGCCCCCGTTTTTTGTGTCCACCTTTGCCTTCTGTACCCCTCGTTGCCCCCGTATTTTGTGTCCATCTTTGTCTTCTGTACCCCTTGTTGCCCCCGTATTTTGTGTCCATCTTTGCCTTCTGTACCCCTTGTTGCCCCCGTATTTTGTGTCCACCTTTGCCTTCTGTACCCCTCATTGCCCCCGTATTTTGTGTCCATCTTTGCCTTCTGTACCCCTCGTTGCCCCCGTTTTTGTGTCCACCTTTGCCTTCTGTACCCCTCGTTGCCCCCGTATTTTGTGTCCATCTTTGCCTTCTGTACCCCTCGTTGCCCCCGTATTTTGTGTCTACCTTTGCCTTCTGTACCCCTCGTTGCCCGCATATTTTGTGTCCATCTTTGCCTTCTGTACCCCTCGTTGCCCCCGTATTTTGTGTCCATATTTGCCTTCTGTACCCCTCGTTGCCCCCGTATTTTGTGTCCATTTTTGCCTCTGTACCCCTTGTTGCCTCTCTCCGCTCCCGCCGCTGCGTCCCCTGCGGCCCCGCCCCCCTGACTGACCATTCGCTGCCCCTGCCTCCTAGCTGCTCCTCCCTCTCACCTCCCCATATATGGCGGCCGCTGCACAGTGAGGAGAGCGACCCTTGACCTTGCCAGGTAGGTCGCTCCCCCACCACACAGCTCCACCTGTGGTGCCCTACCCGCTGCTGCTGCTGGTAAGCTCGCCCCCCTGTTTGCTGCCTCTGTGCCCGTTTTTGCCTTTTGCTTCCCCTCGTTGCCCCCGTTTTTTGTGTCCATCTTTGCCTTCTGTACCCCTCGCTGCCCCCGTTCTTTGTGTCCACCTTTGCCTTCTGTACCCCTCGTTGCCCCCGTATTTTGTGTCCATCTTTGCCTTCTGTACCCCTCATTGCCCCCGTATTTTGTGTCCACCTTTGCCTTCTGTACCCCTCGTTGCCCCCGTATTTTGTGTCCATCTTTGCCTTCTGTACCCCTTGTTGCCCCCCGTATTTTGTGTCCACCTTTGCCTTCTGTACCCCTTGTTGCCCCCGTATTTTGTGTCCACCTTTGCCTTCTGTACCCCTCGTTGCCCCCGTATTTTGTATCCATCTTTGCCTTCTGTACCCCTCGTTGCCCCCGTATTTTGTGTCCATTTTTGCCACTGTAGCCCTCGTTGCCTCTCTCCGCTCCCGCCGCTACGTCCCCTGCGGCCCCGCCCCCCTGACTGACCATTCGCTGCCCCAGCCTCCCGCCTCCCAGCTGCTCCTCCCTCCCACCTCCCCATATATGGCGGCCGCGCGCAGCGGGTGCGCCGCTGCGCGCCTAAGGCAAGCCCGTCTGCGCCCGTCCGCGTCTGGACCGCGCCCAGTGCCAGAACCCCTGATCCTTGCGCCCCCCGCTCAAGCCTCGACGACCGACGCCGATACGATGCCAACACACTCCACGCTCTCAACCCAGGACGGATACACAACTGCTTCAAGGCCGCCCCGAAACGCACTCATGGTCCCTTCACCTGCCAGAACTGCAGCTACACCAGCCTCAGAGCCGCCGAAGCCCCCGCCAAGAAGGACCTCAACCACCTCCGATGCATCCTACTGAACACCCGCTCCGCACACAAACACGCCGTCGAGCTCTGGGACCTGCTCGATACATCAGCACCAGACGTCGCCTTCCTGACAGAGACCTGGATGAACAACTCCTCCGCACCCGACATCGCCATAGCCATCCCAGACGGCTATAAGATCACCCGCAGAGACCGCATCAACGGAGTAGGAGGAGGAATCGCCATCGTCCACAAGAACACCATCAGGGTCTCGACCAGCACCGACGACACTCTCTGCACCGCCGAACACATGCACTTCCAGATCCACCCGGACCCCAACACCACCCTTAGATGCACCCTCGTCTACAGACCCCCTGGACCCCGACCCCAGTTCAGCGATTCCATCGCCGACTTCGTCAGCACGCACGCCCTGACCTCCACCGACTACATCCTCCTCGGAGACCTGAACTTTCACCTGGAGAACAACAATGACAGCAACTATACCACCCTGATTGACAACCTCGCCAACCTCAGACTAAGACAGCTCGTCACAACACCGACCCATTCCGCCGGCCATACACTCGACCCCATCTTCTCCTCAAGCTCCCACGTCTCCTTCAGCCACACCACCGAACTCCTCTGGACCGACCACCGCTGCATCCACTTCACCTTCCAGAAACCCACCACACACCACCGCACCCAACAGATCCCACGCCGCTGCTGGAGCAAAGGCACCGAAGACCAACTACGGGCAAACCTCGCTCTCAGCTCACCCTCCGACCCATCCGACACCAACGACGCTGCCTGCAACCTCAGACGATGGATAGACGACTGTGCCAACACCCTCGCCCCGCTGAAAAAACTCACCTACAGTGACACCAAAAGAGCCAGCTGGTTCACCCCGGAACTCCTAGCTCCCAAGCGTACCTGCCGGAAACTAGAGAAGAAATGGCACAGTGAAAAGACACCGGACAGCCACGCAGCCCACAAAGACGCCATCCGTAACCACCACCACCTCATCAGGTCCGCCAAGAGGATCTCCTTCAAAGACCGCCTCGACAACAACGCACACAACAGCAAGGAGCACTTCAACATCGTGAAGGAACTCTCCGACCCCAGCTCCAACACCAACGACATCCCGCCGTCGCAAGCCCTGTGCGACTCCCTCGCCACCTTCTTCCACCGCAAGATCGCCGACATCCACGACAGCTTCAACACTCAGACAGCCCCAACTGAGACCGATGCACCGGACCCGCCGCACACCATCGACCACGACCCCTTGCCAGCCTGGGCCAGCGTGAACATCGATGACACCATCAAGACCATGAGCACGATACACTCCGGCTCCCCGTCAGACCCTTTCCCACACCACATCTTCAACAAAGCCAGCAGCTCCATCGCACCCCACCTGCGCAACGTCATCAATCTCTCCTTCGAGACCGCGACCTTCCCAGAGAGCTGGAAACACGCCGAGATCAACGCCCTACTCAAAAAACCCAAGGCGGACCCAAGAGACCTCAAGAACTTCCGGCCCATCTCCCTGCTTCCGTTCCCAGCCAAGGTCATCGAGAAGATCGTCAACAGACAGCTAACCCGATACCTCGAAGAAAACAGCATCCTGGACCCATCCCAGTCAGGGTTCCGCAGAAACCACAGCACTGAGACTGCCCTCATCGCCGCCACCGACGACATCAGGACCCTGCTGGACAACGGTGAGACCGCAGCCCTCATCCTGCTGGACCTCTCCGCCGCCTTCGACACTGTCTGCCACCGCACTCTACGCGCACGCCTCCACGACACAGGGATCCAAGACAAGGCCCTGGAATGGACCACCTCCTTCCTCGCCGGCAGAACCCAGAGAGTCCGCCTCCCCCATTCCGATCCGAAGCCTCCGAGATCATCTGCGGCGTACCCCAGGGATCATCCCTCAGCCCAACACTGTTCAACATCTACATGGCCCCGCTCGCACGCATCACCAGACAGCACGACCTCAACATAATCTCCTATGCCGACGACACTCAACTGATCCTCTCCCTCACCAAAGACCCCCTCACCGCCAAATCCAACATCCACGAAGGAATGAAGTCCGTCGCCGACTGGATGAAGAACAGCCGACTAAAGCTGAACTCGGACAAGACGGAGGTCCTCATCCTCGGCTCCAACCCCTCAGCCTGGGACGACTCCTGGTGGCCAACGACACTGGGGGCAGTCCCGACACCCACCGACCACGCACGCAACCTGGGAGTCATCCTCGACTCAACGCTCTCCATGGCCAAACAAGTCAACGCGGTCTCCTCCTCCTGCTTCAGCACCCTCCGCATGCTTTGCAAGATCTACAGGTGGATCCCGACAGCTACAAGAAGAACAGTCACCCAGGCCCTCGTCAGTAGCAGACTCGACTATGGGAACGCCCTCTATGCGGGAGCCCCGGCCAAGCTCATCAAGCGACTGCAACGCATACAAAACGCCTCCGCACGCCTGATCCTCGACGTACCACGCCACAGCCACATCACCCCCCACCTGAGGAACCTGCACTGGCTCCCCGTCGACAGGAGAATCTCCTTCAAACTCCTCATCCACGCTCACAAAGCACTCCACAAGACCGGCCCAGCCTACCTCAACAGACGACTCTTCTTCTACGTCCCCAACCGCCAGCTCCGCTCCGCCGACCTCTCCCTCGCCACCGTCCCTCGCATTCGAAGAACAACCACCGGCGGCAGATCCTTCTCCCACCTCGCCGCCAAGACCTGGAACACCCTCCCACTCAGCCTACGACAGACCCAAGACCTACTGACCTTCAGGAGGCTACTCAAGACCTGGCTGTTCGACCAGTAGCGGCACCCCCCCCTTTTTTTCCCCAGCGCCTTGAGACCCTCGCGGGTAAGTAGTGCGCTCTACAAATTGATTGATTGATTGATTGACATAGATACGAGCTTGTAAATAATTTGTACACAATCAGTAGGGAAAACAGTCTTATTCTGCCCCTTAGCAGTCAGCCTCATCAAGCTCATGATATATTTCAGTGCCAAAGTTTTGATCCAAATATATATAATTTGAAACTGGATCTTCATTAGGACAAGGGAAGGGAGATACACTCTGGAAACAAAAGGAGGGTGTGGTAAGTTGGTTTATGCCTAGCATTCCATTCTTAGATACCATATTAAGTGTACTTCTTACCTCAAAACCACTTAATGGTGGGTGGCGGTACGTGTTTTAGGTCTGCGTGCCAACAGGAGAACAAAAATGCGACCTGTAGGAAAACCCTCATGTTACACTTTTAATTATATCGGGTGAGATAGCACTGGATGGCGGTGTGGACTACTTAGCATCTGCTGATGTAGAAAGCTGGGTCAATGGTGTAATGTTGTGCAGGGCCCTAGGCCCTCATGCACATATCAGAAGTACACACACAGACACAGTACTTGGTGGATAGATCTGGCCCAGGGCACGTGCGCCCGGCCCCTTTTATTAGCAGTGTCACATGTCCAGTGACGCCTGTGCAGGATGGGTGTGGGGTGGGTGTAAACCAGCCCTCGGGGAGTGGCTGGTGCATTATATCAACTAGACCAGTGATCAGCAGATCACTACATCCCTCCCAAACTTTATTCAAAACGGGAAACAATAGAGTCCAACCTGTGGGAGAGAATATAACAAAATAAAACACAATAACAGAAAACTTCCAAAGAGTCTCTTTAGCTGCTTGCAAAATACAGACGATGGTACAATTGCACCTGGGACCACCAGTTCTCTTTGGCACAGTTCATGGGTGCTCTGCGGGTCCGGTCTCCATTCAACTCTGTGTATGGAAGTTGTTCTCACAGTCTTTCTTGGCATTGCTCTCGTGGTGACGAAACAGGTAGAGTGATGGTGGATCAGGTGGAGGTTGCTTTCCAGCAATCAGTCCTGGTTGTCGTGGTTTCTCCACACCGGCACCCTTGCTTTTCTCTACAAATGGTGGAGTAGTCGCAGGACATCCCTCTCACTAGGATGCCTCTCTCGCAGGTGTTCCCCTCTCACGGGATGTCCCGGAGGCCCTCCTCACTAGGCTTCCACTGGACTGGTGCATTTCGCCGTGTCGCTCCAACGCACCCTCGGGATGTGTGGAGGAATCGCTACGAGTCCCACCTTTACATCCTTAGCTCCACCTGAAGGGTAGTTATTGGATCCTTCCATTTTGCACAAGATCTTCGTCCTCCTGGGACCTGCAGAAGAGCGGCTGTGGACCCATCTCTCGTGGCGGGACCCGCTCTCACCGGCGTCCCTGAGGCCTTTGCCCCTGGGTCGCCACGGTCTGGTGTGGAGTGGTCGGTTCCTCTTCTTCA
The DNA here is from genome assembly GCA_963921515.1 of Calotriton arnoldi. Classification (NCBI taxonomy): domain Eukaryota; kingdom Metazoa; phylum Chordata; class Amphibia; order Caudata; family Salamandridae; genus Calotriton; species Calotriton arnoldi. The sequence goes on along the minus strand of CAWUFW010002323.1, from coordinate 797,270 downwards.
GGACGTCCGAGCAGTCTCACAGTCCAGTCTCCCGTGCGACCCCAAAGGTGGATGTCACCTATGGTCCAGCCGGCTCGCCTCTGCCGTCACCAGGTGTTCTGAAGACTCGGAGATAGATGTTTTCTCCCAGTACCACCTATGTACTCCAGGCCCTGTGCTCCATGTGCTCTGATGTTCTTGCACTTCTCACCTTTGCTTTCTTGTGTGCGAGTTGGCAGATCACACACTCCTTTCGTCTTCTTTCTTCTTGTTAAGATTTCTTTGGCCTTTCTTCGCGGTGGCGTCATGCCACTCAACTTCCTCCTTCTTGATCATTTCTTCGCGACGCGGTCTAGTCCCATCTTCTTGCTCATCTTCACTAACCAGGCCTCTCTGTGTGGCTTGCATTCCACACGTGTTCCCCTGGTCTGCTCCTACCCCTAGGACAATGCATTTGTTTCCTCCGATGACCAGACCTGATGTCGCGACCTTCTTCTAGTCAATACTCATGCTCATTCTTTTATTCCAAGTTTTCTTCTCTGACCTCTTCGTTGGTCACCGTCACTCTGACCTCTTCTTTGGTCATCATCACTCTGACATCTCCTCAGGTCACTTCTCCACCGACCTCTTCTCAGGTCTCCGCTTTCTGACCTCTTCTCAGGTCTCCGCTCTTCTGACTTCTTCTCAGGTCTCCGCTCTTCTGACCTCTTCTCAGGTCTCCGGTCACTTCTCTTGCGGTGCCATCCTCGTTTCACTGGACGCACCTTTCCCAGTCTTGACTATTTAGAGCTTTTCCCTCCAGGCAACATAGTTCAGTCTCACAGTGTCCCAGGGCTATCCTCACTGCTGCAGTGACCAACTATGGCCACTAGGTGTCACTGCCTTTCTTCTTGGGGGGGTTTCCTTCTCACGTCCCTTGATGCCCCCCAGGCGCCTCCTGTTTCACTTGCTGAGTGGGCTTTCTTGCCTTTCTTCTCCCCTTGTATGAGAAAAACTTGGGGTGGGTTTCTGACAGATCAGTCACTACCCATTCACTTTCTCGCTCTAGTCTCTGTGTTAGCACTTGCCTCCCCATCCACTTTGAGTTGCTGCATTTGTCCTTCTGCTGCCGCAGTTTTGTCTGTGCTGTGCCCTATGGGAGCTTCATCTACAACGGGGACCAAGGCAGTTCGGGCTGCTCCTTCATCTCCTCCGGTTACCCCATTACCCGTCCATTTATATCCCTTGGCCTTCAGACTGGTGCAGCAAACATGCAAGCTGTCCTTCTGCGCACCTTTGTATCCTTTCTATTTCCCTTTGTATTGTTTCTATGCCCGGTTAGCCTTTACTGTCACCCTTTCCTCCATTTAGCAGGTGTAGTACTGCTCATCGGCCACACGATGGCAGTGTTGCTTCATTTCATGGAGTGAGGCCCAGGCTTCTCCCCTTCTCTCTTTTCGGTTAGCCGGTGCCAGGATTTCCTCTGGACCTCGGATGCTTCCCGGCTGCCCCTATTCCCCTCGCTCACGTGGCGCAGGCACTCCAAACAAGGTAGGCACTTTACTTATCGTTTTTTTTTCTTTTCTATGTGCAGTGTTTGAATTTGTATTTTTCTACTTTTTGTTTCGTTCTGTGCGCATTAGACCTGGGCGCCTCTCAGCTGCAGACATTTCCACGCCCGGCAATCCTCATGCGCATTTGGCCCTTTCGCTTAGAGGCCACCTGGGCTGCAATAGCACCTGCAGCTCCAATCAGCCTCAACAGCTTCGCACATGCTGCGGGCCTCGCATTGTTGCCACTTCACTCTTGCGGCTGCTCCTGCTGCTCTCTCGCAGTCTTGTTCCACCAGGCTGCACTGGAACCTCGCAGCATGCTGATGCGGCCTAGTCTCTTTGTGCCTGCCAGCCACGTGCGCGTTCTTCCTGCGGGCGAGACACTGGCGCCGAAGGCTGCTCCCCAAACCACACACCTCCAGAGGCTCTCTCTTCAGCCAGCAGCACCTTCTCATATGGCTGCCTCCCGGGACGCACATAGGCGGCAAGACTCCCCCGGAGGACTTCGTCTTCCCCACCGTAATTTTGTTTTTTCTTTTTGTTTCAATTGTGAGCCGGGTCCTCGCTGCCACACGCTGCTCAGAGGCCCTCCCGCTCACTTCACATTAACAGCCACACATGAGGCAGTTCACCCGTGGTCTCCTTCCTCTACCCCACCGCCGCAGCCTCTCTCACTTCATGCCCTGCGCGGGGGGCCTGGAGCTGTAGCATGGAGACTGCGTACGTTAGCTATGGGACAGTGTTCTCTTTCTCCGCAGGGTTGGGAGGGAGCGGGTCACTGCTACGCTCTCTGTCCTCCCCTCATCAGGCTCACCTTCTGCCACAGATGCGGGCTCCCGCTGACCTCCTGCTGTTCGGGGTCACTCTTCTCTTCTCGCCACAGCCCCTCGGCACCTCTAACATTCCACGGGCTCACCTCCTGCCCGTTGGGTCATCGCTTCCGATGCGGGTGTGCTCCGCTCGGCCCTTGCGTCTTTTGGGGCTCAGCAGGCTAGTGGCAGGGCTCACCACCAGCTCCTCTCTCTGCCACGTGGTCTCTTTCACCATGTGCCGCCATGCACTAGCGGGCACACCAGGTGCGGGGTGGGCTCCCGATCACCTTCTTCACTGCGGGGCTCTTCACATGCCCCACAGGCACACCGATGATCTTCTTACCAGCTGCAGGGGGTGCCCTCGACACGGGCAGCACACATTTCCCCTTCAACCACCTAACGAGGCGGCTGCACACGCGGGATTAGCCCGCTCGTCGCCTATGTAATATTGTGCAGGGCCCTAGACCCTCATGCACATATCAGAAGTACACACACAGACACAGTACTTGTTGGGTAGAACTGGCCCAGGGCACGTGCGCCCAGCCCCTTTTATTAGCAGGGTCACATGTCCAGTGACGCCTGTGCTGGATGGGTGTGGGGTGGGTGTAAACCAGCCCTCGGGGAGTGGCTGGTGCATTATAACAACTAGACCAGTGATCAGCAGATCGCTACTAATGGATCTCCAAGATACACTCTGAAGGTACATAGGCTACATTACTGTGTGATGAGTTTTACACATGATATAGAGGACGCAAATTCTCATTCTTAGGGGGTTAGATTCCAATTACAGCGCCTTATAAAGTGCAAATCATTCACATAGCAAAATGCTGCCCGTTGCATGCAAAAATACAGCCTTACGTTTCACAGTACTGGCAAGGCTTACATCATAGTTTATAGCTTTCCCAAAATAGCCGTGTCTTCAAACAATTATAGTCAAGATCTAAATTGATGAGCAGAGGGGTAATATCTTACAGAGTGATCTAATCTTCCATGCCACAAACCCAGCACCTGTCCAAATATACTCAAAATCGGCATCCCTGGATAGAGATGGCCACTTGGAATTCGTAACAATTAATTCAATTGTTTTTTAGTGAAATGAAATGAAGAAGCACCCAGCCTCCTACCTGTGCTAGAGATGCTCAGTTAATGGAGCTGAAAGCAGAGCAGTGTTGGTATTCTCCAGTTTAGGACTATGGAGACCAGCCACACTGGAGGTAGCAGCATCATCATCATGGTGACCCATAAATCACGGACTGGAGTAAGGCTCTCGGTATCAGCAAAACGGAGGTTCATAGATTACGTGTGGTAGTGATTGCCTAGTAGCTGTGCCATTAGCATAAATTATATATTCCGTTAAATGAGCAAGTATTGTAAAACCATTCAAAGCACACAATAAAAGATGGTTGCAGCTAGTGATGTATATGATCGATGCAAATACCCTTGTTCCAAGTATCCTTTCATTTGTCACATCTCCTCATAGTCCATTATTCATCCAAACAATGTTGTGCATCCATTGACTCCTTTGCATTGCATATCCAAATACTGTTTGGATTTACTAAGTGGTGTGTTTCTTGTAAGATAATGCATCACGTGTTAAAGGGATTATTTGAACCACTGAGTACGAAGAAAAACTTTGTTGTAAAGAGAAACCCCAACAGAATCATCTTGCAATTATTTATATAGCAGACTCAGATTCTGAGTGTTATAGGGTTGACCCCGTGTGTATTTAAGTATTTTATTACCCGAACAGCAGGTAAAGGGGCCTTTTTTTGCTTGTGCTAGGGCCCAAAGCATCTCTGCTACGCTACTGTCCTTAAATCATGGGCGGCTCCTCCGTTATGGCGGAGGAGCGTTGCCCCACTGCTGGAACCAGCAGATGCATGTAAAATAAAATGATAATAAAGCAGTTAATAAAATTGCTTTATTATCATTTTATTTTACTACAGAGCCGCCATCGAGTCTTGTGGGTGGTGCCATCAGGAGCAGGAGGAGTGGTAGGCTCAGGTCATTGCCAGTGCGCATGCAGGTTTGGCCGGCTGTCTTAGGACAGCCAAACCGACATACACACTTGGATATCTCCAGGCTATTGATTGGAGATATCAGCAGGCTCAGGGGTGCAGGCTTCCAGTCCCTGCTGGAGCGTGGAACCAGGCCGCACCACCCAATCCCTACACTTCTCTCATGCTGGTAATACCAGCATGAGAGTAGCGTCTGGATTGACGCAGGGGACTCTGGGAATCTGTGTGAACAGGTGGCTAGGCGGCGGATGTCGGGGTGCAGGTATACTTTTATTTTTATTATTCTCCCCTTCTCCGCGCTACCCCACAGATTTCGCCAGCTAGTGGCCGCCACTGCATTAATTCCCTTGTAAATATAAAATACATGTGCATCTTAATCACACTTCATTGCCTTGCATGTTTATTTATCAAGGAGGAGCGAGAGAGAGAGCACTCACTGATTTTTGGCATTCTGTTGGACCTGGCCCTTTTTGAAGGGTTATCCCCAAACATTTTGCCTTCTATTTTTCTGACCCTCTTTTTGTTGGTTTTAGGACTCTGGGCACTTTACCACTGCAACCGGTGCTAAAGTGCATGTGCTCTCTCCTTTAAACATGGTATGATTGGTTTACACTTGTTTGGCATATTTAATTTACATGTAAGTCCTTTGTAAAGTGGTATCCTATATACCCAGGGCCTGTAAATGAAATGCTACTTGTGGGCTGCAGCACTGCTTGTGCCACCCACAGATGTAGCCCTCAGGTCTGCCAGTGCAGGGCCTGCATACGCAGTTTACTGCCACATTAACTAGGCAATAAAAAATCTACTTGTCAATCATTAAGACTCCCCTTTTACTACATATAGGTCACCATTAAGGTAGGCCCTAGGTAGCCCTATGGGCAGGGTGCTGTGTAAGTAAAAGGTAGGGCATGTGCATTTATTGTGTGGCATGTCCTGGTAGTGACAAATAGTCTATTTTGTTTCTCACTACTGTGAGGCCTACTCCTCTTATAGACTAGCATTAGGAATTCCCTTATTTGTTGTTAAGTGGTAATTCCTGATCTGAAAGGAGTAGCGTTGCCATGTTTGGTATGCTTAGCGATCCCAGCAGCAGTTTTGGAATCAGTTGTACTCGATTACCAATCCCAGGGGGCCTTAAGGATTTCGCTGTGCCCCTAGCAGCTGAGTGTGATTTTGCTCTACTTCCCTCGACAACCGGAACCAAGCAGTCCTGGTATCACTGAACTGTGTCCACACTGCGGGGGACACCTACCGTCTTTGGATCATTGGACTAGACCCAATTGCCCCGACCATTCAACATTGTGCTCCTCGCATTCGAAGGAGTATTTTTTCATTAATATCCGATTTAGTCCTCCACAATATCATAATTATCCTAATAGAAGCGCACTGGCTTCTGGAATTACCATAATAGCACTAGTAGGCACGCAGGTGCTCCTGTACCCTACCTGGGATCAATTATTACCGCATAATGCATAATAGAAGTGCAGATGTCCTGCACCTTATGTTCTTATGGGAATATTATATGATCCATGCATTTATTGTGACATTTGATGCGTCATGTGTTTTAACTCCAAACCAAGTCACATTACTTGCACTAAGGTGGTACTTTATGGGTTTTTTTCCTAATCTGATTTGCATTACATACCCTAAGTATTCACTAGTATATGTCGTTTTTGCCTTGTAATTTTCAGGAAAGTGAATATTATATAAGGGACTGCATAGTATGCACAAGATTTATGATTCATGTCGTGTTGGTCTATGTCTTATGCACAATATAATCTATATATATATTTTTAGATAATTCTGTGTGAATTTTCTTTTGTGGTATATTTATTGTGTCATTGATGTGAGTGTGTTGCACAAATTCTTTACCCATTCCTTCTGATGATAAGCCTGCCTGCTGTGCGCCAAGCTACCAGAGGGTGAGCACAGGTTATCTTTGGTGTGTAACTTACTTGCCCTGACTAGAATGTGGGTTCTGCCTGGCTTAGGTGTATACCCTAGCCAACCAGAAACCCCATTTTTAACACAGTCCCTGTTATTTTGAGTTTCAGGCCTGTGTCAGTGAAGAGGAGTCCATGTTCGCACCTGATTATCCCATCCTAGGGCTATGCTCCAATTGGGTACTAACTATATACTGAGGGTTGTTGTGTGGGGTTGTTGAGGTATGTGGTCTTCTACGATGGGACCCAAAGGATACCCTGATTGCCTGAGATTGTCATCATGTCATCAGAATTCTGGCATAACCACAAGCATGCCTTATGTCATCCACACACACTGGGCCCTTGCCCTGTATTATATAAATGAAGTCTGCAAGTAGCTCACTTTTTGAGTACAGTGACATAGAAAGGAGAATGTGGAAATCCATTTAGACATTCCTCTTACATGAGGCTCATTGAGTGAGAGTGAATGTGTGAGAGAGTGAGTTTGAGTGAGTGACATGGAGAGTGATTTGGGGAGTGAGTGACTGTGAAAGTGAGTGAGAGTAAGTTACCGACAGTGATTGACAAAGAGTGACAAGTGACACAGTGACTAAGAGATAGGAATAGAGATAGAGACAGGGAAAGACTGAAAGATTAACTGATAGAGAGTGATTGTGAGAGTGACTGAGAGTGGTAGAGTAACTGAGAGCTGAGTAACCAAGATAAAGTGACTTAGAATGACTGAAAGAGATACTTTGGGACAATACCTGAGAAAGCAACAGAGCAAGAGAGAGTGACTGAACAAGTGACAGAGAGTGATGAAGAGTGGCTGAAGGTAATTACAAGAGTGACAGAGAGAGCAACTGGCAGAGATATATAATGACAGGGAGAGTGAATTAGAGAGTGACTAAGCAAGATAGAATAACTAAGAGAGTGACAGAGAGTAACTGGGAGAAAGAGAGATATAGTGATAGAGAGAGAGTGGCTGAGGAGATAGAGTGACTTAGAGATAGATATAGAGTGACTACCTTTGGGACTAAAAGAGATGGAGTGACTCAGAGAGTGATAGAGTGGCACAGCATGGCTGAGAGGGAGACTGAGAGTGAGCAACAGAGAGTTAGTGACTAAGAGTGAGAATGAAAGTAAATTAGTTGCTGAAAAATCAAGTGATTAACAGAGTGACTGAATGACTAAGATAATTATTGATAGAGAGTGAGTGGCAGGCAGCGAGTGACTGTGAGATTGAGTAACTGTCTGAATGACAGTGAGTGACATAGTAAGTGAAAGCAAGTTAGTAAATGAGTGAGTGATTAAGAGAGAGTGTGTAACTGAGAGAGTGAGTGACTGTGAAAGTGACAGTAGGTTTGAGTGAGTGAATGTGAGAGATTGGTAGAGACAGAGTGACTGGCTGAGAGTGACTGAGTAAGTGATTGAGAGAGTGACTATGAGATAAAGAATGACTAAAAGAGTAGCTGAGAGATAGCGTAATATAGGGTGACAGAGAGAGCGATGGAGAGTTATTGAGTGGCACAGACAGAGATAGATTGACATAGAATGAGTTAAAGTTACTGAGAGAGTGACTAGGAGAGTGACTGTGAAAAAGCGATAAAGTGACTGAGAGCATAACAGAAAAGGTGACTGAACGATTGACATAGAGTGACTGAGAGAGAGAAAGAGTAACTTATAGTTACTGAGAGAGTGACTGAGAGAGTGACATTGAGTGGCTGGAAGTGACTGAGAGTAACTGAGAGAGTAATAGAGTGATTGTGAGAGGCAGTGTTAGTAACAGTGATGACAGAGTGACTAAGAGAGACAGAGTGACTGAGAGGGACTGAAAGTGACAGAGTAAGAGTGAGTGAGAGTATGATAATTATGCAAGTGCAGGACAAGAGCAAGGGAGCTGGAACACTTGTGAGGCCATCTCCTGGTCAAGGGATCCGATGATTAACTTATTTATGAAATTTAAATTGGGTAGGTGGCAGAAAGAATAAGGTGCTCTGGGGTGTATCCGCAGCTGAAGAAGTATGAGCATGCACAAAAAGTCAAGGGTTGAGGTTGTTGGAGAGTAAACGGTGTTGAGTGACGAAGCACGTGACGGAGCTGAGGGGAGCCTGATACATAAAGAGTAAAGGGTTGAGTAGTGTGAGGAGACCAGAGGTTCTAGAGCATGGGCTGAGATGAAACTGATATGCACAGGGGCTCAAGGGGGCACAAGTAACATGCAAATGCGTCTCTCAAGGTAATGAAGAGTACAAGAGGAGATAAGGGTGGTGGTGCTGAGGAGGTTTAGCCACCTTCAAGGACACATGGAAGAGACTAAGGAGGAACTATGGATGACAGGGTTTGGAACATAACGAGAAGAAGGCCCTAGAAGGCCAATGACTCCAGCGGGACAGAATTAGAAGGAGTGTGATTTTTAGTACTTTTATGTGAAAAATGTGCTGCAAAATTCACTATTTGATCCCATTTTTCAGGACCTAAAATGTTTTTCATCCACATAGTTTGGTCATTGAGTGCTGCCGCTTTACATGCCCATGGGAGTCAATTTTCTCAGATCCTCTGCAGACACATTTCCCATATGAGTTGTTGCGTTCTATTTGGTGGATTGTTAATTTAATTTTTCATTCTGTTATTTTGGCATGAACAGCAACACGAGAAATACATTTACATGATGCGCAAAAACATTCTCATTAAGGACCTCATGAGGTCTGTTTTAACTTCAATGGCGTTTTAACTGGAGTTGCATACCTCTTCTCAATTACAAGACCTGCAGGTGGTCTGTGAAGTGGGATTATTTTTTATCCACAGACTTTCACAAAATCTCTGGGTAAACAACTGGAAAAATAAAGAATTTCCAGCAGGAATATGGTGCATTTTTACTGCTTCCCCTGGTAATTCCTCATCTTCTGGTATTTCCACCCCCTGTAGTCACCCATACTCTCCAGGGGACGGGGAGGGGAACCCCAGGCAGAGACATCTTAAGGATTTTGGGGGCCCTGGGCTAAACATATTTTGGGGGCCTCTGTTCGGAACTGTTTTGAATTTATGATCCCATTTCAGCTCTTTCATTTCCTCTTTGTCCAGGTCACTGACAGCACAGGCACACTTGTACAAATTCTAAATGTGTTTACATCTAATACTCAGGGATAGTGATGTGTGTTTTCAATATAGCAACACAGCAGCTGCTCACTAATATTACTGAAAATAATCTCTATGACAAACTCCCATTTCTCATATATGAGGTCCAGTTTTGATCTAAACGAAGCTTTTTTATTGATGTTGCATGTAACATAAACACAAACATTTCTCTGCAAAATGTCTGTAATAAGCACTCACACATCACCAACATTAACAAGCATTGGAAATGCAATAGTTCTCGCATTTGTTGGAGCTGGAGCAATTGGCATTGTAAATTTATTTATTTATTTATTTTATAGTTTTATAGAGCGCGAACCTGACCCGTGAGGGTATCAGAGCGCTTTACAGGATTAAAGGTGGTATACAAAGCATTAGGAGGTGAGGGATCAATTGGGTACAATAGGGGATACATTATACAGGGAAGCACACAGTCCAAAGTCCCAGCTACAAGTGGGATAAAAATTAAAACAAGAAGATATATTATGCACGAGGGCACGCAGTCTCAACTCTTGGGGGGGATACCCAAGGAGTGCAGGAATAGGTATCGTCGGTAGAGGCCGTGGATAATGCAGAGGTGGAGGGAGGAACATGTCATTGAGGTGATTGTGATGTATTCATTAGGCGAGGTATTTGTTCATTAAGAAGGTTTTGGTCTCCTTCTTAAAGTGTGCCAAGGAGGGAAGTCTTCTGATGGCGGGTGGGAGAGAGTTCCAAATTCTTGGAGCGGCCCCAGAGAAGGCTCGATTGTAGGTTTTTTCTTCCGGAAACGTGCTGGTTGTAGCAACCGGTCTTTGGCAGATCGGGAGTTTCTGGCTTCTCCGGATATCACGAGTTTTGGGCGAGAAATGTAGGGGAATTGGAGTAAAGAGCTTTGTGAGTAATGCAGGCAAGTTTGAATTGGATTCTGGCCTCTAGAGGAAGCCAGTTCAGAACTTTGAGGTGGGGAGAGATGTGGTCGAATTTCTTTGAGCCAGTTAGGAGTCTGGCGGCGGTGTTGAGGCAGGCTTTCAATGGGGCCAGAGAGTTCTTGGGTAGCCCTGCAAGAGTAGAGCATCCATATTCTAGTCTGGAAATGACTAGTGCCTGGATTGCCGTTTTAAGGTCGGAAGCTTCGAGGAAGGGTTTTAGGTTTCTTAGGTAATTCAGGTGGAATCTAGCCGTTTTGGCCATCGAGTTTATATGGCCACGCATGTTTAGGCTGCCGTCAAGGGTTATTCCAAGGGATTTTGCCGAGTCAACAATGGTAGGAGGGCAGTTTAGTGCTGTGATGGTCTTGATCCATTCCTGGATGTCTGGATTGGGTTTTGGTGGGGAGATCAGAAGAAATTCAGTTTTGTTTGCATTGAGTTTAAGCTGGTTGGCGGTGAGCCAATGGACTGTCAGCTTCAGGGCCTCGTTCAGGGAGAAGATGTCCTCCGGGGAAGAGATTTTTATGTAGATCTGTGTATCATCTGCGTACATAAGGTAGGCGATATTGGCGGCACGTAGCACCTCGGTGAGAGGTTCAAGGTAAAGATTGAAGAGGGTAGGGGAGAGGGTTGATCCTTGGGGGACTCCAACCGTGACCGGAGAGGGGCGGATAGGTTACCGTTGATGAGGACTCTCTGTGAGCGGTTTTGGAGGAAGGATCTAAACCATTCAAGGACGGTGCCATCCAACCCCATCCTGATTTTGAGGCGTTCAAGGAGAATTTCGTGGTTAACCGTATCAAAGGCAGAAGAAAGGTCTAGGAGGATTAGGAGACAGGTTTTGCCTTGGTCGAGGGCTTGGAGGGCGTCATCCACAATGTGGAGGAGGGTGGTTTCCGTGCTGTGTCCAGGTCTGAACCCGGATTGGAAGTCATCTAGCAGATGGAAGTTGTTGATGTGTAGGCTCAGCTGCTGTTGCACACATTTTTCCAGAGTTTTGGCTAGGAGTGGGATGTTGGATATGGGTCTATAGTTCTCAGCGGAAGCAGGGTCCAGCGAGGGTTTTTTAGGATGGGGATAACTTGTCCAGCCTTGAGCGAAACAGGAATTGAGCCCTGTAGGAGGGAGGCATTGATTATTGAGGTCCAGGAAGGGATGATAGCCTGAGAGGCGGCAGCTAGGCAGTTAGAAGGGAGAGGATCATTGAAGTGATTGTTCGGGTTTAAGGAGGCAAGAATTCTCGAGATAGAGTGTTCGTCATAGATTTTAAAGTTGGACCAGTGCGCTAGGTTTTTGGCTGAGGTTAGGGAGGGCAGCGTCGAGAGAAGAGGTAGAGCTGGCAGATTTTGATTTTGGTGGTGAGTTGCGGATTTAAGTTCATTCCCTAGGGCAGAGATTTTGTCGCAGAAGAAGGAGGAAAATTCCTCGCTTGATATTAAGGATTTAGGTGTTTCTTTAGAGGTTTTCGCTAGTTTGTTGGATTGGTGTTTGACCAAGTCGAACAGCTTGCGAGGACGATTTTTGGCGTTCTCAAGTTCAGTTCTGAAAAATTCTTTTTTAGAGTTGAGGATTTTCTTATTGTAGGCATTTCTGGCCTGGCGGAGAAGTTTTAGATGTGCTGCAGATGGGTGTTGTTTCCAGTTTCGTTCCGTCTGTCGAAGGGATCTCCTTTCCTTGTTGAGAGATCCGCTGAACCAGGGATTTCTGTCTTTGATCTGGGTTCTTTTTAGTTTTAGTGGTGCCAGGTCATCGAGAATGTCGGATATGGTTGAGGAGTAATGATCCACTAGGTTATCGACCGAGGTGCACTGAGGGGGGGGAGGGAGGTCGGTCTCACAACGTGCTGCCAGTTTTTCGTGATCAAGGTTCTTGGTGTCTCTAACCCATCGTTTGGGAATCACTGGTTGAGGCGTCCATGACTTGTGGGTGCTGGGCAGGAGGAAGGTGACAGCGTGGTGGTCAGACCAATCACAAGGGTCAATAGAGATAAGTTTGACCGCTGATTCCTTAGCAATGATCCAGTCTAGAGTGGCGCCTTTTGAATGAGTAGGGAGGGAGCAGGCTTGGGTAAGGGCTTGATCGGCCAAGAAATCTCTGATGGCATTGACCTGAGGGTCCTTAGGATCATTCCAATGCAAGTTGAAGTCGCCCAGGAAAATGTCATTAGAGTTTGGAGAAACCTTGGCTGTGATGATTTCCATGAGGAGGTCCGTAAAGGTGTCATTCTTGCCTGGGGGGTGGTAAAAGATGTGAAGTTTGCACAGTTGTGAGGTGTTATTGGAGATGGAGAGTGCAAGGTATTCGCAGGAGTCTGTAGGGTCCACTGGCAGTTCAGTAACAAGGAGGTTAGAGCGGTAGATGCAGGCAATGCCACCCCCTTTTTTCTTTGAGTGCCTGTCCATCCTTACGATGTTGTAATTGGGCGGGACTAAGAGGTCAAGGTAGGGCGATGAGGATTCCTTGAGCCAAGATTCAGTCAAGATCGCTAGGTCCGATTTATGTCTTAGGATGAGGTCGGCAACGTCAGATGCATGCTTTACAGCTGACCGGCAGTTTATTAGGAGGCCGGCTAGGGAGGGGTAGGAGTGACTGTCAAGGGTAGAAGCAGAGATGGGAACTCTAGCTAGGTTGCTATTGACCACCCCTCTGATGCGGAGGGTAGCAGGTCTATTAGGGTTGGTTGCAACCGTACAGATAGGGTGTTCTTCACTCAGGTCTGAGGGGCATGGGGTTGTCCAGGCAGAATCGTAGCTACTGAGGAGGTCAGCCACTTCTTCCTCCGTGAGTTCTGAGGGGTTAAGTGTGCTAGGGGTGGGATCGTAGGTATGGAGGAGAGCAAGGATTTCCTCCTTCGAGAGGTGGCAGGGTTGCTTGCGGGGCGCAAGTGTCTCAGGGATAGTGGGAGTGGGTGAAGGAGGGGCTTCGTGCAGGGGATGTGGGTCACGTTCTGCAAGAGCCAGAGATTCGAGAAGGAGAGTTCAGTGATGTGAAGGAGGTGCTTTAGGTCCAGAATGGACTTGTGGATGCTCCGTGTTAGTTCGGTGGCTCTGCGGTGGAGATTATCAATATCTCTAAGAGAGGTAGGTTCTGGTAGGCAGGGGGCCCGTTGCACGGGAGCAGTTCTGATAGAATGTGCTGGTAGCCTAGAGGTGGGTTCGGGCGGGCCGAGGGCCGGTTGCAAGCTAGCTATTTGGATGGAGTGAGGAGGGCTAGGTCGGTCAGTGTCCCTATGAGAGGGATGCTCTTGCGGGCAGGGGGCCGAAAGGGTGGGAGCGATTTCGTCGGACTGATTTTGCGGCCTAGTGATGGGGCTAAAACGACCCGAGTTCTGGGCCCTATTAGATGTTTCAATACCAGTGTTGTTGGCCATAGTAGGAGTTTCAGTAGCCCGGAGTGCAGGAGGGTTACTTAGGCAGGAGGTTAAGGGTTTAGGGACGCTTCTGATGGAATGTGCTGGATGCGTGATAGCGGGGCTGGGTTGGCGTCTGATGTGGGCCCTAGGGGGAGTTTCGGAAGCCGACAGAGCGGGGATCGCTTGAAGGTCTAGGTTCAGTGGTATGGGCACGCATTGGTTGGTATGTGTTGGTGACAAGGTGATAGGGCCAGGTAGCCCAATGACATGGTTACTGGCATGAGTGGTTAGTGAGAGGCAAGGTACCTTTGGTGGGTTGGGCGAGAGGTGGACCTGCGGGAGCGTGGACTGGGACGGGTTTTGAACATATTTTTTAAGGAGGGTGAAGAGGTCCGCAAATTTGATGAGGTTTTTGGGATGCCCTTGAATTAGGATAATGCCGCTGTTGTATAAGGTGATGGTAAGGTCAGCCCGCAGGTTTGCAGATGGAGTGATTGTGAGTTTTTTCCGTGAGGGATGTTCCTGGCTTCCTGTACTTTGAGGAGGCTCGAGAAGGCATTGCGCCAGAGAGACGTTTTCCTGGAATGGAAGATGAGGTCGTTAATGACAGTGCCTTGGTTCACGGAGAGACGAAGGTCAGATATCAGGGTCTCAGGATGTCTTTTCAGGATGGAGTGTTTAAGGGATTTAGAGGCGGATTTGGAGAGATTAGGAGGGTAGGTAACAGTGTAGTAGTTGTCTCCCGTGGAGGTCAAGCAGGGCTCTGCCATGCTGGGGAGAGTGATGAGACCACCGTCCCAGCGGTCGGTTTGCGTGGTGAGATGTATCCCCAGGTCTGCGCTACTATCAAGGTTTGCTTACGGACAGTTCTACCATGCAAGATGGCCCATCTGATATGGTTTACCAGGACTCTTTCAGTAGAGTAAGTAGAGTAAGTAGAGAGGGCTGTTGAACCAAAGCCCATGCCAAGATGGCCACTGTAGAAGTCCTCCTATTGTTATTAAGGGGAGCTTCTGGCTCAGTCCTCTTTCTGTTGTTAAGAAAGCATGGATCAGTCCTCTTTCATTTTCGATGATTAGGGCAAGTGAGGGCAGTCCTTTTTCTATTTTTGTCAGAGCATGGATCAGTCCTCTTTCACTTATTATGAATAGGGCAAGTGAGGACAGCTTCTACCATGAAGTGTAACCGTCTTCAAAATGGATGACCGGCCCCAAAAGTCCCTCTCAGTACCTGGCCATCTCTGTCAGACTCATTCGCAGGGTGCACATCAAGCAAGCGTCCCCCAAGAACCCAAGTCAGTACAGGCAACACCCCAACAAGTTCCAAGTGGAAGGCGTGGCGCTCACCGTTTGCCAGGTTAGGCAGGCAGCCAGCGGACACGTCCCAAGCAGGCGAGCCGGGATCCGAGGTCACCAGGCAACCAGGGCCCGAGCGGTCCGATGAGCGAAAGAGTGCAGGACCAAACTCACAACCGATCCGCGCACCAGCCGGCTCTTCGCTGGGGCGCCGTGAGGAGAAGCGGCATCAAAGGAGAAGCGGCATCAAAGACGGGTGGGAGGCGGGCTCAATACCGCCGGCTCTTCGATGGGGCGCCGTGAGGAGAAGCGGCATCAAAGGAGAAGCGGCATCAAAGACGGGCGGAAGGCAGGCTCAATACCGCCGGCTCTTCGATGGGGCGCCGTGAGGAGAAGCGGCATCAAAGGAGAAGCGGCATCAAAGACGGGCGGGAGGCGGGCTCAATACCAGCATCAAGCCCCGGCAGCCGAACGGTACCACAGGCGGGCGGCAAAGGCATGCTCCACACCAGCCCCAACTCGGTACCACTGGCGGGCGGCAGGGAGGACTCAGTACCAGCACCAGAGGCGGGCGGAAGGCGGGCCCAACACCGGCATCAGGCACCAGCCCCAGCTCCGGCATCAGCGGCGGGCGGAAAGCGGGCTCAACACCGGCATCAAGCTCTGGTAACAAAAGCGGTACCACAGGCGGGCGGAAAGGTGGGCTCCACACCAGCCTCAACCCGGCATCACTGGCGGGCGGAAAAGTGGATTCAGCACCAGCATCCAGGGCGGGCGGAAAGCGGGCTTAACATCGGCGTCAGGCACCAGCCTGAGCTCCGGCATCAGAGGCGGGTGGGAGGCGGGCTCAGCATCGACATCGACTCAGGCCGAGGACCTACGGCATGCGAGGCCCGCTCCTCGCCAGGGCACCACTAGCCCGATTGGAGCCTCGCTGGACGATCCCTCCAGTAGAGCAATCGAGGACCCCCTTCACATCCAGGCGCCGTGGCGTCTTCACAGGAAGAGATCAAGATGGTCGGCGTCAGAGGGGATGCGACGACCCTCTCCCAGAGATCTTCGATGCAGGTAAGCCCAATATCCCGAAAAACTTGTTGCTCAGGGATCGCCGTTTGCGGTATTTCTGTGGGTTGCTGCAGCGAGAGGTGGATGGCAGGGTTTTCCGGGGATAGTTACCGATCTTGGTGATCCCCAACCCGGGTGCTCTGAGGCAGAGCTCCTACCTTGCGGCCATCTTGCGCAATGTTTTGTACTTTGCAATAGGTCTTGTATTTGTTGGAGCTATTCACATTGTAAATGGCAATGTTTTTTTATTTATCCTTGGGGTTTTATATAGCGCGAACTTAACAGCCTCAGTTGTGAATTTCGATTCATCAAAGTTTTGTGAGCCCTGAAATTTGCACAAGTAAAGTGCTAACAGTATAAATATGGGCACTGTTTAACAAACGAAGCCACTGGAATACAAGAGCAAAGGTGACCGAGTGACTGCTTCTGGGTTGACGAAGTTGCTTACAGTCACTGCCCGTTAAAGCTAGCTAGCCAGCTACTATGAATTTATCAAACTTAATGCTATGTTTTCTTATGTTATGTTATGCTATGCCATGTTATGCTATGCAATGCTATGTTTTGTTGTGTTTTGTTATGCTATGTTTTGTTTTGTTATGCTATGCTATGTTTTGATATGTTATGTTATGCTATGCTATGTTTTGTTATGCTATGCTATGTTTTGTTGTGTTTTGTTATGCTATGCTATGTTTTGTTGTGTTTTGTTATGCTGTGTTTTGTTATGCTATGTTTTGTTGTGTTTTGCTATGCTATGCTATGTTTTGTTTTGTTATGAGGTGCTATGTTTTGGTATGCTGTTTTGTTCTGTTTTGTTATGCTATGCTATGCTTTGTTATGCTATGTTTTGTTTTGTTATGCTATGCTTTGTTATGCTATGCTATGCTATGTTTTGTTTTGTTATGCTATGCTATGTTTTGTTGTGTTTTGCTATGCTATGCTTTGTTTTGTTATGCTATGCTATGTTTTGTTATGCTATGCTATGCTTTGTTTTGGTATGCTATGCTATGTTTTGTTATGCTATGCAATGCTTTGTTATGCCATGCTTTGTTATGCTATGCTAGGTTTTGTTTTGCTATGCTATGCTTTGTTATGCTATGCTTTGTTTTGTTATGCTATACTATGTTTTGTTATGCTATGCTATGTTTTGTTGTGTTTTGTTATGCTATGCTGTTTTGTTATGTTATGCTATGCTTTGTTATGCTATGCTATGTTTTGTTGTGTTTTGTTATGCTATGCTGTGTTTTGTTGTGTTTTGTTATGCTATAGTTTGTTGTGTTTTGTTATGCTATGCTATGCTATGTTTTGTTTTGTTCTGCTATGCTATGTTTTGTTATGCTATGTTTTGTTGTGTTTTGTTATGCTATTCTATGCTTTGTTATGCTATGTTTTGTTTTGTTATGCTATGCTATGCTATGTTTTGTTATGCTATGTTTTGTTTTGTTATGCTATGCTATGTTTTGTTATGCTATGCTATGTTTTGTTATGCTATGCTATGTTTTGTTTTGTTATGCTATGCTATGCTATGCTATGCTTTGCTTTGTTTTGTTATGCTATGCTATGTTTTCATATGCTATGCTAAGTTTTGTTGTGTTTTGTTATGCTATGCTATGTTTTGTTATGCTATGCTAGGTTGTGTTTTGTTATTCTATGCTTTGTTTTGTTATGCTATGTTTTGTTATGCTATGTTTAGTGTTTTGTTATGCTATGCTATGCTTTGTTTTGTTATGCTATGTTTTGTGTTGTTATGCTATGCTATGTTTTGTTGTGTTTTGTTATGCTATGCTATGTTTTGTTATGCTATGCTATGTTTTTTGCTATGCTATGCTTTGTTATGCTATGCTATGTTTTGTTGTGTTTTCTTATGCTATGCTATGTTTTGCTGTGTTTTGTTATACTATGTTATGTTTTGTTGTGTTTTGCTATGCTATGTTTTGTTATGCTATGCTATGTTTTGTTATGCTATGTTTTGTTGTGTTTTGTTATGCTATGCTTTGTTATGCTATGTTTTGTTTCGTTATGCTATGCTATGTTTTGTTTTGTTATGCTATGCTATGTTTTGTTGTGTTTTTGTATGCTATGCTTTGTTTTGTTATGCTATGCTATGTTTTGTTATGCTATGCTATGTTTTGTTGTGTTTTGTTATGCTATGCTATGCTTTGTTTTGTTATGCTATGCTATGTTTTGTTTTGTTATGCTATGCTATGTTTTGTTGTGTTTTGCTATGCTATGCTGTGTTGTGTTGTGTTTTGTTATGCTACGCTATGTTTTGTTCTGCTATGCTATGCTTTGTTATGCTATGCTTTGTTTTGTTATGCTATGCTATGTTTTGTTATGCTATGCTATGCTTTGTTGTGTTTTGTTATGCTATGCTGTTTTGTTATGCTATGCTTTGTTATGCTATGCTATGTTTTGTTGTGTTTTGTTATGCTATGCTATGTTTTGTTGTGTTTTGTTATGCTATGCTGTTTTGTTCTGTTTTGTTATGCTATGCTATGTTTTGTTGTGTTTTGTTATGCTATGCTTTGTTGTGTTTTGTTATGCTATGCTGTTTTGTTATGCTATGTTATGTTTTGTTGTGTTTTGTTATGCTATGCTATGCTTTGTTTTGTTATGCTATGCTATGTTTTGTTATGCTATGCTATGTTTTGTTGTGTTTTGTTATGCTATGCTATGCTTTGTTTTGTTATGCTATGCTATGTTTTGTTATGCTATGCTTTGTTGTGTTTTGTTATGCTATGCTGTTTTGTTATGCTCTGCTATGCTATGCTTTGTTATGCTATGCTATGTTTTGTTGTGTTTTGTTATGCTATGCTATGTGTTGTTGTGTTTTGTTATGCTATGCTGTTTTGTTGTGTTTTGTTATGCTATGCTATGTTTTGTTGTGTTTTGTTATGCTATGCTATGCTGTGTTTTGTTGTGTTTTGCTATGCTATGCTATGTTTTGTTTTGTTATGCTATGTTTTGTTATGCTATGTTTAGTGTTTTGTTATGCTATGCTATGCTTTGTTGTGTTTTGTTATGCTATGCTGTTTTGTTATGCTATGCTATGCTATGCTTTGTTATGCTATGCTATGTTTCATTGTGTTTTGTTATGCTATGCTATGTTTTGTTGTGTTTTGTTATGCTATGCTGTTTTGTTGTGTTTTGTTATGCTATGCTCTGTTTTGTTGTGTTTTGTTATGCTATGCTATGCTGTGTTTTGTTGTGTTTTGCTATGCTATGCTATGTTATGTTTTGCTATGCTATGCTATGTTTTGTTTTGTTATGCTATTCTATGCTTTGTTTTGTTATGTTTTGTTTTGTTATGCTATGTTTTGTTATGCTATGCTAAGTTTTGTTGTGTTTTGTTATGCTATGCTATGTTTT
The DNA here is from genome assembly GCA_963921515.1 of Calotriton arnoldi. NCBI lineage: Eukaryota > Metazoa > Chordata > Amphibia > Caudata > Salamandridae > Calotriton > Calotriton arnoldi. The sequence continues at coordinate 777,883 of CAWUFW010002323.1, read as the reverse complement.
GTTGTGTTTTGCTATGCTATGCTTTGTTTTGTTATGCTATGCTATGTTTTGTGATGCTATGCTATGTTTTGTTTTGTTATGCTATGCTATGCTTTGTTATGCTATGTTATGCTATGCTATGCTATGTTTTGTTTTGTGATGCTATGCTATGTTTTGATATGCTATGTTTTGTTATGCTATGCTATGCTATGTTTTGTTATGTTATGCTATATTTTGTTGTGTTTTGTTATACTATGCAATGATTTGTTATGCTATGCTGTGTTTTGTTTTGCTATGCTATGCTTCCTTATGCTATGCTATGTTTTGTTGTGTTTTGTTATGCTATGCTATGTTTTGTTGTGTTTTGGTTATGCTATGCTATGTTTTGTTGTGTTTTGCTATGCTATGTTTTGTTGTGTTTTGTTATGCTATGCTTTGTTATGCTATGTTTTGTTTTGTTATGCTATGCTATGCTTTGTTATGCTATGCTATGTTTTGTTTTGTTATGCTATGCTATGTTATGTTTTGTTTTGTTATGCTATGTGCTTTGTTATGATATGCTATGCTTTGTTATGCTATGTTTTGTTATGCTATGCTATGTTTTGTTATGCTATGCTATGTTTTGTTATGCTATGCTATGTTTTGTTATGCTATGCTATGTTTTGTTATGCTATGCTATGCTGTGCTTTGTTATGCTATGCTATGTTTTGTTGTGTTTTGTTATGCTATGCTATGTTTTGTTGTGTTTTGCTATGCTATACTATGTTTTGTTATGCTATGCTATGTTTTGTTATGCTATGTTTTGTTGTGTTTTGTTATGCTATGCTTTGTTATGCTATGTTTTGTTTTGTTATGCTATGCTATGTTTTGTTTTGTTATGTTTTGTTATGCTATGTTTTGTTATGCTATGCTAAGTTTTGTTGTGTTTTGTTATGCTATGCTATGTTTTGTTGTGTTTTGCTATGCTATGCTTTGTTTTGTTATTCTATGCTATGTTTTGTGATGCTATGCTATGTTTTGTTATGCTATGCTATGCTTTCTCTTGTTATTCTATTCTATGCTATGCTTTGTTATGCTATGCTATGCTATGTTTTGTTTTGTTATGCTATGCTATGTTTTGTTATGCTATGTTTTGTTATGCTATGCTATGTTTTGTTATGCTATGCTATGTTTTTTTGTGTTTTGGTATGCTATGCTTTGTTTTGTTATGCTATGCTAAGTTTTGTTATGCTATGCTATGTTTTGTTATGCTATGCTGTTTTGTTGTGTTTTGTTATGCTATGCTATGTTTTGTTGTGTTTTGTTATGCTATGCTAATTTGGTGTGTTTTGTTATGCTATGCTATGTTTTGTTGTGTTTTGTTATGCTATGCTATGCTTCGTTGTGTTTTGCTATGCTATGCTATGTTTTGTTTTGTTATGCTATGCTATGTTTTGTTATGCTATGTTTTGTTGTGTTTTGTTATGCTATTCTATGCTTTGTTATGCTATGTTTTGTTTTGTTTTGTTATGCTATGCTATGCTATGTTTTGTTATGCTATGCTATGTTTTGCTTTGTTATGCTTTGTTGTGTTTTGTTATGCTATGCTATGTTTTGTTATGCTATGCTATGTTTTGTTATGCTATGCTATGCTATGCTTTGTTATGCTATGTTATGCTATGCTATGCTATGTTTTGTTATGCTATGCTATGTTTTGATATGCTATGTTTTGTTATGCTATGCTATGTTTTGTTATGCTATGCTATGTTTTGTTGTGTTTTGTTATGCTATGCTTTGTTATGCTATGTTTTGTTTTGTTATGCTATGCTATGCTTTGTTATGCAATGCTATGTTTTGTTTTGTTATGCTATGCTATGTTATGTTTTGTTTTGTTATGCTATGTGCTTTGTTATGCTATGCTATGCTATGTTTTGTTATGCTATGCTGTTTTGTTGTGTTTTGTTATGCTATGCTATGTTTTGTTGTGTTTTGTTATGCTATGCTAATTTGGTGTGTTTTGTTATGCTATGCTAATTTGGTGTGTTTTGAATTGCTATGCTAATTTGGTGTGTTTTGTTATGCTATGCTATGTTTTGTTGTGTTTTGTTATGCTATGCTATGCTTCGTTGTGTTTTGCTATGCTATGCTATGTTTTGTTTTGTTATGCTATGCTATGTTTTGTTATGCTATGTTTTGTTGTGTTTTGTTATGCTATTCTATGCTTTGTTATGCTATGTTTTGTTTTGTTATGCTATGCTATGCTATGTTTTGTTATGCTATGCTATGTTTTGCTTTGTTATGCTTTGTTGTGTTTTGTTATGCTATGCTATGTTTTGTTATGCTATGCTATGTTTTGTTATGCTATGCTATGCTATGCTATGCTTTGTTATGCTATGTTATGCTATGCTATGCTATGTTTTGTTTTGTTATGCTATGCTATGTTTTGATATGCTATGCTTTGTTATGCTATGTTCTGTTATGCTATGCTATGTTTTGTTGTGTTTTGTTATGCTATGCTTTGTTATGCTATGTTTTGTTTTGTTATGCTATGCTATGCTTTGTTATGCAAGGCTATGTTTTGTTTTGTTATGCTATGCTATGTTATGTTTTGTTTTGTTATGCTATGTGCTTTGTTATGCTATGCTATGTTTTGTTATGCTATGCTATGCTTTGTTATGCTATGTTTTGTTATGCTATGCTATGTTTTGTTATGCTATGCTATGTTTTGTTATGTATGCTATGTTTTGTTGTGTTTTGTTATGCTATGCTATGTTTTGTTATGCTATGCTATGCTTTGTTATGCTATGCTATGTTTTGTTGTGTTTTGTTATGCTATGCTATGTTTTGTTGTGTTTTGCTATGCTATACTATGTTTTGTTATGCTATGCTATGTTTTGTTATGCTATGTTTTGTTGTGTTTTGTTATGCTATGCTTTGTTATGGTATGTTTTGTTTTGTTATGCTATGCTATGTTTTGTTTTGTTATGTTTTGTTTTGTTATGCTATGTTTTGTTATGCTATGCTAAGTTTTGTTGTGTTTTGTTATGCTATGCTATGTTTTGTTGTGTTTTGCTATGCTATGCTTTGTTTTGTTATGCTATGCTATGTTTTGTGATGCTATGCTATGTTTTGAAATGCTATGCTATGCTTTGTCTTGTTATTCTATTCTATGCTATGCTTTGTTATGCTATGCTATGCTATGTTTTGTTTTGTTATGCTATGCTATGTTTTGTTATGCTATGTTTTGTTACGCTTTGCTATGTTTTGTTATGCTATGCTATGTTTTGTTGTGTTTTTGTATGCTATGCTTTGTTTTGTTATGCTATGCTATGTTTTGTTATGCTATGCTATGTTTTGTTGTGTTTTGTTATGCTATGCTATGCTTTGTTTTGTTATGCTATGCTATGTTTTGTTTTGTTATGCTATGCTATGTTTTGTTGTGTTTTGCTATGCTATGCTGTGTTGTGTTGTGTTTTGTTATGCTACGCTATGTTTTGTTCTGCTATGCTATGCTTTGTTCTGCTATGCTATGCTTTGTTATGCTATGCTTTGTTTTGTTATGCTATGCTATGCTGTGTTTTGTTGTGTTTTGCTATGCTATGCTATGTTTTGTTTTGTTATGCTATGTTTTGTTATGCTATGTTTAGTGTTTTGTTATGCTATGCTATGCTTTGTTGTGTTTTGTTATGCTATGCTGTTTTGTTATGCTATGCTATGCTATGCTTTGTTATGCTATGCTATGTTTCATTGTGTTTTGTTATGCTATGCTATGTTTTGTTGTGTTTTGTTATGCTATGCTGTTTTGTTGTGTTTTGTTATGCTATGCTCTGTTTTGTTGTGTTTTGTTATGCTATGCTATGCTGTGTTTTGTTGTGTTTTGCTATGCTATGCTATGTTATGTTTTGCTATGCTATGCTATGTTTTGTTTTGTTATGCTATTCTATGCTTTGTTTTGTTATGTTTTGTTTTGTTATGCTATGTTTTGTTATGCTATGCTAAGTTTTGTTGTGTTTTGTTATGCTATGCTATGTTTTGTTGTGTTTTGCTATGCTATGCTTTGTTTTGTTATGCTATGCTATGTTTTGTGATGCTATGCTATGTTTTGTTTTGTTATGCTATGCTATGCTTTGTTATGCTATGTTATGCTATGCTATGCTATGTTTTGTTTTGTTATGCTATGCTATGTTTTGATATGCTATGTTTTGTTATGCTATGCTATGCTATGTTTTGTTATGTTATGCTATATTTTGTTGTGTTTTGTTATACTATGCAATGATTTGTTATGCTATGCTGTGTTTTGTTTTGCTATGCTATGCTTCCTTATGCTATGCTATGTTTTGTTGTGTTTTGTTATGCTATGCTATGTTTTGTTGTGTTTTGGTTATGCTATGCTATGTTTTGTTGTGTTTTGCTATGCTATGTTTTGTTGTGTTTTGTTATGCTATGCTTTGTTATGCTATGTTTTGTTTTGTTATGCTATGCTATGCTTTGTTATGCTATGCTATGTTTTGTTTTGTTATGCTATGCTATGTTATGTTTTGTTTTGTTATGCTATGTGCTTTGTTATGATATGCTATGCTTTGTTATGCTATGTTTTGTTATGCTATGCTATGTTTTGTTATGCTATGCTATGTTTTGTTATGCTATGCTATGTTTTGTTATGCTATGCTATGTTTTGTTATGCTATGCTATGCTGTGCTTTGTTATGCTATGCTATGTTTTGTTGTGTTTTGTTATGCTATGCTATGTTTTGTTGTGTTTTGCTATGCTATACTATGTTTTGTTATGCTATGCTATGTTTTGTTATGCTATGTTTTGTTGTGTTTTGTTATGCTATGCTTTGTTATGCTATGTTTTGTTTTGTTATGCTATGCTATGTTTTGTTTTGTTATGTTTTGTTATGCTATGTTTTGTTATGCTATGCTAAGTTTTGTTGTGTTTTGTTATGCTATGCTATGTTTTGTTGTGTTTTGCTATGCTATGCTTTGTTTTGTTATTCTATGCTATGTTTTGTGATGCTATGCTATGTTTTGTTATGCTATGCTATGCTTTCTCTTGTTATTCTATTCTATGCTATGCTTTGTTATGCTATGCTATGCTATGTTTTGTTTTGTTATGCTATGCTATGTTTTGTTATGCTATGTTTTGTTATGCTATGCTATGTTTTGTTATGCTATGCTATGTTTTTTGTGTTTTGGTATGCTATGCTTTGTTTTGTTATGCTATGCTAAGTTTTGTTATGCTATGCTATGTTTTGTTATGCTATGCTGTTTTGTTGTGTTTTGTTATGCTATGCTATGTTTTGTTGTGTTTTGTTATGCTATGCTAATTTGGTGTGTTTTGTTATGCTATGCTATGTTTTGTTGTGTTTTGTTATGCTATGCTATGCTTCGTTGTGTTTTGCTATGCTATGCTATGTTTTGTTTTGTTATGCTATGCTATGTTTTGTTATGCTATGTTTTGTTGTGTTTTGTTATGCTATTCTATGCTTTGTTATGCTATGTTTTGTTTTGTTTTGTTATGCTATGCTATGCTATGTTTTGTTATGCTATGCTATGTTTTGCTTTGTTATGCTTTGTTGTGTTTTGTTATGCTATGCTATGTTTTGTTATGCTATGCTATGTTTTGTTATGCTATGCTATGCTTTGTTATGCTATGTTATGCTATGCTATGCTATGTTTTGTTATGCTATGCTATGTTTTGATATGCTATGTTTTGTTATGCTATGCTATGTTTTGTTATGCTATGCTATGTTTTGTTGTGTTTTGTTATGCTATGCTTTGTTATGCTATGTTTTGTTTTGTTATGCTATGCTATGCTTTGTTATGCAATGCTATGTTTTGTTTTGTTATGCTATGCTATGTTATGTTTTGTTTTGTTATGCTATGTGCTTTGTTATGCTATGCTATGCTATGTTTTGTTATGCTATGCTGTTTTGTTGTGTTTTGTTATGCTATGCTATGTTTTGTTGTGTTTTGTTATGCTATGCTAATTTGGTGTGTTTTGTTATGCTATGCTAATTTGGTGTGTTTTGTTATGCTATGCTAATTTGGTGTGTTTTGTTATGCTATGCTATGTTTTGTTGTGTTTTGTTATGCTATGCTATGCTTCGTTGTGTTTTGCTATGCTATGCTATGTTTTGTTTTGTTATGCTATGCTATGTTTTGTTATGCTATGTTTTGTTGTGTTTTGTTATGCTATTCTATGCTTTGTTATGCTATGTTTTGTTTTGTTATGCTATGCTATGCTATGTTTTGTTATGCTATGCTATGTTTTGCTTTGTTATGCTTTGTTGTGTTTTGTTATGCTATGCTATGTTTTGTTATGCTATGCTATGTTTTGTTATGCTATGCTATGCTATGCTATGCTTTGTTATGCTATGTTATGCTATGCTATGCTATGTTTTGTTTTGTTATGCTATGCTATGTTTTGATATGCTATGCTTTGTTATGCTATGTTCTGTTATGCTATGTTATGTTTTGTTGTGTTTTGTTATGCTATGCTTTGTTATGCTATGTTTTGTTTTGTTATGCTATGCTATGCTTTGTTATGCAAGGCTATGTTTTGTTTTGTTATGCTATGCTATGTTATGTTTTGTTTTGTTATGCTATGTGCTTTGTTATGCTATGCTATGTTTTGTTATGCTATGCTATGCTTTGTTATGCTATGTTTTGTTATGCTATGCTATGTTTTGTTATGCTATGCTATGTTTTGTTATGTATGCTATGTTTTGTTGTGTTTTGTTATGCTATGCTATGTTTTGTTATGCTATGCTATGCTTTGTTATGCTATGCTATGTTTTGTTGTGTTTTGTTATGCTATGCTATGTTTTGTTGTGTTTTGCTATGCTATACTATGTTTTGTTATGCTATGCTATGTTTTGTTATGCTATGTTTTGTTGTGTTTTGTTATGCTATGCTTTGTTATGGTATGTTTTGTTTTGTTATGCTATGCTATGTTTTGTTTTGTTATGTTTTGTTTTGTTATGCTATGTTTTGTTATGCTATGCTAAGTTTTGTTGTGTTTTGTTATGCTATGCTATGTTTTGTTGTGTTTTGCTATGCTATGCTTTGTTTTGTTATGCTATGCTATGTTTTGTGATGCTATGCTATGTTTTGAAATGCTATGCTATGCTTTGTCTTGTTATTCTATTCTATGCTATGCTTTGTTATGCTATGCTATGCTATGTTTTGTTTTGTTATGCTATGCTATGTTTTGTTATGCTATGTTTTGTTACGCTTTGCTATGTTTTGTTATGCTATGCTATGTTTTGTTGTGTTTTTGTATGCTATGCTTTGTTTTGTTATGCTATGCTATGTTTTGTTATGCTATGCTATGTTTTGTTGTGTTTTGTTATGCTATGCTATGCTTTGTTTTGTTATGCTATGCTATGTTTTGTTTTGTTATGCTATGCTATGTTTTGTTGTGTTTTGCTATGCTATGCTGTGTTGTGTTGTGTTTTGTTATGCTACGCTATGTTTTGTTCTGCTATGCTATGCTTTGTTATGCTATGCTTTGTTTTGTTATGCTATGCTATGTTTTGTTATGCTATGCTATGCTTTGTTGTGTTTTGTTATGCTATGCTGTTTTGTTATGCTATGCTTTGTTATGCTATGCTATGTTTTGTTGTGTTTTGTTATGCTATGCTATGTTTTGTTGTGTTTTGTTATGCTATGCTGTTTTGTTCTGTTTTGTTATGCTATGCTATGTTTTGTTGTGTTTTGTTATGCTATGCTTTGTTGTGTTTTGTTATGCTATGCTGTTTTGTTATGCTATGTTATGTTTTGTTGTGTTTTGTTATGCTATGCTATGCTTTGTTTTGTTATGCTATGCTATGTTTTGTTATGCTATGCTATGTTTTGTTGTGTTTTGTTATGCTATGCTATGCTTTGTTTTGTTATGCTATGCTATGTTTTGTTATGCTATGCTTTGTTGTGTTTTGTTATGCTATGCTGTTTTGTTATGCTCTGCTATGCTATGCTTTGTTATGCTATGCTATGTTTTGTTGTGTTTTGTTATGCTATGCTATGTGTTGTTGTGTTTTGTTATGCTATGCTGTTTTGTTGTGTTTTGTTATGCTATGCTATGTTTTGTTGTGTTTTGTTATGCTATGCTATGCTGTGTTTTGTTGTGTTTTGCTATGCTATGCTATGTTTTGTTTTGTTATGCTATGCTATGTTTTGTTATGCTATGCTTTGTTGTGTTTTGTTATGCTATGCTGTTTTGTTATGCTATGCTATGCTATGCTTTGTTATGCTATGCTATGTTTCATTGTGTTTTGTTATGCTATGCTATGTTTTGTTGTGTTTTGTTATGCTATGCTGTTTTGTTGTGTTTTGTTATGCTATGCTCTGTTTTGTTGTGTTTTGTTATGCTATGCTATGCTGTGTTTTGTTGTGTTTTGCTATGCTATGCTATGTTATGTTTTGCTATGCTATGCTATGTTTTGTTTTGTTATGCTATTCTATGCTTTGTTTTGTTATGTTTTGTTTTGTTATGCTATGTTTTGTTATGCTATGCTAAGTTTTGTTGTGTTTTGTTATGCTATGCTATGTTTTGTTGTGTTTTGCTATGCTATGCTTTGTTTTGTTATGCTATGCTATGTTTTGTGATGCTATGCTATGTTTTGTTATGCTATGCTATGCTTTGTCTTGTTATTCTATTCTATGCTATGCTTTGTTATGCTATGATATGCTATGTTTTGTTTTGTTATGCTATGCTATGTTTTGTTATGCTATGTTTTGTTATGCTATGCTATGTTTTGTTATGCTATGCTATGTTTTGATGTGTTTTGGTATGCTATGCTTTGTTTTGTTATGCTATGCTATGTTTTGTTATGCTATGCTATGTTTTGTTGTGTTTTGTTATGCTATGCTATGCTTTGTTTTGTTATGCTACGCTATGTTTTGTTTTGTTATGCTATGCTATGTTTTGTTGTGTTTTGCTATGCTATGCTGTGTTTTGTTGTGTTGTGTTTTGTTATGCTATGCTATGCTTTGTTGTGTTTTGTTATGCTATGCTGTTTTGTTATGCTATGCTTTGTTATGCTATGCTATGTTTTGTTGTGTTTTGTTATGCTATGCTATGTTTTGTTGTGTTTTGTTATGCTATGCTGTTTTGTTGTGTTTTGTTATGCTATGCTGTTTTGTTATGCTATGCTTTGTTATGCTATGCTATGTTTTGTTGTGTTTTGTTATGCTATGCTATGTTTTGTTGTGTTTTGTTATGCTATGCTGTTTTGTTGTGTTTTGTTATGCTATGCTATGTTTTGTTGTGTTTTGTTATGCCTTGCTATGCAGTGTTTTGTTGTGTTTTGCTATGCTATACTATGTTTTGTTTTGTTATGCTATGCTATGTTTTGTTTTGCTATGCTTTGTTGTGTTTTGTTATGCTATGCTATGTTTTGTTGTGTTTTGTTATGCTATGCTATGCTTTGTTTTGTTATGCTATGCTATGTTTTGTTATGCTATGCTATGTTGTGTTTTGTTATGCTATGCTGTTTTGTTATGCTCTGCTATGCTATGCTTTGTTATGCTATGCTATGTTTTGCTGTGTTTTGTTATGCTATGCTATGTTTTGTTGTGTTTTGTTATGATATGCTGTTTTGTTGTGTTTTGTTATGCTATGCTATGTTTTGTTGTGTTTTATTATGCTATGCTGTGTTTTGTTGTGTTTTGCTATGCTATGTTTTGTTTTGTTATGCTATGTTTTGTTATGCTATGCTTTGTTGTGTTTTGTTATGCTATGCTGTTTTGTTATGCTATGCTATGCTTTGTTATGCTATGCTATGTTTCATTGTGTTTTGTTATGCTATGCTATGTGTTGTTGTGTTTTGTTATGCTATGCTGTTTTGTTGTGTTTTGTTATGCTATGCTATGTTTTGTTATGCTATGCTGTGTTTTGTTGTGTTTTGCTATGCTATGCTATGTTTTGTTTTGCTATGCTATGCTATGTTTTGTTTTGTTATGCTATTCTATGCTTTGTTATGCTATGTTTCGTTTTGTTATGCTTTGCTATGTTTTGCTTTGTTATACTTTGTTGTGTTTTGTTATGCTATGCTATGTTTAGTTATGCTATGCTATGTTTTGTTTTGTTATGCTATGCTATGCTTTGTTATGCTATGCTATGCTATTTTTGTTTTGTTATGCTATGCTATGTTTTGTTATTCTATGTTTTGTTATGCTATGCTATGTTTTGTTGTGTTTTGCTATACTATGCTTTGTTTTGTTATGCTATGCTATGTTTTGTTATGCTATGCTATGTTTTGTTGTGTTTTGTTATGCTATTCTATGCTATGCTATGCTTTGTTTTGTTATGCTATGCTATGTTTTGTTTTGTTATGCTATGCTATGTTTTGTTGTGTTTTGTTATGCTATGCTATGTTTTGTTATGCTATGCTATTTTTGTTTGGCTATGCTATGCTTTGTTATGCTATGCTATGTTTTGTTGTGTTTTGTTATGCTATGCTATGTTTTGTTGTGTTTTGGTTATGCTATGCTATGTTTTGTTGTGTTCTGCTATGCTATGCTATGTTTTGTTTTGTTATGCTATGTTTTGTTGTGTTTTGTTATGCTATGCTATGTTATGCTATGTTTTGTTTTGTTATGCTATGCTATGTTTTGTTTTGTTATGCTATGCTATGTTATGTTTTGTTTTGTTATGCTATGCTATGTTTTGTTGTGTTTTGTTATGCTATGCTATGTTTTGTTATGCTATGCTATGTTTTGATTTGCTATGCTAAGCTTTGTTTTGTTATGCTCTGCTATGCTTTGTTATGCTATGCTATGTTTTGTTATGCTATGCTATGCTTTGTTATGCTATGCTAAGCTTTGTTGTGTTTTGTTATGCTATGCTATGTTTTGTTATGCTATGCTATGTTTTGTTATGCTATGCTAAGCTTTGTTGTGTTTTGTTATGCTATGCTATGTTTTGTTATGATATGCTATGTTTTGTTATGCTATGCTATGTTTTGTTGTGTTTTGCTATGATATGCTTTGTTTTGTTATGCTATGTTTTGTGATGCTATGTTTTGTTGTGTTTTGTTATGCTATGCTATCCTTTGTTTTGTTATGCTATGCTATGTTTTGTTTTGTTATGCTATGCTATGTTTTGTTGTGTTTTGTTATGCTATGCTATGTTTTGTTATGCTATGCTATGTTTTGATTTGCTATGCTAAGCTTTGTTTTGTTATGCTCTGCTATGCTTTGTTATGCTATGCTATGTTTTGTTATGCTATGCTATGCTTTGTTATGCTATGTTTTGTTTTGTTATGTTATGCTATGTTTTGTTGTGTTTTGTTATGCTATGCTATGTTTTGTTGTGTTTTGTTATGCTATGCTGTTTTGTTGTGTTTTGTTATGCTATGCTATGCTTTGTTTTGTTATGCTATGCTATGTTTTGTTATGCTATGCTATGTTTTGTTGTGTTTTGTTATGCTATGCTATGCTTTGTTTTGTTATGCTATGCTATGTTTTGTTATGCTATGCTATGTTGTGTTTTGTTATGCTATGCTGTTTTGTTATGCTCTGCTATGCTATGCTTTGTTATGCTATGCTATGTTTTGTTGTGTTTTGTTATGCTATGCTATGTTTTGTTGTGTTTTGTTATGCTATGCTGTTTTGTTGTACTTTGTTATGCTATGCTATGTTTTGTTGTGTTTTATTATGCTATGCTATGCTGTGTTTTGTTGTGTTTTGCTATGCTATGTTTTGTTTTGTTATGCTATGTTTTGTTATGCTATGCTTTGTTGTGTTTTGTTATGCTATGCTGTTTTGTTATGCTATGCTATGCTATGCTTTGTTATGCTATGCTATGTTTCATTGTGTTTTGTTATGCTATGCTATGTGTTGTTGTGTTTTGTTATGCTATGCTGTTTTGTTGTGTTTTGTTATGCTATGCTATGTTTTGTTATGCTATGCTGTGTTTTGTTGTGTTTTGCTATGCTATGCTATGTTTTGTTTTGCTATGCTATGCTATGTTTTGTTTTGTTATGCTATTCTATGCTTTGTTATGCTATGTTTCGTTTTGTTATGCTTTGCTATGTTTTGCTTTGTTATACTTTGTTGTGTTTTGTTATGCTATGCTATGTTTAGTTATGCTATGCTATGTTTTGTTTTGTTATGCTATGCTATGCTTTGTTATGCTATGCTATGCTATTTGTGTTTTGTTATGCTATGCTATGTTTTGTTATGCTATGTTTTGTTATGCTATGCTATGTTTTGTTATGCTATGCTATGTTTTGTTGTGTTTTGCTATACTATGCTTTGTTTTGTTATGCTATGCTATGTTTTGTTATGCTATGCTATGTTTTGTTGTGTTTTGTTATGCTATGCTATGCTATGCTATGCTTTGTTTTGTTATGCTATGCTATGTTTTGTTTTGTTATGCTATGCTATGTTTTGTTGTGTTTTGTTATGCTATGCTATGTTTTGTTATGCTATGCTATTTTTTGTTTGGCTATGCTATGCTTTGTTATGCTATGCTATGTTTTGTTGTGTTTTGTTATGCTATGCTATGTTGTGTTGTGTTTTGGTTATGCTATGCTATGTTTTGTTGTGTTCTGCTATGCTATGCTATGTTTTGTTTTGTTATGCTATGTTTTGTTGTGTTTTGTTATGCTATGCTTTGTTATGCTATGTTTTGTTTTGTTATGCTATGCTATGCTATGTTTTGTTTTGTTATGCTATGCTATGTTATGTTTTGTTTTGTTATGCTATGCTATGTTTTGTTGTGTTTTGTTATGCTATGCTATGTTTTGTTATGCTATGCTATGTTTTGATTTGCTATGCTAAGCTTTGTTTTGTTATGCTCTGCTATGCTTTGTTATGCTATGCTATGTTTTGTTATGCTATGCTATGCTTTGTTATGCTATGCTAAGATTTGTTGTGTTTTGTTATGCTATGCTATGTTTTGTTATGCTATGCTATGTTTTGTTATGCTATGCTAAGCTTTGTTGTGTTTTGTTATGCTATGCTATGTTTTGTTATGATATGCTATGTTTTGTTATGCTATGCTATGTTTTGTTGTGTTTTGCTATGATATGCTTTGTTTTGTTATGCTATGCTATGTTTTGTGATGCTATGTTTTGTTGTGTTTTGTTATGCTATGCTATCCTTTGTTTTGTTATGCTATGCTATCCTTTGTTTTGTTATGCTATGCTATGTTTTGTTTTGTTATGCTATGCTATGTTTTGTTGTGTTTTGTTATGCTATGCTATGTTTTGTTATGCTATGCTATGTGTTGATTTGCTATGCTAAGCTTTGTTTTGTTATGCTCTGCTATGCTTTGTTATGCTATGCTATGTTTTGTTATGCTATGCTATGCTTTGTTATGCTATGTTTTGTTTTGTGATGTTATGCTATGTTTTGTTGTGTTTTGTTATGCTATGCTATGTTTTGTTGTGTTTTGTTATGCTATGCTGTTTTGTTGTGTTTTGTTATGCTATGCTGTTTTGTTGTATTTTGTTATGCTATGCTATGCTGTGTTTTGTTGTGTTTTGCTATGCTATGCTATGTTTTGTTTTGTTATGCTATGCTATGTTTTGTTATGCTATGTTTTGTTGTGTTTTGTTATGCTATTCTATGCTTTGTTATGCTATGTTTTGTTTTGTTATGCTATGCTATGTATTGTTATGCTATGCTATGTTTTGCTTTGTTATGCTTTGTTGTGTTTTGTTATGCTATGCTATGTTTTGTTAGGCTATGCTATGTTTTGTTTTGTTATGCTATGCTTTGTTATGCTATGCTATGTTTTGTTTTGTTATGCTATGCTGTGTTTTGTTATGCATTTTTTGTTATGCTATGCTATGTTTTGTTATGCTATGCTATGTTTTGTTGTGTTTTGCTATGCTATGGTTTGTTTTGTTATGTTATGCTATGTTTTGTTGTGTTTTGCTATGCTATGCTTTGTTTTGTTATGCTATGCTGTGTTTTGTTATGCATTTTTTGTTATGCTATGCTATGTTTTGTTATGCTATGCTATGTTTTGTTGTGTTTTGCTATGCTATGGTTTGTTTTGTTATGTTATGCTATGTTTTGTTGTGTTTCGCTATGCTATGCTTTGTTTTGTTATGCTATGCTATGTTTTGTGATGCTATGCTATGTTTTGTTATGCTATGCTATGCTTTGTCTTGTTATTCTATTCTATGCTATGCTTTGTTATGCTATGATATGCTATGTTTTGTTTTGTTATGCTATGCTATGTTTTGTTATTCTATGTTTTGTTATGCTATGCTATGTTTTGTTATGCTATGCTATGTTTTGATGTGTTTTGGTATGCTATGCTTTGTTTTGTTATGCTATGCTATGTTTTGTTATGCTATGCTATGTTTTGTTGTGTTTTGTTATGCTATGCTATGCTTTGTTTTGTTATGCTACGCTATGTTTTGTTTTGTTATGCTATGCTATGTTTTGTTGTGTTTTGCTATGCTATGCTGTGTTTTGTTGTGTTTTGTTATGCTATGCTATGCTTTGTTGTGTTTTGTTATGCTATGCTGTTTTGTTATGCTATGCTTTGTTATGCTATGCTGTGTTTTGTTGTGTTTTGTTATGCTATGCTATGCTTTGTTGTGTTTTGTTATGCTATGCTGTTTTGTTATGCTATGCTTTGTTATGCTATGCTATGTTTTGTTGTGTTTTGTTATGCTATGCTATGTTTTGTTGTGTTTTGTTATGCTATGCTGTTTTGTTGTGTTTTGTTATGCTATGCTATGTTTTGTTGTGTTTTGTTATGCTATGCTATGCAGTGTTTTGTTGTGTTTTGCTATGCTATACTATGTTTTGTTTTGTTATGCTATGCTATGTTTTGTTTTGCTATGCTTTGTTGTGTTTTGTTATGCTATGCTATGTTTTGTTGTGTTTTGTTATGCTATGCTATGCTTTGTTTTGTTATGCTATGCTATGTTTTGTTATGCTATGCTATGTTGTGTTTTGTTATGCTATGCTGTTTTGTTATGCTCTGCTATGCTATGCTTTGTTATGCTATGCTATGTTTTGCTGTGTTTTGTTATGCTATGCTATGTTTTGTTGTGTTTTGTTATGCTATGCTGTTTTGTTGTGTTTTGTTATGCTATGCTATGTTTTGTTGTGTTTTATTATGCTATGCTGTGTTTTGTTGTGTTTTGCTATGCTATGTTTTGTTTTGTTATGCTATGTTTTGTTATGCTATGCTTTGTTGTGTTTTGTTATGCTATGCTGTTTTGTTATGCTATGCTATGCTATGCTTTGTTATGCTATGCTATGTTTCATTGTGTTTTGTTATGCTATGCTATGTGTTGTTGTGTTTTGTTATGCTATGCTGTTTTGTTGTGTTTTGTTATGCTATGCTATGTTTTGTTATGCTATGCTGTGTTTTGTTGTGTTTTGCTATGCTATGCTATGTTTTGTTTTGCTATGCTATGCTATGTTTTGTTTTGTTATGCTATTCTATGCTTTGTTATGCTATGTTTCGTTTTGTTATGCTTTGCTATGTTTTGCTTTGTTATACTTTGTTGTGTTTTGTTATGCTATGCTATGTTTAGTTATGCTATGCTATGTTTTGTTTTGTTATGCTATGCTATGCTTTGTTATGCTATGCTATGCTATTTTTGTTTTGTTATGCTATGCTATGTTTTGTTATGCTATGTTTTGTTATGCTATGCTATGTTTTGTTATGCTATGCTATGTTTTGTAGTGTTTTGCTATACTATGCTTTGTTTTGTTATGCTATGCTATGTTTTGTTATGCTATGCTATGTTTTGTTGTGTTTTGTTATGCTATTCTATGCTATGCTATGCTTTGTTTTGTTATGCTATGCTATGTTTTGTTTTGTTATGCTATGCTATGTTTTGTTGTGTTTTGTTATGCTATGCTATGTTTTGTTATGCTATGCTATTTTTTGTTTGGCTATGCTATGCTTTGTTATGCTATGCTATGTTTTGTTGTGTTTTGTTATGCTATGCTATGTTTTGTTGTGTTTTGGTTATGCTATGCTATGTTTTGTTGTGTTCTGCTATGCTATGCTATGTTTTGTTTTGTTATGCTATGTTTTGTTGTGTTTTGTTATGCTATGCTTTGTTATGCTATGTTTTGTTTTGTTATGCTATGCTATGCTATGTTTTGTTTTGTTATGCTATGCTATGTTATGTTTTGTTTTGTTATGCTATGCTATGTTTTGTTGTGTTTTGTTATGCTATGCTATGTTTTGTTATGCTATGCTATGTTTTGATTTGCTATGCTAAGCTTTGTTTTGTTATGCTCTGCTATGCTTTGTTATGCTATGCTATGTTTTGTTATGCTATGCTATGCTTTGTTATGCTATGCTAAGCTTTGTTGTGTTTTGTTATGCTATGCTATGTTTTGTTATGCTATGCTATGTTTTGTTATGCTATGCTAAGCTTTGTTGTGTTTTGTTATGCTATGCTATTTTTTGTTATGATATGCTATGTTTTGTTATGCTATGCTATGTTTTGTTGTGTTTTGCTATGATATGCTTTGTTTTGTTATGCTATGCTATGTTTTGTGATGCTATGTTTTGTTGTGTTTTGTTATGCTATGCTATCCTTTGTTTTGTTATGCTATGCTATGTTTTGTTTTGTTATGCTATGCAATGTTTTGTTGTGTTTTGTTATGCTATGCTATGTTTTGTTATGCTATGCTATGTTTTGTTATGCTATGCTATGCTTTGTTATGCTATGTTTTGTTTTGTTATGTTATGCTATGTTTTGTTGTGTTTTGTTATGCTATGCTATGTTTTGTTGTGTTTTGTTTTGTTATGTTATGCTATGTTTTGTTGTGTTTTGTTATGCTATGCTATGTTTTGTTGTGTTTTGTTATGCTATGCTGTTTTGTTGTGTTTTGTTATGCTATGCTATGCTTTGTTTTGTTATGCTATGCTATGTTTTGTTATGCTATGCTATGTTTTGTTGTGTTTTGTTATGCTATGCTGTTTTGTTGTGTTTTGTTATGCTATGCTGTTTTGTTGTATTTTGTTATGCTATGCTATGCTGTGTTTTGTTGTGTTTTGCTATGCTATGCTATGTTTTGTTTTGTTATGCTATGCTATGTTTTGTTATGCTATGTTTTGTTGTGTTTTGTTATGCTATTCTATGCTTTGTTATGCTATGTTTTGTTTTGTTATGCTATGCTATGTATTGTTATGCTATGCTATGTTTTGCTTTGTTATGCTTTGTTGTGTTTTGTTATGCTATGCTATGTTTTGTTAGGCTATGCTATGTTTTGTTTTGTTATGCTATGCTTTGTTATGCTATGCTATGTTTTGTTTTGTTATGCTATGCTGTGTTTTGTTATGCATTTTTGTTATGCTATGCTATGTTTTGTTATGCTATGCTATGTTTTGTTGTGTTTTGCTATGCTATGGTTTGTTTTGTTATGTTATGCTATGTTTTGTTGTGTTTTGCTATGCTATGCTTTGTTTTGTTATGCTATGCTATGTTTTGTGATGCTATGCTATGTTTTGTTATGCTATGCTATGCTTTGTCTTGTTATTCTATTCTATGCTATGCTTTGTTATGCTATGATATGCTATGTTTTGTTTTGTTATGCTATGCTATGTTTTGTTATGCTATGTTTTGTTATGCTATGCTATGTTTTGTTATGCTATGCTATGTTTTGATGTGTTTTGTTATGCTATGCTATGCTTTGTTGTGTTTTGTTATGCTATGCTGTTTTGTTATGCTATGCTTTGTTATGCTATGCTATGTTTTGTTGTGTTTTGTTATGCTATGCTATGTTTTGTTGTGTTTTGTTATGCTATGCTGTTTTGTTGTGTTTTGTTATGCTATGCTATGTTTTGTTGTGTTTTGTTATGCTATGCTATGCAGTGTTTTGTTGTGTTTTGCTATGCTATACTATGTTTTGTTTTGTTATGCTATGCTATGTTTTGTTTTGCTATGCTTTGTTGTGTTTTGTTATGCTATGTTTTGTTGTGTTTTGTTATGCTATGCTTTGTTTTGTTATGCTATGCTATGTTTTGTTATGCTATGCTATGTTGTGTTTTGTTATGCTATGCTGTTTTGTTATGCTCTGCTATGCTATGCTTTGTTATGCTATGCTATGTTTTGCTGTGTTTTGTTATGCTATGCTATGTTTTGTTGTGTTTTGTTATGCTATGCTGTTTTGTTGTGTTTTGTTATGCTATGCTATGTTTTGTTGTGTTTTATTATGCTATGCTGTGTTTTGTTGTGTTTTGCTATGCTATGTTTTGTTTTGTTATGCTATGTTTTGTTATGCTATGCTTTGTTGTGTTTTGTTATGCTATGCTGTTTTGTTATGCTATGCTATGCTATGCTTTGTTATGCTATGCTATGTTTCATTGTGTTTTGTTATGCTATGCTATGTGTTGTTGTGTTTTGTTATGCTATGCTGTTTTGTTGTGTTTTGTTATGCTATGCTATGTTTTGTTATGCTATGCTGTGTTTTGTTGTGTTTTGCTATGCTATGCTATGTTTTGTTTTGCTATGCTATGCTATGTTTTGTTTTGTTATGCTATTCTATGCTTTGTTATGCTATGTTTCGTTTTGTTATGCTTTGCTATGTTTTGCTTTGTTATACTTTGTTGTGTTTTGTTATGCTATGCTATGTTTAGTTATGCTATGCTATGTTTTGTTTTGTTATGCTATGCTATGCTTTGTTATGCTATGCTATGCTATTTTTGTTTTGTTATGCTATGCTATGTTTTGTTATGCTATGTTTTGTTATGCTATGCTATGTTTTGTTATGCTATGCTATGTTTTGTTGTGTTTTGCTATACTATGCTTTGTTTTGTTATGCTATGCTATGTTTTGTTATGCTATGCTATGTTTTGTTGTGTTTTGTTATGCTATTCTATGCTATGCTATGCTTTGTTTTGTTATGCTATGCTATGTTTTGTTTTGTTATGCTATGCTATGTTTTGTTGTGTTTTGTTATGCTATGCTATGTTTTGTTATGCTATGCTATTTTTTGTTTGGCTATGCTATGCTTTGTTATGCTATGCTATGTTTTGTTGTGTTTTGTTATGCTATGCTATGTTTTGTTGTGTTTTGGTTATGCTATGCTATGTTTTGTTGTGTTCTGCTATGCTATGCTATGTTTTGTTTTGTTATGCTATGTTTTGTTGTGTTTTGTTATGCTATGCTTTGTTATGCTATGTTTTGTTTTGTTATGCTATGCTATGCTATGTTTTGTTTTGTTATGCTATGCTATGTTATGTTTTGTTTTGTTATGCTATGCTATGTTTTGTTGTGTTTTGTTATGCTATGCTATGTTTTGTTATGCTATGCTATGTTTTGATTTGCTATGCTAAGCTTTGTTTTGTTATGCTCTGCTATGCTTTGTTATGCTATGCTATGTTTTGTTATGCTATGCTATGCTTTGTTATGCTATGCTAAGCTTTGTTGTGTTTTGTTATGCTATGCTATGTTTTGTTATGCTATGCTATGTTTTGTTATGCTATGCTAAGCTTTGTTGTGTTTTGTTATGCTATGCTATTTTTTGTTATGATATGCTATGTTTTGTTATGCTATGCTATGTTTTGTTGTGTTTTGCTATGATATGCTTTGTTTTGTTATGCTATGCTATGTTTTGTGATGCTATGTTTTGTTGTGTTTTGTTATGCTATGCTATCCTTTGTTTTGTTATGCTATGCTATGTTTTGTTTTGTTATGCTATGCTATGTTTTGTTGTGTTTTGTTATGCTATGCTATGTTTTGTTATGCTATGCTATGTTTTGTTATGCTATGCTATGCTTTGTTATGCTATGTTTGGTTTTGTTATGTTATGCTATGTTTTGTTGTGTTTTGTTATGCTATGCTATGTTTTGTTGTGTTTTGTTTTGTTATGTTATGCTATGTTTTGTTGTGTTTTGTTATGCTATGCTATGTTTTGTTGTGTTTTGTTATGCTATGCTGTTTTGTTGTGTTTTGTTATGCTATGCTATGCTTTGTTTTGTTATGCTATGCTATGTTTTGTTATGCTATGCTATGTTTTGTTGTGTTTTGTTATGCTATGCTGTTTTGTTGTGTTTTGTTATGCTATGCTGTTTTGTTGTATTTTGTTATGCTATGCTATGCTGTGTTTTGTTGTGTTTTGCTATGCTATGCTATGTTTTGTTTTGTTATGCTATGCTATGTTTTGTTATGCTATGTTTTGTTGTGTTTTGTTATGCTATTCTATGCTTTGTTATGCTATGTTTTGTTTTGTTATGCTATGCTATGTATTGTTATGCTATGCTATGTTTTGCTTTGTTATGCTTTGTTGTGTTTTGTTATGCTATGCTATGTTTTGTTAGGCTATGCTATGTTTTGTTTTGTTATGCTATGCTTTGTTATGCTATGCTATGTTTTGTTTTGTTATGCTATGCTGTGTTTTGTTATGCATTTTTTGTTATGCTATGCTATGTTTTGTTATGCTATGCTATGTTTTGTTGTGTTTTGCTATGCTATGGTTTGTTTTGTTATGTTATGCTATGTTTTGTTGTGTTTTGCTATGCTATGCTTTGTTTTGTTATGCTATGCTATGTTTTGTGATGCTATGCTATGTTTTGTTATGCTATGCTATGCTTTGTCTTGTTATTCTATTCTATGCTATGCTTTGTTATGCTATGATATGCTATGTTTTGTTTTGTTATGCTATGCTATGTTTTGTTATGCTATGTTTTGTTATGCTATGCTATGTTTTGTTATGCTATGCTATGTTTTGATGTGTTTTGGTATGCTATGCTTTGTTTTGTTATGCTATGCTATGTTTTGTTATGCTATGCTATGTTTTGTTGTGTTTTGTTATGCTATGCTATGCTTTGTTTTGTTATGCTACGCTATGTTTTGTTTTGTTATGCTATGCTATGTTTTGTTGTGTTTTGCTATGCTATGCTGTGTTTTGTTGTGTTTTGTTATGCTATGCTATGCTTTGTTGTGTTTTGTTATGCTATGCTGTTTTGTTATGCTATGCTTTGTTATGCTATGCTATGTTTTGTTGTGTTTTGTTATGCTATGCTATGTTTTGTTGTGTTTTGTTATGCTATGCTATGCAGTGTTTTGTTGTGTTTTGCTATGCTATACTATGTTTTGTTTTGTTATGCTATGCTATGTTTTGTTTTGCTATGCTTTGTTGTGTTTTGTTATGCTATGCTATGTTTTGTTGTGTTTTGTTATGCTATGCTATGCTTTGTTTTGTTATGCTATGCTATGTTTTGTTATGCTATGCTATGTTGTGTTTTGTTATGCTATGCTGTTTTGTTATGCTCTGCTATGCTATGCTTTGTTATGCTATGCTATGTTTTGCTGTGTTTTGTTATGCTATGCTATGTTTTGTTGTGTTTTGTTATGCTATGCTGTTTTGTTGTGTTTTGTTATGCTATGCTATGTTTTGTTGTGTTTTATTATGCTATGCTGTGTTTTGTTGTGTTTTGCTATGCTATGTTTTGTTTTGTTATGCTATGTTTTGTTATGCTATGCTTTGTTGTGTTTTGTTATGCTATGCTGTTTTGTTATGCTATGCTATGCTATGCTTTGTTATGCTATGCTATGTTTCATTGTGTTTTGTTATGCTATGCTATGTGTTGTTGTGTTTTGTTATGCTATGCTGTTTTGTTGTGTTTTGTTATGCTATGCTATGTTTTGTTATGCTATGCTGTGTTTTGTTGTGTTTTGCTATGCTATGCTATGTTTTGTTTTGCTATGCTATGCTATGTTTTGTTTTGTTATGCTATTCTATGCTTTGTTATGCTATGTTTCGTTTTGTTATGCTTTGCTATGTTTTGCTTTGTTATACTTTGTTGTGTTTTGTTATGCTATGCTATGTTTAGTTATGCTATGCTATGTTTTGTTTTGTTATGCTATGCTATGCTTTGTTATGCTATGCTATGCTATTTTTGTTTTGTTATGCCATGCTATGTTTTGTTATGCTATGTTTTGTTATGCTATGCTATGTTTTGTTATGCTATGCTATGTTTTGTTGTGTTTTGCTATACTATGCTTTGTTTTGTTATGCTATGCTATGTTTTGTTATGCTATGCTATGTTTTGTTGTGTTTTGTTATGCTATTCTATGCTATGCTATGCTTTGTTTTGTTATGCTATGCTATGTTTTGTTTTGTTATGCTATGCTATGTTTTGTTGTGTTTTGTTATGCTATGCTATGTTTTGTTATGCTATGCTATTTTTTGTTTGGCTATGCTATGCTTTGTTATGTTATGCTATGTTTTGTTGTGTTTTGTTATGCTATGCTATGTTTTGTTGTGTTTTGGTTATGCTATGCTATGTTTTGTTGTGTTCTGCTATGCTATGCTATGTTTTGTTTTGTTATGCTATGTTTTGTTGTGTTTTGTTATGCTATGCTTTGTTATGCTATGTTTTGTTTTGTTATGCTATGCTATGCTATGTTTTGTTTTGTTATGCTATGCTATGTTATGTTTTGTTTTGTTATGCTATGCTATGTTTTGTTGTGTTTTGTTATGCTATGCTATGTTTTGTTATGCTATGCTATGTTTTGATTTGCTATGCTAAGCTTTGTTTTGTTATGCTCTGCTATGCTTTGTTATGCTATGCTATGTTTTTTATGCTATGCTATGCTTTGTTATGCTATGCTAAGCTTTGTTGTGTTTTGTTATGCTATGCTATGTTTTGTTATGCTATGCTATGTTTTGTTATGCTATGCTAAGCTTTGTTGTGTTTTGTTATGCTATGCTATTTTTTGTTATGATATGCTATGTTTTGTTATGCTATGCTATGTTTTGTTGTGTTTTGCTATGATATGCTTTGTTTTGTTATGCTATGCTATGTTTTGTGATGCTATGTTTTGTTGTGTTTTGTTATGCTATGCTATCCTTTGTTTTGTTATGCTATGCTATGTTTTGTTTTGTTATGCTATGCTATGTTTTGTTGTGTTTTGTTATGCTATGCTATGTTTTGTTATGCTATGCTATGTTTTGTTATGCTATGCTATGCTTTGTTATGCTATGTTTTGTTTTGTTATGTTATGCTATGTTTTGTTGTGTTTTGTTATGCTATGCTATGTTTTGTTGTGTTTTGTTTTGTTATGTTATGCTATGTTTTGTTGTGTTTTGTTATGCTATGCTATGTTTTGTTGTGTTTTGTTATGCTATGCTGTTTTGTTGTGTTTTGTTATGCTATGCTATGCTTTGTTTTGTTATGCTATGCTATGTTTTGTTATGCTATGCTTTGTTGTGTTTTGTTATGCTATGCTGTTTTGTTATGCTCTGCTATGCTATGCTTTGTTATGCTATGCTATGTTTTGTTGTGTTTTGTTATGCTATGCTATGTTTTGTTGTGTTTTGTTATGCTATGCTATGTTTTGTTGTGTTTTGTTATGCTATGCTGTTTTGTTGTGTTTTGTTATGCTATGCTATGTTTTGTTGTGTTTTATTATGCTATGCTATGCTGTGTTTTGTTGTGTTTTGCTATGCTATGTTTTGTTTTGTTATGCTATGTTTTGTTATGCTATGCTTTGTTGTGTTTTGTTATGCTATGCTGTTTTGTTATGCTATGCTATGCTATGCTTTGTTATGCTATGCTATGTTTCAGTGTGTTTTGTTATGCTATGCTATGTGTTGTTGTGTTTTGTTATGCTATGCTGTTTTGTTGTGTTTTGTTATGCTATGCTATGTTTTGTTATGCTATGCTGTGTTTTGTTGTGTTTTGCTATGCTATGCTATGTTTTGTTTTGCTATGCTATGCTATGCTTTGTTTTGTTATGCTATTCTATGCTTTGTTATGCTATGTTTCGTTTTGTTATGCTTTGCTATGTTTTGCTTTGTTATACTTTGTTGTGTTTTGTTATGCTATGCTATGTTTAGTTATGCTATGCTATGTTTTGTTTTGTTATGCTATGCTATGCTTTGTTATGCTATGCTATGCTATTTTTGTTTTGTTATGCTATGCTATGTTTTGTTATGCTATGTTTTGTTATGCTATGCTATGTTTTGTTATGCTATGCTATGTTTTGTTGTGTTTTGCTATACTATGCTTTGTTTTGTTATGCTATGCTATGTTTTGTTATGCTATGCTATGTTTTGTTGTGTTTTGTTATGCTATGCTATGCTATGCTATGCTTTGTTTTGTTATGCTATGCTATGTTTTGTTTTGTTATGCTATGCTATGTTTTGTTGTGTTTTGTTATGCTATGCTATGTTTTGTTATGCTATGCTATTTTTTGTTTGGCTATGCTATGCTTTGTTATGCTATGCTATGTTTTGTTGTGTTTTGTTATGCTATGCTATGTTTTGTTGTGTTTTGGTTATGCTATGCTATGTTTTGTTGTGTTCTGCTATGCTATGCTATGTTTTGTTTTGTTATGCTATGTTTTGTTGTGTTTTGTTATGCTATGCTTTGTTATGCTATGTTTTGTTTTGTTATGCTATGCTATGCTATGTTTTGTTTTGTTATGCTATGCTATGTTATGTTTTGTTTTGTTATGCTATGCTATGTTTTGTTGTGTTTTGTTATGCTATGCTATGTTTTGTTATGCTATGCTATGTTTTGATTTGCTATGCTAAGCTTTGTTTTGTTATGCTCTGCTATGCTTTGTTATGCTATGCTATGTTTTGTTATGCTATGCTATGCTTTGTTATGCTATGCTAAGCTTTGTTGTGTTTTGTTATGCTATGCTATGTTTTGTTATGCTATGCTATGTTTTGTTATGCTATGCTAAGCTTTGTTGTGTTTTGTTATGCTATGCTATGTTTTGTTATGATATGCTATGTTTTGTTATGCTATGCTATGTTTTGTTGTGTTTTGCTATGATATGCTTTGTTTTGTTATGCTATGCTATGTTTTGTGATGCTATGTTTTGTTGTGTTTTGTTATGCTATGCTATCCTTTGTTTTGTTATGCTATGCTATCCTTTGTTTTGTTATGCTATGCTATGTTTTGTTTTGTTATGCTATGCTATGTTTTGTTGTGTTTTGTTATGCTATGCTATGTGTTTATTTGCTATGCTTTGTTATGCTAAGCTTTGTTTTGTTATGCTCTGCTATGCTTTGTTATGCTATGTTTTGTTATGCTATGCTATGCTTTGTTATGCTATGTTTTGTTTTGTTATGTTATGCTATGTTTTGTTGTGTTTTGTTATGCTATGCTATGTTTTGTTGTGTTTTGTTATGCTATGCTGTTTTGTTGTGTTTTGTTATGCTATGCTGTTTTGTTGTATTTTGTTATGCTATGCTATGCTGTGTTTTGTTGTGTTTTGCTATGCTATGCTATGTTTTGTTTTGTTATGCTATGCTATGTTTTGTTATGCTATGTTTTGTTGTGTTTTGTTATGCTATTCTATGCTTTGTTATGCTATGTTTTGTTTTGTTATGCTATGCTATGTATTGTTATGCTATGCTATGTTTTGCTTTGTTATGCTTTGTTGTGTTTTGTTATGCTATGCTATGTTTTGTTAGGCTATGCTATGTTTTGTTTTGTTATGCTATGCTTTGTTATGCTATGCTATGTTTTGTTTTGTTATGCTATGCTGTGTTTTGTTATGCATTTTTTGTTATGCTATGCTATGTTTTGTTATGCTATGCTATGTTTTGTTGTGTTTTGCTATGCTATGGTTTGTTTTGTTATGCTATGCTATGTTTTGTTATGCTATGCTATGTTTTGTTGTGTTTTGTTATGCTGTTGTGTTTTGCTATGTTTTGTTTTGTTATGCTATGCTATGTTTTGTTGTGCTATATTTTGTTGTGTTTTGTTATGCTATGCTTTGTTATGCTATGTGTTGTTTTGTTATGCTATGCTATGCTTTGTTCTGCTATGCTATGTTTTGTTTGGTTATGCTATGCTATGTTTTGTTTTGTTATGATATGTGCTTTATTATGCTATGCTATGTTTTGGTATGCTATGCTATGCTTTGTTATGCTATGTTTTGTTTTGTTATGCTATGCTATGTTTTGTTATGCTATGCTATGTTTTGTTATGCTATGCTATGCTATGTTTTGTTGTGTTTTGTTATGCTATGCTATGTTTTGTTATGGTATGCTATGCTATGCTTTGTTATGCTATGCTATGTTTTGCTATGCTATGCTATGTTTTGTTGTGCTTTGCTATGCTATGTTTTGTTTTGTTGTGTTATGCTATGTTTTGTTATGCTATGCTATGTTTTGTTTTGTTATGCTATGCTATGATTTGTTATGTTATGTTGTGTTAGGCTAGGCTATGTTATGTTGTGTTAGGCTAGGCTGTGTTATGTTGTGTTAGGCTAGGTTGTGTTGTGTTGTGCTGTGTTGTGCTGTGTTTTGTTTTGTTATATTATGTTTTTGTTGTGTTTTGTTATGCTATGCTATGTTTTGTTGTGTTTTGTTATGCTATGCTATGTTTTGTTGTGTTTTGTTATGCTATGCTATGTTTTGTTGTGCTTTGCTATGCTATGTTTTGTTTTGTTGTGTTATGCTATGTTTTGTTATGCTATGCTATGTTTTGTTTTGTTATGCTATGCTATGATTTGTTATGTTATGTTGTGCTAGGCTAGGCTATGTTATGTTGTGTTAGGCTAGGCTGTGTTATGTTGTGTTAGGCTAGGCTGTGTTATGTTATGTTGTGTTAGGCTAGGTTGTGTTGTGTTGTGTTGTGCTGTGTTGTGCTGTGTTTTGTTATGTTATGTTTTTGTTTTGTTTTGTTATGTTACATAATTATGTTTAAAAGAATACTTCAGGCAAATTAATTAAAAACTTCAAGCAGAACGTGCCTTGCACTAACATTTCTCGATGCAAAGCAATATGTTTAGTGAGATTAAAACATTTTCACAGATTACTTTTTTCGCTCTGGTTTTAGGCCCCTCTAAGTACTACGCGCCTTTGGTTACAGTGTTATAAAAAAACGTGTTATGTGCGTTTTCAATTACTTGGGAAAACAAGCCGGTGTTTTCCGTCTTTGCCTGCAGAGCAGCTGGGTCTCACAAAGTGGGTCTCTCAGCACAGACCTGCAGCTCCACTCCATGGCGTTCTCTGCCCCGCCTTCTCAGAGCATCCTCCTTTGAGACATGTAGCCACTTCCTTGTGTGGGGCCCTCTGGCAGCTGGACACCGACATACCAATGAGAGAGCTGACTGGCGCATGCTCCAGGCGTGAAGCCAGCGTGGTTGCAGGACGCCTGGTGCATGCTCCTTCACGGCTCTCGTGAAGACATTTCTTATCAGCTTGTTAAATAAACAAGCTGATAAGAAATGTCTTCACGACAGAAGCAAAGCAGGCAAGCCAGTCCAGCTCGGAGACATAGGGCGTGAACAGAAAACCCTTATTTCCAATGGCAGGCCACCGTTTACCATAAACGGTGACGCCGGCCATTGGAAATGAGGGGCGGGGCTTAAAGCCCTTTTCTGAAAGTCCTCTCCTACAAAATCTCTCGCGGATGCGGAGCAGCGCTTTGCGCTGCAACGCACGCGAGACCTAAAAATAGATTAAACCAAAACGGTATCTAAAACAATCTGTTTAAGAATTATTCAAGGTCTTCAGGGCAAGTCTCTCTACAGGACGGAGCTGGCTCTATCAGGAGCCCCCTTAAAAGCTGGGGCCTTGTGCCGGAGCCCACTTTGCCCATGCCTTAAAACATCTCTGACACCAGGACAAAAACTGTGACACTTGTAATGAGGCCCTATGTGTCCAAACTTTACTTGAGTTTTCAATTTCCTAAATCCATTCATAATGACCTCTAATAAGAGGGCGTCTGCTCCACAATGTCACATTTCAGAGATGTATCTATCAAAGAATATCTAATCCCTGATGAGTATTTGCCTATAAGGCAATAAAATAACTTAAATAGGATATTTACTCCACGGTAGCATCTATCTGTCATTATATCAGCAACATTTTCCTAGTCCACATGCCTTTCAAATAAGGCATACACATTGTAAATGCCCACATACATAACCGGGAGCATTTTTAATTTGTTTTGTTTTGTTATAGTTAAAACACTTATTCCAAAGCACGGGAAGCTCTCTTGTTCTCTGTTCGAATGCATGGATATGGTATTTTTATAGTCTCTCGTTGAGTGCATAAAATCTAAGCATTAATGCACTGAAACTTGCATTTTTAGTGCTGTGCTACTCAGTTGTGGTTTTAATGTTTCATATCAGGCGAGAATAACGTAGGGTGAAATCGTGATGAATGTAGCTGTCAATTTAGATTTTCGTGCAATCAATAGTTATTTATTCCCAGAAGTAAATCACCAATTAAGTGTCAGTGTCTGCTTTCCTTATTCAGCTCTCTGTACATTAGCGCAGATATATTTCACTGGAGTAATGACAGGAAGTATATTTTCGGCTATTAATAACATTATTTAGCACAAGGATTCTTAAAAAAATAAAACTAATGGCATTAGAATTTCTGAATGTCATCTTGCAACGAAGGCTCACTCAAAGTTAATTACATTGGTTGAATCCTTTAAATATTTTCATGTACACATTACACTGCTAATGCAATCATGGTATCATGAAATCATGTTTTAATCGAACAAATGCTAATATAGCTTTTATGGAAATTAATATGTTGCAGCAGTAAAAATGCGTGGTGTTTTTTTTCTTCCTTTTTTTGTATAAATCATAGCATATCATATAATTTAAATATGATGAAAAAGTGCTAAGACTAGATGAAGACAAAATACATAACAGGTTCTAAAGACAAGGAGGTATAATATTATCTTCCAGTGGCGGCTCGCCGAGGGAGTGCTGCGGGCGGTAGGGAGGGGAGGGGCAGGGTGGGGGGTAGTGGAGTCCGACATACGACGGACAGGAGTAAGGTAAGTAATAAAATAAATAAAACTATTTACATTGCGCTTGCTGCATCGCCAACTCGGCGATGCAGCAAGCGCAATGTAAATAGTTTTATTTATTTAATTACTTACCTTACTCCTGCCCGTCATATGTCGGACTCCTACCCCACCCTGCCCCTACCCCGCCCCACCGCCCCGCAGCACTCACTCAGCGAGCCGCCACTGTTATCTTCTTGAATGCTTCAACACATGCAGTCAAGATTCCTATCCTCGTTGCTATGTTAAGTTATCTATCATTTGAATAGCGTACAACTGTCACATGTGTGACATCTTTCCACTATAACTGTCTGTAGAGATTGCAGGTGGACCTATATGTTTGTAATATGACCTATGTGAGAAGAGTTGGCTAAGAAACTTGAGGTACTAACGTGGTCAAACTTGCTGGTATGCATGAATATGTTTATAGAGGAATGTCAGAGGATAGGACTTTTTTTGTGCTGCATTTATTCAACATACCTGACTTAGGACTATTAACTTAGTGAGTGTCCTGCCTCCTGCCACTAGAGTTCTATCGTGAACTCAAATGAGTGAAAACATCTCAGTGTATGAGTGTATGAAGTATGCCAAGAATTAGGGAAGGTGTATTCCATAGAAGAAGCACGGAAGGTTCAGAAAAGGGTTAACCGAAAAATGGAGAAAGATGTGGCACAATGAAGTCAAGGTAACTTAGCAATGAGTCTATGGAGACCTGCCCATAAGTGAGGGCACAACAATCCAATGTAGATGGACTATGGTTCTCCACCAACTAGCTGTCAGGCAACAACCCAAGAAATTGAAAGTGTCCAAGGGGTCCATCCAGAAGGACAGGGCAATAACTCAAGAGAATTTGAAGACATCAGTTGAGGGCCCTTTGGAATCCATACATAGACAGTAGTGCTAAATCAAAGGAAATTTGTGGACACCATAGTAGAGGGTTTAGAGGTCAACCAAGAGGCAGTGGGGTAACAACCCAAGGAACTCAAGGAAATGTTCAGACACCAAAGTGGAGTGTCTATGTGGTCTGCTCATAAGCAGCCAGGATACAACCAAAGGAAATTTACAGGCACCTCAGTAGTGGGTCTTTAGGGTCCAACCGGAAGTAGTGGAACAACAACTTATGACATTTGCAGACACCTCTGTAGAGGGTCTTCGGGATCCAACCAGAAGCAGTGGGACAACAACCCATGGAAATTCAGTAGAGGATCTGTCCTGACAACACTGAAATGGTGAGGCAACAATCCAAGGAAGTTGAGCATCTCATCAGTAGAGAGAGTACGGGGTCTACCATGAAGTAGTGGAGCAACAACTCAAGGAAATTAGCAGACACCCCGTGGAGTGTCTGTGTGATTCACCTAGAATTGAAGAAAGGTGCAATCATGAGACTGAATATTATTCGACGTTCATCTCTTGCTTTCAGAATGGCAATCCTTCCTACATGTAAGTCATACAAACTCCGCCAATTTATTGTGTGCACTTTTAACTGAACACTACATACATGCATTGGCACAGCCAGTAGACCTGGCTATTTTATAAATAAACATGCTTCTTCATTGATTGGTGAGTTTGTGTGTGGGGTTATGTGCATGTGTGAGTGGTAAATGTGAGAATGTGTCAGTGGTTGGAAGGATTAGTAAGCCCAAGGATAAATGGATGGATGAATGGATGGATGACTGCATGGATGTAACACTGAATAGATGACGATGTGGGTAGAAACCTGGGTGAATTGGTGAGTATATGAATAGATGAGTGCATGGGAGGTTGCAGGCTGGTTATATCGACGATGTAGATTAGGGCATAAGACAGCAGTAAGTATGTTATAAACATGACATGAATTACTCATTTTATTGCAAACATTACACAATGCCTGGGTATGATTATGCAAGTAATGTCCACAACATATGAAGAATTATATCTGTTATGCATGCTCAGATGGTAAGGGAGTAAAGACTGCAAGAGTGATACGTGGGAAGAGTACAGATGGCAGATGGAAGGATTGTGAAGGGGCAGATGGCAAGTGGGAAAAGTGGGAAAATGAATGAAGTTCTCGCAATTAGCTAAGACAAATTTGAATTTTGCACATCTAGAGAATGCAGCCATACACTTTTGTAACTGAGAATGAGGAGCTCAGCCTGGCACAAGGACATCCTTTATCTTTTGCAGGTGTTCACTTCCTGGAAATCATCAGGTCTTTCCTGTGTGAATCACTGTGGCCACCAGGTTGCTTTATAAGTATTTTAGGGAGTACCTTGATCATAAATAGTGCTATTGAAATACTCTGAGATTTTCTGTGACATTTGTAAATGTGGAACATTCTTTGAATGAGAAGTTCGGTGTAATAAAATCCTATAAATCTTTTGCATAGTAAAACTCTCTGTGAAGGATGGCCTAATGAACAAGATGGCCACCACTACTGGTCCTGAATATGGTAGCCCTCATGAAATTGTAATACCCTTGCAAAATGCACTGCTGGCATTATGCGTGTGTGTGTATGTCTTTGTACGCATGCATAGTAATAAGCTTGTGCTATTAAGAATGTAAAACAGAAAGGACAGCATCGAATCACAAAAGAGCAATTTTTAAAGCACTTATGATTGCTCATTGTGCACTCCATAACTCAGGTCACAATTTCTTGAATACGAGGATTCATGAAAATTGCCCCCGAGACTTTTGAGTTCCTTGAACACTAGACGCCTGACTGTCCCGCTCTTTAAGAAAAAGAGGCTAGGGGGCGCGTTTTTCTCCTTTTTGGTAACTGCTCTTTGGAACCAGCTTCCTCTCCAAATAAGAAATACTACGAATGATACTGCCTTTAGGAAATTGTTAAAAACACAGCTATTTAAGGACTAATGCTTTCCCTTCTTGACCTGTCATGCATAGCGCCGGGACACTTTTGAGTAGCCGCACGCTTTATAAATACATCATTCATTCATTCATCCTGAGAGTAGAATTTACTAGTTATGAGTAACTAGTATTGTTCCTTTCCTCCATGCTGTTCACTCTATGTTTCATGGAATCCATTTTATCAGTCTAGATACACTGTCTACAACAGAAGGTGGTGATGTCACTATGCACATATTCAATGCCAATCATGTTGATGCCGTTTTAAATTGCTCTGTGATATTGGTGACACATTCCTGAGTAACAATGGTAAGGTGGCCATGCCACATACTCAATTTCTGGTGTTAAGCATGCATGGAATGAAAATCAAACCAGTGCTAAATCTGGCCTTTTGCTGGAAATTAAAATATGCAATATATCTCGCGAAAGGACTGACACAGGATAGAAAGGGTGACTAAACAGGATGAGGGAGGCACAGGGAAGCACAAGAAGGGAATATGGTGTAGGGACAATGAGAGAGTCACAGGAAAGAGGTTGATGCATGAGAGAATCCTCTGGGCTGGAGACGTCTGCAACTGGCTTGTAGCTCATTAGAGACAAAATGCTGATGCTGCAGGGAGTAAACCAGGGTTTAAAGTAGAGATTGCATTGAACCATTGAATGTGAGGCAGAGAGATTTCTACCTAATACGCCAGCCAGACCACAAGCCACCATTTCCACAAAACTTTCTGAGACAGAATTAAACTAAAGAGAGTATCATCTCTCACAGGTTCTGTGAAGTCTTCTGGTGTTGTGAATACAAAGTACACCTATTGAAGGTGAAGCTTTATCAGGAAACTCCAGTGATCAGCAAAAAGCCAGCAAACTAAGAAGCAGTTTCATCACCCTTGAATGCAAATGGAAAATGAGCCAACGTTTTGGAACGTTCAGTAAATCGAGGAACACTGATGCTATGAGATAGAAAAGATTTAAAGACTATAAGGCCCTGCAAGAAAGTACAATGCTATGCAAGGCACTTGTTAGCATCTTCGTGGTACAGTGGAGTACACTTATGGGAAAGCTTGATTATATGTAAAAAATAATTTTCTTAATAGGGTTAAAGTTTTTCTTATGTCGAAATTTTGGGTGACAACTTCTTTGTGCAAATTTGTGATTTTATTGAGGTGTATGGTCGTAAAAGATAAACTATTTAATATGCACTTAAAACTACTTAATTATGTGGGTTAGAAGTTTGATTAATAATGTAGTGTAGTATAGTTTCGTGCAAGTCTCCATTTTATTAGAATGGATGAAGTTTCTCATTTCTGCTCTTCTTGCTCCTGCTCATTCTCCCTCCCAATCAGTGACCCACTGTGAGTCTTCTCGCCTCACAGTTTCCACGGAGCACAGAGAGCTATGATGTAAATGCTGATTTTCTATAGAAAGCTTGTATTGTGAATAAAACTTCCCACCATATACTCTGTGTATCACTTTGAAGGATTTCCGCTGGAAGTTCCAATATACACTTGCTGAAAGGACATAATTCTATGAGCCTCTGTTTGAGAAATGTTGTAGTGCAGTTGCTGAGGAGGTATACAAAAGAATTTCTTTTACCTTAAGAAATGGATTCGTGCTAAGAGTTTAAATTATTAGGAAGCTGCTTTTGATCATGTCATTCTGAATCTGTAGTTTTGTTAATTGTTTATGCATAAAATGTGTATAAAAAACCCTAGTTTTGAAAGATCAGGGGCGTACTCCAGTGGCGGCTTGTGGATTTTAAAAGTGGTGACGCAAAATGGCTAGATCCTGAGTCTAACGCACTAGCTAATGCAGCAAGCAAGCCTGAGTTGAAAGAGGAGGTGCGACGACCGTTCTCACACCTGCATGCAAATTGTGTATTTTGCCCAATACATTTCGAGAAAACCTACTACAATTGTTTTTAAAAGGGTGCAAATTTTACCCTTCTGCATGCACCACACTGTGCACGCACCCCAAGTCTCACCCTGCACTCAGACTCGCAGCTCTCTCTGCCTTCACTCAAGTTTAAAGCTGACCCTTCTCTCTTACAGCAACACTGCTCTACACACACATACACAGCTTACCCTGCACTCATACAGACACACAGCTCACCTCACACAGGCACACAGTTCACCTTGCATTTACAAAGACACAACATCCACAAAGACACCATTCACCCTGCACTCTCAAAGGCACGCTGCTCACTCTGCTCTCTTAGAGATGCAACAATTACCTTGCACTCACAGGTACAATGCATAAGCTGAACTTGTACAGGTACACTGCTCACCTTTCACTCACACATGCTCACTGCACTCACACTGGCACATTGCTCATCCTGCACTCTGAAAAGTCACTCATGAAGCTTCATGTCAGTAGTTCATGGGACCCTGGATTCTGTCGCAGTCACTACTGTTGAATAATTGGTGCCTGCAATAAATGCAGTTGACCATGGTGCATTCATTAAAAGGAAGTCACAGGGAACATTTAAAAAATGCAGCTCTAAAAGGTTCATTTACTAAATGAAGCCTCAGTGGACAATTAATGGAGTTACTGTGGAGCATTCAATAAATATATTTGACTATGATGCAGTCAATAAATAAATGTGGCTTTTGAAGCATGCTTTAAGGCTCAGTGAGTTGGACCCTCACTGCTTACTAACGCAATGAAACAGTGGTCATGAATTCAAATAAAATTCTGCCAAGGCAGACTTTCATCCTTTCGAGGTAGGTAAATTGAGCACCACAAACTAGGTTATAGTCACATATGTTAATTACATTGCTCAGAAAAGGCAGAAGTCATGTATGAATCACTGTATAAACCATTATGCATTGTTCACAGTCTTGCAGTGCGCCTCTCTGAGGTCCCTACTTGTGTTGAGGTCTCCACGCACCCTGATCCTCAGGGCCATACTGAAAACTAAAATGTTCACTCCAATTCCACAAATTGCAGGATGCTGCAAGTGGAATTAGGCTAATGGGGCCTGATTAGGTCATAACAACCCTTTTCAGGGTCGGACTGACTCATAAGGCTATCAGTCAGTGCCCCACAGGCTGGTCTCACAGGTCAGTGTGTGGGCCAGTGTTTTGGTTATTTGAGGGCCTGTTCTATGGTCTCCTGGGCCAGTTTTTACTGTGACTTTCCCTCATATTAAAACAAAGATTTCCTGCAGCAGGCTCAAATCCATGCAGTTTTCCATACCTTGCAAAACACTCATACAGTGTGTCTTTACCAGTACAAAACAACCTCAATTTGCTCACATGGGCCACTTTTTTCGGGGTACTCAGGCCTATTTTATGTCCCATCCCAGCCCTGACACTTCCTGTTGTAAAAGCATGCATCTGGAAATATGCCAGAGTTTAAGAATGGCCAGGCTGGAATTATTTGCCTCTCACATTTTGCTGCAGCATTACTGGTAGGCTGAGCGTGCCTGGGACAATGACAGCTATTCTCTGTCCAGAACGATAACCCGACGCGACTCTTGGTAGGCCACAGTGGAGGGGGGCCGTGTTTATCTAGAGGGTCTGCTGACCCCTTGCAGTGTGCAGGCAGATTGCCAAGCTCTCTCCAGCGCTTTTTTCATCTTCTTTGATGAAGTGCCTTGCGCCTTTATCTGCCCTGACCTCTGAACACAGCAGCATTCACAGGGTCACTCATTCACAAATATTGTTTTTCTGAGTCAATACGGGCTCGATAAGGTGAAAGAAGTGTCTGCTCCACAATTAGATGAGGATCAGACACTGAAGTGCATGTTACATAGGGCTCCCTAAGAAATATATTTCTGATCATGGACAGCTTTTGATAGTTAGCATGGCTTGCTGCTGTCAGCAGTGCTGCTCCAACAAATTAAAATATAACTTGAGCCATTTGCCAGTGTGTTAACATAGTAAATTCAGTGTGGGTGCGAAGGAAAAATGCTCCCTGAAAGAAAGACGTTCCATGATCATTTTCATTAAACATCTGCTCATTCTCAATTGCAACTGTTCCGTACCTAGCACTACAAAGTAGTGTTTGTTGGAGCCAGATCAGAAAGGTCTAGTTGCAGTGGCGGCTCGCCGAGGGAGGGAGTGCGCTGCAACGCCAACTCGGCGATGCAGCGCGCGCAATGTAAATTGTTTGATTGATTTATTTATTTACTTAACTCCGTTATGCCGTATGCTGGAGTTTACTACTCCTCACCGCTCCCCTCCCCCGACCCGCCCCACCACCCCGCAGCACTCTCTCGGCGAGCCGCCACTGTCTAGTTGTTTTATCATTTCCTGTCATTGTGGCTCAGATTCGGCTCGGCTCTTGGCAGGGTACTTATGACTACAACCCCCTTCTCCAGGCCTGTCAGAGTGTGTGCCATGTGGCCTCTTTTTAAGGGCCTTAACTTGAGCAAGCGCATGGCCCTGCTTTAACAACTTGCAGTCACCAGCACACAGAGACGCATGCACACACACACACTGCTGAAAATGAAACTTATCTCAACAGTCCATTTCAAGGACAGCTTGCAAGCTTTTAAACTGCATGGCTATTCCTCAATCTCCCATCTCCTGCATCCGGCAGCCCACCAGAGCCAGTGCCATGAGCTTCTACTCTACCAGAAGCTGGGATGGAGCCGGAGGTAGACCCTTTTTCTCACATCATTTCAAATGACTTTATTTCGACCTCCAAGGCCATAAAAGTGCAAGTCAAAGTAAATAAATAAAACAGTGCAATACAATAGATTCTGACCTGTTGCAATCATAGTTCTTGTAAGTAGGCACCAAAATGTTGCTATAGCAAATTAAAATGTTGATTAGCATGTATGGAATAAAATGCTAAAAAGTATCATTAAACATTGTTACAGCATGGAATAAAAGAAACACGGATGAAATGCGAAAGCGACATCAAATAAAGGGGGGGGTTACCTTTCAGCGAAGTATCCACATAGCCCCCATAAACATGGCAACTGGTATTGCAAAGGGGACCCTTTTTCGTTATTCTGACTTCTGACAGGGTAAAAGGGCGTATAATGGACAGGCCCTGAACCTCCATTACATGACATGCTGCACTTTGTGAGGCAAGTGCAGCCTGTCAGATATGTATTGAAGCAGTGGGAGTCTGGGCTGTAACAGTCCCCACCTGACACATGCGCAGTACAGTCCAAAGGAGCCCTCTTCTGCTGCCTACCTAACATTATAGTTTTTACATGCAAACAAATGATCTGTGAGATCATTTGTATTCATGTAAAAGTTTAAGAGAAAATTCAAGCAATTAGTATCAAAGCAAGATGGTGGGTTGACATCCTGGAGCCGCTGCTGCCAAGCTATCATTTTCCTCCCCGAACTCTGATTATTTTGACAATTTCTCCTCCTTCCTTATAATGGTGTCCGTACTCCTTATGAGTTTTGACACTCAGAATCTGGAGAGATGTAACTATTCAAATAGAGATTCTTGTTCTGATTTCTGTTTTTATGTTCTATATTTGAGCATCCATGCATTTTTCTGCATTGTTTATATTAAGAACTCTGTTATAAATCTTTTAAACTTATTTTCTTAACTAAGGGGTCTATTACGATGCCAGTCGGATGTCCACCGCCGGCGGTGGCGCCCGCCGGACCGGCGGTGGACATCCGCCCGCGATCGCAACCAAAAAAAACACCGGTCAAATTAGGATGGCGGTGGTGACCGCGGCGGTGGGATATTCCGACCGCCGCTTTTCCGCCGGTTACCATCTGCACTCCTGACTGGCAGACGGAGCAGGACCGGGATAATGGTGGCGGTGCAGAGCAGGCTCCGCCAGCAGGATTATGATGCCGGCGGTAGCCAGCCTTTCCTCAGCGGTCAAACCGCCATGGAAAGGCATGCGGAGATTGTCTTCCGGGGGCCCGCTGCGGGCCCCCAATGTTTTTTTGGGGGGGTCGGTGCACTGGGGGTACCCATGGTCCCCCCTACATTTCCCTGTACCAGATGGCAGGCACTGGCAGGCACACGCAGTGCAGGGAAATGCAGGACATGCTCCTTTGGACATTGCGAAGGTGCTGCGGGCAGCAGCAACCGGCGCAATGTTAAGGCCTGCGATCTGACCGCCCCGGTCGCATTTCGACCGCGGGTCATCGTAATTCGACCGGCGGTGTTGTCGCGGTCCATGCGGGCGATCTTTTCCTGCTACCATGGCGGTCGGGGAGGTTTTCC
Source organism: Calotriton arnoldi (assembly GCA_963921515.1). NCBI lineage: Eukaryota > Metazoa > Chordata > Amphibia > Caudata > Salamandridae > Calotriton > Calotriton arnoldi. Next base: position 740,209 of record CAWUFW010002323.1, on the reverse strand, counting down.
GACAGCCATAGTAATAGGCCCCTAAGTTATTGATCAGTCTCAATTCCTATCTGAATTTTATGGCAAGACTGGAGGCTCATATTATGCTGAATCTTAACTTGCTTCAATGAATAGCAGCAGTCAAGACAACTAGAAAAAAACACAAGTCCCATCAGGCCAAGGAACAATAGGCGAATGGGAACAAAGAGTATCAGAGTACTAAGTACCAATCAGGAATGAGGAACAGACTATTTTACCTAACTTGACTGCAAGAAGCTGCCTTTTCTTGTTTGCTCGCAGTCAAATGAAGTATACTTTCTTTTGCTTACACAATTATTTGCTTATAGAGTTGCTATTGATGCGAATTAACATTTATTGTTTAAACTATTGTATTCCTGATACCCTAGTGCTGCTTTGCTTAGTTTTTCACGTCCCTCTACGCGCTCACACACATCTCTTTGTCACCCCCTCTTGTGGCCGCATCCACCATTACCGGTGGCGCATCACAGATTTCTTTCATTTCCTTCACACTTCTCCCCTCAATGTTCTGTTCATTTTGAGTCTCTTATGGTGCAGTTTCCCTAGCTGCCAGCCAGCTGCTGACTCCGTCAAGCTCTTCTGTGAGGACACACCTCGGGGGCATGGCCTGGCCTTTACTTGGCCTTTCCTAGGCTCTTAAACGTTGTTCCCATTGGCCTATTGTTCCTTGGCCTCATGGGACTTGTGGATTTTTCCTTGTTGTCTTAACTGCTGCTATTCATTAAAGAGACAGCACAATACTCGCCTCTGTGTCTTTAATAAAATTAAGACATTCTGTCATAAATTACTAAGAAAATCTACCTTTTTATTATGCTAATCAGTAGGGGCCTCATTTATGGCATTTTGGCATAGCGCACCACAGCAAGTCACTGCTGTGCTACCCTACGCCAAAGTGAAAGGGCAGGAATGCACCATATTTGAAGTTATTTCTCCTTGTTACGCCTCACCTCTGGAGGCATATGGATTTGGCGCTTCCCAAGGTTTATATCACTTTGTAAACAAATTTCATGGGTGTTGCGTAGGAAAACCCATCACAATGCCCATGGATCGCCTGTCGGGAGCAAAGTAAGATGATGCAGCGATTTGCGCTGCGTCACCGTACTCATGATTTATGAGGCCACTCAAAGCCACGCAGGGTGGCTTTGCGTGGCTTCATAAATCTTTATGAGAGTCCTGTGTCACACATGTACTACTTTACGTGGTGCAAAAGTGACACATGGCTCTCATAAATAAGTCCTTTGGTTTATTGTCGGTGGGTAGTGTCTCTTGCCGCTTCATCAACAAGGACAAGGGACCCAGATTGTCTGGGGTAAAAATATTTACCATAAATTATTGGGGTCCAGTAAATTATTGGAGTTCGGCTCCCACAATAGCATTATCAAAATCTGCAAAGGTCTATCGAGTTAGTTGCCATGAAAATCTGTTGTCTTTTCTTATGTCATATATAAATTGCAAAAAGTAGAGATGCTTGGAACTTACATTAGTTCCTGCCAGTTCCTGTGTAGTGTGCTCCCGCTGCTCTTAATGCAGATATTCATATTCTCTATTTCCTTCAAACTCAATTCCATTGCCCTGTATATTCCCAGGGTATAGTTTGAGATGGTGGGGAGAGAAAATTTAACATCACTCTTGCAAGGACCCACAGATGAGCCTTGACATAATGCCTTCTATACTGCATAGAGTAGAGACGATAAAAGGACATGTGCATGCAAGCCCAATTCCTTTAGCCCCTTCTATGCTCATGATGAGCTCAGCTCGTCATGCTGCGCGGTGGGCGTGTGCGCATGACGAGCTGAGCTCGTCACGACCACGCCCGCGATCGGAATGTCCAGCACCTGGGTGGAATTCCGATCGCGGTGAAGCAGTTAGTAACAAATTTGGGCATATGCTGGACTCTCAATTTGTAGGAAAGAAATAGAAAAGCAATATAAAGCAATGGTCCATGTGCTAAGAAACAGAAATAGGAGGTGCCATCCATATCTGGTGGACTGAAATATCAGCACCACTCAAATGTAGGCCCATGTTTACTAATGTTTTGCACTGGGTTTGCCTAACGTTTGTAATGTAAACCTGATGCAAAGTGTTATGCTAGGATTTACAATCAAGTGCTAATTAAGATTTATGTTGGATAGTTGCCAAACATATAGCAAAGTTGTGCTATATACTACTTTGTGTTCTATTGAATCAAGGACGCATCCCATGGGTGGTACATGGTCGTGGGGAGCAAAGTCAAGACTGATTTGCATATGACTGGGTCAAAACTGGGGTGGCATGGCGAGCAAAAGAACAATGGATTCAACCCAGATCTGTGACTAGGGGTGAATGCTTGATAATTATCAACATTCCATCCATCAACTTGTGTTGTTGCTATAAGTCACCCTTAGTGGGAAGGATATGCCCAGACGTGGGTCCTGTGCTCGTTCTGCCACTGGATTCAAGCTAGCCTGGCTGATGGGGGGTGATACCCCGAAACCGGCCCCAGGATGCTTGTTTTCCAGTCGAGGGAGGACCAGGCCTGGCAGTTCGGGCTGGACTGTTCACATGGGGAGCAGGGTCAAGACTGATTTGCATATGGCTGGGTCCAAATTGGGGTGGCGTGGCGAGCTAACAAACAATGGATTTCACCCAGATCTGTGAATGGGGGTGAATGCTTGACAATTATCAGCATTCCGTCCATCAACTGTTTGTGTTGCTATAAGTCGCCCAGTCGTGGTTCTTGTGCTCTCTAGGTCACTGGATTCAAGCTAGCCTGGCTGATGAGGGGTAATACCCAGAAACCACTCCTAGGATGCTTGTTTTTCGGTCCAGGGAGGACCAGGCCTGACAGTTCGGGCTGGACTTTTCCATGGGACCAGGGTCAAGACTGATTTGCATACGTCTGGATCCAAACTGGAGTGGCATGGCGAACAAAAAAATTATCGGTTTAGCCCAGATCTGTGACTCGAGGTGAATGCTTAACAATGTTCAGCATTCCGTCCATCAACTTTTTGTGTTGCTACTGGTACATGGTCGTTCCCATGCCAACACCGGTGGATTTGATGCAATTTGCGACCTACAAACATTTGTAGACAAGGATTTGTGCCAAAATTTTACACCTCATTGAGGCAGGCGTCACAAGGAGTAATGTTTTAATTTCTCCTTGTTTTTCCTACTTTGCATGTGTGGTTGTTAGTAATTGGGTTTCTGGTTGGCAGAGGTTTGCACCCTGTCTAAGCAGGAACCACAATCCTAGTCAGGGTAATTCGGATACACACCTAAAATTAACCTGTGCTCACCCTCTTGTAGCTTGGCACAGAGCAGTCAGGCTTAATTTAAGAGGCAATGTGTTAAGTATTTATGCAAACATAATACAGTTAAATAGTGTCAACACCACCCATAGATAGAGCTTAATTTATTGAATAAGAAAAGATAAAAAAGACAAAAATACAATAAGTAGAACTGGATTTATGAATTTTTAAAGATTATCTTGAAATATAGAGCTCAAAAGCTAAAAATGCTAACCGGGGCTATCTGGTCGTGCTTGACCGTGACAAATCCAAAAGTTCAGATCAACAGTGATGGAGCGTGGGTCAGATACAGGAACTAGCCTTGGCCCACTGACACAGTACAATGGTTCAGGGTTGTATTGGCGTCAAGGACAAGATGCGAGGAGCAAGGGAGGCGATGCATCGGAGTCAATCCTGGCAATGTAGGCAATGCTTCGGTTCCAAGCCATGCAAATCGGAGATGCGTCGTCGTCAAACCACTCTGATATATGCGATGCGTCTTCGTCGAGCCGCACAGCTGGCGATGCGATGTCCTCGATCCTGGCAGCAGCAGCGATGCGTCAGCGTCTAAGGAGATTTTCCGGTTTCGAGCCATGCAACAACGGTGATGCATGAGTTTTTGCAGTTTCAGCACTTTAAACACACTTCCAAGGGCTCAGGGCTGAATTGGCACCACTTGGCAGGGCAAGGCTCTCAGATGCCAGTGTCCAGGTGCTGCTGATGAATGGAGAAGTCTATGAGGTCCCTGAGACTTCCAACAGGAGGCAAGCAGGCAAGCCCTTTGAGCAACTCTGGGTTCAAGTAGTGTAGGTCCAGTCCTTCTCATCCAGGCAAGAAGGGTAGTAGGCAGCAGATAGGTCAGCACAGCAGAACAACAGTTCTTCCAGAGCAGCAGTCCAGCAGAGTGCCAGTCCTTCAGCAGCACAGCAGCCCTTCTTCCAGGCAGTGTATCCACAGGTCCAGAAGTGTACTGAGTTGGTGGTGCACTTATGCTCAGTTGTGCCTTTGAAGTCAGGGAAACCTCAAAGAAGGGCTTTGATGTGCACAGAGGTCCTCCCTTTCCTGCCCTGGCTCTAAGCTCACTACAGGGAGCTTAGCAGTCCTTTGTGTGGGGACATGACACAGCCCATTTAGGTGTAAGTGTGAAGTTGCGCTCAGCTCCTCCCTCCCAACCTGCCCAGGATGGCCCATCAGGATGTGGATGGCCTATCAGTCACACCTACATTCCCTTTGTGTGTGACTGTCTAGAGGGAATGCACAAGGCTCAACTGTCGTTCACCCCAGACGGGTATTGGACACAGGCAGCAGGCACACAGGGCTTAAAAGCAAAAAAATATCAACTTTCTAAAAGTGGCATTTTTAAAGTTGTAATCAAAAATCCAGCTTTGCCATTAAAGAGGGTTTATTATTACAAGTACATCAGTACCAAACATGAAAGATCTACTCTCTCTCTCAATCAGGAATTATAACTTATCATATGTATTTAGAAATCCCCAGTATTAATTTATGAGAGGGGTAGGACTTGTGATAGTGAAAAACGAATTTGGGAGTTTTTACAATCAGGACATGTAAAACTTAAATGTATGTGTCCTACCTTTTAGTTACATAGCACCCTGCCTTATGGGCTACCTATGACCTACATTAGGGGTGACACATATGCAATGAAAGGGGAGTTTAAGGCTGCTTGGCAAGGAGTTTTAAATGATGAGTCAACATGGCAGTACAACTGCACACACAGGCTATGCAGTGGCAGGGCTGAGACATGTAAAAAGGGTTACTTAAGAGGATGGCACAATCAGTGCTGCAGGCCCAATAGTAGCACTTATTTATAGGCCGGTTCACTGACAGAATATTGACACCTAAAATATCCCCATACCACAATATCGAGTTTTAAATATCGATGTCAAAAATATCAACATCCTATATTTATAATGGTAAGTACAAAAATATTGGAAAAAAATATCGATGTAACAAATATAGTTGTACAAAATATCAATATATATATATATATATATATATATATATATATATATATATATATATATATATATATAATATATATATATTATCTACTGGCGGTCGCCAGTAGATAGTTATAGTTAGGACCTATTTTCCATAGGAAATCCGCGACATTCTATTTGATATAACTCTTGCGTCGGTTGACGAATCTTCGCGAAATTTTCAAACTTTATGGCCCGCTCCGGTCCGCTCCTACCCTGAAAGTCTCAGGGTGATTCGTCAAGCGGGGGCCGAGAAAAAAGGGGGGTCCCAAAACGTGTTTTCCCCATTCATTTTCCCATAGGAAACTTTAGACACGGCTACAGCCCGAACTGCTGACCGGAATTACACCAAATTTGGCAAAGAGGTAGTTCTTGGTTCAGAAAGAACCCTTTTTGTTAAATGGTGTAATTCTGTTCAGTAGATGCGGAGAAATTAAAAAAATAAGAGTCAAAAAATCAATTTCCCATAGGAAACTTTATGCAAGGCTACAGCCCGAACTGCTGAACGGAATTACACCAAATTTGGCAAAGAGGTAGTTCTTGGTTCAAAAAGAACCCTTTTTGTTAAATGGTGTAAATCCGTTCAGAAGTTGCTGAGAAAATCGAAAGTAAAAACACATATATATCTGGGCGGAGCCTAACCACACATGTCATCGTGAGATCTGATTGGCTGTCAGCACTTCATCCTGGAATTGCTGGCAGCCATCTTGGGACCAATATAAATGATAGTACCCCATTGAAATGCATTGTAGTGAATCGAAGATTTTGAGGGTTACCAAAAGGAGAACTATAAAGGGTGATAACAGACTTTAGTTACATTAGAATTCATTTGTTGATGGTACCATACTAATTTCAGGAATTGTGGTGTGTTCTAAGGTGATTTTACCCTGTGAAAAACCTTCTGCTGGGATATCATGAAACATGTTTGAGAGAAAACTATTTTCACATGCTTGTCCCATACAGTTTTGGAAGGTGCCCCAGAAGCTAAAATGAGAGCATATTTTCTGTAAATTCACATTATCTTTCTCAGTCATGTGAGAATGAAGTCTGACATTCTCAGTAAAACATGTACATCCAACAAGGGCAGAGACTGTCAGTTGATTCCTTTGTGTTCTACTGCAGCTTCCCAGAGTGTTCTAAAGAACAACTAGAGTGCTAACAGCCTTACTTATGACAAAAGTATGGCACACCTGAAGCCATCTTGATTGGAATAAACTGGTAACACTTAAAACATTTAATTTAAAAAGGAACAAAATGATGGGGTTCATTTTGTCATAGAAATTATGGTTAGTGCTGTAGAAAGGAAAATTAGGACATGTTTCAAGTGTGATCTCAAATATCTTCCTGTTATATTTCAACAGGAGCAGCCTGTCAGTTGATGCCTTTGTGTTCTACTGCAGCTTCACAGAGTGTTCTAAAGAACAACTAGAGCGCTAACAGTCTTACTTATGACAAAAGTATGGCACACCTGAAGCCATCTTGATTGGAATAAACTGGTAACACTTAAAACATTTAATTTAAAAAGGAACAAAATGAGGGGGTTCATTTTGCCATAGAAATTATGGTTAGTGCTGTAGAAAGAAAAATTAGGACATGTTTTAAGTGAAATCTCAAATCCTCTTCTATTTCATTAGAAAATTCTGACATGCAGACTGAAACAATCACTTTCAATACCAGCAGTAGACTTCCAGTTAACTCCTTGGTGAGCAGTAGCTTTACTACAGTGATCTAATGAACAACTAGAGTAATAACATTCTGAATTTATGGCAAATGTGTGACACATCTGAATGCCTTCTTGATGGAATCAAAGTAAAAAACTGAAAGCATTATCTACTGAGGAGACTGCAGTAAATGAGGAAATTAGGAAACTTCATAACAAAGAAGTCTTCCAAGATGGCCACCAGTGAAAAAAGAGCCCAAATGTAGCACAAATATTACCCAGATGTAGCCCACATATAGCCCAATGACAAAAGTGTGCAAAACACTTTTTATTTTTAGTTTTTTTGCAGTTTTATGTAGTGCAGACCGGTCAGGTATTGGAGCCCTGCATCTTAAAACATGACCCCCCTACACTACAAAAACACCACTGCACTACCCTAAACCATAAAACACTACCCCAGCACGACCCCCTACACTACACAAGCACCACTGCACTATCCTAAACCCTAAAACACTACCCCCAGCATGACCCCCTACACTACACAAACACCACTGCACTACCCTAAACCCTAAAACACTACCCCAACACCACTGCACTGCCCTAAACCCTGAAACACCACCCCCTGCACGACCCCCTACACTGCCCTAACACCACTGCACTGCCCTAAACCCTGAAACACCACCCCCAGCACGACCCCCTACACTGCCCGAACACCACTGCACTGCCCTAAACCCTGAAGCACGACCTCCTACACTGCCGGAACACCACTGCACTGCCCTAAACCCTGAAACACCACCCCCAGCACGACCCCCTACACTGCCCGAACACCACTGCACTGCCCTAAACCCTGAAACATCAACCCCAGCAGGACCCCCTACACTGCCTGAACACCACTGCCCTAAACCCTGAAACACCACCCCCTACACTGCACGAACACCACTGCACTGCCCTAAACCCTGAAACACCACCTCCATCAAAACCCCTACACTGCCTGAACACCATTGCTCTGCCCTAAATCCTGAAACACTAGCCCCAGCATGACCCCCTACACTGCCCAAACACCACTACACTGCCCTAAACCCTGAAACACCACCCCCAGCACAACCGCCTACACTGCCCGAACACCACTGCACTGCCCTAAAGCCTGAAACACCAGCCCCAGCAAGACCCCCTACACTGCCCGAACACCACTGCACTGCCCTAGACTCTGAAACACCAGCCCCAGCAAGACCCCCTACACTGCCCGAACACCACTGCACTGCCCTAAACCCTGAAACACCAGCCCCAGCATGACCCCCTACACTGCCCGAACACCACTGCACTGCCCTAAACCCTGAAACACCAGCCCCAGCACGACCACCTACACTGCCCGAACACCACTGCACTGCCCTAAACCCTGAAACACCACCCCTGCACCGCCCCCTACACTGCCCGAACACCACTGCACTGCCCTAAACCCTGAAACACCACCCCCAGCACGACCCCCTTTACTGCTCGAACACCACTGCACTGCCCCAAACCCTGAAACACCACCCCCAGCACGACCCCCTACACTGCCCGAACACCCCTGCCCTAAACCCTGAAACACCACCCCCAGCACGACCCCCTACACTGCCTGAACACCACTGCACTGCCCTAAACCCTGAAACACCACCCCCTACACTGCCCGAACACCACTGCACTGCCCTAAACCCTGAAACACCACCCCCAGCACGACCCCCTACACTTCCCGAACACCACTGCACTGCCCTAAACCCTAAAACACCACCCCCAGCATTACCCCCTACACTGCCCAAACACCACTGTACTGCCCTAAACCCTAGAACACTACCCCCAGCACGACCCCCTACACTACCCGAACACCACTGCACTACCCTAAACCCTAAAATACTACCCCAGCACAACCCCTACACTACCCGAACATGACTGCACTGCCCTAAACCCTCAAACACTCCCCCAGCACGACCCCCTACACTACCCGAACACCACTGCACTGCCCTAAACCCTAAAACACACCCCCAGCACGACCCCCTACACTACCCGAACACCACTGCACTGCCCTAAACCCTAAAACACTCACCCCAGCACGACCCCCTACACTACCCGAACACCACTGCACTGTCCTAAACCCTAAAACACTACCCCCGCATGACCCCCTACACTACCCAAACACCAATGCACTACCCTAATCCCTAAAACACTACCCCCCGCATGACCCCCTACACTACCCTAAACCCTAAAACACTACCCCCGCATGACTCGCTACACTACCCAAAGACCACTGCACTACCCTAAACCCTAAAACACGACCTCCTACTCTACACAAACACCACTGCACTACCCTAAACCCTAAAACACTACCCCTACACTACACAAACACCACTGCACTACCCTAAACCCTAAAACACTACCCCCAGCAGTACCCCTACACTACCCAAACACCACTGCACTAACCTAAACCCTAAAACACTACCCCCAGCAGTACCCCCTACACTACCCAAACACCACTGCACTACCCTAAATCACTACCCCCAGCACAACCCCCTACACTACCCAAACACCACTGCACTACCCTAAACCCTAAAACACTACCCCCAGCATGACCCCCTACACTACCCAAACACCACTGCACTACCCTAAACCCTAAAACACTCCCCCAGCACGACTCCCTACACTACCCAAACACCACTGCACTACCCTAAACCCTAAATCTACCCCCAGCATGACCCCCTACACTACACAAACACCACTGCACTACCCTAAACCCTAAAACACTACCCCCACCACGACCCTCTTCACTACCTAAACACAACTGCACAATTTGTAACAGGCGTTGCAACGCAGGCCTGTGGTGCTTACTGGAAGTACTTAGTGGGCTAGTTGGGCCCCAGGGACCCTCAGGATTCAAGGTGACCTAATCCCCCAACTTAAAATGCACCACGGGGCGCGTTTGCACAGTGGTGAAGGGAGGGGGCGGGGCCTCAGGTGACATGTGCGCAAACACGCCCTGTGGTGCGTTTTAAGTTGGGGAATTAATTCCCTTTGAATCCTGAGGGACCCTGGGGGCCAACTAGCCCACCAGGTACCTTCAGTAAGCACAACAGAGTTGCGTTGCAGAGAGGTGAAAAAAGGTGCGTGGCCTCAGAACGCCTCTCTGCAACTCAGCTCTGTGGTCCTAACTGTAGGTACCTGGGGGGCTAGTTGGGCCCCAGGGACCCTCATAATTCAAGGGGACTTAATCCCGCAACTTAAAACGCGCCACGGGGTGCGTTTGCACACATGTCACCTCAGGCCCCCCTCCCTTCACCACTGTGCAAACGCGCCCTGTAGCGCGTTTTAAGAGGTAGTTTTAATCCCCTGCCCTATTATGTACTAGGGACTTGCAGAGGAGGTCATGCTAATCACAGGGGTACCCCAACGCATAGTGTTCCCTAGTATATGTAGGTGTTTTCACTGTATTCTAAGTGTCTTTTAGCATAGCACTGGCTCTGGTTAGTCAGAGTCAGTTACCACCAGTACCCGTCTGAAAAAGTTGTGGGCACAGGATGATTTTGCAACAAGGCCTCTTTCTGCTCCACTGTTGGTTCTTTCTGCACATCTTTTGCTTCTTTCTGTGCGTTTTTCTTCTTTCTTCACATGTCCTACCTCTGTAGGCATAGTTAGAAACTAGCATTTAAAAAAACCTTTGAAATTCACTTAAAAAATCATAGGTTTCAGGCACGTTAAAGTTAGAAATTAGCATTTAAAAAACCTTTGAAATTCACTGAAAAAACCATAGGTTTCAGACACGTTATAGTTAGAAATTAGCATTTAAAAAACCTTTGAAATTCACTGAAAAAACCATAGGTTTTAGGGACAGTTATAGTTAGTTGGACATTTCACTCGTACAAAACCATAGAAAATCCCCCGTTATAGTTAGTTCAGCTAACTATAACTCGCGCCCGCAATGCACTGCTGATGACGTCACATATTACATCACTCATGACATGGTCAGTGACATCACTGATGACATCACTGATGACATCTCAAATGACATCACTGATGACATCATCCATGTGATAATTTCATGCATCTTCTCACACCCTAATATAACTTTTGATACACCCACTCTAAATTACAGACTGCCATTCTCAAAACCATAGACACTCCAACACCAAAAACTACATACCCACTCACTGATTCTTAGGTCTACACACACATCCACTCACTCACCCGTACAGTCACTCATACTTAGTCACTCAGTACAGGACTATCATATGCACTCATACACCTATATAAACACTCACACACCGCCACTCATCCATAGAGGTACTCACACACCTAGTCAGTCATGCAAAAAACTTAATCACACACCCATTTACTCACCTATACAGTTATACACACACCAGCTCACTTACTCATACAAATACTAGCACATTCTTACACTCTTATACAATCACTGATACAAGTACACACTCATCCATACAGCCACTCATTTATATACTCCAACACACACATATATACTGCCTTTCACATATGTAGTTACTCACACATGTACCACTGAGATATACATTCAATCACTAACACACCCATACACACACTCACCCACCCATACAGTCCATCACAGATGCACTCTTGAAACCATGCACCCAGTGAATCACCAACTCACACATCTATGCACAGAGTCACACACACCCCACCCACACAAACACTCAGGCACCCATACAGATACTCAGACAATCAATCAATAACCCATGTAGACACTCATGTAGCTATTCAGAAAGCCATGCAGCCGCTTACAAACCAACAGACAGACGGATACAGACATTCACACAGTTTAGTCACTAACCCATGCATTCAGTAAGATACATTTAATCACTCACTTGTAGAGTCAGTCACTCACGTACTAAATCATCCATTCAGACACTTATACACCCACTCATTCTTCAATACTCCTTTCCCTATATATATTAAACATATTTAAACTTTACAGAAACACACAGTCACTGGATGATGTCATCAGTGATGTCATTTGAGATGTCATCAGTGATGTCATGAGTGATGTCACTGACCATGTCATGAGTGATGTAATATGTGACGTCATCAGCAGTGCATTGCGGGGCGCGAGTTATAGTTAGCTGAACTAACTATAACGGGGGAATTTCTATGGTTTTGTACGAGTGAAATGTCCAACTAACTATAACTGTCCCTAAAACCTATGGTTTTTTCAGTGAATATATATATATATATATATATATATATGTATATATACATATATATATATAAAATAAAAAATAAAAATATGTTAAATAATAAAATTAATATAAAAAATAAAGTTGATTTAATATACATTTTGACAAATATAATGAATAAACTTAAAAAAGTTAAACACACATACATGATAATTCATATATATATTTACTTTAAAACAATTAATAAACTATTAATTTAAATTTATTTTATCATTTTAAAATTATTTACAAATATATATATATATATATATATATATATATATATATATATATATATATATATATATTCCAAGTCGTCAGTTCGCAAAAAGACCCGAGCCACTTCCTGACAGCGGGCTGAGGCGGGGTTGCGAGCCCCCAGTATTCCAACAAATGCTCGTTCGTAGTAAAGAAATAACAAACACGCCAGAGCCCTTCGTTCTGCTGCACTCGTGATTTTATTGGCAAGTTACCCTACGCGTTTCGGAGCAGCGCTCCTTGCTCACGGGTAGTTAGGTATGCCCCCAATGACTTCCTTAAAACATAGTCATGTGACCTTGACAAAATCATAAACATAGAGAAAATACTCCCGAAATTGATTACATTTCAAATGGCAAGTTATATACTAATAATGTTTCAGCTATCATCACACTAAATTGTATTATATTTACATACAAGAAATATATTGTATATTATTTGTATTGTTCGTTAAGCACCTCATATTATTGAAACAATCAATTACAACTTTATGTAATCGGCGGTAACATACATGAACAATTTAGCCCCAGTGGGCTTCCATTATAAAAGCAGTATCATTGATACATCATGTTGTGCATATTCACGAGCACTAATTATTGTTTTGTGCTAATAAGATACATTCAGTTACTATGTTAATTACTTGTACCACATTTAAAGTGTATTAAAATACACATTTAAAGTTTACATATTATTTGAAATGACGTGCATAAGCAATTCCGCCCTAGTGGGCTGTTTAACAAAAGCATAAGAAAGAAATGCAACGTTCCTCAATTATTTATAGTGCATATGGGCATATGTTATAAAGAATTATTAAATACCCTTATTGGTAATAAGCACAAAACACAATTATGCACATAAAGTTAAACAAAGTTCAAACAACCGGCCAAAGTCCCGCCCCTGTGGGCATACATAGAATTACAATGGCTACAACAGTAGCTATAACACACCCGAAATATGTAATAAATCGATCCTTGAAACCTGCATATTTAATGCTTTTAGTAGAAAGATATTTTAGCTTCTTTTTGCTTTCCACTTGCCAGAAGTTCATTACTTCGGGACCTACATTAAAACAAATCAAAAAACATGGTCACAGATTGTACTAGTGTATTGTAAACATACCCTATATACAATATTTAAAAAACTGTGAAAATAGTGATAATACATATTTAAAAACAGGCTATTATTAATACTCCTGTGCTGCCTATTACATTTTATTAGGCCTTAAAAAGCTGATTCTTTCAACCCAAGTGTACTGAGAGCGCCTCATCATTGTTGTGTCCAACTGGGTACATGGTGCCGTATTTTATAATCATTTTGGACTCTCGTCTCCTTAGTTCCTGCACCCTGTCACCTCCCTTTCCCGTATAGGGATCCTCTCTAACACACAGAATGACAGCAGGTCGCTATTCTGGTTGTGTGCAACTTTAAAATGTCTTGCAATTGGATATTGTTTATCATTATGTTTAATCGCCCTCAGGTGCTCCAATACCCGCTTTTTGGCTTTATGGATGGTACTACCAATATAATATTTATCACATGGGCACCTGAGGGCGTAAACAACATGATCCGAATTGCAAGACAAATGTTTTTTAATATGAAAGGGGCCAGATCTTTAGATAACTTAACCTCTTTACAATTTGTGCTGTGCTTGCATGCCTTGCAGCTACGGCACGTGAAAAATCCTTGTATCGTACTGCGAGTCACCTCATTATTAATCAGGGTACTGCAGATATTATCTCTCAAGGATCTAGCCTTACGAAATGTAATCTGAGGATAATCACTGATATGTTTTTTAAGATCAGCATCCGTTCTAAGTGCATTCCAGTATTTCTTTAATGCATCTCGGACCTCATTAGACTGGTTATGAAAGGTAGTAATAAATCTCACATTAGTTTCAGTGGATGAATTATTATCTTCAGGCATGAGCAGACTGTCTCTATCTCTTTCAGTGGCTATCTTACAAGCTTGATTAATATTTTTAACCGTGTAGCCTCTAGTCAGGAAGCGTTTGGTCATCTCCTTTTTCTCAGCTTCAAATCCTTCATTGGTACTACAGTTACGTTTGGCCCTAATAAGTTCTCCCAAAGGGATACTGTTTATCAGACTGTGAGGATGACAGCTTTCAGCATGTAACAAACTGTTCCCAGCTGTCTTCTTTCTGTACAAGATAGTCTCCAATCTATCGTCTTTCGCCATCATTTTCAAATCAAGGAATTCAATTTCTTCCTGATGAATATGGCATGTAAAGGAAAGATTGAACGTATTGTTATTTAGTTCCTCAACAAATCTGATAGCATCTTCTGAACTGCCATCCCAGATACAGAAGATATCGTCTATGTACCTAGCCCATATCTTCACATGTGTTTTAAACATGTCGAGGTTAACTGACAATTGCTCCTCCCACCAGCCCAGGTAGAGACACGCAAAACTGGGGGCGAAGCAAGTACCCATTGAAGTCCCAAGTATTTGTCTAAAAACCTGGCTGTTAAATGTAAAATAATTCTGTGTTAAACATGTGAGCATCATCTCTGCCAGCATTTCTGTATGAAAAAAGTAAGAGATAGACCTCGCTTTAAGAAAGTGTTTGCAAGCTTGTATACCTTGGTCATGGGGAATATTAGTATAGAGGCTATTAACATCTAAACTAAGTAGTAGATATTGTTTCTTCCACTCAACACCTTTTATAATTTTTAAGAAATGTCCTGTATCTTTTACAAATGAGGGTAATTCTTGTACGTAAGGTTGTAAAAAATGATCAACGTAACGTGAGGTATTTTCAAGGCAACTCCCACGAGAGGAAACAATAGGCCTCCCAGGAGGATTTTTGTCATCCTTGTGTAATTTTGGCAATAAATACAACGCTGGTAATTTGGGGAATTTACATTTAAGAAAATGAAACTCCTCAAGCTCCAGTAGGCCTCTCTCCTTCCAATCCCACAATTGATTCTGATAGGTTTGATTCGCTCTCTCATACTCAACTTTAGAGCTTTTTACATACTTGGTGATATCTTGTAGTTGTTTCATGCCTTCCTCAATGTACCTATCTTTAGACATTACAACCACGTTGCCTCCTTTGTCTGATTTTTTCACAACGATTTCAGTGTCATTTCTCAAACTATCAATAGCTTTCATGTGCTGATATGACATGTTATAATTCTTATACTTTTTAACTTTTGCAAGTTTCTTAAATTCATTTATGACTCCTGTTTCAAACACATCAATAGCTTCATTGGCTATCATAGGTAAAAATATGGACTTAGGTTTAAAGCCACTGCTATGGCACAAATCAAGGCAAATATTTTCGTTAATCAAGTTCAAGTATGGATCATGGATAAAATCAGGCTCACCTTGCAGTTCATGTAACGTATGTAAAACATCAATGTCCCCTATAGTTATGTTACTGGGAAGTTGGTCGACTACTTCACTAGTAGTATTGGCCCTGGTTTCAAACCATTTCTTTAGCCTTAATTTATGGGTAAATTGGAACAAATCTATCCTCCCCTGTGTGTAGTCGAAATTCAATGTGGGACAGAAGGATAGCCCCATAGATAGTACCTCGGTCTCAGTGTCAGTCAAATTACGATTGGATAAATTAATGACCGTATTGGTATCCATTATTTTACCTTGCGTTGTCCCCGCGTTCTGCTTCCCACTGGGCTGCTGGTTTCTTCTCTCCATCTTGTGTCTTGACGTGTGTCGCCGCTTCCTCCTCGACCACGACCTCGTCCTTTTGTTGTAGTGGCCCCTTGTTTGCTTTGTGCCAACATGCGCCCCTGGGCCATCATCGTGAATTCCCTTAAAATTTGTCCTTTTACCTCTTTAGGAGCCTGATCCACAATCTGATCATTATTGATACTAGTGCTATCTTCCAAAGTAATTCGCTCCACCGTCTCAGGACTTGATTCTCGACGTGCTGGGTCTTCACTTTCCATAACCTTTTGGTTGCGCATGTGATCATACCTTTTGGCGAACGTAAGAATTTGTCCTTTCTCATATATATATATATTCACTGAAAAAACCATAGGTTTCAGGGGCGTTATAGTTAGTTGGACATTTCACTCGTACAAAACCATAGAAATTCCCCCGTTATAGTTAGTTCAGCTAACTATAACTCGCGCGCCCGCAATGCACTGCTGATGACGTCACATATTACATCACTCATGACATGGTCAGTGACATCACTCATGACATCACTGATGACATCTCAAATGACATCACTGATGACATCACTGATGACATCATCCTTGTGATAGAGTGGCAGACCTCCTCTCACCCTAATATAACCTTTGATACACACACTCAAAAATACAAACTAACATTTTCAAAACAATGGACATACCAATACCAGTTACTACACCTCTTCAGTAATTCCAAGATCTACACACACATCCACTCATTCACCAACAGTCCCTATACAGTCACTCATACATGTACTCACTCATCATATGTACTCATACACCTATACATCCTGTTACACACCGCCACTCATCCATAGAGTTACTCACACACATAGTCACACATGCAAACAAAGTATCAAACATCCATTTACTTGCATATACAGTTATACACACACTACCACACTTACTTCTACAGAAACTTACACATACTTACTCTCTTAAACAATCACTTATAGAAACACCTACTTATTTGTACAGGAACTCTTCCAATCTCTCACTCTCACATATACTCACTTATATACACCAATACTCACATATACTAGTTTAAAACATATGTAGTTACTCATAAAGACACTATTGAGACAGTCATTCACTCACTAACACCCATACACATACTCATCCACCTATACAGTCCTGCACACATGCTGTCTTCAACACATACAAACAGTGAGTCACTCATTCATGCATCTATGCACTAAGTAATACCCCCACCGAACCATACAGACACTCAGACACTCATACTGATACTCCAAAAACCAACTAATAACCCATATAGGCACTCATGTAGCTACTCACCAACCCATGCAGCCACTTATACACAAAGTGAGAGACTGATACAGATATTTTCATATTTAAACATTACTCACTAACCCATGTATTCACTAAGATACACTTAGTCAGTTATACAATCAATTTTACAAAAAAAATCATCCATTTAGACACTTATATACCCATTTATTCTTCCATCGACCTTGAGATATACATATATAAAACATATTTAATTTTCAGAAAAACACACATTCACTGGATGATGTCATCAGTGATGTAATCAGTGATGTCATATGAGATGTCATCAGTGATGTCATGAGTGATGTCACTGACCATGTCATGAGTGATGTAATATGTGACGTCATCAGCAGTGCATTGCGGGCGCGCAAGTTATAGTTAGCTGAACTAACTATAACGGGGGAATTTCTATGGTTTTGTACGAGTGAAATGTCCAACTAACTATAACGCCCCTGAAACCTATGGTTTTTTCAGTGAATTTCTAAGGTTTTTTAAATGCTAATTTCTAACTATAACGTGCCTGAAACCTATGGTTTTTTCAGTGAATTTCTAAGGTTTTTTAAATGCTAATTTCTAACTATAATGTGCCTGAAACCTATGGTTTTTTCTGTGAATATATATATATTTATTATACTATGTATACATGTTAAAATGTCTCGGTCCCCTGTTTGCCTCGGTGGCACGGAAAAAATGGGTGGAACTGACGTCAGCACGCCGACGAGGTCCTCTTGTGGCTCCGATGACGTCATACGGTGTCGCGAGCGGAGCCGTGCTCGTTGACGTGGGAGAGCTAGGAAAGAATTTCTGTGGAATGCTGGTGCCGGGGATATTCACCTAAGTGTTGAGGCTAGTCCTTTGGGAGCAACTGTTTATGTTGCCACTCCAGAAACCAAAACCAGTGATCCGAGGGCAGAGGCCCTGCAGATGGCACACGAGGTGGGGAGCCCAGTCGTGTGCACCGGCGGGGCAGCGAAGTGACAAGCACCACAACCCACAAAAAAGGTAACGAGGGCACTGAATAACACAGGATCTTCTCTTTGTATCTGGCAGGAACAACAAAGTTAAAATGCCCTAGTACCAAAATGTAGAATTAGTGCTACAACGGTCTTCAAGAGGACCTGCGATGCCGCTTCTGCCTCCCATACCTTGGAGGCGGCACATGGGTCACGCGGTACGGTCATACTGCGGTGGGACGCACACTCGTTGACCTCTCATGGCACTGCTCCACACTTCAGGGAGGACACTTTCCATTAGCTATGTTTTCTGATGACTTGTCGCGCTGGCCCCGTCCAACAACAGAACTCCTTTAGATCCAAACAGACTCTTCCACTCTCTCACCGGAAGTGAAACCAGGCCACGCGGACACTTTCACAATACAACAGCCGGGAATGCACTTTTCGGTAAAAAAACACATTCCTTCCTCCTAATTAATCAAATAAACGTCTCACTGAAGAACAGGGGCCAGCTTCGATGGGTAAACAGCCGTTACAATGACTTTTTTACTTTGCGATACCATTACAACGCATGCATTACCACGCATGCGTTGTACATCACAAAGTCATTACTACGCATTTTTTTAGAACGCATGGTCATTTACCACGCATGCCTTTACAACAAATTTTATTGTAAAGGTATGTATGGTAAATGACCATGCGTTCTAAAAAACATGTAGACGATCCATGTCGTTGTAAGGAAACAGAGGCTGTTCCGTTTCCGCACAATGACGTGCACCGCCCCTCAGAGATGACGTGAAGCAGAAACCACGAGGAGAGAGGAACCATGAGGAGTAAGAGGTAAGGATGATTGGGCATGGGGTGGGGGTTTCTTTTCTAGGGTTAAGGGTAGTGCAGTGGTGTTTGGGTGGTGTAGGGGGTCGTGCTGGGGGTAGTGTTTTAGGGTTTAGGGTAGTGCAGTGGTGTTTGGGTAGTGTAGGGGATTGTGCTGGGGGTAGTGTTTTAGGGTTTAGGGTAGTGCAGTAGTGTAGGGGGTCGTGCTGTGGTAGTGTTTTAGGGTTTAGGGCAGTGCAGTGGTGTATGGGTAGTGTAGGGGGTCATGCTGGGGTAGTGTTTTAGGGTTTAGGGTAGTGCAGTGGTGTTTGAGTAGTATAGGGGGTCATGCTGGTGGTAGTGTTTTAGGGTTTAGGGTAGTGCAGTGGTGTTTGTGTAGTGAAGGGGACATGCTGGGGTAGTGTTTTATGGTTTAGGGTAGTGCAGTGGTGTTTGGGTAGTGTAGGGGTCGTGCTGGTGGTAGATTTAGGGTTTAGGGTAGTGCAGTGGTGTTTGGGTAGTGTAGGGAGTCGTGCTGGGGGTAGTGTTTTAGGGTTTAGGGTAGTGCAGTGGTGTTTGTGTAGTGTAGGGGGTTGTGCTGGGGGTAGTGTTTTAGGGTTTATGTTAGTGCAGTGGTGTTTGGGTAGTGTAGGGGGTAGTGCTGGGGTAGTGTTTTAGGGTTTAGGGCAGTGCAGTGGTGTTTGTGTAGTGAAGGGGGTCATGCTGTGGGTAGTGTTTTAGGGTTTAGGGTAGTGCAGTCGTGTTTGTGTAGTGTAGGGGTCATGTTTTAGGGTATAGGGTAGTGCAGTGGTATTTGGGTAGTGTAGGGGGTCATGCTGGGGTTAGTGTTTTAGGGTTTAGGGTAGTGCAGTGGTGTTTGGGTAGTGTAGGGGGTCATGCTGGGGGTAGTGTTTTAGGGTTTAGGGTAGTGCAGTGGTGTTTGTGTAGTGTGGGAGGTCATGCTGGGGGTATATTTAGGGTTTAGTGTAGTGCAGTGGTGTTTGGGTAGTGTAGGGAGTCATGCTGGGGGTAGTGTTTTAGGGTTTAGGGTAGTGCAGTGGTGTTTGGGTAGTGTAGGGAGTCGTGCTGGTGGTAGTGTTTTAGGGTTTAGGGTAGTGCAGTTATGTTTGGGTAGTGTAGGGTGTCGGGCTGGGGGTAGTGTTTTAGCACTAATTTTTCTTTCTACAGCACTAACCATAATTTCTATGACAAAATGAACCCCCTCATTTTGTTCCTTTTTAAATTAAATGTTTTAAGAGTTACCAGTATATTCCAATCAAGATGGCTTCAGGTGTGCCATAATTTTGTCATAAGTAAGACTGTTAGCGCTCTAGTTGTTCTTTAGAACATTGTGGGAAGCTGCAGTAGAACACAAAGGCATCAACTGACAGGCTGCTCCTGTTGAAATATAAAAGGAAGATATTTGAGATCACACTTGAAACATGTCCTAATTTTTCTTTCTACAGCACTAACCATAATTTCTATGGCAAAATGAACCCCCTCATTTTGTTCCTTTTTAAATTAAATGTTTTAAGAGTTACCAGTATATTCCAATCAAGATGGCTTCAGGTGTGCCATACTTTTGTCATGAGTAAGACTGTTAGCGCTCTAGTTGTTCTTTAGAACACTCTGGGAAGCTGCAGTAGAACACAAAGGCATCAACTGACAGGCTGCTCCTGTTGAAATATAACAGGAAGATATTTGAGATCTCACTTAAAACGTCCTAATTTTTCTTTCTACAGCACTAACCATAATTTCTATGACAAAATAAACCCCCTCATTTTGTTCCTTTTTAAATTAAATGTTTTAAGAGTTACCAGTTTATTCCAATCAAGATGGCTTCAGGTGTGCCATAATTTTGTCATAAGTAAGGCTGCTGTTAGCACTCTAGTTGTTCTTTAGAACACTCTGGGAAGCTGCAGTAGAACACAAAGGCATCAACTGACAGGCTGCTCCTGTTGAAATATAACAGGAAGATATTTGAGATCTCACTTAAAACATGTCCTAATTTTTCTTTCTACAGCACTAACCATAATTTCTATGGCAAAATGAACCCCCTCATTTTGTTCCTTTTTAAATTAACCCCTTGACCGCGATCGGAATTCCGCTCGTGTGCTGGACATTCCTATCGCGGGTGTGGTCGTGACGAGCTCAGCTCGTCATGCGCACAGCGCTACCGCGCAGCATGACGAGCTGAGGTCGTCACGCGCATCGAAGGGGTTAAATGTTTTAAGAGTTACCAGTTTATTCCAATCAAGATGGCTTCAGGTGTGCCATAATTTTGTCATAAGTAAGACTGTTAGCACTCTAGTTGTTCTTTAGAACACTCTGGGAAGCTGCAGTAGAACACAAAGGCATCAACTGACAGGCTGCTCCTGTTGAAATATAACAGGAAGATATTTGAGATCACACTTGAAACATGTCCTAATTTTTCTTTCTACAGCACTAACCATAATTTCTATGACAAAATGAACCCCATCATGTTGTTCCTTTTTAAATGAAATGTTTTAAGTGTTACCAGTTTATTCCAATCAAGATGGCTTCAGGTGTGCCATACTTTTGTCATAAGTAAGGCTGTTAGCACTCTAGTTGTTCTTTAGAACACTCTGGGAAGCTGCAGTAGAACACAAAGGAATCAACTGACAGTCTCTGCCCTTGTTGGATGTACATGTTTTACTGAGAATGTCAGACTTCATTCTCACATGACTGAGAAAGATAATGTGAATTTACAGAAAATATGCTCTCATTTTAGCTTCTGGAGCACCTTCCAAAACTGTATGGGACAAGCATGTGAAAATAGTTTTCTCTCAAACATGATTCATGATATCCCAGCAGAAGGTTTTTCACAGGGTAAAATCACCTTAGAACACACCACAATTCCTGAAATTAGTATGGTACCATCAACAAATGAATTCTAATGTAACTAAAGTCTGTTATCACCCTTTATAGTTCTCCTTTTGGTAACCCTCAAAATCTTCGATTCACTACAATGCATTTCAATGGGGTACTATCATTTATATTGGTCCCAAGATGGCTGCCAGCAATTCCAGGATGAAGTGCTGACAGCCAATCAGATCTCACGATGACATGTGTGGTTAAGCTCCGCCCAGATATGTATGTGTTTTCTTTTTCAAATTTCTCAGGAACTACTGAGCGGATTTACACCATTTAACCAAAAGGCATGACTCTGAACCAAGGGCTACCTTTTTGCCAAATTTGGTGTAATTCCATTCAGCAGTTCGGGCTGTAGCTGCGACTAAAGGTTCCTAAGGAAAATTGAATGGGGAAAACACGTTTTGGGACCCCCCTTTTTTCTCAGCCCCCGCTTTATGAATCACCCCGAGACTTTCAGGATAGGAGCGGACCGGAGCGCCCCAACAAGTTGGAAAATTTCTCGAAGATTCGTCAACCGGCGCCAACGTTATTTCAAATAGAATGTTGTGGATTTCATATGGAAAATAGGTCCTAACTATAACTATCTACTGGCGACCGCCAGTAGATAATATATATATATATATATGTATATATACCAATAACACAAAATCTTAGAAAAACAACATTTTATTATAAATTAAAACATTGAACTATTTAGAAATCTTTAAACTTAAATTTCCAACTCCAGTCAGTGCAACAGTAGGGAAAGTGTTGGATAGCAAAGGGGTAAAAATTACTATTCCCACTCCAGTGAGTGCAAAAGTAGGGAAAGTGTTGGATAGCGCAGGGGCAAAAATTACTATTCCAACTCCAGTGAGTGTAACAGTAGGGAAAGTGTTTGATAGCGCAGGGGCAAAAATTACTATTCCAACTCCAGTGAGTGTAACAGTAGGGAAAGTGTTTGATAGCGGAGGGGTAAAAATTACTTTTCCTACTCCAGTGAGTGCAACAGTAGGGAAAGTGTTCGATAGCGGAGGGGTAAAAATTGCTATTCCTACTCCAGTGAGTGTAACAGTAGGGGAAGTGTTGGATAGCGGAGGGGTACAAATTACTATTCCCACTCCAGTGAGTGCAACAGTAGGGAAAGTGTTGGATAGTGGCGGGATAAAATTTACTGTTCCTACTCCAATCAGTGCAACAGTAGGGAAAGTGTTGGATAGCGGAGGGGTAAAAATTAATATTTCCACTCCAGTCACTGCAACAGTAGGGAAATTGTTGGATTGCGGAGGGGTAAAAATTACTATTCCCACTCCAATGATTGTAACAGTAGGGAAAGTGTTGGATAGCAGAGGGGTAAAAATTACTATTCCCACTCCAATGAGTGCAACAGTAGGGAAAGTGCTGGATAGCGGAGGGGTAAAAATTACTATTCCCACTCCAGTGAGTGCAACAGTAGGGAAAATGTTGGATAGTGACGGGATAAAACTTACTGTTCCCACTCCAATGAGTGCAACAGTAGGGAAAGTGTTGGATTGCCGAGGGGTAACAATTAATATTCTCACTACAGTCAGATCAAAATTAAAATCAAACATAATATTAACAACAAAAATATTTAAAAAAACAAAATAAATATATAAATATGTTAATTAAAAAAACATATTATAATGTTAAATACATATGACAAATACCTACAAATATTTTATTAAATAAAATAAAAAATAATTTTCAAACAAATAAAATGTTTCAATTACAAATTATTTAGAAA
Source organism: Calotriton arnoldi (assembly GCA_963921515.1). NCBI lineage: Eukaryota > Metazoa > Chordata > Amphibia > Caudata > Salamandridae > Calotriton > Calotriton arnoldi. The sequence goes on along the minus strand of CAWUFW010002323.1, from coordinate 716,428 downwards.
CAAAAACATTATTACATAAATTTACTTTTTTTATTTCCTACCCTATAACACCACACAATTCACAAACCACATCTAAATAAAAAAATGTACTTTCATAATTAACATAATTAATTACCAATTAAAGAAATATTATTAATTTAAAAACAAATTAAAACTCATAAAAACTAATTAAATTCCCACACTTTACCCCTATAATCCCCACAATGGACAGCTAAAATTAAACTGTAAAATAATTAATTACAAAATTAAAACTTATTTTCAATTAAAAAAGGTAATAGTATTTAACAACTAATTATAAAGTAAGTAAAATGTATTTACTCCCTCCCTTTACCCCTATAGAAGTAAAACCCACACACAAAAAAATATAAACAAATACCCTACTTAAATATTAATTAAATAATTAATAATAATGATCAACTAATTATTTATTGATTATACATAAATTACTTCCCACCCTTTACCCCTATAAACCCCACAACCCACACCTAAAATTAATTATGCAATTTAAATAATTAATATTCAATTAATTAATTAATATTAATTAACAGCTAATTATTAATTAGTTACAAATACATTTCTTCACACCCTTTAGCCCTGTAAACCCCACAATAGGCACCCAAAATTAATTAAACAATTTTCATAATTAATTTACAATCAATTAATTAATATAAATTATCAACTAATTATTAATTAATTACTTTCCACCCTTTACCCCTATAAACCCCACAACCCTCACCTAAAATTAATTACATAATTTCCATAAATAAGGTTCAATAAATTAATTAATATAAATTAACAACTGATTATTAATTAGTCAAAAATTATTTCCCACCCTTTACCCCTATAAACCCCCCAACCCACACCTAAACAAATTACACAGTTACCACAATTAATTACCAATTCATTAATTAATATTAATTAACATCCAATTAATAATTAATTACAAATGAATTACTTCCCACAATTAACATTATAAAATCTCAATTAAATAAATATTAAAAAATAAAAAATAAGCATTAATTTATTATAATTAAATTACTTCCCACCCTATTCCTCTATAAACCCACAACACGCTACAGAACTAAAAAATGCAAAATTTATTTAAAGTAAAATTGATAACTACTAAAAATGTAACACATATATTAAAAAACATAAACAATACTTATAAAAAAACATCCATCACATACATTTAAAATATAAACTAAAATACATACCGTTAAATAAAAATGAGATATTTTAAACAACTATATTTTTGCAAACGATATAAATGACTTCTATTTTTTTTTAAACGATATTTCTTACCTTAAATTCAATATTCTTGACCACAATATTCTTGTTGTCGATATTTCAGTATCACGATATTTCCAACTCAATATTTGTGTAGGTCGACATTTCCAATTCAATATTCTTTCTGCATACCTTACAGACCCTGGGCGCATACATGGTGCACTTTACCAGGGATATAAAAGGAAAATAAATGTGCCAATTGTGGATACACCAATGTCACCATGTTTAGGGGAGTGAGCACATGCATTTTAGCACTTGTTACCAGTAGTAAAGTGCCCAGAGTCTTAAAACCAACAAACACAGTTCAGCAAAAAAGTGAGGAAAACAGGCTTTGTGTAGCACACGTATAAAGCAGGAAAATTGTTAAAGGATAGCTTATGTACTAAAAGGGTTCAACTCCAAGAAAAAATACTATTCCTTGCAGAATGTACACACCATTGCACTATAGTGTAGGGCGTGGGTGGTTACGCATGGCAGCCTAAAGTGGACTAGAACAGGTAGAGAGGAAAATAGCACTATATCTTATTAGATATGATGCTGTTCTGCTCTCTCCCTTTCACTCAATGCAACACAGCAACATTAGTTGTTGCACTGCATTGCATGAATTTTACATAAATCTGGGCCTTAATCTACTGTGGATGTCAACAAAGAGTTGGAAAGCTTAGTGCAGCAGCTAAGGCCCTACTCTATAAAAGTCAAAGATGTTCATCTAATTCAATCTTGATATAGGACATTGGTTGCTCACCTAGAAAGGTGCTCACCCTTGCAAAAGAACCTGCTTGGAATTCCAGCCTATGTTTATCATTATCTGCTCTCACCCTTCTAAATCACCAGCAAAAAAACAGGAATGTGTTTACATTAGATGACACTATGACACTATTTTTTGTATTTATTTCCTGTCAATAAGTCTGTATCTTGAGAATAGCACCATGTGTTTACCTTCTCAGTTCACTTTTATATGAATGTCACACTGTGTATATTTCTTTCCAAAAGATCCAACATTGAAGTACATTCATGACAGAAAAAGAAATATGTGTGAATTGAGGAAATCGTTAATATGTTGCATATTCCATCAGTAGAAACAACAAACCACCAATCAGCATAGAATTCCATGCTCTTAACGAGCACTGCAATTTTCTCCAAATCATTTTTATTCTCAGACCCTCTGTTTTCATGAAATTAATGTAATAGAGTTTTTTGTTTTTTTTAAATAGACTTTGGGGGTCATTACGATGGTGAGCAAAGTCCGCCCGCCACCGTAACGGAATGCGGGACCGTCCGCAAGGGGTGCGGTGGTCCCGCACCTGACATTAGGATGCCACCGCCACCGTGGCGGTGGGACACCCTATTTCCAGCATTGTGACGGGTGGTGCTCACAGCACCGCCCGCCACAATGCTGTGAATGCACGTCATGCATTTGCATGCACAACGTGACAGGCACTGCGCGGTGCCTGCCACCTTGTGCATACAAATGCAGGGGGGTACCGTAGGTACCCCCCATGTGCACCTCCCACCCCCTCAACACCCTAGGGGCCTGCAACGGGCCCCCAAAAGCAAACACTGTATGCCTTTTCACAGCAGCAACGCCGCCATGGAAAGGCTGCTTTCCGCATTCATCTTAGTATGGATGGCGGTGTCTTGCAGACATCGCCACCATATTATCCTTGTTTTCCGCCGGTCGACTCGTTGACCGGTGGAAAAGCGGCGGACGGTCTTTCCGTCCGCCGCGGACCCCCCAGCCATCATAATATGGCGGGGGGTCTTTGCTGTGTGGATGGTGGGCGGATCGCCCCCGCCGGGCCGGCGGTGACTACCGCCGGCCCGGCGGGGGCGATCCGCCTGCCATCATAATGACCCCCTTAGTTTGGTCTTTTTTCTACATTGATAAATGATTCTAGATTCTACTTCCTGTTTACTGTGTCCTCGTCCAAAGCGCCTTTAGCCATCAAAAGGTACCCAAGAGAACTTTCCGATAACCTTCATTTGAGAATAACAAAGTTTACGTGTTGTTGAAAATAAGAGGTAGCACAATAAAGTGCCAATCACAATGGGGTCACAAAGTGTAGATGAAAGTATCAGACTCAATTATGTGTGTTTCTGTGAGATACGCAGTTTAGTAGGTGTCGAATTTTCTGAGTTCCTCTCAACATTCCAAGGTGCACAAACAGCTCATCTGTACTATTTGATCCTGTAATTTTCTGTGGGTTTTGCCAGCTGTAAATCGTGATAGCAGACACCCACAATTTTGTCCCTCAGTGTGATCCTGTTTTGGGGACAAATAGGAGATTGTGCCTATAATAGGAATCCAGGCCTTGTTATAACTGGGGCTTAAACATTTGGGCTCAGATTTACTAAGCCTTTGTGCTGTCCTTGCATAACGCAAGCCAACTCAAGTGCTTAAGTGGCATTTACAAAGCCATGCAAATCGATACTTGCAGGACCTTGCTTCACCTGAAAAGTAATGCAAGACGCTTTGTGCTTCTTTGCGTTACCCTGTGTTAGGGAAGCATGACATGGGTGGAGCATGGGCATTACTGTGCATCGATCTATGTATTTTGATGGAAGCCAAATTTACTAAAGTCAGTAAACCTTTTTATGGGCATTTCCTCCCAATAAATTTTGGCAGGTTTGACCTGCTGGAATCTACCATGGGAAAACTGCGAGGGTGTGATAATTATCACACAACTCATAATTCTATCCCTGTGTAAACACGTGTTTGGAGAGGGATCAGAATTTTGCCTAAAATTTGAAATTAGGGCCATAGTGGCTTATTGAGCCTTGTCAGGCTGTGATCCATTCTGCCAGGGCAGTCAAGGGAAACTACAACGCTGTTCTGGCAGGCAAGATCTCACCTTATTTAGAGATTTCCTCTGAAGTCATTGAAGTTGTGCAGTGTGGGCACCATGTTCAGTACCCCAGCAAAGGAAAGTTTATTTTCAAAAACTACCAAAATGAGCGTTTGCTTTTAAAAAAACAAAAAATAAATGTCCTTGAAATGTGAGGTGTTTTCTCCCACAGCGCGCGAGGTAATCTCCCTGTTTTCCATTTCGGGACCCCATGCTTTCCCAGGTGGCCTCAAATATGTAAACAATAAAGTCTGAGGGGCATATTACCAAGGATGTGCGATAATTATCGCAAAGCGCACTTAGCGCTGTTTTTTTTATCGCCGGCTATCGCTGGATTACATCGCGGAGATAACGTGTTATTATCAACGCTTATCTCCAAGGCGATAGAAAATCCAGCGCTAGCGGCGAAATCCAGCAATAGTGCGCGAAATCCAGGGATAAATTCCACGCGCTAATGAAAAGCTTGCTAATAGGCAGGTGAGGACTTAACCTTGCAATCCACCTCCCATTGACTAGAATGGTTAAGTCAAGTTTTAAAGAGGTTAGATTCCAGCGATAATCGCGGTTAGCGCAAATTATTTTATCGCTTCGCGGGCATTGGTAATAGGGGGAAGTTGTGTTTGCGACTGTTTTCAGTCGCTTTTAGTTGGGAACGCCTACTTTGCATGTCATTAGCGATAATTATCGCTGACATCCAAAGCGGTAAGAAAACGGCCGCTTTCGGCATAAAGCTGTCGCTAACAGCTGTTAGCGACAGCTTGCTGATAGAGCGATAAAAATATCGCCGCTTTAGCGGCAAAAAGTGCCGCTAAAGTGGCGATACTGCCCTTGATAATATGCCCCTGAATGTCTGCCGAATATGACAGATGCGCTGTGGTCTGAGGTACTTTGATCAATGGCCCGACGTCAGTCGGTTTGCTGGTCACAGGTGTTGCATAGTACCCTGTCTGCCAAACTCTGAATGAGGCCTATATTACATGCAGTTGTGATGACTCTACGCTGCATTTCATTATTTGATTCAAATTATTACTACAACATCATCTATTGTAATTGCTAAAAAAATGTTTTGCATTTTATTATATTATTTATCGATATATTTGGGCAGGCAGAAGAACAAATGCCAATAACTTAGCTAATTAAAAGCAGGTCTCTGAAGAAAGAAAATCTTTGATGAGCTTCCTAAAGTAAGGGTGTGGCAATATATTAAACATTTTACTGATCGACAACAAAATGAAAAAAGATAATGCAAAATTAATGTCTTTTCAAATTATATTTATGAAATTCAATCTAGCCTTTGAAATGTTAATGGCACTGGGTCATTTCGAACCAATCACGACATGCAAAAAACAAACGCTTTCTATGCTTGTTTTTATACGATCAGCTATCAAAGGATAAGCACAATTTGCACTTTGTTGTCTTTGCCTAAGCAGTTATCACCAGCATTTAGATGGTGGTAGCTTCTCTTCCTTTACCAAATTTAAAACAAGCATTGGCAAAACCAAAGAAGACTTGGCTCTAAAAGGCCAAGCTATTGCATTTACCAATGTTTTTTTCCTGTTGCATGTGTGCTGACATCAAGATGCATGTGCACCAATGACTGTCAATCTCGAAATGGGATTTCCATTAATGAAAACCCATTCAAAGAAAGCATCCTATGCATGCCTATGTGTTGTGATTCATGCATATGCATGCCTTGGTATGCATGCAAAATTATGCGTCATGACTCATGCACATGTGTTTGCATGTTTCGTGACACAGGCAGTCATTTTTAAATAGATGATCTAACATCATATATGAGCATGATAGATTGGTACATCAAGATATAAAAAAAAAGGAAATCATGTTTTCGAAAAAGAGAAGAAGCTGCTTAGTTACACTTTACAGATACCAGACCCTTGTAACAAAAACAATATGGGAAGTTGGTGACAAGTGGAGCGGGAGGCCTGAGGAAGCGATGTGGGTGGATTTAAAGACAGCACATGTGGGAAGGTTTGAGGTGGAAGACAGCTTCAAAACACATGTACTCCCATGAATTGGTACATGTAAAAGAAAAACGAGTCCTCTCAAGTGCACAGAGAAAGGATGCACCTCATCCAATCAGAACACTGTGAGACCCAAATGATCCTGGGTATGATAAACACAAGAACAATGGTACTGTGGTAGCAGACTGGATGTAAACCAACTGCCCGCAGCTCAACTTCGCACAAAATGGAAGTACTGGTCTTGGGCAACAAAACCTCCCCATGGGACTCTACCTGGTGGCAGTCCGAGATAGGACCAACACCCACAGACCACCGAAGATTTCGAGGGATCATACTAGACAACACGCTCAATGTGACAGCTCAAGTCAATGCAGTGTGCGTCTCCTACTTCATCATCTTACAAATGGTTGCCTCAGAAACCCAGATGGACCATCACTCAATCACTCTTCACCAGCAGACTGGACTTCGGCAAAACTCTCTATGCCGGAATCACCAAACAATTCCTACAGACTCCAGACCATCCAGAACACCACTGCAAGACTTATACTTGACCTACCACACCCACTTCACACTACACCTCAGAAAGCTTCACTGGCTCCCCATTCACAAGTACAGTCAATTCAAACTTCTCACACACACACAAAACCCTGCACAACACAGGACCAGAATACCTGAACTGCTGCATACACTTTCACCAACCCACCAGACACCTACGCTCTGCCTCCCTCTACTTGCACACATTCACTGCATCCACTAAAGCAAAACTGAAGGTTGCTCATTCTCCTACATCGCACCCAAGACATGGAATGACCTTCCTCAACACATAAAAGCCTCCTCCTCACTTTTTGACTTCCACAAGAAGCTGAAGACCGGCTCTTCGTATAAGCACCGTGGGGACCACAAACCTACACACCTGCTCAAGCACCTGGATTCTCTCTCGGGTGATTGCACTATACAAAACAATTCAATTTAACGTAAAAAGAAAATCGATTCAATCACGAGCGAGGGGCTCACCCAAAACCCACTCTAGATATGTGATGTATTGGAAGCAGTAGGTCTGCCTCCAGAAAGCTAAAGCCATCTGTAGCCTGTCTGTTGCTCAGACCTAACATTTAAGATATGGCATGTAAAACTAGAGCGAAAACCGTTTGCCCACAGTAGTTTCATTTTGTTGCCACCAAAGTATTAATCATATGCAAAAATATACCAGATGCCCATAGCAAAGGTTATTTTTTTCAGGAGATATGGCACCTTGCTGTAAACTGTTAGAAATCCACTCTCGCGTACTGCGAAAATGTAGCAACTCGAGTAAACTAGTTTGGCTTTGTGTATTGAAGTGTATTGCTTAAGTAACCTGTTTTCTGATCAATAGGCATTCAGTATATTCTGCTGTAAGGAAACATTAGGCCCTCCAAAAGAAATTTATGTTTAGAGAAATGTGGTAATATTGAATCAATATGCAGCAATGGCACAATTAGGCACGGAATACCCGTGCTGAATAGCACAAGCAAAAAGGTGCATTCATAGAGCAACATTCTGATTTGCTGACACTGAACCCTTTGAAGCCCGTGCAAATCGTAATTTCACACTATTTGCCTGCTTCTACCTGTCGAAAACTTGTGAGGAAGTAGAGCATGGTATGTAAATTGCACACGGCATAATAGTTCTTGCACAGTTAGTGCACGGTCGGATACCTCTCATCCCTAAAATCTGTTACAGGGCAAACACCCAAAATGGACCCCGTTGTTGTAATCAGAGACTTGGTACAGAAAATATTTTCAGTAGTTTTGTTTCAAGCACATAAAAAATGTATTCTTTGAAACCAGGCCGCATATTAAATAGAAGGAACACGTTCAATGGTGAAAAAAAAACAATATTGTCGGATATATCGATCTAAATACATGGCTGATGAACATGAAACCATCTCTGAACACGCCAGCCATATTCACAAGCAAAAGCTGACATATTGAAGCATGTATTAAATAACTTAAAACTTTATCAGTAGCGTAATGCATGGAAGAAAGGGACCAGCAGTGGTTTTATTCAATTCAATTCAATTCAATTACAGAATTTGTAGAGCGCACTACTTACCCGCGAGGGTCTCAAGGCGCTGGGGAAGAGAAGAAGGGGGGGGGGTGCCGCTACTGGTCGAACAGCCAGGTCTTGAGTAGCCTCCTGAAGGTCAGCAGGTCTTGGATGAAATCATTAATTGTACACTAGTAAGGGGAATGCAAACTAGCCATCCAGTTCGTCTCTGTCTGAATGAATACAAATCAGCAATCTCTGAATGTATGAATGGGTCCACTCTGGCATAGAAGGTTATTTTTTTCAAACTCAATGAATAAAGAAACATTTTCCAGACCGTCTCTGCTTCCCAGAAGGGCGCATCAAAAATTGCTGTTGAATGACTGAACAGCTCTAGTGAAAATCAAAATGTGCATGCAGTCGGATGCCCCCGTCGCCTGTAATATGTATCTTCAGAGAAATAATAAGAGTGTTTAAGTGTGGATACTGAGTCATTTCAGTATAACCTTTCCTGTCATTTCAAGCGCATCTCAGGGTAACCTCTGAGGGCCACTTTAGGAATTCACCACAGTCTTCCTAGAGGACGTTCAAAAATACAAGTAACTGCTGTGATGCAGGTTGATTTTTTGCCTTGTATGCCAATCCATTTTCCTTTTTTCTGAAAAAGGCTTTATTTAGTTTTATTTCCGAATGACGACCGGGTGTGCGTCGATCGCCAATAGAAGTAGAATAGGAGCCACATTCAAAACGCAGTTCAGTACCGTGCCAACCCTGCACACTTATCAATAGTACTAAGTCGGTTCTGAGAGCATAACACACTCGGTGCACCACTTTAGGTCACAGAGGTTTCTGAACCTTAGCATTTCCAAGGGAAGGCGTCGGCCACAGCTCTAGCCTAGATTAGCATATTTGCAGTGTGAACAAAAAGTCAGGACACCAGTTTCACATACAGTTGGTCAATTCAGTCAGTGGTTCTATTGGCATACCATGAATTAGACACACTCACACACGCACATGCACACACACACACACACATACACGCACGCACACACTCACACACACACTGCCCCCCTAGCCTACATTTCTCTCCCTCTCTGTCTCTATTACTACTCAGATGAGCTGGATGTCCTCGTTCATCAACATAGCACTGATTCTGGTACTACAGAATTGTGTGTCAATGGTCCCTTATTTCAGCTGAGTTTTTGTAAGTTTTTTAAGCTTTAATCAAGTGAAGTAACATATGGTTGTGTGTACAATACAGTATTATACAAACCAAGCAACATAAGCCCACTTTGGCTTGTATTTGTGTCAGCCGTCTATTTACTCACTTTTATATCACTGGGAGGCATACTCAGAATTGTCCATAACACTGACCTTTTGTCCTGAATTTTAGCCTTTTATCTTGAATTTTTAACATTCTCTGTCCAGAGTTTGCCTCCATACCAAGTGGTCACCTTACACACAAACAAACTTTTTTTTTTTAGCCGTTTTAGTGTCATTTGACATTGAATTCTTTCAAAATTGCAAAGTGGATACAAAAATAAAGGCCTGTGTCCTGGTTACTATAAGCTATGTGAGTATGTGTTATCTGTGTGTCATTTCAAAAAGACAATTAGCAGAAAACTATTCACAACTTCTACAATGAAAAGAGCCTTATTACAATCCTGCAGGAATATGGAGTGATGTTCATTGTAAATTCCGAAGGATGAGGTATTTACCTTTAATCGAATGAGTAAGCTGCTCATTCATGGCATCGGTGGGACCTGCAGTTTACATTTTTGAATCCTGGATGGGCAAACTCAGCCCTTCATTTTTTCAAGTTGAACCAGTCAGTAGCATTGTATGTTCCGTTAGAAATACATATTAATTGCAGATGTATGGAAAGGACTACATGGTGGTGTGAAAGTACCAGAGTCGTACTGAGACAAAAGATAGGCCTGTGCACCAAAATAAAAGTGACCCCCATTGGAGAACCAGACAGCTAAAAGTGTGGCCTGCATTTGCAAATCACGTTAGTTTCGAACTTATAAAGACATGCTTTATGGGTATTTTGCAAGAAATGGGAGACTGCATGCACTTGTGCTTGCTACACACAATGTTTGTGGCCGTATCAGGGAAATGGGCACTAGAAATCAGCCCACCAGGTCATAAAACATACCCACAAACTGCTAAAAAAAAACTGGCCCATGAACTGATCTTCCAGATCAGACCATCGGGCACTGCCTGATTGCTCTATAGGCCAGTCCGACCCTGAAAAGTACTTTTTAGAAACAAGTTATTAACACTGCCATTCACTGGTTACAAACATGAATATCATTGAGACTGGGGCACTACTAACTACTGAGGCTGGGATAAGAAAGCACTGAGAAATGACACTGCAACAGGGAGACACTGGCACAAGAATATGAAGTCACAGACTGGGAATGTAAAAGACTGTCTCTGAGTCAGGTAGGTCAAATTGACTACAAACTACATCCACATCGGCATCATTTGGTCTCTTTATACAAGGGCATCTACTCAATACATTCACAAAACATATGACTATGATAAATAAATATCCTATCGCACAGATAGGGTAGGTAGAAGCAGTCGCGGCTCCTGGAGGGAGTGCTACGGGGCGGTGGGGCAGGGCGGGGAGGGGCAGGGTGAGGGGTAGTAAACACCGGCATACGGCCGAACGGACCTAAGTACATAAATAAATAAATAAAACAAATTACATTGCGCGCGCTGCAACCCCAAATGGCGATGTGGCGCATGCAATGTAATTCGTTTTATTTATTTATTTATGTACTTAACTCCGTTCGGCCGTATGCTGGAGTTTACTACCCCCCACCCTGCCCCTCCCCTGCCCCGCCCCACCGCCTCTCAGCACTCCCTCCAGGAGCCGCGACTGGGTAGAAGGATAACATGAATATATCATTTTCCTGTCCTAGTACATGTACATACCACAATGGTATAGCCAATCATATGAAATCAAAAGAAATGAATAGATTATCTCAGAATACAGAAGCTCCTACTGAAAACGACCATGTGGTTTAAAAGGTGTGCTTCGTCATACAGTCATGCATTCAGAATAATAATACATTTGAACGGGCTTAGCCTTGAAGGGATCACTTGATATTACAAGTACTAGGGATCTTGCAAGGAACTAATACAGTTACCTAGGAGGAATCCTAGGTTGGTGGGTTCCTCTGTTAAGGTTAAAAAGAGAGCTGATACATAGAGATAATAATTACTGCAGCATCATAAGTCTGTGTATCTACATGTTACAGTCGATTTTAGTTGCCTGTCAGAGTCATACAACCTTTGTCAGGACCAAAGATTCCTGACTAATATACATTAAAAAATACGTTGTGTATGTCACTGTTGAACTTGGCCCTCTCTGCGGGGTCATCCCCAACATTTTTGCCTTCACCCCTCCTGTGTTCTGAATTTCTTTCTTATTGGCCTTATGACCCTCTTCATTCACTACTGTTAACCAGTACTAAAGTGCTTATACTCACTCCCGAAAACATGGTAAACCTAGCTTATGCCTGATTGGCATATTTAATTTATTTATAAGTCCTTAGAAAAGTGTTATACCATATATCCAGGGCTGGCAAATTAAATGCTACCAGTGGGCCTGCAGCGTTTATTCTGTCACCCACTTTAGTAGTCCTCAAAACATGTCAGTACAACCTGTATGCAGTTTTAAACTGCCATTTCGACTTGGCAAAATAAACCTCTTGCCAGGCCTAAAAAAACCTTTCTGTTACATATAAGTCACCCCAAGTAGGTCATAAACACCCCACAGGGCAGGGTGCACTGTATTTAAAAGGTTGGACATGTGCTTTTAAATTTTACATGTCCTGGTAGTGAAAACCTCACAAATACATTTTTCACTACTGTGAGGTCTACCTCTCCCATAGGATAACATTGGATAACCTGATTACATTTTATTATTGTTAACTATTGTTTGAGAGCTGGTAGAAATGTCATGTTTGATGTCTAAGGAATTGTAATTTAAAATCCTCTTCAATTGTCGGATTTTAAGTAACAATTCTGAAAATACCACTTTTAGAAAGTTGCCCTTTTCTTGTCCTAGCCATTTGGTACCTAAAGCCTGTTCCCTGGGTCATGACTAGGTGTAGTTAGCAGCTGGCCTTTGTCTATTCCTCCCAGACAGTCACACAATAGAGGGAATGGGTGTTGGCAGGATGAGCCATCCAAGCAGTGTGGGGGTGAAGCTGTGCACAGCCCTACGTGCACTTCAAAGGCCCTCCCTCAGCTGAGAAAGAGATTTTTACAAATAATAAGAAAATAACATAGTTTAAAACAAATGTGAGGAATTAATGTGTAAGCTTGGATGAAAATTATGTGTTCAGAATGCATAAAAACTGTAAGCTATCCTATTTACTGGTACTGACCTCAAATGACTAAAGCAACACTGCTTGAAAAACAAGTTGAAATAGAAAAAACTAAAGACGTATAAAAGGTTTGACTCAACCTTACCATGAACATACTCTTTTATAATAAATAATAAGTTGCTTATATGGTTTCAAGTATTTCTAAAAAAAAAATTCTATATACTCAAAGGCCGCCACTGACATGATTAATGTTTGTCATTTAATGGGGTATTGAAGAGTACATACTTTGAAATGCAGAATTTAAAACGTGACCTTGACTTTCTAACATTCCTGTTTTCCCAATCAATGGTGATTCTGCAAATGTTTTCTTTTCATTAATACAGATGTTTCAACTTCTACTTAGACCATTGTTTAGAAACTTGATATTAGAAGGTTAAGGATGTAGTAAATATATGGGAAAGTAGGCCTGAATGAGGCTAATCCACATGAACACATAATTGTTGCAATTTAGTTGCACACGTAGCATCGCTGGCTGTGGACTATTGTATTCATGTGAGAAGACGAGGAGTGATCCTGTTCCAAGGAGAGCATCAGACGCTAATTAGCTGATGGGAGACAAGAAGAGCAAAATGTTGCAAAAGCTTGGCGAAATGTGTTATCTAAAATAGTGTGTGTTCCTAGAGTAGATTACCTCTTTCTTTTCCATTTGCCCAGTACCTTATTCCATGTTTCATTGAGACTCTAATGAGTTTCTTGAATCTTTCTTTATGGGAAGTTCTGCTTTGATATATTTTGAGGTGATTTTGATGCTAAAGCTTTGTGATTTTCTCACTCTCTCAAACCAGAACTCTTTATGGGTTCTGACTAACTCCATTTTTACCCGATTCTTAGAATAGGTATTCTTTCCTTTAAGGAACGTGCTTTAATGCATTTATTATGTGAGATGATTTTATATTTCTGTCATGTGTTGGCTATTGAGATTAATCTGAATTTAACTTATCATTTTCAATAAAGATGATCTAAACAGACATTTATTAATAAAACCTTTTAACTCATACCTAAATGTCATTATTGACTGAAAATAGATTAGTTACTGTGATTATTATTAAATGTGATGTACAGCTCTCCTTTTCTATAAAACAACAGCAAATATCCATTGCCTCAGATATCCAGAGCGGGAATTAGCCCATGTGATGGTAAACCGAGATGCTTTACAAATTGTGAACTGATTCTAGCTCCAGCACAGCTTTCACTCAAAGAACTTCACACTAGCCTATTGTGTCCCCAGACAGACTGGGACCAAGGCAGGGAGGCAGAAAATTCCAGACCCTTCTGTGAGAGGAAAACTCCAGAAGTTTCTTCCACTTCAAAGTTGGCAGCTGGCATCAGGAATATAAATAGGACCCTCAGACCCACTCTTCAGTTCACTTCTGCACCTGTGGAAGAACACTCAAAGGACCGTCCTGCTGCCTGTGGTCTGCTGTGTACTTCAGAAGACTGCCCTGCTGCACCAAGAGGACAGCCCTGCTGCCTGGAGCCCGCCCTGTGCCTTCAGAGGGCTGCTCTGCTGCTTGAGACCTGCTTTACTGCTTGATCCCAAGACTTCCAGAGCGATTCCAATGGTTATTTGGCTGGCCTCCTGATCAAAGACTCAGGGACAGAAAAGGCTCCAACCATCTTCACCCTGCACCTGGACCCAGCCAAGTGGTGCTCCTCTAATCTTGGACCCATGGACGTGGTGCTAAAGGTGCCCAGATAGCCCACATCGAAAACTTGGGACTTAGAAAATGTTCTGCCAAAAAGTGCTGTGAACACCGAGAGGAGATTGGGACCTACCTGCTAGCCGATCCAGTCAAGGTGCATTGCCGGTCTGCCTAACTTCGGGGTAGCCCCTGCTAAATTTTATTCTCCACAGCAGAAAATCCTGTTCAGCGACTCCTCGCAGAAGGGATTTCCGGCATCATTGAGCCTTCGTCAGCTACGACCTGCAGCTATGTTCTGCAGGAGATTTTCAACTTCCATAAAAGAGACTAAGTCCGAACATAGAAATCTTCTCTGCAGCTTTGTGCAGCGGTGCCCCAATGACAACACCTCCTCCTCGGACACCATTAGCTGCCTTGCCCTGCTGAACTTTAACTTCACAGACATTTTTAATGAAAAATTCTTCTAAGTCCAAGGGTAAGTGGAGGCTGGACCCAATCCAGTTATGTATCTGAACCGCACTCCTTTGCGGTCGGCCATAACTTTCAACTTTGCCTCAGTCTGGTGTGCCTAGATGTCCGCATTTGGCGATTTGATCTTTTAGGTGCTAGTTTACACTTTAAACTTTAAAAATTCATAACTCCAGTTTGACTGATTGGATTTTTGTTGTTTTGGTGCAATAATTTATTAGAATTTACTATTTTTTTCTAAATTAGTGTGGGATTTTTCTTCTGTAATGTTTTCACATTATTACTGTTTAAGTGCAGTATAGATACTGTTGGACTTGTCCCTTTTTGCAGGGTCATCCCTGAACTTTTTGCCTTCCTCCTAGTCTTTTTTCTGATATGGTGTTGGTGGTTTTAGGACTCTGGGCACTTTAGCACTGCTGTCCAGTGTAAAGTGCGTGTGCTCTCTGTGGTGAACATGGTAAGATTGGTCTACACCTGTTTGGTGTATTTAATATACCTGTCAGTCCCCAGTAATGTGGTATTTAATATACCCGGGGCCAGTAGATTAAATTCTACTGGTGGGCTTGCAGCACTGATTGCGCCACCCACCAAGGTAGCCCTTCAAACCTGTCTCAGGCCTCTGCCATTGCAGGGCCTGTGCGCGCAGTGTTACTGCCGCTGTGACGTGACACCTAAAGTATGTGCCACGTCTGTGACCCCCCTTTTACTGCATGTCAGTCACCCCTAAGGTAGGCTCTAGCTAGCCCTATGGGCAGGGTGCATTGTAGGTAAAAGGTAGGACATGTACCTTAAGTGCGTGACATGTCCTGGTAGTGAAAAACAGCCATTTTTGCTTCTCACTGCTGTGAGGTTGCCCTCTCATAGGAATGCATTGGGGATTCCCTGATAAGTGTTTCAGTGGTAATTCCTGATATGAGAGGAGCAGCGTGGTCAAGTTTGGTATGTTTGGAATAGTAATAATAAATGCTGTGTAATGGTGTGCGCAGATTTATTATCACTATTTTAGAAATGCCACTTTTAGAAGTTGGCATTTCTGTGTGCTATGTGTCTGCCTGCCTGATGTGTATTGCATGTCTGGCTCTGGAGTGACAGGGGCTGCTGAGGTGTTTGGCTCCAGGGAGGGCAGAGTGATTCAGCGCTAGGCTGAATAGGGCGATCTGCATTTGGAGTAGTGGGAGTAGTAGTCCCCTGACCCTGAGTAGGTCTGTGCCTGCCTAGATGAATGCTGGCTCCGCCCCCCTGTGGTGTGTCTGATGACAGAGCCCAATCTCACAAAGGAGGGTGGAAGCCTGGTAAACAGAGTGCTTCAACACCCCCCCAGAACCAGTTGGAACTGGTTCTCCAAGCCCTGTGCCTGGGCAGAACAAAGGGAAACCTGGTATAAATATTGGAGCTGTGACCCCATGTAAAGTGTGCTGTTCTTGGGTGGTGCTGTACCTGCTGGGCTCCAGGAGGTACCGCCACGAGGGACTGCCCCTCTGCTGGAGGGCCCTGTGAGCTGGCCTGCCTGGGCCCAGCTTTGCCTTTTGAAACTCCTGGATTCCAGTGCCTCGTGAGCGCTACATCTTTACTGCCTGAGCCCAAGGAGTGGGGCTCCAACTTTGCCTGGGCAGGAGCGCTCTTGACGGTGACAGCGCTAGTAGCCTACCCAGGGAAGGGTAGTGGGTGCCTGTCATGAGCCCATGGAGTGGGCTCCATCTGCCAAATTGCGGCGGGCACCGTGGCGGGAAAAAGGGCAAAATCGGCGGAGACCTTGCTCCGCAATTCCCTGTGAAACCGAAGCAGGCGGAAGTCAGGCAGAGCCTGACTGTGGGCAGGGTCGGCTGGCAGGAGACCCAGAGTCTCGAGGGCTCTTCCTGCCCCCAAGAGGAAGTCCGGCGTCATTGCGCCTGGTTGTGAGCAGGGTTGGCCCAAGGAAGCCGAGAGAAGGCAGGAGGTCCGACGTGCTGGTTCCTGGTGTGGGCGGATCCCCGCATAGCCACACCGGAAGACGGAGCCTCGCAGGCTCACCGTACCAGGGAAGAAGAAGACCGGAGCCTCGCGGGCTTCCCCCCGTGACCGCATCCTGACCGAGTGGCATGAGAAGAAGAAGCTCCGGTGAGTGGGGGCTACGAGGCACGTTGTGAGTGCCTGGGGGACACAAGGGCACTTCTGTTCCCGACCGCACTGGCTGGGGGCCCGGCCACAATCTTTGGCGGAAATCGAACCCGGAGGGTGCTGGGCACTATGGGTGCCTATTTGGGGCAAGAAAGGCACTGTGGGTGCTGAGTGCAGGTTCAAGGAGGAGCCCGGTGAGCGGGGCTCTCCCAGGCACGGTTGGTGCCAAAGCGAATCTTCACAGCTGCGCCGCCAGAGAGCGGGCAGCTGCAACGTGGGGGCAATTTGGTATTTAGAAGTCCCGGATTGGGGCTTCCAAGGCACAGTTGGTGCCAGTGCTTTCTTTTCCTTTCCCAGCTGCACCGCAGGAGCACGGGCAGCTGCAACGTGGGGGACAGTTCCTTTTATGATAAGGAAGGGTTGAGATGCACCCCCCGCCCCCCAGTGCATGACGCACATCTTTTCTGCTGCTTTGGCAGCCAGAGGGCTACTTGGGAGGTCCTACAAATGCGAGCACTGACATTTGGGACAGAGGGCATTTGGGCCCCAGAGAAGGCCAGTTGGCCTGGGGTCATGTGGTGTCCTGGTGTGGCGTAAGGCCCCCAGGAGATGTGCACACCTTCCTAGTGTTACTGGGGTGCACCGCTGGTTATTAGGATGTATGCATAAGGTGATGCGTAATGCAAATGTCATGCTATGATGTTTAGGCCTAATGAGATTGCATAATGTGTTTATGCCTAATGTGATAATGCTGAGTTCATTATTTTACCAGTAGTTACTGGTTGTGTTATTACTTGTGCTTTCTAATGGTTCTGACCGTGGCCCGATTGGCCCGGTCATGTATATAATCCCCTGTGAATATCTACCTGGTGCCAGTTGCCACAGTGTATGTTTGTGATTAGGATTCTAATGTGTTTATGATAATACAAAGGCTATTTTTGAGATACCCTTGTGTGGAGTTTCTTTTGTAGTGTGCCTTTGCACATTGCCTCTGGGATAAGCCTGCCTGCTCGTACCAAGCTACCAAGGGGGTGAGCAGGGGTTATCTTCAGCGTGTAACTCCCTTGCCCTGACTAGAGTGGTGGTTTCTGCCTGGCTTAGGCGCATGCCCTAGCCAACCAGAAATCCCATTTCTAACAGATACTTTATGCATTGCCCCTATATATAGCCTGACTGCTTTTGTGCCCAAGTTACCAAAAGGTTAAGCACAGGTTAATTTGGGGACTAGGCAAAATATCGGAGAATAAATATCATGTGTACAAAATATTGTGTCAAGAATATCGAGTGCAAAAATATTGTGAAGGCAAGTTTCTATAGGTAAGCAAAGTTTTACTATATATAACTCCACATATATGTACCTTGATGATATATATCTTCAAGGTATGCAGATATGGAGTTAAGAATAGTAAATCTATGCTTTCCTATTTGCACTTACCTTCTCGATATTATGGTTTTCTGTATTTTTGACACAATATTCTGTCTACACAATAATTCTTTTTCCGATTTCTATCAGTAAGTTGGTTAATTTGGTGACTTTTTGTGGTTTACCCTAACAAGGATAGTGGCTATTGCTTGGGTGGGATTTCACGCCCTAAAATTAACATCCCAATTTCTCACAGTCACTGTTGTGGAGAAACACTTATAACATGCATACACTAATGCATACAGAAGTTCTCTGGGTAGAGTAAATCAGGGTTTTATCTGTATACATAGGGGGTTCAGACACAGAGAATGTATCTTGGTAGCGTGACGATGACATTCATATTGTAGATGAATCATGTAAGTGAAAGTGATGAACACCAAACCACATTAGGTGCTGAAACACTTGTGACAGATAAGACATGAATAAAAGACAAAACACAGATGGCGGACCGTCATGTAGTCTTATAGGTGTTATGGTAATTTATCCATGTTAAAGGAACATTTTAAAACATAGACAGACAAAGACTTTGACATTGTAAGAAGCTGACACTGAAATTGAGAAGACATTGAGAAAATAGAAACACATACACTTCGACAGATGGGCAAAGAAATTGGTACAGAATGACAGCTGACTGGGACAGAGAGAGAAAAGAGGGTCAAAAGTGCGGTCATGGAGATTCCAGTTTTGACAGTGGAAAAAGAAGACCCATAAACTGGCAACAGCACGCTCCTGCGTTCTGTGTTCCCCTGTACACAGCTGTGATATTAAGAGCTCGTATATGCTTTTTCATGTTTGCATACTCTTTGGGGGAGATTTACCATATCTCCATGCAACGCAGCGCAGCCCCCCTGTGAGGATGTGCTGTGTTAGGCGACAGGGAAGGAGCAGGAAAGCGTCATATTTTCAAAGATATGGCTCTCTCCTCCCTTTTCCCTTGTGCCGGCGCTTATTAAAGCTGCCATGCACCACCCACACACCTTAGCACCATAGCGCTAGGGGGTGTGTGTGTGTGTGAGTCCAGCATAGGTTTTGTACAGGAAGGAGACCCTTCCTGTACAAAATACTATGCCTAGACACGAGGGAAAACTTTTCCCATTTTGTATGCGTGCTGCACAGTGCAGCACACATGCATTGTCAGGAAAGGAAGGAGAAATGAAAGCATTTCTCCTTCCCTGCGCCTAGTTTAAAAGGGCGCAGTTTTCTCATGCTAAACCCAATTTACTGTTTTTCGTAAATTGGGTTTCGCGTGAGAAACCTTGGGTGGTTGCATAGGAATGCCCATGCACCACCCTTGGCACGCCCCCATGGCGCTAAGTAATGCGAAGCAGCACTATGCACTGCTTCGCATTACTTTTACGTTATTTCCAGCGCTAAACAAGTTTAGCTTTGGAAAGTAAATTAGGAAAAAAAGATTTTACACTGTTTTGCATCACTTTTGTGATGCAAACATGGCGCAAAATCTTAGTAAATCTCCCCTTTGTTTCTTTTCATGATATTACTTCTGGTTCATTTCACTTGGATTTACTGGTACTGAACCTGGTTGATACACATTTCATAATCTCTATATATGGTTTCGTTGGTGAGGCTTACATTTGTATTTTTCTCGATTTCCAGTTTGGTGCCTGAAATGCTTCAACTACAATCAGCGCATTTCAAATGTATCCTCAAATATTCAATGCATTTCCACCAAATATTACACTTCAACACAAGGTTAGCACTTCATCTATGGGACACCTAAAGAGTTAAGGTGAAAAATTAGTGAAGCGCAAACGTTTTTGCTTTTAACACACCAAATCCACAATCAAGATATCTAGAAGATAAACAAAGAGTACACACACATAACAAAGAAAATACATGCTAAAGATAGCACGCTGTGCACAGGAGCATACAGCACATAGGAGGACGATGTGACTTGTGAATTTGTTTACATACAAACCTTAACCTTGGCCTGTGGGCTTGTCCTTGGATCACGTTTGAGTTCTCAACAATTATGTGAGGGACCAAATAGGCACAATCAAACCATCATGTAGTCAACAAGGGAGTGGACTACTGTCTACTTCATAGGCACCGACACTGGGATAGTGGAGGAACTTACACTTGGAAATGGACTTAGACTATGACATTGAGCCACAGATACTAAGGGGCCGATTCCGATCTCGGTCGGAGGCGCACCCAATACCATTCGGTCGGGAAAAAAGCCATGCGAAAGCCTGTTTCCCGACCGATCCGTACAGCACACCGAACGAGCAAGTACGATGCGCACAACAGCAAAAAATCCGGCCGAGCCGTACTCACCCAAACCAGGTCCTGTTCTCCGACCGAGGCGAATCCGGAAACGCCGAATCGAGTCTCACGGAAGGAAAAATGCAGCCCCGTCCGGCCGGACAAGTACGATGCGCTTTCCGTACGCGCCGAACCCGTCGCTACGCACGGCACGTCAAAGCATCATAAGCTCCGATTCGCGCCACAACACGATCCACGGCTACGAGACGAACACGGCAGCGACGAGGACGAGGCGAAGCGACGAGGACGAGGCGAAGCGACGAGGACGACGCGAAGCAACGAGAAGGACGAACGACACGAACCAACCATGAATCCCTTCGTCCCGATCATACCAATATTCTACATTTACTACCGGAACAGGCACGGACGCGTACGGCGCAGCAGGTAAGCCAGACACCAACCACAAAACACATACAACACGTACACGACACATCACACACACACACGGGGATGCTGAATATACTTATACCAGCAACAGCAGCACCATAGGGGCGGGATGCCCATCACCAATGCCACATATGCACACAGGGGCCTGAATGCGCACCACCACCCCTACCCAGGGGTGGCATGATGCCTACCACCACTACCACCCTCACCCAGAGGTGGCATGATGCCTACCACCACAACCACCCTCACCCAGGGGGGCAGGATGCCTACCACTACTACCACCCTCACCCAGGGGGGCAGGATGCCTACCACTACTACCACCCTTACACAGGGGGGCAGGATGCCTACCACTACTACCACCCTCACCCAGGGGGGCAGGATGCCTACCACTACTACCACCCTCACCCAGGGGGCTGGATGCCTACCACTACTACCACCCTCACCCAGGGGGGCAGGATGCCTACCACTACTACCACCCTTACCCAGGGGGCAGGATGCCTACCACCACCCTTAGCCAGGGGGGCAGGATGCCTACCACTACTACCACCCTCACCCAGGGGGGTTGGATGCCTACCACCACCCTTAGCCAGGGGGGGCAGGATGCCTACCACTACTACCACCCTTGCACAGGGGGGCAGGATGCCTACCACTACTACCACCCTTACCCAGGGGGCAGGATGCCTACCACCACCCTTAGCCAGGGGGGCAGGATGCCTACCACTACTACCACCATCACCCAGGGGGGCAGGATGCCTACCACTACTACCACCCTTACACAGGGGGCAGGATGCCTACCACTACTACCACCCTCACCCAGGGGGGCTGGATGCCTACCACTACTACCACCCTCACCCAGGGGGGCAGGATGCCTACCACCACCCTTAGCCAGGGGGGCACGATGCCTACCACTACTACCACCCTTACACAGGGGGGGCAGGATGCCTACCACTACTACCACCCTCACCCAGGGGGGGCTGGATGCCTACCACTACTACCACCCTCACCCAGGGGGGCAGGATGCCTACCACCACCCTTAGCCAGGGGGCAGGATGCCTACCACTACTACCACCCTTACACAGGGGGCAGGATGCCTACCACTACTACCACCCTCACCCAGAGGTGGCATGATGCCTACCACCACAACCACCCTCACCCAGGGGGGCAGGATGCCTACCACTACTACCACCCTTACCCAGGGGGGCAGGATGCCTACCACTACTACCACCCCCACTCATAGGATGGACAATGCATGACACAACCAGCACACCACAACCTAGGGAATGCAAGAAGGAGACATCTCCCCAACACCATGACAAGCGTGTGTAGACTGTGTCAAATGCCTACAACACCGAACATGACTTTGAACATACAATGTGACCCCCTAGCACATGTGCCACACATATATGTGTGTGGCACCCACAATGCAAGCAGGCCATGACCATTGTGGCAATGGGGTCCAAACCCCCATCATCACAGTGACCAAAATGTAAGTGTGGGGTCCATAGCTGAAGCACATTTTGAACATTGTGGCAATGGGGACCAAACCCCATCATCACAGTGACCAAAATGTAAGTGTGGGGTCCATAGCTGAAGCACATTTTGAACATTGTGGCAATGGGGTCCAAACCCCCATCATCACAGTGACCAAAAGGCAAGTGTTGACAAAGTAAGAGGTGCAACTGCCAAACTGCATGGATGATTCCTGGTCACAGAACAACAAACACATCAGTGGCAAAGTAGTGTATGTGTCCCATTGCAACATAAATTGGGGGAGCCAAATCCTGCAGTGCAAATAAGACATAACTTTGGCCATGTGCAGACAACCAACACCTATGGGGGCTGACACCGTCAACAATAATCAATGACACAATGACAGAAGTGACCATCCGAATGCAGACCCACATATTTGCACCAATGGGCACACACATGCAGATACCCTGTGGAGACTGCAGATGTGAGGCGAACAGATACCATACCATGGCAGCAATGGGACACACAATCAACAATTAGCAACAAATGAGGGCTCCCGTCCCATCAGCCTGGTCATGGAAGTGCCAACGGAATCATCAGCACAGATCCAACACACTTGTATAGCAATGTTGCACTGACAACACAGATGAGTCCTTCCCCATTGATGCCCAAACCTGCATGTTCACTGGAGATGGCCACACAGTCAGGGAAGTAGACGAATAGAACAATGGCAGGCACAACAGATGTGCAGGGGTGGAAGCCACAGATGTGAAGTTGCCAATCTAAGTAGGAAATCTCATTGCCAAATACTGAACACATGACACCCTCAGATGCTGCTATGGATGACATGGATACACCACAGGATAGGACCCATAACCCCTGGACCACATGGGTTCCTGCACAGTAACACTTCATTATCATGAGACCAAATATCACCATCACTGCAGCAAGGGCATTCTTAGCATCATCAACATCATGTACATCAGAAGCAAAAGCACTAGAGAACAGAAAGTTGCTTTATTCAGCATATGTGGCATTAAAAGTAGAAGTCCCGTAGAACATGAACAAAGGCCAATGGCCAGTCCATCAACAAAGTCACAAGTGGGTGACAGTGGCAGATGCCACCCTACACATGCCTGCACAAAACCAGGGACAATCCACTAGGAGGGGCAACCGGGGGGTAGGCCAGGCACCGCAGGGACAGGATCAGGGCTCACCAGGAGGAAGCAGGGAAGGGGTGGTGGGTGCTGGAGAGCCACTGACAACTGCAGTGGAGGTGTCTGACATGGTGTGTGCCGGCACAACTGGGGGCATGGCTCAGATGTTGTGGGTGCCGGCACGACTGCAGTGGACCCTGCAGATGGAGTGGACAGGTCCGCCACTGCAGTGCCCAAGTCAGACAGGGTGGTAGTGGACTCCACTGCAGTGCCTACCACCAGGGGAGGAGAATGGGGAACAGGCAAGGTGGGCTGGACAGAGGGGGAGGACACCCTCACCACATCAGTGGCACAGACAAGCGCAGCGGGGGTGTGGTGCCGGGAGAGCAAGTGGCAGGGGGAGAAGGCCGGAGCCTCTTGGGGATGGTATATCTGTGGGTGGGGGAACCTGGGGCAGGGTGTGGCGGGGGCACCTGTGGAGTGGGGGCCTGAGGGATGGAGGAAGGTGACCTGGTGCTTGAGCTGCAGGGCGGCGGCGGGGTCTTGCTCTTACCACTCCGGGGGACTTGCGGATGGGGGCCTCAGTCTGTCTGCGCCTGGGGGAGGGTGTCCGGGGGCGAGGGGCACTCTGCTCCGTGTGGGGGGGCTTCCTCTTCCCCCTGGATGCTGGGGCAGCTGGATCGGAGGGGAAGAGGCCGAGGTCACTGAGGAAGAGGCGCTGGGTCTTTGGCGTTGCAGGTGAGGCAAGGGAGGGTGCTTTGGAGGGAGAGGCAACTGAGGACTGCGCAGTGCCCGTGGATGCATGTGTGTGTACCAGGGCCCCATCCCCTGTGAGTCTGGTTTCAGTCCCCTGACTGTGCGTGCGTGTGCGTTTAGTTTGTGGTGTGTGTGTCTGTGTGCTGGATGTGTGTGTGCTGGTGTGTGCCTGTGCCGGTGTGTGTGTGCTTGGGACGGGCAATGTGCTGGGGAGTGTGGATGGAGCAGAGGCAGGAGGGGTGAGGGACTGTCTGAGGAGGGACACTGCTGCCATCAGGGAGGAGTCCATGGACCTGTTGCCCCTCTGTAGGTCAGACATGCCCGATGAGATGCCCTCCATGAACGACACCAGCTGAGTCAACAGTGCGGTGTGCGCATGGAGGACACTCAGCATGGCTGTCTGCCCTACATGGAGCTGGCGAAGGAGGTACACAGACTCCTCACTCAGGGCAGCAGGGGACACAGGGGCAGGGGTGCGGTGCCTGGGCCAAAGGAGACACGCTCCCGAACATGGGAGCCTCCACGGACCTGGGGAATGGGAGCCGATGGGAGGGCGGTGGTGGTGCTGGTGGTGGCGGGGACAGCAACACTAGCTGGGGTGTGGTGGCTGCTGACACCCGCCTCCACAAGGGAGTCATCCTCCGAGTTGCTCTGGTCCTCAGCTGAGGTGGATGGTGCTGAGGACTCCTCGGTGTGGCTCCCCTCGCCCTCCGTGCCACTGGGTCCCTCCGACCACTCCTCGGCTGCTGACCCAGTCTGGCTCTCTGGCTCCTCCTGGTCCGTGGAGCTGTCCCCTTCCGTGGCCGTGGATGTATCTGCAAATAATGGGGAAACAGACAGACATCAGTCACCTGCACCAAACGCACACACCACTGTGAGCACAGCACATCACAGAGCAAGCCCTGGCATCATTAGTTGTACATTGCTAAAAGTGCCCTAACTGAACAGGAGAAGCCAATTGTCAGTCTGATGCCAAGCATGGCACTCACATCCCACATGGCCTTGCACCCATCTGTCTGGTGTCTGTTGGATTGCAACACCCCAGTGTGGACACGTGCACCAAGTACACAGTAGTTGGACAGTGCAGAGGACACGGTGTGGACACATCACAGCTCTTGCCACTGAGTCAGTACAGGTTTCCGGATGAAAGGGATGCCCAGAGTCAAATAGGAAATGCATGTGATGCATACCAGCGACAGACACCATGATGCACCCATGTCCTGATAGCCAGCGCCACTATGGTGTGCATGTAGCACATGTCACTCCCCTGCAGGACCACAAATAAGTTGACACATGCCATGGCAGAGGCATGACTGTTAAGTCATACATCACTGTCTCAGTGATGTATGACTTGGCAGCCAGACAACAACACTATGCACTGTGTCACAATAGTAGGTCATGGGGAATGCAAGTCCTGGAGCTGCACAAGTGCACATGTACATCCCCCACACAACACATCATCTCAACCCTCATCTGTCCAGGTCACACCTATTGGACATATGGGAGACCTGTGACACTACCCTCTGAACCTGAGCCCCTCACAATTTGCTGTGAATGGGGAACAGCTGCCTGAACATCACATTCGCATACCCCAGTCTGCACGGGCAGCTGATCAAACACCTATGTGACACACAAGTATCGTCTCCTATGGTCACATCTCCAGGGGCATGCTGAGCCCCTACCAAGAAACACCACAGCAGTCCTGGCAACTAATCCACAGCACACTGACACAGAGGCAGACACCGGAGGGGTCAAATGACTGTGCACAATGTGTCAGCTGATACACGGGAGTGGGAGTACAGAGTGCATTGCATGGCCTGGAGTAGGCATGACTGTCCTGCTCCACATGAATGAGGGATGTGCCCTGGACAGTGGATAGCTGGCTATGTATGTGTGACACACGTAATCTGCACACTCCTGGGGCCCAAGCATTGTTTCCAACCGGTGCATGGGCATGTGCCACATACCCCAGGCACATGTGGTGGCTCAGCTCAGCAAGTGGACCGCATATCAAAGCAACACGCAGATCACATGTCCAAAACCAGGCGTTGTGTGAACAATGGACCCACCCATGATGCCCACAACAGAGTCAGGGAAACAGATGCTGTCCCCCACCTTTAGTGAAGCAAACTGCAAGGACACAGTCCCAAGTGACACAATTCCCTGACTGTAAGGGCCACACCTGGGTATCAGATGAGCAGTGGGCAGTGCACAATAGAGGGACATGGCTCCTGGACAACATGACTGCTGCACTGTGGCAGTTGAACCAGGCCAGAGGAGGGCACAAAGCATGTAATACAGAGTTCACAGTGCAGTCTTTGACTCACCCCCTCCTTGCTGCTGTCTGGCCTTCAGCTGCCCATCCAGGTCTGGAAAGACCACCGCCAGGATCTGGAGCATGTGGGGGTCAGGGTACGTGTTCCGCCCCTCCTGCGAGGAGGCGACAGCTTCAGCTGGACCCGTGCAATCCTCCGGGTCCAGCCCCGAAGGTCCTGCCACCTCTTCTGGCAGTTGCGGATCCGGCGCTTGTAGACCCCCACGGACCGGACAGCCCGGACGATGTCCTTCCAGAGTTCCTGCTTCCGATGGGCATTAACCTGTCAGGATGACAAAGTGAAAAGGCCATTACCACACATGCAACATATCCATGCATGACACAGTCGTATATACATGTCTCAATCACAGGGGCACATGATGTACACAGGCAGTGCAAAGCAGACCATGGACAGTTTGCCAGACGTCACTACATGGTATCATTGTATGGGAAGTAAAACCATGTTCAAATGCACTGTCACTGCACCATACCTGTCCAGTGCAAGTCACTACACACTATGGGGGGTGACAACTACTCAGTGAGCCTGCTAGCCAGTGGCGTGCAGACTCTCAGCCTTGCTAGTCAGAGAAAATGCACATTCAGAAAGGCAGTGCACAGAACACTCACCTGCTCCCCTGGTGTCCCATACAGCTTGCTGTACTGTGGAAGTAGGCTGTCCAGCAGGGCCTGGTTCTCTTCAAGGCTGAAGGCTGGGGCTCTCTCCACAGTACGTGCCATTGCAGGGTCCAGAGGGGCAGAGACAGCAGCAGTGCAGTGGCAGATGTCGTCTTGGAGCATGTAGTGCAGGCAAGTGGGCTCTCAGGGGAACAGCCAGCAATATATATGTGCTGGAGAGGCAGATACTGTCCCTTGTGTCCAAAGTGATAGGTCCAAGTCGTTTGCATCTTCTGAATCTGGCCAATCCATGGAATAGCAGCACCAAAACACGCCCACAGCATCCTTCAAATCTTCAACTTCATGACATACATGATTTTGCAACATTGTTGTGGGTGACCAACTGATTTTCCAGCAACCGACTCGTTCGAAATTCGAAAACGCGTCCGTTGCCAGGCAAGCCCATTGTCAATGGGTGCGCACCGATCGGTCCATTGCGGTACAACGCGCACAGGGGTACAACGCGTACCCGCACACATTGAAAGCAATGGGCCGGCCGGAGGCACCGATCGGTCCATTGCAGTTCAACGCGCACAGGGGTACAATGCGTACCCGCACACATTGAAAGCAATGGGCCGGCCGGAGGCACCGATCGGTCCATTGCAGTTCAACGCGCACAGGGGTACAACGCGTACCCGCACACATTGAAAGCAATGGGCCGGCCGGAGGCACCGATCGGTCCATTGCTGTTCAACGCATCACTGTACATGTGACTGGCATATGTCAGCATGCCTGTCTCAGATGGACATATGCCAGCCACAGATAGCTCCCAGGGAGTGAGGGGCACACCTACATCACGACAGCCTGTCCAAACCTTATCATAAGGCATGTAAGGCTGCATTTCCTATTGTGTGTATGTTGGTGTACATGTTGTCCTGTGGGTGTCACCTGTGGGCAGCCACCCCCAGGCTGTGCACGTGTTCATGGGGACAGGATCCTGGGTGTTACGTGTACGTGACCACTGTGATGTGCAACTGTTCATATCTGTGCATGTGCCATGGTCACATTTCACAGTGGTGTATGTGTATGTAATGTCACATACCCCGTGAGTCCCATGTGGGACGGTATGTTTGAGCCAGGGTGTCCCAGTGGCACAATAGTGATGGTCCTCCACAGTCTTTGTGCATGTAGTGTTTACAATGTCTCTGATTTCATGTGCACAATGGGAGACAGTCTCCACATCCACGTTGTGTGTGCATGGACTCTGATGTTGTGCGTGTGTGTCACAGACGTCCATGTCTGTCCTGCCGTGGCAAGTGGGGCCACTATCTGTGGGGGTCAAGGTTGTTTGGCTGTGGTGTATACATGATACTCCATGTAATGCCAGTGTCCATGTGGCATTACAGGGTCCCTGGAAATGTACCTGTCGTTGAGCTGTGGTGCCTGGGGCACATCTGTCCTCACATGTCACTGTGGGGGTTATTGTGACACGGCAGCAGGAGATGGGAACTGTGACACGGCCTCATGATATCCAATGGGCCAACCTGGGACAAATTGATGCCACCTGTAGGACCGTGTTGACAGATGTTGGCCATGTATGTACCATACATGTCCTTCCGGTACTGCACACTTCATGTAGTTGTGCCTCATAATGATGTATGTTGGGATCTTGAGTGTGTTCAATGCCGCATATGTGGGGTGACTGACAATCTTGCTTACTTCTCCTCTGCACTGCAGGGCTCCTGCTGTCCATCGGCCATTCCCAGACCTGGCAACGATGGTGGAACGGGACAGCATCCGACGGTACCGCTTCACCAGGCAGCTGATTGAGGATTTGGCAGTGCAGTTGCCCCCACATTTGCAGCCTGGCCGGACGTATCCTACAGCGCTGACCCCCAAGGTGAAGGTGATGGCAGCCCTACACTTCTTTGCCACTGGTACCTTCCAACATACTGTGGCGACTGCTGGTGGGATGTCACAGACCATGTTCAGCCGTGTGCTCCGCGATGTTTTGGCGGCAATGTTGCTCTTCCTGAACCGGTACATCTATTTCCCTAGACTGCGACGACTCACTGACGTGAAGAGTGACTTTTATGCCCTGGGGAGGATGCCGCATGTCATTGGCTCCATTGATGGGACACATGTGGCTTTGGTACCACCACAGGCCCAGGAGCAGGCCTACAGGAACCGCAAGCACTACCACTCGGTCAATGCACTGGTGGTGTGTCTTGCAGACATGACCATCACACACGTGTGTGCCCGTTTCCCTGGTTCAGCACACAATGCCTTTGTGATGAGGAGTAGTCGCATCCCCAGGATGATGGCACAGATGCAGAACCAGCGTGCCTGGCTTGTCGGTGTGTACTGACTTTGTGCCATTGTGTGTGATCTGATCTGTAGTATTCCGCCCACTTTTCCAAGTCAGCTAATGTGCACTTGTCTGTCCATAGGTGACTCGGGATACCCCAACATGCCGTGGTTGCTGACACCCCTCAGGAACCCTGTGACACCTGCCCAGATGCGCTACAATGAGGCACATGGTCGGACCAGAGGAGTGATTGAGCGGACCTTTGGTCTCCTGAAGAGCCGCTTCCGCTGCCTGGACAAGACCGGAGGGTCCCTCCCATATGCCCCTGCGAAAGTGTGCAAGATTATCATCGTCTGCTGCATGCTCCACAACCTGGCAGTGCGGAAGGAGTTGCCTCTCATCCAGGATGACAATGACCAACATCCGCCACCTGTGGAGGATCCTGGCCTGGACCACGATGCCAGTGACGATGATGATGATGATGATGGTGATGGTGATGTCCGCACACAGCTCATCACCAACTTCTTTAGCTGAATGTGAGTATCCTGAGGTGTCATGTCAATGATGTGAGTTGGCATGATGTGTGGGTGGTGCTCTGGTGCTGTTGGAGTGTGTCCATGGGCTACTTGACTGGATGTGTGTTGCGATGTGTGGTGACAGGTGGGCTGTATTCCCCAACAGTGTTGACATGCTAACTTGGTTCTGGGTGGGTATCTTGTAACATGTATTGTGCATGAGTTTTGCTGTTCTGTCCTGTACTCCATTGCTTTTGACTGTGTGTCATTTCTGTCCTTCACAGGGTACTTTCAGATTCGTTTGGTCAACTGAGTCCACCGACGACGTGATTGCACATCCAGGCTGGTAGCTGTTGTGTCCCTACAGGTGATGTGCGCCACACCCATGGACTTCCTTCCGTCTACAGTTGTTGACTGTGTGCCCGCTACCAGGTGGGGTTACCTTGCATCTGTAGTGGTTACGGCATGTTGCAACTGTGTAATAAACCTGTGCTTCACTTTGTGATGTGCGTTGTCTGTGGTCACACATTTGACTGCCATTTGCTTACTGCACCTGTGGGCTACTTGACTACAACTGGGAATGGGTGTGGTGTCTGTGCATTGCACCGTCTTCCCTGGCAACATCAGTGTAGGCAATGAGTCAGATGGCCTAGGTGTGTATGTGTCGTGTAGCCCTGGTGGTGTGTCTCCCTCATGTGTGTCATGTTGCCTGTACTCACATGCCTGTGTTGTCCTTGCTGTTGCAGTTCGCATACACAGTGTAATTTTGCAGTTCATCATCCCCATAACAGCACCCACGTTGGAATCACGACAGAGGCAAGTATGGTGTATTAGTGTGTTTATTGTGATACATTTGTGTTAATAGTGCATAGGATGGGTTGTGCTGTACATGAATCTTGCAATCCCAAGTTCCTAGGTGAATTGAAAGTCCGGGTAGACAGGATCCCCAGTATCGGGGCCACAGTTGTCTGACACATTGGTCCAACTTGTACTCCCCATGCAATGTGTGGGAGTAGTGTTGCCGTCAACAGGGTGAACAGTCTGTGCACAAAGGCGAACATCCAGAACAGGTTCAGGCTTCCTGGGAGTTGCGCTTGGCCATCGGCCTCTCACTTTTCCCTCCTCGGACGACCCCTCTTCTTGGGGGGGGCCCTCAAGTGCAGGCTGCTGCGGTGCAGGGGACTCTCCGCCAGAGTCCTCCTCCCTCCCTGTGGCAGTTGCAGTTTGTTCGGCACCAGATGTTGTTGGCACACAGGGAGGTGTGGACTGGTTGCTGTTCATCTGGCGGAGGCATTGTAAAATGTCCCTGTGCACCGCCGTCATCTCATGCAGTGCATCCCACTTGGACTCCACGCGGGACATGTGTGAGTCCACATGGGACATGTGTGACTCCACTTGGGACATGTGGGAGTCCAAGCGGGCATGATGGGCAGCCTGCTGCTGTTTAATGTCACTGAGGAGCCCCACTACCTGGCTGAGCTCTCCGGTGCTGGACTGGTACGCATCAGCTATGCGTACCAGTTGTGGGTCGTCATGCACACCAGCAACGTCTGCAAGCAGCGACCTCTGTCTCCCACCCCTCCCACCACCCCTGCTGACATTGCAGTGTGTGCAGTGGCACGCACAGATAACCCTGGTCCACCTTGGGGGTTGGTGGTGGTGGTGGTGTCCATGGCCCCAGGTTGGTCCAGGGTCACTGTGCTGGTGTTGCTCCTTATTCTGTCCATGTCGGCAGGGATGGTATTCGTGGTGACAGTCGTTGTAGGGGTGGGTGCAGGGGGTGCAGCTGGTGGTCCTGCTGGTGCTGCAGCTGGTGGTCCTGCTGGTGCTGCATGTTGACTTGCACCGGATGTGCCAGGTTGTTCTTCATCGTCCGAGGAGGACAGAGGCTGTACGACGCCAGTGAGCTCGGCATCCTCTTGAGCCTGGGACTGGGACTCCTCAGCGTCTGCTGCTGTGTCCCCATCATCACCTGTTTTTGGGAGACACAAACAATGTATGTCATGTTTCTGCAGGCATCAATGGTTGACACACATGACAGTTGTGACTGTGCCTCTGGGTGCGGGCCTGTACATTGCATTGTCCTAAGTCGTCACAGTCAGGGGTTGATATTGGTGTGGCACATTGTCCTGCATTATTTGGGCATTTCTATGTATTTTCTGGGGTGTGAACATGGTCTGCATTGCTTGTGTTTGGTTGACAGCCGGACCTCCTTCCCACCCACCCAGCCAGTCAGTTATCCCACCATGGAACGTGCTTGCGTTGCAGGGAGTGTAAGTTGTCTCTCAGGATGTCAGTCAGTGGTGTCCTGCTGTTTGTTGGTGCACAGTTGGCTGCAGGGCCTTGTGCTCCCCACAGCAGTAGCCAGTGTCAGCCATCTTGTGAGTCCTTCTCCACTCCCTGTGATGTGAGCATGGTTCAGGGTGGTGTTGATGGGACAGTTGTGGGGGTGAGCTATGTCTGTGACTACGACTCCCATCATGCCATTGCCTCCACCCCACTTGCCAGCATTCCCATACTTACTTGCTTTTGTGTGGAGTTCAGTGTGTGTGGGTGTGAGGGCAATGGCAAGATGGCTGACAGTGGTGTCCTGCTGTTGGTTGGTGTGCAGTACCCAGCATGCCCTTGTGCTCCCCACGACACAGCAACAGTGTCAGACATCTTTGATGGGCCTTTCCACTCTCTGTGGGATGTGCATGCGTGAGTGTGAGCTTGCTGGGCCATGTGGTGGGGGATGTAGGGCTGTGACTACGACTCCCATCATGCTATTGCCTCCTCCCCCTTCCCAGCATGCCCATGCTTCCTTCCTTTTGACTCTGCTTCCCTGTGGGTTGGGCTGGCTGTGCTGACAGGATGGCTGGGAGTGTTGTCCTGGCAGTTGTTTGGCTAAGAGTCCCAAGAGTGTCCCTGTGCTTCACACAACATAACCCAGGGTGGTGGTGCTTTGTGGGATCTTGTGTTAGGATGGAGGGCATTGCATTCTACCAGGTGGGTACTGTGGAGTTTGTGTTGGGGGGGTGTGAGGGGAGGTGCTGGTGACTATAGTCAGTGCTGCAAGTCCCCCTTCCCACCCAGCCAGCCAGATATCCCACCATGGAACGTGCTTGCATTGCAGGGAGTGGAAGTTGTCTCTCAGGATGTCAGTCAGTGGTGTCCTGCTGTTTGTTGGTGCACAGTTGGCAGCAGGGCCTTGTGCTCCCCACAGCAGTAGCCAGTGTCAGCCATCTTGTGAGTCCTTCTCCACTCCCTGTGATGTGAGCATGGTTCAGGGTGGTGTTGATGGGCCAGTTGTGAGGCTGAGCAATGTCTGTGACTACGACTCCCATCATGCTATTGCCTCCACCCCCTTCCCAGCATGCCCATGCTTCCTTCCTTTTGACTCTGCTTCCCTGTGGGGTGGGCTGGCTGTGCTGACAGGATGGCTGGGAGTGTTGTCCTGGCAGTTGTTTGGCTAAGAGTCCCAAGAGTGTCCCTGTGCTTCACACAACATAACCCAGGGTGGTGGTGCTTTGTGGGATCTTGTGTTAGGATGGAGGGCATTGCATTCTACCAGGTGGGTACTGTGGAGTTTGTGTTGGGGGTGTGAGGGGAGGTGCTGGTGATTATAGTCAGTGCTGCAAGTCCCCCTTCCCACCCAGCCAGCCAGATATCCCACCATGGAACGTGCTTGCATTGCAGGGAGTGGAAGTTGTCTCTCGGATGTCAGTCAGTGGTGTCCTGCTGTTTGTTGGTGCACAGTTGGCAGCAGGGCCTTGTGCTCCCCACAGCAGTAGCCAGTGTCAGCCATCTTGTGAGTCCTTCTCCACTCCCTGTGATGTGAGCATGGTTCAGGGTGGTGTTGATGGGCCAGTTGTGAGGCTGAGCAATGTCTGTGACTACGACTCCCATCATGCTATTGCCTCCACCCCCTTCCCAGCATGCCCATGCTTCCTTCCTTTTGACTCTGCTTCCCTGTGGGGTGGGCTGGCTGTGCTGACAGGATGGCTGGGAGTGTTGTCCTGGCAGTTGTTTGGCTAAGAGTCCCAAGAGTGTCCCTGTGCTTCACACAACATAACCCAGGGTGGTGGTTCTTTGTGGGATCTTGTGTTAGGATGGAGGGCATTGCATTCTACCAGGTGGGTACTGTGGAGTTTGTGTTGGGGGTGTGTGAGGGGAGGTGCTTGTGACTATGGTCAGTGCTGCAAGTCCCCCTTCCCACCCAGCCAGCCAGATATCCCACCATGGAACGTGCTTGCATTGCAGGGAGTGTAAGTTGTCTCTCAGGATGTCAGTCAGTGATGTCCTGCTGTTTGTTGGTGCACAGTTGCCAGCAGGGCCTTGTGCTCCCCACAGCAGTAGCCAGTGTCAGCCATCTTGTGAGTCCTTCTCCACTCCCTGTGATGTGCGCATGGTTCATGGTGGTGTTGATGGGACAGTTGTGGGGGGCAATATGTGTGACTGCGACTCCCATGATGCTATTGGCTACACTGACTTGGCCAGCATACACAGAATTCCTTCCTTTGAGTGGTCTTCACTGTGTGTTGGTGTTGTTGTGGTGGCTACATGTGTGGATGTGTTTGTTAGTTCTATTTGTGCCACTGCCTAGCTGTAGTTGTGGTTGTGTTTGTACATGTGTTGGCACAGTTGGATGTGACTTTTTTGATGGCATGTGTTGTGTTTATCTGACTGACATACACATTTTGGGATGATTCTGTTCTGGTTGCTGTGTAATTGCTATGAGTGCATGGTTTGACTCTCCCCTTGACAGTGATGTGTGTGTTTTGTGGCAGTATATTGTGTACATTTGTTGTGTACTCACCAGGCTCTGGGATGTCCTCTAGTCCATATACGCTCACTGGCGGAAGGATGGCCCGCACCTTCTCCTCCCAGGGCCTGAGGTATATTGGCTTGGCAGGAGGGCCACTGCCGGTGTGTTGGCTGTTGATGTAGTCTTTCTTCAGCATGTCCCGTACCCTCCTGCGCACGTCATACCACCTGTTCTGTATGTCCGTCTTTGTGCGCCGACATGGTGATTGGGCGTTCACCCTGTTGATGATCCTCTCCCACATCTTGGTTTTCTGCGACATGGGGGTCTGTTGGACCAGTGTGCCAAACAGCTGTGGCTCCACCCTGAGGATCTCGTCTACCATGACTTCCAATTCACTATCTAGGAACTTGGGATTCTTCTTGGGGGGCATGGTGATGGGTGGTGATGGTGGGTGATGTGTGTGTTGGTGTGCAGGTGAGGGTGTGTGAGTGTGTGTTTTGCTGGGTGTATGTGAGGTAGGTATTTGTTGGTGTGCTGATGGTGTGTGGCTTGTGTGAGGGATGAGCTGTGGGTGTGTGGTTGCTTTCTCCTGGGTGCTGGCAGTGGAATGGCATTTGCAAAGGCTCATGGTAGTGATTTGTGTCCTTTATATAGGTGGAGTTGTGGGTGTGTCTTTGTTCTCTGTCCCCACCCCCCAGTATTTATTGGCTTGGTAATTGCTTGTTTGGCCTTTTTTTGGGTGATTTTTCCTTTGTGCTGTTTGTGTATGTTGGAAACGTTCTTGTGACCGAGTCGGACCCTGCATTGGTCTCGTACGGTGTTCTCCGTTTCGTTCACGCTGTGTTTGTGCAGTTTTCTATGCTGCGTACGCGTCGGTCGCGGTGTATTGTGTTGCTTCGGCTCGGTTTTGTATTCGTGTCGGTCGTACGGCTTGTCCTCCGTCCGACTCGCTCGTGGTTTTCGCGCCTTGCATCGTACTTTGCGGTTTGGAGTTAGCGTGTACGTTTCGGTGGGATTTGTTCCGGGTGCGTGTCGTCGGTTGGATTCGCGTGTTTTTCCGGCCGGATTGCTGTTTTCCGTGCGGCTCGGTCTGTCGACTTGGTTTCGGTACGTGTCGGTCGGATTTTTCGCGCCTTGCATCGTACTTGGCGTGTCGGGCGCCACGGGTACGTGTCGGTAGGTATTTTTTCCGGATCCGAGTCGGTCGGTGCTTTTTCCGGCCCGAATCGGAATCGACCCCATAGATGTTGGTACAGGTTGGAACTTATACTCAAAGAGGCCACTTGAAATGTGGCAGGTGAAACATCTACCTAGAAGAGTGGAGACACTGGTGAAGAAACACGAAGAATCTGCAAATCATTCTAATGATTAAAAGAATGGGGTTTCTCTCTAGGTGGATGTCTTATTACACCGCACTTGTGACCCATACAATGTTTCCCAATATCTTGAATCAGTGCTTTAGATGTATGCAGCAGGATGAAGGGGACTGGCTCCACACTTTTGTCCTCTGCCCTAAACTGGCCTGCTTTTGGCAGGATGTATTCTCAACTCTCAGTGAATGTACACAGTTTTCGATTATGCCCAAGGCTTTGACAGTTCTATTTGGTGTATCCCCTGCTACTCGGAAACTCAATATGCACGTACAATATTTTCTATCCACTGCTTTATCTGTTGCTTGATCCTCGATACTCCAATACTGAAGGACCACCAATGTTCCTACAGTTAAGGGCTGGCTTGAGAAGCTTAAGAGAACCTCAGCCTTCGAGGAGGCATAAGTCAAGCAGATTGGTGCTTTAACGAGGTATACTATAACAAAGAACAGCGGTTCCTGCGGGCAATGTGTATCATATATAATAATAGTTATACTCAATGGTAATATTCGTGGGTAGAGATATGTCAAAAAGAGAATCATAATTACACACAATAAGACATTTTGAAATAATTTGCTATTCATGTGAGAATTTAAATTCAGTGAAAAAATTGGTTAAAAGAAGTGCTGGGGGCCCAAGTGAACATAGAACCTGGATTTCAAAAGTGACAATTTGTGACATAAAAATAGGTTTCAAAATATGCAAACAAACGACTATGAAACAAATATACAATGGTTATTGACAGCCTTCTAACGCAATAGTCGAGAGGCTGGAAGATGGTTTGTTTTTTGAGTGCGTGTCGACAGCGTTTCTACCCCACAATCAATAGGGGGTCTCATCAGGACCTAACAATAAGGGACACCTGAAGGATCAACAATAAACTGTCAGTGTGAGGTTGTGCACACCAATCAAAGAGAGTTGCTCAAATCAGTGCATAAGGAGCGGGGGTACACACATGGGGCCCAGTCGGGCACCCTGTGAAGGGAGATTGACAGTTCTAACGGCGTATTTGTAGATACAAACGTCTGCATTACGTAGGGATATATCACACATGTGGATCCGTGGTGTAAGTAACCATCCAAAGTGTCGAGACGAGAAGAAAAAACTCTTTCCTCAACCGGGTACGGGCCGCCTAAAATAGATGTGTCCCTTGACAGATGTCGAGGAGATCAGTTGAGAACCGCCGTAGTCGGCCTGCTGCGGTAGAATTAACAAGGTATACAGCTGTCTGGAAACCACTAGCCATATAGCTCAATAGAGCGTGTATATGATCTATTTTATGTCTGGTAGCGCACTGGTCGCAATATTACACAAAGGTAGTTGGGTACTTGGGTATGTACGTTAAGGCAAATAGGAAGGACATTTTGCACTCCTGCACTTTAATAACTCAAATGCTGCTTCAATGGCTTTAACTTCCTTGATATGGTCAAAGCTCGCCTGATTTATTTTCCTTGGTTAGCCCTGAATGCAACTTGAATTGGCGTTTATTTATGCATGTTGCACTTTTGATCTTTCATGCACTTTATTTGTACGTCAGTTGTTACTATGTGACCTGCCAAGGTAATCTGGGGGGAATGCATGTGTATTGCACTGACCTTATAAGCAGATTCCTTCCCTATGCTTAGTTGGGTTTTACAAACTCAGTCTTTTGGAAACACTTTTTTTCTGGTTATATTTGAGGGTGTTATGCTCCTTGCCTAGACATGCAATGTTTATGAATAATCTTACTTTTGTATAAGGTGAAATGGCTTTGCTATATGAGGACTGTCTTCTTTGATTATCATGTGGTTTCTGTCCAATGAATAAATAAATGTATTATAAAGATCTGGTCCCCTTGGCCTGGGCTTCATTCACTGGTCCGCCAAGTTACAAAATGCTCAGGGTAGGGTTCCGCAGGCCAGGGAGGGCTCCACTGCTTTGTTAGTGTGAAAAGTCCTGGTTGGGTCCCAGTCAGAACTCTGAGAAGCCCACTGTCACAGGCTTGAGGCCAAGCCCAGCTTCCAGCCTGCAGAGACCCTTCACACCTGGCTGGCCCCTCCAAGTGCACACAGACTCTTTAAAGAAGCATGGTGCAATCGGATGGCCGTCACATGTGTCAAGAGGAAGTGACCATCTCAATGACGGTGCATATTATTTGAAGGTCTTTAAGGTTGAATTTCCATCTGTGTCCTTGTGATGGGATTGTGATAGACCTTCATCAGTAATGTGTTCAAATAGTATCCACTGTCATCTCTAGGAAGAATCGCAAGGTTCTTGTGACTGTGCTCATCTATGAAATCTTCCACATTATGGTGTGTCTATGCAGACATCAATTATAGAAACCAACTTGAGGGACATAGTTTCTATATCTTTCTCTTAGATTTTGTCTGACCACTTGATTGGCATCCATGATGGCAATACCATGACGATGGGGTCATTTTGGCAGCATGCAGTGGAATATAGATGGAGATCTATATGCTGTATCTTTTGTATATCTTTGTAATAGCCACAATGGTATGTCTGTGGCTTCTTGAAAGCAAACAATTTTCAGTCAATGTCACCTCTAGTGAAGAGCAAGCCACTGACAGCAGATTTATCATTTGACATATTGGATTTCCTATGGTGGGGGTAAGTAACAAAGCATTGTAAGCCATATTGTGGTTTGAGTAGGTCAGTAAATTGCCAAACTGCCTCGCAGGTTGATAGTTGTGAAATTCAATGTGTGTCTCTGGTGACTCTTTAAAGGGGACATTTGACATACCATCTGTCTGCACATAATAAGCTTCAAGGTGAACCAGTCCCTGTCTGATCCTTCACCGGTCACCCTGGGGGTTCCACAGGGATCTGTTCTCTCACCCACTCTCTTCAAACTGTTCATGGAGCCTTTAACAGAAATCTTGAAATCATCCAGCATTCACTATCACATGTAGGCCGATGATACCCAACTGTACATGAAGGTCGCCTCCCCTGAGGACATCAGGTCCCTCAATTCAATCTTATTGAAAACACAAAGCTGGCTGACTCGGAACCACCTGAAGCTCAACGCTCTTAAAACTGAATTCCTCCTAATCGCACCACCCAAGCAGTCTCCAGTCATCGAAGAATGGATGAGTCAACTAACAGCTCTAAATTGCACGCCACACATCATTGATTCCACAAGCTCACTGGGAATAGTGCTAGACAAGAGTCTGAACATGTAGAAGCATATTAGTACACTCACCAAAGGAGCGAACTTCCAACTCAGCCTCTTAAGGAAAATTAAACCTTTCCTCCCTGCACATGACTTAAAGGTTGCGGTTCAAGCCCTAGTGATCTCTAAGCTTGAGTATGGGAGCGCAACCCTTTGTGGCCTTCCTAGAGCGAAGACAGCCCCTCTCAGGGCTACCCTCAACTCTGCTGCCAGGCTCGTAACTGGCTTGAAAAAATACAATCATATCACGCCTGAGCGGATATCCCTAAATTGGCTCCCTTTCGAAGCTAGGATTCAATTAAAAATTGCATGTATGGCACATAAAGCCATTCATTTCAATACCCCATTGTACCTCGCTCAAAGGTTGGAGCTCTCGGGTGGATCTAGATCATCAAGAAGTGGCAGCACATTACTGCTAAAACCACAAAAATTTAACAAAAAGAAAACTTACAATCGAGCCTTCTCAGGTATCGCCCCGAGGATTTGGAACGCCTTACCCCCTGAAGTCAGGTTGAATCCCTCTACTGCCCTTTTCAAAAAGGAAGTCAAATTGATACTGATGAAGAAACTCTCACCACTGTATCGG
This sequence comes from Calotriton arnoldi, assembly GCA_963921515.1. Lineage (NCBI taxonomy): Eukaryota > Metazoa > Chordata > Amphibia > Caudata > Salamandridae > Calotriton > Calotriton arnoldi. Next base: position 676,574 of record CAWUFW010002323.1, on the reverse strand, counting down.
TTCCTCAAAGTCGCTAGATGACACCCTGTCGGTCGGAGTATATGAAGTCTGTCTTGCCGATCTGTCGGTCCTCTATTACCTCTGCTCCATTCCGCTTGGTAATATGCTATGATACCCCTTGTGACCATGGGCGCAACATAGACTTTATGCCTATACTTCCTTTCTCAAGGAAGTATAAACGTTATGGACGAAGAAACTTCTGGCTGGAATCATTGTTTCCATTGCTCCCTAGGGCGCCTTGCTTTATGAGACTGTTATGTCTGTTTTTTGTTTGGCTGATCTGCTTTTTACCCCTGTATCATTCCATGACTTATTGTAAAGCGCTCTGATACCCCCGGTGGTCATGTTCGCGCTATAGAAAACTTTTAAAATAAAAAAATAAAATAAAATAATAGGTATATCTCTTGATAAGGTAAGTTTCATACAATCTCTCTGGATGCATTGCAGGTCAGTGAAGATTTGCAATTTTTTTGATTTGCTTTCATTTCTTCCATGTGTTTTACCAATGTCATCTTTTGGATTTTGAAGGACTCTGGCGGGAAATATTTCTGGGGCTTTGAGTTTTATTACCCATTTTCTACTTATTCAAACCCCATGATACCAAACACTCTTGAAATATGCATTACATTCTGAGATAGAGAAATACACAGAAGTGTGCTAGAGAAAAGGTTCACTTTCCTAGGGGCCCCTTGGGAGGGTGCAGGGCCATGCATTATAATGTCGCTGTGTTTCACTAAATTCCTGCCCTTGAGCAGTAAGGTGCCTGCTAAGGATACATTTCTATTTGATTCACTTCCTCTCAACATACGTTTACATCACAGGGTTCCATTACGTGATGTATTCACTCTTTGTTAGTCCTAAATGGGCTGCAGTGCGTGAGCATGCTGCAACTTCTCTTTTACTGGATTAGGAAAAGTAGGTGCGTGCATGGAGCAGGCTGCTCTTCTACTTCTTGTGGCGCACTTGCATTACTTCAGGCGTTTTGGTTTGCTTTTTCTTCATGTTATTTATTTGTTATATTTCCTGCCTAAAACCACATTATGTTGCTTTTACTAAATACCTTCATGTGATACATCCATCTGTCTTATGTTTCATAAATTAGGTGCTGTTAAGAGCATAAAGTTGGGGGATGCGTTGTTCAACATGCCTTAGAAAAAACTCCACTTTGTTATTTTTACATTTCTTATCCATGATTTTGATTGACATGTTTGTGGAATTGTGAATGGTCTTATATTTGCTCTATCGCTGTATTCACTTGCAGAGGTGGGCTGGGTCAAACCAACATGTCATTATTAATCAAACTTTACCTCCCATTTCTATTCGTTTTCCCATATTTACTACGGAAATCTTCACTGTCGTTACTTGAAAATTAAATTCTGGTGTTTTATCAGATTTGCTTCCCATTGCATTTGTTAATTAGTGTGCAATTTGGTAATATTTACCAATCTGATCTTCGAAAACAAAATCTGCAATCTTACGCTATTTATTTTTAGTTACAAACAGCTTTAGCTAATTGTCTGCCAGAGCTCATGTAATCAACACTCAAAGGCCACCCAGAGTAAACCATTGTTTGCCTACGATTGTAAGTCCTAGTTGGATGGTATTTTCCACATCATTCAATTACCCGGTGCATTCAATATTTCACCCTTCGTTAAACCTGCTGAAATTTAGTAGGGGCAAATGTATAGTATTTACCACACCATGCGGATTTTGGTGCAGTATGCAGCAAAATCTGCATAATATTCCCCAAAATTCCTAATAGGTGATATTTATCGCACCCTATAGCTAATGTTCTCAATGGTATGTGATTTATCTGGCACCATAAAAAGACCCTGGAGTCTAACAAATCCGAACTCAGGGTCAAAGAATGCTTGGATCCGCCTACTTGTTATTGATTAGTTTAGCTTAGCTCCTTCAAACATGGATTAACTAAAGTGGCTTTCTCATTTGGATTTGTCCACTGAATTTCGGTGCAGGTTTACATTAAGGAAGTTCGTCTCTATGCCCTCTACCTAGGTGGGCTGCTGGAGAGGGCATGCTCACCTTCTTTCTCCAGGAGCCTGCCAGTGCATTCTTCCTGTCTGGGACTCACATATATGATCCACTCCCTATTGCTCATCCTTCCATTTCTTCCTCTCTTTCTCACTCTTCTTCCAGATGCTGCACACCAGCATTTAGAATACTGAAGTGTGCACTGAAAAGTAGTGAATCTGAAGAGATCACTCACAACCTACATTCAATTAATAGGTTTTTTCCTAACTTTCCTGCATCAGTGTTTTCATGTGCAGAGGCGTGGGGTCTAGGTTTTTACTTGCCCACTGTGTCGCTGCAATGTTTATATTCTCCCACGGAGGTTTTACTTATTAATTCAGTATACAAATAATAACTAGATATCAAAAAGGATACATCCTAGGCCATTTTTCCATAAAAATGAACTCTCTAAAAACACTAGAAGGACAGATACTATTCTTCCGAAATAACAACAAACTGGTATAATTGATGTATGACTATATCCGGATGCACCCTTGTTTTTAGGTCTCGCCTTGGCAGCGCATGCGCTGCATGCGCTGTCTCAGCGAGACTTAAAGTAATCTGTATATTGTCTTCAACTCCGTGTAATTTCTCCTGCCCCTCGCGATTGGTTTAAGTCTGGCATTGCTGTTGTTTTCTTTATTTCTGTTGGCTGTTGGCCCTATGGTAACTTCCGTGTAGTCCCGAGGCAGCGGCGCCTAACTACAGTTTCGCTCCGCTCGCACTTAATTGCGTGCAGTGTGCCATCTGGTTGGGGACGTGGCCCTCTCCTCTCCCTCGTTCTGTGCGGCCGCTTGTTTATTTTTGCTTTGCATACCCGAGTGGGCTTGATGACTGCACAGCATTCCTTGACCCACCGGGTGCCGGTGCGATTCTCTTTGTTATTTTAATTGTAAAACAAAATACAGCTGTTGCCTCCTTCTCTCTCTTGAGCGGGAGAATGGAGGCTTTCGCGCTGCACCTAATACCAACGACACACAAAAACCTCTTTGAAGTCGGTGTACTCTTCCTTGGTCCAAGGCTTTTGTAAACAGCACCATCTTTTAGAAGGTTCCCTTCTGTAAACAGGTCTGTAATTATTGGTGTTATGTCGCCTGAATGCGTATTTTATCCACATTTTTGAAAGCCAATAAAGCTCGGATGTATTCCAAAACGGAGCCAAACCCTTTGTTAGGAACTTATGCAAAATCGTTTATCTATACATTTTATCGCGAATGAATCATGCCGCATGCTTTTATCAGTGTTATCTGGCGTGTTTGTTGGTTTGCTCAATTATATACATTTTGCCGCTTTGCAGATGTGCTCTATTGACTCCCCTTCCGCTTTTTCGATTTTGCTCGTCTTTTTTGTGCATTTTTATTGACATGACATTGTTTTTGGAAGGCGCCTGTTCTGTCCTCGGTCTCCCAACACCCTCCCGCTTTGCAGCTTGACTCCCTCCCCCCTCCCCTAAGTACTGCTTCACCTTTCCGGGTTTCAGGCGGTTGCTATGACACACCACGGCACTCTAGCAGCTCAGTTGCCTAGCTGCATGATAACAAGCAGGCTGTGCACACTACTAAAAAGCTGGTGGTCACTGACTAATTTGGACATTACGAAAATGCATACTGTCATAACTGAATGTCAGGGTACCGCACCTCGGGATATGTTATTGACTGCACTGACAATGTACATGTACGTTTTTACCAAATCTTAAAGAGTTTAGCTACTGAATTAAAAGTTATATTAGCTAATCTTAGCTGTAGCTTAAGGTTTGCAGTTCTCAAAGTGAGTTTCAAAACATGAAGCCTCCATCTCGGGAGGACGGGCAATGAATTGTACAAGCTTTATCGTCCTTTTGTTTTTTAGATCAATGGGTTAAAGTAATGTTTTGGAGTTTCTGTTGTGGCTTTATTAACGTGTTTTCTTCAAAACTTGTTGAACCCTAAATCACGTACCCGAATGTCCGACAGTGATATGTCAAATTTAAAACAATCTCTGCGTTTGTACGTAAATTTGGCCCTTCCTACCTAAAAGACCCAGCGAAGCGCAGCTTTTCTGACAGCTTTAGCAATAAACACTCAAACACTTTTGCTGGTGCACCCTGGAGATGCCTGCAGCAGTCTGCGCATGCTCGGGTGACTTCAACATACGGGCGATCTACTCAAGTGTTCTCTAAAGAAGCTCCACTCCACTCCTGAAACGCTTCAGACATCTCTTCGTTTGTTCGGATGTGAAACGTCACCGGAGTCCAAGAGAGTTTTTGTCCCATTATAATGCCCCGGACTAGCGTGAAATGACTCGCAGTAAATCTAAAGTAAACTGGTCATTCAGGTCTGAGTGGTATTCTCTCTGTCAGGGTAGCTCAGTGGCTGCATGCATTAACAAAACCCAATTACTAGTCATGTGGCACAATGTTCAAAGCATGTGAGCTTATTGTACATATTTTAAGCCATACCCTTTGATCGCCTACACCATGTCTCTTTAAAGGGATTCACTTTAGACCTCACCCCAGCTTTTCTCATTTCACTTAAAGCACTGCTCTCACGGCCTAGGATCCCTTATATCCTTTTTCCTCCCTTACTCTTCCGGACAACGCCTCCATGGCCATCTGACTCTCTGCAAGCAACAAAACAAAGCACGTAAAAAACATTGCCATTATTAACGCCAACAGCTCTAACTTTCACAAATGCGAGACCGAACTGTTACTGAACTGCGTCAAACCAGGTCTGAGGTGATAAATGCTCGCAGTCAGTGGTACCTCGGATGTTGATAGGGCACTTCATCCACCGGATACGACTTCTAAAGCACTCACTCCCTCCACTAAACACCACTATTTTTTTCTTGTGTGCCTTCACTTAAAACCTTTTGTACAGCCTACTTTCTACAGCCGGTGCTTATATTAAGAGAGGAGTTTGTGTTATGTCCATTTACCAAGATCGTCAGAAAGCCTCAGAGGTCACACGTGATCAATGTCTGTGCTGTCACAAGTGTCCACGTGCCAGGGCTCCTCACTGGTTCACTGTACGCTGAAGCCGGGAAAGAGAGGAGGGAGGAGTACTGTGGGAGGGAGAGTGCCGGGAAAAAGAGTGAGAGGAGGTGAGTGTAGCATGGAAAGAGATAAAAAACAGAAAAGAAGGGAGTGATAGAGGAAGAGAGGGAGGACGACTGGAAAGGGAGAGAAGTCGAGAAATGGGTGAGAGGAGGAGAAGGTCCGGAAATGGAGAGGGGACGGGGTCATAGTAAACAAGCATTTGCAATGTAATAGGTCTCGCATTTGCAACAGCTTAAGCTCTTGGCATTGTAAATGGCAATGCCTTTTATTTATCTGTTGGTTTTTAAAACATAAATAAAAGGCATTATCATTTACAATGCCAATAGCTTAAACTCTCACAAATGCGAGACCTATTGCATTGCAAATGCTTGTTTCTGCTTATCACGCTCAGGTTCCCTTATGGAATAAAAGGTAGGCCTATGTTTATGCACACGTAGGGTCTTCAGCATGGTACCTGGGAGTAACTTGCAGTTTGAGAGATTTTCTTTCCTCGAAGTCTGAGGTCCGAAACATACGTTTCCACAGTCGTCTTATTCATGTCCTTTCCCGTCATTCGTGCATTATTTCTGACATGCTCTCTAGTTTCCTCACAAGCCACGCAAGTCTATTACCCACAGGTTCTGTTATGAATCCGAAATAGGATTATTGACTTGTATTTCAAACTTTCGTAGTTATAGGCTCGAAACTGTCACTAACATTATGACATAAAAATGACAGATGTCAGAAGATCATTGTCTGGCTCACATTCATATGTGTGTAGCTGCAGCAAAGAGACCATAAACAAAAAATGGCAGGAAACATACGACTGCCATCAAAGTCCCCACTGGTGAATCCTTACCACGATCTTAGCTTCAAGCTTTCAATGCTTGCAGCATTCATGTTTTATTGGCAGCTAAGGTTGCTATGTACAATATACAAATGGAATCATTCAGAGAAGAACACTAGTAATGCAAGAGATGCTCAAGAAGTTATCCATTTTTCAAGATAGTGATCTAGGTAAAACATAATCTTAAAACAAAATCTTTTCAGACAAACATGTTTGACTATGGGTACACCCTCAACTCACCAGAAGTATACAAACAAGCAGAAATCATCAGCCAGACTCATCCTCAACCTCCCATACAGAACTCACGTCACACCACACTTCAGGGAGCTCCACTGGCCCCTGATACACAAACAGACTCATTTCCAATCCTCACACACACATTCAAGGCACAACACTACTTAGCCCCCACCTATCTGACAATCACACTTCCATCCACCAATCACCCAGTCACCTCCGCTCCACAGGACTCCAACTCGCATACATCCCATGCACACTCAGAACCAGATCAGGAGGACAGGCCTTCTCTTACATCGCTCCTACAGCATGGAACGACCTCCCCCTCTACATCAGAGCCTCCACCTTTCTTCTTGAAATCTGCTAGATGCTAAAGACCTGGCTTTTCAGTTAACCAACCCTAGGTAGGGCTAAACACACACCAGCTCAGTGCCAAGATACCAGTAGTGGCTGGCACCAGGAAATGTGGCTGGGCAGTGTGGGGGGGCAGCATGGGGGAAGGAAGGCCGCAGGGGGCAGCGCGAGGGGGCTGAGATAATAATTGTTTAAAACGTACCTGCCATTCTTCTGTTCGCTGGTCTTCTCCTCCTCTGGGCACAGTCTGAGTCTCTCAGCTTCCCCTGCAGCCAATCCCTATGCTGCTCTCACCATGAGAGCAGCATCGGGATTAGGCGGAGCGCACTGGTTTTACGCTCCATCGGCAGCTGGGAGCCTGTGCCTGCTGATCTCTCCACCCAGCAACATAGCTGGGTTGGAAAGATATCAGTGTGCATAATGGTTTGGCCGGCCTGAAACGGTTGGCCAAGCGGTTATGCACACTGACAGCAGGGCCCACCACTCCTCCTCCCCCTGCTGCAGTGCTGTGGCCCCGCCCCCAAGACTCAGCTGCAGGACAAAAAAAAATGTATCTGAATTTAGATCATTTTGTTTTTCGTTTACCTCTGCGGGCAGTGGGGGATGCTCCTCTGCCATATCGGAGGTGCTGTCGCTGCAGAATACACTGGTGGGAGGTATTCCACTGGACAAATACACATAGCATAAAAACATTTTGTTTTGAACAATACTAAAACTCATAATTCTACTCCTCAATATTATGTATCAAGGACTGGCAATTCGTCACAAACTCTGGACCAAAACCAGGCTGGCAATGTTTATTCCCATGTTCCTTGATTTAAAATATGATTCAAAACTGAATATGGTCTGAAACGTTTACTGATCTTGAGAAATCGGTATTTTTGTGCATGAGGTTTAATGGGCTGATCAGCTCGTTGGTTTGGAACCAAAGCAAGCGTATGAATACGTTTTCCTTTTAATCGGGGTACTGCAAAACCCTGATTAGACAGAGGTTATAAGAGAAAGGTGGAAGATGAAGTTAAAGTCAGGAAGAAGACCGGAGCTGTCTCAATAATTACTGCGGTCAAACTCCTTCACCTGTAAATTGCATCTTAACGAAACATATTTTCATGACCAGTCGAGCCTAGAGAAGGCAGCGTTGTGATATATGAGCCTCTCAATGAAAAGATCGAAAAACTCTAAAATGTCTCTTTCAAGCGCACGAGAATTTAGAGGTTTCATAAAATACCGGAGGCACACCTTAGTGTCTTACCTGCCCCTCGCCATCTACGTTGTGTATAAACCTGTAGCAGGTATATTTGTTTTAAACTGCGGATATCTGCTTTTCATGCTTATTGAGGTCGACGTAATAAATAAACCATGCATATCTGAAGGACTGAAAGCTTGGTTTCTTTTTTTACATTTGTCCTGAAGTCCACAGAATTCTCATCTTGTTAATGTTGCTGCCAGCATTTCTGCTTCTTTTCCTCTCATTAAACATACATTAGTACAGCCTATAGGTCTGGGCTTAGGAAGCTGGGTCCTCAAAGAGGGCACCGTCCGTTACATCATGCCACACTTTTAACGAGGTGCACTAGCTGCACGCAGGTTCAGTGCACCCTCTTGAATATAATGCAGTGCTCACAGGGTAGCTGCAAACAGGTGCCCACAGGGTAGCCTTCTCAGCATGACAATTTCAACAAAATATGGAAGAAAGTATGCACCAGGTACTAATCTATGTACATATGGTTGTTTTGCTTCAGAAGATAGGCTATCTGTAAAGTTCTTACCACAGTATGAAGGCTGTAGGTAGTATGATCTTTAGCACTGGTTATTCTAAGCGCATAGTATATATTTGGACAGGTTTTGCAAAGAGTGAACACAATTGTTAGTAGATACTTTTTAATACTCTGTGGTGTATTTCTCATGAAAGTTTCACTGTCTGCACACAGTGTGGTACAGAGTAAATTCTCTCCAGGGAGTAGGCATTGTTTACAGTACCCACTTTTTTACTCATATCAACTTCATTTCTAAATGACTGTGAGGGGTTTGATATAGATAAAGGCTGTCCATAGTAGGGCATTAGTTTTGTAGCAGATGTTGAGCATCTTGAAGAACTTGCTTTTCTCTTTGCTAGTTGTGTACAGATTGAATACTGTGAGCAGTAAGCGTTTCCCAGATATCTGTGATTGATTGTTAATGTGAACTAGGCTACCCATGAATTGTACGGTATAGGGTCAATATGCATATAACACAAACGTGCTACACCTAAGGGAGTTGTATCTGTGATGGCATTAGTGATGCTTCATATTATTTAGAGCTATTTTGTACTCACTTTCAGACCTGTAATGCCATACTTGTTTCTAGAGTAATGTGTTCAAAAGAAGTTTGGATGATGTAATCAGTGATGTAATTAATGATCTAATTTGAGATGTCATCAGTGATGTAATAAACAATGTCATGGAACATGTCATAAGTGATGTAATATGTGAGGTTATAAGGACTATATGGCGGTGCGCAAGTTATAGTTAGCTCTGATGCGGGCAGGGAAACAAATCTGAATATTGCAACTACCTGCAGGGAGCAGCATTTCTAGCTGCTCCATGCAGGTGGGAGCAATGCAGGCTCCCGCTGGATGTGGGGACACAGCTGGGGCTCTGAAGAGCTGCAGGGCTCACCCAGTGGCCCCTAACAAGGAGATGGTGGGTGCCCTGGGTGGGCACCAGTGCACCCACTAGATTAGGGAAGTGCGGGGGTCACATGGCCACCCTCCCCCTTCAGTAATTGGCCGGACCCTGAGAGATGGGGGTCCCTGGGGCAAATATCGGCCCAGGGAAGGGGCCTACATGCCCCAATCCCCATTTGCAAAAGGTGCTGGGCCCTGGGAGATGGGGTCCCTAGGGCCAAAATTAGCCCAGGAAGGGGCAATGAGTGCCCCGCTCCCAGTTTAAAATATATTCCCAGGCCCCAGGTGATGGGGTTGCTGGGGCAGAAATCTGACCGGGGAGGGGGGTGCATGTCCCCTCCCCCATAATTACAGCGGTGGGCCCCAGGGGGGCAAAAACAGCCTGTGGAGTGAGGCACGTACCCCTGCCCCTAAAAAATAATGTGCCAAGCCCCGGGGAATGGATTCACGTATGGTAATTAAATATTACTTTATATTTAAAAAACCCCAGAAATTCACAGAAAAAAACAAAGGTTAGAGGGATGTTATAGTTAGGAAATAGTATTAAAAAAACATAGAAATTCACTGAAAAAACAGTAGATTACAGGGACATTATAGTTAGGAAATAGAATTTAAAAAACCTTAGAAATTCACCAAAAAAACATTACAGGGACGTTATAGTTAGGCTCAGCTTTTACACACATAAAGCCATAGAAATTCAGCGGTTATAGATAAAGTTATATCAAGTTACCATAACTCATGCCATACGGTAACTATAACTCCTGCCCACGCCATGCACTGCTAATTGTCCCACATATTCCAACAATCATGACATGTTCTATGACATCATTGATAATATCACTGCAACATGTTCTGTAAAATTATTGATGAGAAAACATGTGCATATTGAGGGCGTGAGTTATAGTTACCTTTGGGCACAAGTTATAGTTACTTAAGATATCTATAACTATAACTGCTGAATTTCAATTTTTTTGTTTGTAAAATCTGAATCTAATTATAATGTTGCTGTAACCTTTGTTTTTTAGTGAATATATATATTGGTATATTCATAGATCGATGGATGATAGATAGATAGATAGATAGATGGATGGATAGATAGATAGATAGATAGATAGATAGATAGATGGATGGATGGATGGATGGATGGATGGATAGATAGATAGATAGATAGATAGATAGATAGATAGATAGATAGATAGATAGATAGATAGATAGATAGATGGATGGATGGATGGATGGATGGATGGATGGATGGATGGATGGATGGATGGATGGATGGATAGATAGATAGATAGATAGATAGATAGATAGATAGATAGATAGATAGATAGATAGATAGATAGATAGATAGATATGTTTACCATTTCAACAGTGATTAAAGGACAGTTGTGACTTCAACATAGCTTTAAAAAACCTCTGAAATTCATTGAAAAAAGACAGCTAAAGTCCAGTTATGGTTACAAACTCAATAATAACTGACAATATCCAGGTATGGTGAGGCAAACTAACCACACATGCGCTGCGTATGGCATCACATACAACATGCTACATGGCATAATTTATGACATCATTCATGACTACTCAAATGACATCCTTGATGACTTCACTGATGACATTAATGCTGACAACATCCAGAGCCACCAACATTCCTTTGGTTGTGTGCAGCCAGGGATATAATCAAGCCCAGGCACTGGGCTCAAACCTCTGTGAGTTGCTAACCCAAACTATGCATAACTGAAGGTCACCCTACTTCCTGTGCCAACCCCTCAACCCCCTGTGCATAGCCTTCTGTTAGCATGTACTAGACCTTTACACAAGGATGTGCCTTTGCTCTGTTTGGTTAAAATCCTTTCAGTAGTTTTCAAGAAATTCTTGTTTGCAAAGTGTTCTGATCGAGGCATGGGAAAAGTTTACATTTTACAGATTTCTGGAGAGTTAATCTATGGATTCAACACAGATTCACGCGTACATGGAGGATTTGCGAATACAATTAATAAAATAAAGGTACACAATTGGACAAGGGATCTGTTAGACCTGTCAGCCTTGGGGGGTCTTCCCCCCAACTCTTGGCTTCCGCCCGCATTTTTTCTGACCTCGTTTTTGCTGGCCTTAGGACTATGAGTACTTTGCCACTGTTAACCACTCCTCTAAACGTGGCAATTTTGGCTCATACCCAATTGGCATATTTAATTTACTTATAAGTCCTTAGTAAAGTGGTACTATAAGTGCCCAATGCCTGTCAATTGAAAGCTATAAGAGGGCCTTCAGCACTGATTGTGCCACCCACTTAGGTAGCCCTTTAAACATGTCTCAGGTCTGCCATTGCAGAACCTGTGTGTGCAGTTTAAACTGTCATTTCGACCTGGCAAAATAAAACTTATGCCAGGCCCAAAGATTCCTTTTTAATACATATGTCACCCCTAGGGTAGGTCCTGGACAGCCCAGAGAGCAAGGTGTAATGTATTTAAAAAGCAGGGCATGTACTTTTAAGCTTTACAGGTTCCGGATGGGGAAAACCCTTCATTTTGTTTTTCACTACTACAAGGCCTGTATCTCCCATAGGATAATGTTGGGATTACCTTATTACATTTAAAAGTGTAATTTCAAAATGCAAAGATATGACTGATTCACGTTTGGTGTCTCTGTAATCCTAATTTAAAATGCTAATTTATGGTGAAGTCAGATTTTATATTACAATTCTGAAAATGCAATTTTTAGAAAGTAGGCATTTTCATGCCTTAGCCATTTAGTGCCTGCAGCTTGTCTCTAATCACATGACTGGGTGTAGTCCTCCTAGACAGCCACACACAATGGAAGCTTAGGTGTGACTGAGTGGGTCCTCACTGGCAGAATGGGAGGGAGGAGCTGGGCCCAGCCTCACTTACACCTGAATATGTTGTGCCCTGTCTTCACACAAAGGGCTGTATAACCCCTATAGTTAGTCTGGAGCCAGGGGAGGGAAGCCAGGGCATCTGTGCACTTCAAAGGCATGCTTCTAGTAGCTTTTCCCCACTTCAAAGGCACTACTGTGTATAAAACAAGGACCTCAGACACCCCCACAACAGTATACTTCTGGTTCTGTGGATACTCTGCCAGAAAGTAGGTCTGCTGTGCTGCTGAAGGACTACCACTCTGCTTTAATGTGCTGACCTGCTGCCCTCTTGCCTGGGTGAGAAGGACTGGACCTGTATCTCTTGAACCCAGAACCCAGAACCCAGAGCAATCCAAGGGCTAGTTGGATGGCCTCCTGATCTGAGGCCTCAGGGACATAACAGGTTTCCAAACACCTTTCACCTGCACCTGTACTCTGCCATCAGTGAGTCGAGATTGCCAAGTAGTGGCAATTCAGTCCTGGACCCTTGGAAGATGGTCTAAGGTGGTTGCCAGCGGAACCAATGCACCTTCACTGCTGAGCAATGCATCCCTGAGCAGAACTGACACATCTCCTCGGCTGAGCGGGACATCCCCAAGCAGAACCGATGCATTGACACTGCTGCATGGATTGGGTCAGTTGCAAAGACCTGCATTGCCCACCGCAGTCTTCAGAACCGGCACATCTGCCCAGCAGCGTGGTGCATCCACAGCCCAGATTCTCGCATCTCTCATCGACCGCACCCTCGAGGATAATGCTGAACTCTGCATCGCAGCTTTGCAGCTCCTTGGAACCGATGCATCACCAGATACATGCCGCATCCCCAATGCCGGACTTCGCATCGCAAGCCCCATCGACGATGACACAACAGGACTGCTCTCTGCAGCCTCATCGCATCTCAGATCTGATGGATCGCTTGGGCTGCATGGAGCATCTTGAACACGGTTCCACACAATGTTCCTCAACCAGGATTTTGCGCTACTCTATTCAGTGGGTCCAACTGGGTACCTGTAGCCAGCCCTACTCCATTTTGGTTGGTTTTAAACTTATGACTTTGTCCCATTCCGGCATGACCAGATATCTTCAGTTGCGATTTGTGCTTTTTGGCGCTATTCTCACTAATTGGATTTTTGTTGTTTTGGTCTTGTTTTATGTATAAAAAATTACTCTATGTTTCTAAAGCTATTGTGAGCTCCTTTTGTGGTGTGTTTTCACAGTTTTACATGTTTGAATTATTGCACAAATAACTTACACATTGCCTCTGAGTTAAGCATGACTGCTCTGTGCCAAGCTACCAAGGGGGTGAGCACAGGTTCATTTGGGGTTTGCTTGTGCCTCACCCTGAGAAGGGTTGTGGTTGCTGCTTTACCAGGGCTACCCTTCCAGTCAACCAACAACCCAATTTCTTACAGAAGCTTTTTCTCTTGTTGTCTATCGTCCATTGCAGATTCGCGAATCGGGCTGTGGATTTTCAAATCTGCCATGCTCGGATTGGTTTCGAATGACAGAAACATTTCTTTTGCAGCAACCATTAGCCAACACAGTGAACTGAGCACCATGTCAGAATAATTAAAATCAACAAGCATTAGCAATGCTATAGGTCTCGTATTTGCGAGAGTTAGAGCTATTGGCGTTATAAATGTCAATGTTTTTTACCTAGGTGTTTTGGTTTGTAGTGGATATATGTGGTGTGGCATGGAATTATGTGGGTAGGATTGGGACTGTGTGGCATGGAATAGGGCAGTCTATAGTGTATTTGTGTAGTGTTATTATGTGTTTTGGTGAATAGATAGGGGCAAGAGCTGCAGAGAATAGATAAAAAGGAAGATAGAGTGGTATAGGTAGTTTGTGCACTAGGTGGTAAACGAACTTCATACAGAGAAGCAGAAAGATTATGTGAGAAAGAGGGGGCACCTGTGTACGCAGAAGACTCCCAAAGAAGAGGAAGAGAGCATGGGTTTGAGGAACAGAAACCTTGAAAAGGCACAGGAAAGAAACTGTGCTCAAACACCTGAAGTTATCCATATGAGAGAGGTGGGAAGAGTGTGTGAGAGACAGAGTAAGAGAGAGAGAGGGACAAGTGGGAGAGGCACCAATGGGTGAGGGGAGGTGAGAGGAGGAGAAGCACAGCGCAAGGAGGTACAGGAAGGTAGCATGTGGGAGTAAGCAGTATAGAGAGGAGTGCGAGGGAGGGATGAGAGGGGGCAGTGGGATAGCGAGATGAGAAGGAGTAGTGGCAGTGTGAGGGAGATGAGAGGGGCAGTGGTTTATTTATTTATTTATAAAGTTTTGTATAGCGGGAACAAGACCCTAGAGGGTATCAGAGCGCTTCACGTTATAGGGGTAGGTAGGATACCATTGTAAGAAAAGATATTTGTTAAATATATGGGAACAGCATGGAATAGCTGGAGCTCATGGTCGCACATCAATGTAGTGGTCATTCAGGGCATCCGAATAGTGGGCAGGTAAGTAAACAATAGAACCTAAAGTATCTTAGGGCAGAACCTTGTTCATTAGTATTGTTTTCACTTCTTTTTTGAATGAAGCGGTAGATGAAATTTGACAGACAGTTGTGGAGGGGAGAGATGATAGGGTTGGTGGAAGTGCAAGGGAGGGTTGGGTTGTATTGGAATTGTTTGTTGTGGAATTGTGTGGTGTGGTATTGTGTAGCGGAAATATGTGGTATGGAGTGTTGTGGAATTAAGTGGATGGTAATTAATTTAAGTGTACTGAAATTGTGTAGCGTGAGATTGTGTGTTATGGAGTTATTTATGCAGATTGGTATTGTGGCGTGTTGTGTAGTTGAATTATGTGGTGTGCTGTTAAATTTTGTGGCATGATATGGAAATCTATGGTGTGAATTGCAGTTATGTGGTGTGTTGTGGAGTTGTGTTGTGTAGTTGAAATATATTGTGTGGTGTGGAATTATGTGGTGTGTATTAGAAATGTGTGGACTTGAATTGTGTGGCCTGGAACTGTGTGGTGTTCAGTGAAATTCTGCTTAGTGAAATTATTTGTCATGGTGTGGAGTGCATTTATGTTGATTGGTGATATGTGGCATAGAGTGCATTTATGTGGGGTGTATTTATGTTGTATTGATTAGAGTGTAATTATGTGGAGTGTATTTATGTGGCGCTGAGTGGTATTATGTAGAGTGTACTTACGGTGTGATGTGTAGGATTGTGTGGCATTGAACTGTATGGTTTTGTGTAGAATTATGTGGGATGGTTTGAAGTGGTATTATGTGGCATGGCGTGGAGTAGTATTATATGGCATGGATTTGTGTGGCATGTTGCAAAGTTGAATTTATTTTGTGCAATCCCAATAGGTCTCACATTTTCCAGAATTATAACTATTGGCATTGTAAATGACAATGTTTTTTACCCATGTGTTATATACAGAGTGGAGTGGACATATGTGGTGTGGAGTGTAATTATGTGGTTTGGTTTTGATTTCTTAGTTGTGGAATTTTGTGGCGTGGAAATGTGTAGTGTGATGTGGATATGTGTTGTGGAATAATGTGGCCTGGTGTGCAGTGGAATTGTGGGGATAATAATTGTGTGGTTTTGAGTTTACTGAATTAGGTGGAGTGGGATTGTGTGTTGGAAAGACTGGAAGGGCTGGGGCAGTCTTAGTGGAATGGTAAACCCTGCTTGCCATGCTGGATGTTGGCCAAATACATTACACATAATTTTGGTAAAACTGATGCCTTGATGTTAAGGGTAAATTTTGCAACATGGAATGGAACGCTGAACTTTCATTGCAAAATTACCACGAAAATGGCTGAAAATGTTTAGTCAAGAAACAAGACTTCAATACCGCATCCAGTACTTGGTATCAGTGTCTAAATATGAAGAAGTTTGATCAGCTATTAACCATTTATATGTACAGTCTTAAGTAGATGTGCCGATTGGTCAAGTGTGTAACGTGAAATGTGCACATTTATTTAAATTTTGGGATAACGGAAGCTTAGCAATTCAGTGTGATGTGGGAGAACTGCTTATATTTTGTAGTTAGGCTTGGTTCAAGTCATTATTAATGTAGCCTTTTCTTCTTTTACTGACTTATACTTGAAGAATATCACTTTAGCGACTCTGTCTCATTGCGGTTGCTTGTAACTGCAGCCCTACCATGTACCACCATCATTACTAGGTCGTAGATTTACTTGTTATTCTTTGGTAAAGCCTTAATCCTTGAGAGCCGATCCTCCAAGGCTACAGCAATGTGGGGGTGCACTGACCTGGGGGTGGGTGGTACAAACGGGTGGTAGGCACAGGTGTTGATGGCATGAGAAACTAGTGTTTAGTTGCTTGCAGTCCTTGGGTGACGATTACAGGGATTTAGGTGGTAGGAGGGGCTGCTATAGATGAAGTTAACAAATAGAATTTCTGGTTAGATAAGAGCTGGTGGTGAGGGCTACTTAAGATAGCATTCTGGTGGTGTGTGATGCCACAGTGGTAGTGGCATATTGGGGTGAAAAGCTGGTGGAAATGATAAGGAGTTCCGCTACAGTGATAATAATATTAGTGGTGCAAGAGTTCCTGTACTGAAATAAGCATCACCGTATCCACAACCTCCTCCCGTATTACCCTATGAATGACCCTTCAGTTACCGACCCCTTGGCTCCTCACCAGCATCATGTGCGCCACCATTTTGGATCAGACAGGGCGTGTTATCATATTGCAAGGTATTTCATTTCCGCATTCAGCTATCGAAGGAGAAACACAACCCAGCGACCGTTCAAAACAAAAGACAGACAAGCATATGAGAACACACAAAATACACTACAAACATGATGATAAATGTCTGCACTCTAATGGTACATTGAAAAGGCTGAGACGGGCTCCTAATTTATGAAAGGTAGATAGGTCCAGGTTACGGATCACGGATACACGCTCCCGATGAATAATAAAGTAATTATACCCAAAAGGTAGCTGAAGCAAAGGTGAGAGTATATGGGCTGATCTGAGTTAATGTACAATATGGGGAAGACCCTAATGTTAAAAGTAAAACTTTATAAAGCAAACCTATTTGCTGAACTGTCCGTAAAAACACCTTAAGAGGCGGTGGAATGGGAGCTATGCACGGTGCCCCCTCACCTGACATGCTGCCTTCATTGAACGCCTAATGGCTGCACTCTTATGCTCTGAGGTGCTGCCCCCGCTCTGGGCTCAGCTGCCTGCTGCTCCCTTTACCAGCGCATACGTGACTCACCCAATGCACAAAATAAGTAAGTAGTTGAGGAGCAGCAGAGATACCCGCATGTAATCACAGTCCGCTGCTGCCCTGAGTGTAGGCACATGTGCAGCCTGGACCGTCATCCACCATTCCAAAACTCTGAAAGGACTGCTGTGGGAGAGACAGAGTAAGTGAGGCCATGGGCAAAACGTGATGGACGCAAAAGCGGAAAGAGTTCTCCCAAAAGAACCGAAGAGCAATGCAAGTAAAAGAAAACAGTACTAGGCCGGTGCTCCCATAAGGAAACACGGAAGTGAGGCATCCCTGCCTGAATCAGTTATAAATGCAAAAAGAACAACTGATGGACAGAATGCAGAACAATGTCATACATTCACCCAGTACAGAGATCTGGGCATAAATCCATCGTTTTTTTGCTCCCCTTGCCATTACAGTTTGAACCCAGCCATATGCAAATCAGTCTTGACCCTGCTCCCTATGGGAACAGTCCAGCCCGGATCAGTTATAAGGCAGCAAATAAAAGCGGCACTGTACTGAACCAGTCAGGAGCAGGGGATGGGAGCAAAGTCCTTTATTAGATACAGCAGGGCTTGCAGACAACGCATGCGCGCTGCCTAGGCTTGACCTAAAAAGGGCATAAATGGGCAGGGTGAGGATGAGCCACAGGGACAGTGATAGCTGGTGACATTTGAAAGAGGTGGGGCATTAAATTTAGGTATGTTACGTCGCGGGCTTGCGAATAGTGCAAGTCCAACCAACAGAAACGGTGTTTGGGGGGATCTTCCCCAGAGAAACTTTTGAAGCAAACAGTGGCAAATGGTACATTTTAAAGGAAATTTGGCAAAGGAAGTAGGTTTAAAAAACAGTTGCAAAACTGTAGTGCTGCAAAATATAAACACATTAAAAATTGCATTCAATATTTTCAACAGTTACTGTTATGTACAACTTGTACAACTGGACATAAGTACACGGAAACTATGGAAATGTTGCACATAAGCAATCTGAAGACTTGGCAGCTATAAATAAACAGTTTGACTGTCAGATCAACATAGCGCAAAACCTGCCATTGAGAGCAGATGCGCCCCTGCAAAGAAGGATTAACAAATATTTTTGACCAGCGTCTAGGGAATGGAGTACATTATTATTGTTGTCATAGATTTTGAGCTGGAATGTACTCCTGATGGAGTGTGTAGTGCGAAAGTAAACTTGCACAATGCTACACAGTACTGAGGAATGAAAATCTGGTCTTGAATTTTAGATGGTGACATTCACATTTGAAGCAAATGAAATTGCCTTCTGTAGGTTTTAATTGTCAATTAACAATCAAACTTCACAAAAAGTAAATCAGTTGCTTCAAATGTGAATGTCACCATCTAAAATTTAGACCAGCTTTCCCTTCCTCAAGGTTGTGTGACATTATTCCTGTTTATTTTCACTCTACACGCTCCAGCAGGCAGCAGGCACCAGGGAGGAACACATTCCAGCTCACAATTTATGACTCCCTAACAAATAATCCAGTAATTTACAGAGCTTTTTGTAACGACAGAAAAAGGGTTTGCCGGTTTGGACAAATGCCAGGCACCTTCCAAAGCATTCATACAAATAAAATGGTCATTGTATTTTATTGTTCTAGTGCACTGAGTCATGCAGCTTGCCTGCCCCTGTTTCGTGCAAGAGGTACCTGGGAGCCCCTCCCTATCTGTCATGCACTTGGTTATAGGAGAAGTTGCTTTCGAGGAGATGACATCTTCTGAAATGTGCACCACTTGCCCCACACACAAGCAGAGGTTTTGCTATGTGCATGCACTAGCATATTGTTCCATCTAGTGCCACCAACACAAACCTGCCCTATTGTCTGTAGCGTTTTGGCCAGAGCTGCTGACTTTGGAATTGAGGAACCACGTTTGAATCTCGGCACTGGCTCAGAATCATGTGATTCTGGGCAAATTGCTTGACCTCTTGGTGCCTAAAAATATCTGACCTTGTGTGATGTAGATAGGGTGCTCATGAAAAGCATGCCAATACCTTTGGGTTAAGTTTGCACTATATAAAAAAAACTACAAACTCTCCTGTGTGAACACCAGGAGACTGCTCAACCGCACAGAAATAATCCACAAAGGTATAATTATAGCCTGGTCTCCCCCCGCCAGTGCAAGAACATCAGCCATTTGAAGGCAAAGTACAAAGTGCTTGGTGGGTTGGTTCACCGTATACAGTGTGGCGACATTATGCATCCATGGTGCAATGCATGTGTCTACTTTGTGCATGCCATATACTTTACGTGTGCTCGGAGACTGGAAGCAATAGCAATAAATAACGCAATCCTGGATAATCGCAGCTTAAAGAGAACATAGGTGCCAGCCTGTGTTCTTCTTTTCGGCCTGTGCTGTAACAAACAAGATGAGAGAGAATTGCACTCTTAAGAGAAAGGGCTCGGGCTCAGCTTCAGCTGCATAACTTTTTCAAAAGTGAAAGCACACGACGCGAGAGGAATGAAGAGAGCAGCCAGCTGCACCCCCTCCTACAGCCTGCCCCCTCTTGTGATGACTAATAACTGTTGCCACCTACTACCTCGATCCCCCTTCAACCTGCCCTGCCACCGCCATTGTAATTAATGGAGTTCTGTTAACTCCTCCCAGGGTCATTGTGTAAGCGCCCAAAAAAAAACCTTATCCACGGCATTGTATTTTGGCACACCCTCTGCCATGTTGTCACTGCTGTAGCTTGTGCCTGCCCAGCTGGCACATGCGCAGCAGGACATCTGCAAAGTTCATCACAGCTGCCCCATTAAAAATAAGAGAGCAGCAAGTAGCAATTTCTTTTTAGCTGCTTGGCGTTTTTTCTTCTCATCTTGCCTCTCCCCTCAGTGTGGTAAGGCGTGCCCCTTTTTGCCCCTTTTTGCCCATTAACACCAGCCACCCCTGCCCAGGGCCATAACATGCGTTATATGATATGTTAGGCCATAAGACATGCAGGTTATCATTAGTTTACCTAGCCATGAATGGCAAATTCCAGTGGTTTTTAAATTATGTTTTGCAACATTTTCTAACTTCCCTGTTGTTTCTCGGGCAGTTCTAACGTTCATGTCCATTCCCATCTCCGTACATTATTCCTATCATATTTTCCGGCTTCCACGGATGCCTTTCAAGTCTATTACCCAAAGGTGTCACTATCAAGGGAAATATGATTCTTTAGCTGTATTTCATTTTTTCTTACTTATGCTAGAAACTGTCACTAACATTGTGACATAAAAGTGACAGGTGTCAGCAGATCATTTTCTGGCTCACTGTTCTATATGTTTAGCTGCCACAAAGACACCATAAACACAAAAGGGCAGGAAGCAGCCGAGTGGCATTAAAGTCCCCACTTTAGAATCCTTACCAAAATCATTGCTCCAGCCTGTCAATTCTTGCAGCATTCATGCTTGATTGGCAGCTAAGGTCGCTATATGTAATTTACAAGTGAAATCATTTGCAGGAGAAAAATAATGACAAAAGAAATGCTCGTGATATTTCAAGAAACTGATCTAGACAAAAATGTAATCCCTCTAAATGCTTGAAACAAAATGTTAGGATAAAAAGAGATTTTGTTTTAACAATACAAAAGCTCACCAGTAATGTTAATGTTCAAAACTATATATCAGGGACAACCAAGACATTATACATTCTGGACCAGAAACAGACTGGCAGTGTTTGTTGCCAGGTTTGTAGAAATTAAACTATGATTCAAAAGTGGATGTGCACTGAAAAGGTTATCGCTCTTGGGAAATCAACATTTTTATGTATGATGTTTAAATAGGCTGACCACCTCATTGGTTTGGAAATCGTCTAACCGAAGCAGATGAATGTGTATATTTTTTAATATGGATACAGTAAAACTCTGATTAGACAAAGGTTACGATAGAAAGGGCGAAAAGGAAGTTAAAAGTCAGGTAAGAGACAAGAGATGTCTCTTTAATTACTGCGGTCAAGCTCTTTCATCTACACGCTGCACCTTCACACTGCATCTTTTCATCACCAACGGAACCTAAAGGTTTTAGGTTAATGATAAACTGCAAAATGGGTTTCGTGAGTTTATTTTTGACTGTTCTTATATGTGTGCCTCCATGTGTAAAACATGAAAAGGATAAAACGTTTCTTTGTAGCACCAAAGCTTCTGAGGGTTTCACGAAGTACAGTAGACACACCCGGAATGACAATGGTAACTAATAACAGCCACTCGAGACCTACATTGTGTTTATACTTAAAATGGTCAAGTTTATTTAAAGATATGGATATGTTCTTATCATCGCTTGGGTATTTCCAGGTGAGATACCATTATTTTGGCGAGGACCTGGACCAAGAATCAAGTGTGCTACAAGATTAAGGGAACCAGTCTATGGTATGGACATGAAGAACCCAAAGAAACCTTTATAAACAAAGATTAAAGCGTCAACAATGGGGCTCCAGGCAAGCCAGCCCCACCAGTGTCCTTGTCAGTGGACAGTCCCAGCCTGGACATGCTCCATTGGTGTTCAATTAAGGACATTTGCTCAAGTGGTTAAGTGGTGTCAGCCTCACTACTTCCACATCCTAACATTGGGACTTTATACAACATTTTGGAATGACTGGTGTTGTGGTAGTTCAAAAAGAGAGTATCACTTGCTGGTAATGGGACCTGAAATTTTACAAGAGTCATCTTTAATGAATATTTCTGAAATGCTCTTTCTTTGCCTTTGCGGGTGCTCTGGATCGGGATGATTCTACACGGTGCCTTCACTCTTCCCTGCTCTTAAGTTTGTGGGGTGTGTCTACTTGTTTTCGTACGGTACAACATTGCTTCATTGGCATCTTTGACTACTACAAGAATTTACACAACGTTTTCTACTGCATGGTTTTGTGCACCGAAGTCTCAGGAGGCCAACAGTGGTGAGACAATTTTGTTTTTTTAATTGTTTTTACTCAGCTGAGACTTGTCGATAATAGGGGCTGTTAAACCGCCTCATTGCGGTTTGAAAAAACGAGGCACAAGCTGTGCATAGCGCGCACGCACCGAGCGCATGCAGCTCTTTCAAAAGATTTACGTGTATGGTACAGCGGGCGCAATCTTACCGCAAACTTGGAGTCCTGCGGTGCCTTCGTGGGATTCTTCATGACGTTGTTTATTCTACGCAGCTTTGTGCTGCCGAAGGACGCCCTGCTGCACGGACGTGCCATGAGCCTCCCGGCACAGCATCCAATGCGTGCCGCCATCTTGATAGTAGTGGCATCTCTCAAGCATCGGATTTATCGGTCTTTCTCAGTTTTCCGTGGCTAGCAATCTTCTTTGGAGCTCACTCATGGAGTGAGCATTCTTCATTTTCCTCCACATGTTCTGTCTCAAGAGGGGGACATTTCTAACTTAAGGTACTTTCAAGTTTGTTTGTCTGCCTTCGGTCTGAAGTATTGTTTTGTTTTCCAAATCTCGTACCTTACGCATGGTGTTTTACCACGGATATTAAGAGGAACTCTGCAGTCAAGCTTTGCCGGTCAGCACTGTCAGCAAGCCGGCCTGTAACATTCTTTCCACTAATCTTTGAAGTATGGGTCTGATTTTTTTTAAGTGAGGCATCAGGCAGTTTACAGTTTGTGTTCGTAGGCGACATAACGCCTCAAATTGGTTTCAATTTGACATGTTGTTTTGATTTGCATTTTACATGCAACTTTTCATGTCAGAGAGACTCACAATATTAAAAGAACGCATCTGTGCTGTGAGGTGTTCCTCACCTGGGACCTTTGGAGAGATGTTTATCTCTGTGTTAGCATTCTTAGTCGCTTTTCTGATGCCATTGTTTTCTTTCTTCCTCTCGAGTGGGGTGCACAAGACTAGAGTGTGCCTAAGGTTGTACCACTCTGGTGAAAGGTCGCTCACCGGCGATGGATTACAGGTTAAAATATTACAAGAGGGAAAGATAAAGAGTTTGCATGACTTAAAATTGAATTTGTAGTAAAGTTTTTCTCTTTCATGTTGTTTTAGTGATGCCACAGTTTATTTTTCTTACACAAGATTGGCTTTTGACTTTAGTGGTTGGTGGTCACATCTCACTCCCTTACATGAGGGATGTATATGGTTCTAGGTTCCATTTTACACTGCACTCCCTTACGCAAGGGTTGTCCTAGTTTTTGTGGATGGTTTCCCACTTCTCTGTGTTGTATCTACATTACATATTGTGTTTTGTGATGTGTGTAAGACGTCATGCGCTACACGTCTCTTCCTGTCAGTGTATAAGTCGCCTTGCGCTTCACCTCTTGTTGTCTTGTGTGTAAGTCGCCCTGCCCCTCACGTGTTGTTGTCTTGTGTGTAAGTCGCCCTGCGCTACATGCATTTTTGTTGGGTGTGTAAGCCGCCTCTCGCTTCAATTCTTGTACACTTTGTGTTTAAGTCACCTTGTGCTACTCGTGTACATTAGTTTCACACCCTTACACTGGGTTGGTCTGTTGGGTCTTGTCCCTTACACATTTGGTTTCACCCGACAGTTGTGGCTTATGGGTGTTGGTTTAGGGGTGTGGTCCACCCTTTTCTACATTTTACGCCTTTTTCAAAATTGTTTTATTGGGGAGGATGGGTTTATTATTGCTTGCCAATATGTTTACCTTTCCTTTCTGATTTCTTAGTCTTCAGACTCTTGCAAAGTTGTATTTTAGTTTGCTTCCCTGAGTTTTGAACTTTTTCTCCGCTTATGTACATGCTTGTTTATAGTTTCTCCCATGTTTTATCATTCTTTTTATTTTTCATTTAAAAGGAGGGGGATATGTTATAGCCTGATTGTATTA
Source organism: Calotriton arnoldi (assembly GCA_963921515.1). Taxonomy (NCBI): domain Eukaryota; kingdom Metazoa; phylum Chordata; class Amphibia; order Caudata; family Salamandridae; genus Calotriton; species Calotriton arnoldi. Next base: position 652,571 of record CAWUFW010002323.1, on the reverse strand, counting down.
GTATGTGTTTCCCAGACTTAGCTGTCTCCCTGCTGCTCAGCCAGAGTGAGAGTTGGTATTGGAATGTTGGTGTGACTATGATGCTTGGAATGCTTGGGTGCCTGTGTGGATGAGTGTTGACAGTTGGAGATGGGATGAGCAGCAGGCATGCTGGTCCTGGTGAGGCTGGTGTACCAGCTGAAGAGGCTGGAGTGTAAGGATTACCAGGATGTTGGACAGATGTATATATTTATCATCCTGCAACCAAGCAGTTAATAAAGTTATTCATGAAAGACAACTTGGCCACGTCTTTTAAGATACAACAATGTGCTTCACCCAAATGGGGGTCTCTTTAGAACCTGTCATCTGAAGTCCAGAAATGTTCCATCTATAGGTCTGGCAAAGCACAGCTTTAGCTTGTCGCTCAGTGTTTTGTCACCACACAACTTGCACAGACCATACAATATACACATACACTGCATATACAGAAAGGAACTTTAGGTCGGGCCATTCCAGCTATTGACTTATTTTTGCGTGCCCTCTGCTGGCATTGGCTCGCTCGTTTGAAAGTCATTTTTTGGACCAGGCCACAGCATTTCATTGATATCTATAACTTTACAAGTTAGATTTCAGGTTAAACTTTAGTGAGATATCAATAAAATGATGCGTTTAACTTAAACATCAAAGAAACCAGGGGGCATATTTACAAGCCCCTTGCACCAGCGGTGTGTCACTTTTTGTGACACACCGGCGGCGCATCTTGCTGCCCCATATTTACAAGGACAAGAAAAGCCACCCTGCGTGGCTTTTCCTGTCCTTGTAAATACGGCCCCTTTACATGCAGCACTTTGCATGAAAGGGACGTTCCATGGATGTTGCTGTGGGTGTTCCCACGCAACCCCCATGGAACCTGACACATTCCCAGATTTAGGAGAAATCGTAAACCTGGGAATGCGTCAGAATGGTACGCCTCTCCAGGGGAGGCATAGGGAGGAGCAAGGTGGAGGAATGTTTTAATTTCTCCTCAGTTTTTTTCCTCTTTCTATGCGTACTGTATTTTGCAGCGCACACAGAACGAGAAAATCATCTCTTGTGACTGTTTATGTGCAGGAAGGTGTCCCTTGCTGCACATAAACAATCTTTTAAAAAAATGAAGTTTTTCAACTTTTATGTGTGCTGCATTAGGCAGCATACATAGAAGTTGAAAAACAACATTTCAGATTATTTATGTGTAGGAAGGTATCCCTTCTTGCACAAAAACAATCTCCCCGCAACGCAGGCACCCTTGCACCGTGGTGCAAGGGTGCCTGCTTCGGCGCATGGCAGCCAATTGTGCGCCAGCGCAAGGGGGAGCACAGAGATCTATCATATTGTTGTAGATATGACGCATTCCTTTGCTTTGTAAGTGACTCAGTGCGGCGCAGCAAAATGGCTTGCGGCACTGCGCTGAGTCACTTTATTGTAAATAAGGCCACAAGTGTCTTGACCAGCGGGTAGAGCAAGGGTAGGTCATCTGGCCACCGAGCCGCTGCAAAACTGACGCTAAAATTTAGAGTTCCCTCTACCAGCATTTGATGAAGTTGGTTAGCCACCCCAAATGGGTCGGTATTACCATAAGGTACTTCACTGTTAGGTTGTTATAGTGCTTGGTTTACCCCTTATACTAGTTAGGACGCCAACCACTGTGTAGACAGTCACTTCATTTATGGTCCTGATGAATTGCTAATTGATCACTGGCGTGACAAACTAAGCAAGAAACATGTTGACCCTTACTTTCTAGCAACCACTGAACATTACATCGGTGGTGTGCTAACTCAGTTTTTAGCCAGGACAAGTAAACTCACTGATTAAAACTAATTTTGAGTACTATTTAGTCTCCTTTTAATTGTTCTTTCACTACCCACAAATCCTTTACACTCATCTACACTCCACATCCCTACACTCGCACCTCACCTTACGGCTTGAGAACAAAAGATCTCCGACAAAGAGCCACTTATAAGGTGCCCGTCAAGCATTGCAGCGCCAGCCTGACAAGGAGCAAGCCCTATGATGAAGCATGACACCCTGCCGTGTGTGTGAGGGCCCTAGTTCCAAAAGTGGGAGACTCCCACTCGTACTTTTGGACATTTAGTTTTACCGACCTATCCTCTACTTTTTCTTCTCTCCCCTGTATCTTTAAGGAACTGCATACTTTTTTGCATTGGTATGTTCTAGGGCTTGTATGCTGGCCCTTTAAGCGCCCCCAGTCCCCTTTCCTTGCTTTGATATATGTCTTGACCACAGTGCCAAGGCAACTCAGGAGGGGCTTCATGAGGAGAGCCTCTAAAGTCTGTCTCCATCCCCAGATACCACTGCTGCCATCATTACACAGGTTTTTACTGTTTGTTGTCACATGTAAGCATGAAATGACCCCCCTGCTAGTGGAGGAGGCACAGTACATTGCCCTTATTCTCCCCAATTTCTCACATTTATACTAATGTTTATTCCAGCTCTGCCACTTCCATCACCTTAATGGAGCATTTTCCTGTGGCACCTTATTTAGAAGCACATTTGGCGACCATTTTAAGCTGGCTGCCAGGCATGCACATTCGTTTACCATGCACATTAGCTCACCTTTTTGATTGGAACATTGTCTAACAGACAATCTGGTGTCCATATTGGAATGGTTGTTAAACACTGCAGCCTCCTGGCCTAGATCTCCAGCCCATCCCTTTCACAATGCTTGTTTTGCTTGCACTTTGCGCAGTGGGCACTGGACACAGCATAGGGTGGGCATGTACCTAAATATCAAAAACACGTGTTAACCCAGTGCTACGGGTATATGACCTAAAACTTGCTTTGAAACTCATAAAAGGCGGCATTAAAATAATCAGAGACATGATGATGATTTAACTTGAGTGATAAACATTGGACCTTGAAGCATTGAGAAGGGAAAAGTACTGTTGGCCAAAGTAATCACAACAGGAGATGCATTTTATGCTGTGTTTACAAGTCTTCAGGTTACGTAACTCCTGCTTAGCTTGAATTCAATGATTGCAATGAGGAACGTTTTTTTCTCCTCCTGGTCTCATTTACCCCTTACTTTCAGCTGAGCCAGTTTTGAGGAACTACCCAAGTGAGGAAGAAAGCCGATCGGATTGAAATGCCTTTCATAAGAAGCACACAAGATGATGGACGGAATGCTGCACATTGGCAAACATTCACCCCCAGTCACAGATCTGGGTTTAATCCATCGTTATTTTGCTTCACCACACCACCCCAGTTCAGACATAGCCATATGCAAATCAGTCTTGACCCTGTGCCTCATGGGAACAGTCCAGACCAAACTGCCAAGCCACGTCTTCCCTGGACCGGAATCAAGCATCCTAGGACCGGTTTCAGGCTATCAGCCTTCATCAGCCAGGATAGCTTGACTCCAGTGGCGTAGTGAGCACGGGACCCACGTCTGGGCATACCCTTCCCACTTAGGGCGAAATGCAAAACACACAAGATGATGGACGGAATGCTGCACATTGGCAAAAATTCACCCCAGTCACAGATCTGGGTTTAATCCATCGTTATTTTGCTTCACCACGCCACCCCAGTTCAGACATAGCCATATGCAAATCAGTCTTGACCCTGTGCCTCATGGGAACAGTCCAGACCGAACTGCCAAGCCACGTCTTCCCTGGACCGGAATCAAGCATCCTAGGACCGGTTTCAGGCTATCAGCCTTCATCAGCCAGGATAGCTTGACTCCAGTGGCGTAGTGAGTACGGGACCCACGTCTGGGCATACCCTTCCCACTTAGGGAGGACCTGGCTTGGCAGTTCGGGCTGGACTGTTCCCATGAGGCACAGGGTCAGGACTGATTTGCATATGGCTGGGTTCAAACTGGAATGGCATGGTGAGCAAAAACGATGGATTTAAGCCCAGATCTCTGTACTGGGGTGAATGTATGACATTGTTCTGCATTCTGTCCATCAACTGTTGTTTTTGCATTTGTCACCCGAGTGGGACGGGTATGCCCAGACGTGGATCCCGTGCTCTCCATGCCACTGGAATCAAGCTATCCTGGCTGAAGAGGGGTGAAACCCCGAAACCGGTCCTAGGATGCTTGTTTCCAGTCCAGGGAGGACCTGGCTTGGCAGTTCGGGCTGGACTGTTCCCATGAGGCACAGGGTCAAGACTGATTTGCATATGGCTGGGTTCAAACTGGAATGGCATGGTGAGCAAAAACGATGGATTTAGGCCCAGATCTCTGTACTGGGGTGAATGTATGACATTGTTCTGCATTCTGTCCATCAACTGTTGTTTTTGCATTTGTCACCCCGAGTGGGACGGGTATGCCCAGACGTGGGTCCCGTGCTCTCCATGCCACTGGAATCAAGCTATCCTGGCTGAAGAGGGGTGAAACCCCGAAACCGGTCCTAGGATGCTTGTTTCCAATCCAGGGAGGACCTGGCTTGGCAGTTCGGGCTGGACTGTTCCCAAGAGGCACAGGGTCAAGACTGATTTGCATATGGCTGGGTTCAAACTGGAATGGCATGGTGAGCAAAAAACGATGGATTTAGACCCAGATCTCTGTACTGGGGTGAATGTATGACATTGTTCTGCATTCTGTCCATCAACTGTTGTTTTTGCATCTTTCATAAGAAGCAGCTGACATGTTCTTGCCTTCCTTTGGTTGCAGCCTGGCCAGATAGAATCATTTACCAGAGTAGAATATTGCAGGAGTGTAGAGTTGGACAAATGTGTAGAGTGTAGAGTGGAACAAATCCCATTTTGGGACAGGCCATTACCCGAAGATGTGTAAGGGAAATCATGTTTTTTTCGCATGTTTTCAGTAAATGCTCAAAATATGAAAATAATGTATTTCCATTGTTATTGTGATTGTTAATGTGTCCTAAAAACATACTTTCTTTCACTCGTGCATGCACAACTGCACTACGTAGGATGTTTACAATTATGATATCCGTCATATTTGTCCTTAAAAGAAATATCCCTCCCATAGTAATATATTTGCATTTTCAAGTAAATAAGGTGATCAAATGAAACCAAGTTTGCCCAACTGGACTGATATAGCAGACTTGAAATATGTGCGTCTATTCGACATCTTGCACACAAATGCTTTTAAAGATTTCAGCCAATCAACGTTGCGTGAGTTTGTGTTATACATGCAAATGTTCCTATTGTTCTAGAAATTGGCAGTCCAGGGTGGGGATAAGGTAAGCGTTGAATTTGATTTTCTGATAAGTGTTCGTTTTTCTGGAATTCCCATTTGGAATTGTATGTGCTGTTTGCCAGATTCCTCCCCCACTGACACTCTTTACAAGTAATAAACAAATAGCCAAGTTGACAGTTCTGCCAGTATTTTCTGGGAACACAATGCTCCCTGCTGCACTTCATCTCACGTGTGTCACCTTAAGTCAGTCCTTCGTTTTTGTCCAACAGCACTTTTCATTATTAAACTTTTAGTTGCATTTATCCCATTAAAATAATGGACCTAATTCATGAGCATACAAAGTGTTTTGGCTAAGCTATCACACACTTACCTATTAAACTTTAAATAGTATCCTGTAATTGTTGCCTTTCAGGAAATGATAAAACTATGTCATTAAAATAACTCCACCCACATACATTAATCATCTACTTAACAACCAAAGATTTGCACTATCAAACACACATGGATGTGACAACTAACAAACTAAAACAGTAATATAACACTTTACTAATATTTACATTTCACTGTACAGTAATATGAAACTAACAACATAGCCACCCTGTCACGACAACCAATCTCTGACTCAAAAATTAAATAATGAAAAACAAATTAAACACCTGCTCTGTGAATCTAAACACTTACTAACACTTATAACCACCATAAAAAACAAAATATCTGACACATTTCTAACAAAATTATCACTCTTCGATTACTCTCTGCACACTTTAATACATTTCTGCTACTGCACAGTTACAACATGTACACTACTAAAATACAGACAAACATTTTTGATTAGTACTTAAATTAGAAAATAAAATAGCTTTTCCTATCAAATCGCTGCCATAGTCTTGCAATTCCATGTCATTACATTCAAATGTTATCAGCACATATATACGTCTGTTACTATTCAAATATTTTGTAGAACTTCGTAAAAAATAATAAAAGATCCTACATTTTCATTGTGCGCACGCAGCCACAACTTGGTGTTGTGTCATCCTGAACTTTCATATTTCACACTTACTTTGTGCAAAATATTTTACAATTATATTATCTACTGGCGGTCGCCAGTAGATAGTTATAGTTACAACCTATTATCCATAGGAAATCCGCGACATTCTATTTGCAATAACGTTGGCGCCGGTTGACGAATCTTCGCGAAAGCTTCCAACTTGTTGGGGCGCTCCGGTCCGCTCCTACCCTGAAAGTCTCGGGGTGATACGTCAGCGGGGGCCGAGAAAAAGGGGGTCCCAAAACGCGTTTTCCCCATTCATTTTTCCATAGGAACCTTTAGTCGCAGCTACAGCCTGAACTGCTGAACGGAATTACCCCAAATTTGGCAAAGAGGTAGCCCTTGGTTCAAACTGGTGCCTTTTGCTAAAATGGTGTAAATCCGTTCAGTAGTTCCTGAGAAATTCACAATTAAAATCACATATATATCTATGGGCGCGTCGGATCCGCGTACCCTCCCGATCACGAGCTGCATGCTAATTGGCTGTCAACACTCCAAATCAAGAAGTGTTGGCAGCCATTTTGTCCCTCGGTAGAACCGAGGGACAGAAACAAGTGCGCAAGCGCAAAAGGGGCAGGGTAGAAACACCCTGACCCCTAGGTCTGCTCAGGGGTCCCACAAGGACCCCCTGGGCAGAAAAATATATATTTTTTTTTAATCGGCGGGATGCGCTTAGGGTGCGCGTATCCCGCCGAGAAAAAAAGAAACAAGTGCGCAAAACGCACAAAGGGGCAGGGTAGAAACACCCTAACCCCCTAGGCCTGCTCAGGGGGTCCCACAAGGACCCCTGGGCAAAAAGCATTTTTTTTTTTTTAAATCGGCAGGATGCGCTCAGGGTGCGCGAATCCTGCCGGAAAAAATCGAGCGCGGTCTCCCGCGCTCGATGTTAATTGGCCCCGGGTGGCCCAAGTCCCGGGGGCATGGTGGGGGGATAATTTAATGTGTGGGGGCCTCAAGGGCCTCCAAGCCCGGGGACCGCCACCCCCGGGGCTTTTTTAGAGATGGTGCGGGAGGGCTCTGAGCCCTCCCGCAACCCCGGGGACCACCACCTCCCGGGGCTTTTTTAAATTAATAATAAAACAAGTGTGGGGGCTCCAGCCCCCCACACGCCCGGGACCGCCACCTCCCGGGGCACTAAACATTTTAATATGGGGGTCCGTTACGGACCCCAGAGCCCAGGGGACCACCACCTCCCCAGGGCTGTGTAAAGAATGGGAGGGGGCCGCGCGGCCCCCTCCTGGAGCCCCTGATGGCCCTGGGGACCACCACCCCCAGGGCCGGCTCCTGCAGTGTCCCGGGTGCCTACCCCGGGACACTGTAGTTGCTATGGCAGGACGGGAGCCTCGCGGCTCCCGTCCTGCCATAGCAAACTGCTTTGGATATTGGAAGAGAGAGCAGGAAACCTGCTCTCTCTTCCAATATCCAAAGCGATTGCTTTCCACATGGGGAGCAGCATGTCAGCTGCTCCCCATGTGGGACTAGCAATGCCGGCTCCCAAGGGACGTGGGAGCCGGCGGGACTGTGGGGGGATTGGGGACCCCCACAGTCCCCCAACGGAGAGGGCCAGCCCGGGGGATGGGGTCCCCGGGGCAAGTAGTAGCCCGGGAGGGGGCCACGCGGCCCCCTCTCCAAAAAATGTAAAAAAAAATGTTAAAAAAAAATGGAAAGGCCGGCCCCGGGGATGGGGTCCCGGGGCCTTAAAATGGCCAGAGGAGGGGGCCACGCTGCCCCCTCAAAATAATAAATATAGAGGCCATGCCCCGGGGATGGGGTCCCCGGGGCCAATACAGGCCCAGGGAAGGGGGCCACGCGGCCCCCTTCCCGTATTTTTTTTTTTTGTAATTTAAAAAAGGGGTAAGGCCCTGGGGATGGGGTCCCCAGGGCCCAAAAAGAGAAAAAAGGAAGGGGCCACACAGCCCCACTTCAGGGGACAAAAAAAAAAAACGATCGGGCCCGCAGGCCCCGCCCCTTCCTTCACCACTCTGCAAACGCGCCCTGGCGCGTTTGCAGAGGGGAACGAATTCCCCTTGAATACTGGGGTCCCTGGGGCCAACTAGCCCACCAGGAACCTCCAATATGCGCCAGGAGGCTGCGTTGCAGAGACGTGTAGAGAGGCCACACCCCTTTACACCTCTCTGCAACGCAGCTCTGTGGCGCTTTGGAGGTATATGGTGGGCTAGTTGGACTCCGGGACCCTCAGGATTCAAGGGGACTTAATCCCCAACCTAAAACGCGCCACGGGCGCGTTTGCACAGTGGTGAAGGAGGGGCGGGGCTTCAGGTGACATGTGTGCAAACAGGCCCCGTGGCACGTTTTAAGATGGGAATTAAATCCCTTCAATCCTGAGGGTCCCTGAGGGCCAACTAGCCCAACAGGTACATCCAGAAAGCGCCACAGAGCTGCGTTGCAGAGAGGTGTAAAAGGGGTGTGGCCTCTCTACACGTCTCTTCAACGCAGCCCCCTGGCGCATATTGGAGGTTCCTGGTGGGCTAGTTGGCCCCTAGGGACCCTCAGGATTCAAGGGGACTTAATCCCCAACTTAAAACGCGCAACGGGGCGCGTTTGCACAGATGTCACCTCAGGCCCCGCCCCTCCCTTCACCATTGTGCAAATATTCCTCTAAAATCAGCCGAAATACGAATTCCGATTTACTCACCTGTTATCAGGAGAGACCTCAGTGCTGTATCTTTCAGCCCAGTACTGGTCCTGAAAAGTAATTCTAACCATACTTACCAGTAACTTGAATTTCCTTCCATAGGCTAACATTGACTGGTTTCACTTGGAAATTCTTCTAAGTGTGGAGTTTTGGAACTTTAAAATATTCCTCTAAAATCAGCCGAAATACGAATTCCGATTTACTCACCTGTTATCAGGAGAGACCTCAGTGCTGCATCTTTCAGCCCAGTACTGGTCCTGAAAAGTAATTTTAACCGTACTTACCGGTAACTTGAATTTCCTTCATAGGCTAACATTGACTGGTTTCACTTGGAAATTCTTCTAAGTGTGGAGTTTTGGAACTTTAAAATATTCCTCTAAAATCAGCCGAAATACGAATTCCGATTTACTCACCTGTTATCAGGAGAGACCTCAGTGCTGTATCTTTCAGCCCAGTACTGGTCCTGAAAAGTAATTTTAACCGTACTTACCAGTAACTTGAATTTCCTTCCATAGGCTAACATTGACTGGTTTCACTTGGAAATTTTTCAAAGTGTGGAGTTTTGGAACTTTAAAATATTCCTCTAAAATCAGCCGGAATACGAATTCCGATTTACTCACCTGTTATCAGGAGAGACCTCAGTGCTGCATCTTTCAGCCCAGTACTGGTCCTGAAAAGTAATTTTAACCGTACTTACCGGTAACTTGAATTTCCTTCATAGGCTAACATTGACTGGTTTCACTTGGAAATTCTTCTGTGTGGAGTTTTGGAACTTTAAAATATTCCTCTAAAATCAGCCGGAATACTGAATTCCGATTTACTCACCTGTTATCAGGAGAGACCTCAGTGCTGCATCTTTCAGCCCAGTACTGGTCCTGAAAAGTAATTTTAACCGTACTTACCGGTAACTTGAATTTCCTTCATAGGCTAACATTGACTGGTTTCACTTGGAAATTCTTCTAAGTGTGGAGTTTTGGAACTTTAAAATATTCCTCTAAAATCAGCCGAAATACGAATTCCGATTTACTCACCTGTTATCAGGAGAGACCTCAGTGCTGCATCTTTCAGCCCAGTACTGATCCTGAAAAGTAATTTTAACCGTACTTACCGGTAACTTGAATTTCCTTCATAGGCTAACATTGACTGGTTTCACTTGGAAATTCTTCTAAGTGTGGAGTTTTGGAACTTTAAAATATTCCTCTAAAATCAGCCGAAATACGAATTCCAATTTACTCACCTGTTATCAGGAGAGACCTCAGTGCTGCATCTTTCAGCCCAGTACTGGTCCTGAAAAGTAATTTTAACCGTACTTACCGGTAACTTGAATTTCCTTCCATAGGCTAACATTGACTGGTTTCACTTGGAAATTCTTCTAAGTGTGGAGTTTTGGAACTTTAAAATATTCCTCTAAAATCAGCCGAAATACGAATTCCGATTTACTCACCTGTTATCAGGAGAGACCTCAGTGCTGCATCTTTCAGCCCAGTACTGATCCTCAAAAGTAATTTTAACCGTACTTACCGGTAACTTGAATTTCCTTAATAGGCTAAGATTGACTGGTTTTCAGCAAAAAGTTTCAAAGTGTTGATTTTCACAAACTACAAATATTCCTTAAAAATCGCCTGTATGACTTAAACGCATTCTTTCAACTGTTTACAGGAGATGCACCAGTGCTGGATCCAGGATCCAACACTGAGTAAGAAAAAGTAACGATAACAGTTTTTACCTGCTAAGTGAATTTCCTTCCATAGGATAACATTGGTGATTCTATGAGAAAAAGTTTCTAAGTGTCAACTTTTAAAATACAATAATATTCCTTAAAAATCACGACTGTAACCAAAACGCTTTTACTCAACTGTTTACAGGAGATGTACCAGGACTGAATCTAGGATCCAGTCCTGTGGTTACAAAAGTAATCCATAAAGTAACTAATTGCATTTAACTAGAAATTCACATTGAGCTGAATGTTGCATTGTGTTTGAAAATGTGTTGCCCATTGCAACAACTGTAACTACTGTACTTAAAAGTCTATTGCCTATCTGCAAAGTATTTAAACTAAAGTAATTCATTCTGAGAAAGTATTTTTTGTAATGTAATGTATAATGTAATTACAATGTAATTTAAAAAATAAAATATGTAAAAAAAAATTGTTTCTAAAAATGTAGTAAATCAGTATGAAAAAATTAATATAACAATTAATACATTTAAAAATTGTCATTTACAAAACCTTTGAAATTCACTGAAAAACCGTAGGTTTCAGGCACGTTATAGTTAGAAATTAGCATTTAAAAACCTTTCAAATTCACTGAAAAAACCATAGGTTTCAGACACGTTATAGTTACAAATTAGCATTTAAAAAACCTTTGAAATTCACTGAAAAAACCATAGGTTTCAGACACTTTATAGTTACAAATTAGCATTTAAAAAACCTTTGAAATTCACTGAAAAAACCATAGGTTTCAGACACGTTATAGTTACAAATTAGCATTTAAAAAACCTTTGAAATTCACTGAAAAAACCATAGGTTTTAGGGACAGTTATAGTTACTTGGACATTGCACTCGTACAAAACCCGTGAAATTCCCCCGTTATAGTTAGTTCAGCTAACTATAACTCGCGCCCCCGCAATGCACTGCTGATGACGTCACATATTACATCACTCATGACATGGTCAGTGACATCACTGATGACATCACTGATGACATCTCAAATGACATCACTGATGACATCATCCAGTGACTGTGTTTCTGTAAAGTTTAAATATGTTTAATATATATAGGGAAAGGCGTATTGAAGAATGAGTGGGTGTATAAGTGTCTGATTGAATGGATGATTTAGTACGTGAGTGACTGACTCTACAAGTGAGTGATTAAACGTATCTTACTGAATGCATGGGTTAGTGACTAAACTGTGTGAATGTCTGTATCCGTCTGTTTGTTGGTGTGTAAGTGGATGCATGGATTTGTGAATAGCTACATGAGTGTCTATATGGGTTATTGATTGGTTCTCTGAGTAACTGTATGGCTGCCTGAGTGTTTGTGTGGGTGGGGTGTGTGTGACTCTATACATAGATGTGTGAGTGGGTGATTCACTGGGTGCATGATTTCAAGAGTGCATCTGTGATGGACTGCTTGGGTGGGTGAGTGTGTGTATGGGTGTGTTAGTGAGTGAATGTATATCTCAGTGGTACATGTGCGAGTAACTACATATGTAAAATGCAGTATATATGTGTGTTAGAGTATTTAAATGGCTATAAGTGAGAGTGTGTTATTGTGAGAGTGGCTGTATGGATGCATGTGTGCTTGTATCAGTTATTGTATAAGAGCGTAAGAATGTGCTAGTATTTGTATGAGTAAGTGAGCTGGTGTGTGTATAACTGTAAAGGTGAGTAAATGGGTGTGTGATTAATTTTTTGCATGACTGACTAGGTGTGTGAGTACCTCTATGGATGAGTGGCGGTGTGTGAGTGTTTATATAGGTGTATGAGTGCATATGATAGTCCTTACTGAGTGACTGTAAGTATGAGTGACTGTACAGGTGAGTGAGTGGATGTGAGTGTAGACCTAAGAATCAGTGAGTGGGTATGTAGTTTTTGGTGTTGGAGTGTCTATGGTTTTGAGAATGGCAGTCTGTAATTTAGAGTGGGTGTATCAAAAGTTATATTAGGGTGTGAGAAGATGCATGAAATTATCACATGGATGATGTCATCAGTGATGTCATTTGAGATGTCATCAGTGATGTCATCAGTGATGTCACTGACCATGTCATGAGTGATGTAATATGTGACGTCATCAGCAGTGCATTGCGGGGGCGCGAGTTATAGTTAGCTGAACTAACTATAACGGGGGAATTTCACGGGTTTTGTACGAGTGCAATGTCCAAGTAACTATAACTGTCCCTAAAACCTATGGTTTTTTCAGTGAATTTGTAAGGTTTTTTAAATGCTAATTTGTAACTATAACGTGTCTGAAACCTATGGTTTTTTCAGTGAATTTCAAAGGTTTTTTAAATGCTAATTTGTAACTATAACGTGTCTGAAACCTATGGTTTTTTCAGTGAATTTCAAAGGTTTTTTAAATGCTAATTTGTAACTATAACGTGTCTGAAACCTATGGTTTTTTCAGTGAATATATAGAAAAATGCTAAGGAGACGATCGAATTAGAAAGGCATTTGTGAGTATATGTAGTAGTGCTTCTGTAACTGCTTCACATACCTATCAGAGCAATTCTCAAAGGTACGGGCGAAGATCTATATTTATTCTGGTCTTGACTCTTATTTGGAGAGTTCTCAGCTGAGAGTGAGTTGAACTACGCACAAGTAGTTCTACATTTTAGGTCTAGTGGGGGAGTGGCCAAGGGTGTGGCTGGAAAATAGGGATTATCTACTACAAAGTGGGAGGAGAAAAGGGAACATTAAAAAAGGTGTATTGAGCGGCAAGCAAATACAAACACATGCCTACAAAAACGTTAGTCAGTTGCAGTTCACCAATGTTACACTCACACCCATTCAAGAAGGACTTTGGCTGACACAGGCTGAAATTTACATTGGCCAAGCCTTGGAGTAAGGCACTAACCACATATGGGCACTCACTGCTCCTTCAACTGAATCTCACTTAAACCAGTATAATCAGAATCACCTCCGTTTATGACATGCATCTCCTCTGCCCATCACTAACCAAAATCAAGCAGAGGATGTCCAATAGGTCTCTAATCTGCTCACCCTATTAAAAACTGAATTTCTACTGTTTTACTGTTTGACTTTAATCTATTTGATAAAATCAAGAATTAGTATTTGATCCAACTCTAGCTAAGTCAGTGAAATTAAAGTGTTTTATACTTCATCCTTCTCCGTCATTTACAACACATTGTGATAAAATTGGGTTTTTGGTTGAGGGGGTGAAACCCTACTCAAGCAGCAGCCACACTCCTCTTCAGGGTGAACCATGACAAGGCATTAAATTAACCTGTGATTAGCCCTCTGGTAGTTTGGCACAAACACAGTCAGGCTTAACTTGGAGGCAATGTGTAAAATATTTATGCAGCACTTAAACAGTAGTAAAGTGAAAACACAACACAAGAAAAATCCCACACTAATTTAGACAAATTGAGTAAATTGAAATAAATGATTTGGCACCAAAGTAACAAATATCCAGTCTGTAGAGTTATGAATTTTTAAGATTTAAAGTAGAAAATAGCATCTAAAAGATCAAAGAGCCAATCACTGACATTTAGTCGAGCGAGAGCAAGGCAACGTTGAAGGTTATGGCCTACCGCGATGGAGCATTGTTCATAGCGCCAATACCCCAGAGACGCTTCCGCCCCATAGCATGCAAGTGAGCCAACAAAAGACAAAACACCAAAGTTTGTTTGAGGAAACTTGTTGCAGGTTTATTTGGCACATGTAGGCACATGTAGGGTTAGCTAACGGGCGATCAAGGACAGCCAGTGGATGAGTAACCTATACTTACCGCCCACCAGATTGGCGACATAGCACCTGGATTACATATCAAAGGGCGCTATACTCTCAGGGCGTCCTCACCCTGTAACCCCCTAACACTGAACTCATGCCAGGTGGCGGAGCAGTACTGGGCAAGCCCCCAATTGCTCAGGTTTACAACTGCCTGTGGGACTAACAAGGCGCCGTGGCTTTTTTCCCTTGGGTCCTGCCGTTCGGACTTGCGGGTAGTTGGCCAGGAGAACATCCTCTGGGCTCCCTGTTTGGTTGCATTCTACACCTGAAACCCTTGGTTCAACCTGCAACTTTGCCAAGCCCACAAGGGAGGCTATCATGGCACCTGGGACCCCCCCCAATGATGCCTTGCCCACATTTTACCTGCATCCTGCTGTCTCTGGGACCTCATGTAAGTCCAGCAGGGATATATCCATGCCCACATCCGATAGGTAGACCCCGTCCTCTGCAAAGAAACCTTTGGTTTGCACATTGATCAGGCTGTGCTTATGAAACCCCATCCCCTATGTTCTGTTAATTTCTGCATGGAGCAGCTGGTCCGTCCGCGGGATGTCTTACAGCTTCCGCTGATCTGGCCCCCCCTCCAAAGCCTGTAGGGATAATCTCAGACCATATAATCTCACACAACCCCATGCCTCTACTGATATCCACCAATGTTTCCTTCATGGCCTGTTCCAGGGGGCGCCTACCCAGTGTGGTCAAATCATTGTCACCCAGGTGGATTAAGAGAATGTTGGGGCCCCCGGGTGCCTAGCTAGCCCCTGGCATAGTCTATCCCAGAAGTTTGCCCATCGCATGCCCGGGAAACCCATCCACATTATGCCGGTGTGTGAAAATCCATGATTCCAGCTTCTTGACTTGGCCAGTTGTTCCGCCCTTATGACAAAGGAGCAGCCGATGAGCCAGACTCTGACCCCTGGTAAGGAATAAAGCAAAATAGGGGCCCTGTGTCAAACTTGTTTAATAGGTTACACAATTACTATTCACAAAACATCACATCATTAGTATGCACTGCACTCACAAGAACGTCTTTTCAGGTGCACGATGGCGGCAGCTTCCTTTCACTGCCCGATTAAATTGTCATACCAGACAGACCACTGCAAACCCATCTACAAAGAGTGTGCCGCCTGGGGCCCTCTGCGTGTTACCCCTCCCATGGATCTACTCTCTTAAGTTCCCCTGGTTGGCCACGGCTCAAGGCCTGATGTAAAGCTTGTAGCAGTTCAACTTCCACCGGCCCAGTTTCTTGACGCTGTCAGGGGGAGGCCTGCCTTGTGGACTGTCATTGCTGCTCCTATCCTAATTGAATGAGTTAACCTGGCTGAACTGGTGGCGGGTGAGAGGGGTGCTGTCCATGTGGCACAATAAATAGTTCTCTGTGGGGGCCTTGATGGCCAAATATGCTCTAACCAGTGTTACTGGACAGTGGGTTGGGTCCCCAATGTGACCAGCCCAAAAGTCCTGCCCCGCCCCCTTTGATCGATCTTGGATCTGCGGACCTTCATCTCCAGGGACCCTTACCTGACTGAGATGCCCTCCCGGGCCAGGCCATGCAGGCTGGTGTCCCCCTTTAACCTGGCAACCAATTCCCCACACCTGAATGCCCCAAAGAAGGCTAGTGCAAAGGCTGCTGAGAAGAGAGCTACCTCATAGCTAGAATATGTGGCACTGTGGACACAGTTCAACATGTTCTTCAATATGTGAAATTCAATGTGTGCCCTACTGTCAGCTGGTCTATGCTCAGAGCAACCCCAGCCTTTGGAAGCCGCACTGAGGGGTAAAGAGGTGGTGAGGTCTGGAAGACCCTGTAGTTTGACGTGATGGGCCACTGCTGCTAGGTGGCTTGTCACCCAGGAGTGGCTCTTTCCTACTTCCCTGGCCCATAAAACAAATTCCTGTACTCTTGCTGCCAATGAGTGGGTGCTGACGATGGTGCTCGCTGTTACCCTCCTGAATGTGCTTACGTAGCTCCTGTACCTAACTCTTGATCTAGCAGCAAGTCTAAGCTCGGCTGGCAAGCCGTGGGTCCACTGCAGGAGGTACCATAGGTGTTGAGGGAAAGGTGCAATGGAGGTGTTTGCCTGCGGCCATGCAGCCTAGAACCATTGCTATTGGAATTGAGAAAGAGCATCCGCCACATTATTCTTTGCCCCTTGAATGTGTCTCACCCTGAACACTGTTCCTATACAAACAACTTCTTACTAACTCCTTCAGCAAACTCAGGACCATGGGGCATGAGGCAGAGTGTGAGTTAATAGCCTGCACCACAGCCATGTTATCAGACCAGAAAAGGACCCTCCTGTTGGCTAGGTCATTGGGCCACAAGTAGAGGGAGGGCACGATGGGGAACAGTTCTAACACCACAATGTTTGCTGTGACTTTCCTCTTTAGCCATATGTTGGGCCACTTCTGTGCACACCATTCTTTCCTGAATATGATACCAAAACCTTCTCTTCCTGATGCATATGTGAAAAGGAACAGCTCAGGACTGGATGCCCAGGGGGCCCTCCACAGCAGGGAGCCATTGAATTGCCTCAGGAACTGAGCCCACATTAGTCGGTCTATCTTCAGCCCCTTGTTAAGTCTCAGGAGGTGGTGTTTCTAGGTGATTTTTGTGGCTACCTGGGCTAGTCTCTTGGCAAAGGCCCTCCCATCCGGGATGATTCTTGATGCAAAATCCAGGTTGCCCATCAACCCCTGGATGACCTTCACTGTAGCCTTCTCTTTTGCCAAAATCATCTCTATGTCCACCAGCAGTGACCTGAGCTTGGGCACCTTTAATACCACTTCCAAGAGTCCAGGACTAGAGGGACACCACTTGGAGGGTCAAGACTCACTTCAGGCTGGGTCCAGGTGTGGGTTCAAGATGATTGGAGCCTTTTCTGTTCCTGAGGGTATTATCAGGAGGCCAGCATACTAGCGCTTGGAGTCATTCTGGAAGTCCTGGGTTGAAGTAGAAAAGCAGGTCTCAAGCAGCAGGGCAGTCCCTAAGGGCACCTCTTAATGTATTAGGACAGTCCTCTGAAGTACACAGCAGGTCATGGGCAGCAGTGTAGTCTTCTGAGAGTCCTTCCAAAGGTCCATAAGTGAACTAAATAGGGTTCTTAGGGTTCAATTTTTGTAACTGGTGCCAGCTTTGAAGTGGAAGAAACTTCAGGAGTTTACCCCCACAGAAGTGTCTGTAATTTCCTGCCTCCCTGCACAGGTCCCAGAATGTCTGAGGGCCAAAAAGCTAGTGTGAAGTGTCTTTGAAGTGCATATAGGGCTACCCACAGCTCTGCCCCTCATCCTTCTAGGATGGTCAATCCTATCATGGCCCAGTCCCTCTATTGTGTGACTGTCTAGGATGAATACACAAAGGCCAACTGACAACTACACCTAGTCATGTGACCCAGGAAACAGGCATCAGGCCTTACATGTTAAGGACAAGAAAAGGCCTACTTTCTAAAAGTGCCATTTTTAGAATTCTGACTTAAATTCCGATTTTACCATTAAAGAGGATTTCAAATTACAATTCATTTGACACCAAACATGACATTTCTACCGGCTGCTCCCAAACCAAAGTTATCACTTATTAAATGTAATAAAGTAACTCAACGTTATCCTATGGGAGGGGTAGGCTTCGCAGAAGTGAAAAAGTAATTTGTGAGTTTTTCACTATCAGGCATAAAAACTTAAAAGTACAAGTCCAACTTTTTAAATACGATTCGTCATGTCCTATGGGCTGTTTAGGACCTACCCTTAATAATTCATTATAAACAGCCTAGAAGCAAAATTCCACAGTTTGTTATTAAAACACATATTTTCTCCTTAACTTTATAGCAGCAATATTGTAACTCAAGTTTCTGGGGAAGCTAAAGTTTGGAGATATCCCTGCTCTTCTTTATGGGAGTTAAAGTATTTGTGTAAGAGAACTGGGCATAGAAAACAAACTCTTAAAATGCTATACAAAGTGCAAAAAAGCATAAAGTGCACAGTAGATTGGGAGGATGTGGGGTCACATGGGCCACATGGAAGGGATAGCAAACCAAGAGCCTTCTTGAGGGAAGGCAACTAAACAATTGACCATATTTAATCTAAGCCTAGTCAGATAAAATCTATACTCATGATTAGTCAGCCAAGTTAAATAAGGTTCCATACCTGAAGTACTAGAAATTTCCATATATCTAATAATTGACCCCATATCATGAGATCTCTCAATTCTAATCTCCTCCCTATATGATTCGAATCTTTTTTTAACAATGTCTTTTGTCTGGGGTCCAATACACTCGGGAGAATCAAAGAGGGAACTCAGTCCTAAGTTATGGAAGGTGTTTTTAATGTATACCAGCCACGGAATGGCATTCATGCTATCCAATTTTAGACAGTCTTCCAATACCTTCCTCGAAAAACCAGCCTTGGGAGTGGTCCATAGCTTCAACAATAATAATAATGGGGCCATACCCACATAATCCTTAAGGGAGCCCATTCCTGTTTCCATGTGTGTAATAACACTTGAGGTAACTTGGGGTAATGCTAAAAGACTGCACAAAAATTTCCTGCTATTTCCTTGGGACAACGTAGCCCCAGACTCCTGTTTCATAAACTTCAACTGAAAAGCAATTACTTCTATAGAGCTGGGTCATCTCCTTCATCTGCTTATGTCCTAACCTTTTAGCAAATCTAAAAATCATTTTGCAGGCTGCCCCCATCTTTTTCGTTCTCTGGCTGATTAGCCTCTCCCATGTCCTGTTCGCATCCAGCAAAAGATCTAAATAATTTTAAAAATGTACTTTTTCTATCAGAGTCCCCCCAATAAAAAGGCTATTGGACTTTGTGCTCTTTGGGCCACAGGTCATTATAAAAGATTTTTGGTGATTTACCTTTAGGTTCAGACTTATCATAAAATCATTAAACCATTTAAACGATTCTGGAGGCCATTTGCTGTCAATGCTAAAAGAACTGCGTTGTCTGCATACAGGAGTACCGGGACTGCATGTGGGCCAATTCTGGGAACATCTTTACTGCATGACCCTAAAGAAGCCTCTAGCGAGTTAATGAAAAATAAAAATATGAAGGGAGCTAATATACACCCTTGCCTGACTCCTCTTACTACCTTTATTTTTCGTATGCAGTCCCCATGCTGTGTATACCGCACTTTTGTAGGTGTGGCCCAGTGCAAGCACCTGATCATTCTAGTCTTTGTGTGCCAGAGGTAAGGGCGACCCCTTTCGGTAGCCACATTGCCGCCGACACTTGTGAATGCCCAGCAGAAAAGTGCCCTCCAGAAGGAGCCCCAAGAAGAAGAAAAAAACAAAAGGTAAAAACCTCCATGAAATAATGGAGCTCCCAGGTGTTGTAGTCAAAATATAGAGGACCAGAGAAGGCAGCCAGACGGGAAACAGTGAAGACAGGTACAGGAACGTGAAGGATGAGGGACTGGAGGAAATGGGCTGCAGCTGGAAACTGCTGAAAACTGAGTCCAGGAGCAAGAGAAAACGAGCAAACTCCAAATGTTGCGGCACACTGACCATCAGAAAACTCTCTCTTGAATAGGCCCTGAACAGGAAGGGGAAACAGAATCACAGAAAAGCCTCCATAACTGTTTCGGATAAGATAGGAATAGAAATCATGTTGGCCATCTTGGACTGGGAAGATACATATTTCTCCAGAAACTTTACAGAAGGATTCTGTGAAGAAGACTTGGCTGGCAGAATGGCCCCACAGAAACTGCGTGGCCCTCAATGGCCTAGAATGTCCCCCACAAAGCGCACTCCAAATTACCAAACGCAAGGCGAGACTGGAGGGGGAAAGCATTGGTCCGCCAGCAAAATTGACCAAATTAACAGCATTGACATTACTTGGAAGTAGAAAGGCACACGTGATTTTTTTTCTTAGATGTTTTTGAAGCTAATGTCATAACCATGTGTTAGTAGGAAATAGGACCTCTAATTTATTATTTTGAACAAAGTCTTACATGTTTTGTGCATGTAGCACTCTGGACCTTGCATTGATGAGGTCACCCAAAAAGACTGATTGTGGTCTGTAATGTAGTATTCTACTCAGGGGCTCAAATGCTTTATTTTCTGATTATTCAAGAGTTAGCGAAACAAGGTGATAATGCTTCCATAAATCTAGGACTTTTTGGCTGTTCTCCAATATGCCCACAATATTTGAGTTATCTTGGAACCCTAGTTATGCTGGGAGGGCATATCACTTAAAGTACTTTGGTATGCAGCAGGATTTCCTATATGTTTTTTCACCCCAAGACACTTTTGTTTTACACGAGGGGCTGAGGACAATTGCATGGCCCATTCAGCAATATGGATCTCATTGGCAATAAATGCTCACCTGTGTGATCCCAAGATGGGATGTCCTCATTACCTTAGAGGTGTGGGTCATATAAATGTGGGAAATATTTGCCTTTGCACTGGAACTTTTTTGAAGATACAGACACAGGTACAAATAAACTGTCAGGAGGTGCAATGATAGGGTGCCACTTAGGAGATAGCACACAGTCAGTGTGCCCTCCAAGGGCTTCACTCAGAAAGTTGGCACAGGAGACCCAGGGCTCTCCCAGGTTTCTACCGTACCCAGAGGCAGGTATAGCAGGTGTGGTGATCTCGTCTCCTCCTTTAAAGCAAGGGCAAGTCACCAGCCTGCAGTGACTGGCAGATCAGAGAATTGAAACAGCTATTCAACCTCTTACTAAAGTGCTGCTCCTAGCACAGGCCCGAGTTTGCATCTACACTTGTGTTAGACATGACATCCATGGTTTCCTCCAAACCTTTTGCCTTCACTCCTTCTGTTTTGCTGAATCTGTTTTTGTTGACTCTGCACACTTTACCACTGCTAACCAGTGCTAAAGTGCTTGTGCTTACTGCTGTAAACATAGTAAAATTGTCTGACACCCAATCTACTCCACTCTACTGGTTGCCCTGGAGATGCACAGGGTCCCAGAGGAGGATTAGGAAGCCAGTTTCTGGAAGCACATTTCCAGCAAAGGGAGGGAGCACTGTTAGCCCTATGGAAAGGGGACAGGATAAGGTAATCCACCATGAAGGACACTCTTACCAGGTAATAAGATCTTATCCCAAGGATCTATATAGGCAGAAGTTTAGGGACAGCCAGACGTTGCATCAACAGTCATGGGTGGATTATGTGGATTGCTTTTGTAAGGCACTGGATGGTTGGTCAAAGGACAGGATTACCAAGGGCTGTACAAGTTATTTGCCATGGAGCGCATGTTCAGCAATTGTTTTCCAGAGCTGCGCCAATTCCTAGTGGATAGTAAGCGCACTCACCCCAGAGAGTTTGCTCTGCACCAGGGTCCAAAATAAGGAATCTGGAGGGGATGACCCAAAATGTGGGCAGGGTCCCCAACAGATGAAAGAGGGGGGAGAAAAACTTTAAAATAATGTATCTGCAGGCCCTTAAAATAGTTCCCAAAGAAAGGCAACCAGTCCCAACCTGATTAAAAGAAAAAGGGATTCTTCAACAGGAACACAGAGAAGTTTGTCCCTCAGTGTACTGAGTGCTGCAAGTATGGGCATGAGAAGTGAGATACCAAATGATACCAAATGCATCAAGAGGACACAGCCCCACACTGGCGGGAAGACACTGAAGTTGGCCAGTGTATTGCTTGGGGAGGAGGTGGTCCCAGTTAGCATAGTGGAGAGAGCAGAGGCGACCTTAGCATCCCTAGGTGACAAGGAGATGGTGCCCAAAGCCCACATGCCTTCAAGCACTTCCAAGTACAGGCAGTGGGTCACCATCAATTGACAGATGGTGGAGACTCTGTGGAACACAGGGGCCAGATTGCTACTGTAAGGTGTTATCTGGTGTCCTCAGAGTGATACCCAATACATTCCAACAGGTTATAGTCGCAGACAACTGTGTGTGAAAGTAACTATCCCATGGCTCTGGTTCCCTTTGAGTGGGAGGGGAGTCTCAGGACCTCAAACAATAGCTGTGAACCCTGCCATACCTGTTAGTTATCTGTTGGGCAATGATCTGGAGCACACTGTCGAGAAAGAAGTGGAGTTCAGGTCACACCTGGAGATGTTAGGGTTGCCTGAGTGGGTCTGCATAACCACACGGTCCATGGCTGCCTAAGAGGGGAGTCAAGGAGGACTGGAGACTTGAAAAATGTCCAAGGTCGATGCCAAGAAGAGGAAGGGCAAAGGGCACGGGAAACAGGCCCCGAAACTCTGACAGTCCAGGATGAAGGGGCACCTGAGAAGGACGCCCTGGAGTCTACAGAGGAGAATATTGGTGCCTTGTGGGGCCTACCTGAACTTTCTGGGTGGCAAGCTGATAGTGGGCTCTACAGGGAGGAATTCTGCAAGGTGCAGAAGGAGCGCCCAACTCTAGAGGGCTTGAGGTGCCACGTTGAGGCCCAGACAATTGGTGACACCTCTGGAGATCACCTCATACATTGGGAGAATGACCTCCTATACATTGAGCCTACATTTTCTGAGCCTGAATCAACCTACATGTTGCTGGTCGCCCAGTGCTACAGGGCCTTCCTACTGGGTCTGGCTAATGGTATACCCCTCCCCTGGCAGGACATCTGGGGCAGGACAAGACCTTTGCCAAGTTGTCACCCACTTTTATTAGACCTGGATGAAGACAGCCTCAGATACATTCTGTAGGTCATGTCCCACCTGCCAGTCCAGTGGGAAGACAGGGAAAAAGCTAAAGGCTCCCTTGGTTCCCTTATTCGTCGTGGGCACCCCTTTTGAAAGGGTGAGCCGCTGGACCCCAAAACTGCCTTAGGCAACAGGTTTAGCTTTGTTTTGGTGGATCATGCCACTAGATACCCAGAGACCATACCTCTGAGATCTGTAACTGCACTTGCAGTGTTTAGGGTCTTGATGGGGATTTTTACCTGAGTGAGGTTTCCACAGAAGTGATGTCTAGCAGGGACGCCAACTTCATGTCCGCATATATGAAGTCGAAGCGGGATGAGTGTGGGTTAACCTACTGGTTCTTCACACCATATCACTCTTAGACAAACTGGCTTGTTGAGTGAATCAACAAGAACCTCAAAGGGATTCATATGGGCATAGCTGAGCCCATGAGGTTGAAGTGGGATGTTCTCTTACCATGCCTGTTTTTTGCCTACAGGGAGGTGCCACAGAAAGGAGTTGGGTTTATCCCCTCTGAGCTGCTCTATGGCCACCCTGTTAGGAGGCCTCACAGTTTGGCGAAAGAGAGGTGGAAGCAAACTCCCAAAAAATCTCCCTAGTATGTAGTCAGTTAGATGCTGGCTCTCTGAAAACAGATGTGCTGCTTCTGGAAGAAGTCTAAAGAGAATTTGGAGGCAAGCCAGGAAGTAATGAACTCTGGTAGGACCAGAAGACCATTCTGGTAGAGTTTCAGCCTGGGCACAAGGTGTGGGTAATGGAGCCCGGGGCCCTCCAAGTATGTTGGCCAGGGCCTTATGAGGTGAAGGAGAGGAAGAGGGAGGTCACCAACGTGGCATACCTCAAGACCCAGAGGAACCCCTTGCAGGCACTCCATGCCAATCGCCTCAAGCCACTCTAAGAGAGGTCTGAAGTCACCATGCTTCTGGTGACAGATGTATTAAAAGGAGGTATAAATAGGAGACTCCCAGATCCACTCTTTAGTACACTCTTAGACCTGTGGATACTACAGAAGAAATACGACCTTGCTGCCAGAGGACTACCCTTCTGCCTGAGGCCTGCCCTGCTGCCTGAGAATGAAGACTGGGCCTGCACCCTTTCATTCATTAGTAAGCTTTATTTGATTTCAATTGAAATCATGAAAGTATAAAAAGTATTACAGAATAGAAATATATATATGTTAAAAACAAATACATACATCATCAAATATAACTATATAAAACATCATGACATACAATAAAAAGACATTTAGACAGTGATAGTAAAAACATACATACATACAGAGATCAATTAAAAACATGCCATCTAAAAACACAATTATTATATACAAAATTTGCATTAGTTAAACCTTCTTTTCTTGCAAAGATAACTGCCCATAAAAGAAATTGACAGATAGCAGCATATATCCAGATAAGGTAAGGTTTGCAAAAACAAATATGCTGGGCGGCATTGTTTGAAAATAAAAGACTTTTGAACTGGAATATAGCGTTTCATCTGTTCTATATACAGTTTGCAAAAAAGTACTATGTGCATAGTGCTCTGTTTCGACACTTGGTCGCTGGGACAGTTGTCTAATTTTTTAGACCAATCATTCATTACGGGAAGCTGGTTAAACGGTGAAAGACATCCATTCTGAAATACATAAGTACAAACCTATGCCTGGGGTTCGGGATAAACTTAAGGTAAGATTACATATTGTACGTAATCAGCATGAGCTGATTTTTTAGGACTGATGGTTTTAACAGCTCAGTATTTACCCTGAGTTCTTCAAGGAGCCCCAGGCACTTAATTTTCAGATCCTTCCTAATTATGTCTAACAAAGTTTTGGGCTATTCAAAATACAATGGTTGACCCAGGTCACAACAGAATTGTTTAATATAAACCAGCCATGGGGAATACATTGCAGAGCTAAGGTTGAGTCAATCTCTAATAACTGCCCAATTAAGGCCAGTAAATTCTGAAGTCCAAATCTTGTGCCATAACAAGATTGGCTGCATCTTAATTATATCAACAAGAAATGATAGACCCAGTTCTGCATGGCAAACATAAGAAGAAGCACTTTTAGGTGCAGCAAGAAGACGCCTCAGAAACTCATTTTCTACTATTTGAAGTGCCTTGCAATTAACATGTTCCCATACACCTGCCCCATAAGTAGCAATAGATAGGCATTTAGCCTTATAAATCTTTAGAATTTCTTGGGGTGGGTTCTTGCCTAGCTTCCTTGCGAAGTTGGATAACTGATTTCTCATGCAAAAGATTCCTGGTCTTGATACATTGAGCACATACGCTCTCCCTATCAAACAGTATACCCAGATAAGAAAAGGTCATCGTAGTACTAATCTTTGCATCAAATATTTTGATATTGCGGCATTTTACTATTCTACTTCCACAATTCGTAATATAGGTTTTACATAGATTGACTAGAAGACCCAAGTCTTGCATATAATCAACAAAGTTTGAAAAGAATTTTTGTAGGCCCAATGGAGTTCATGCCGTAAGAACAGCATCATCTGCATAGAGGAGGTCCATTATGGGTCGATGACCAATTTGCAGGAGATCCTTAGATTTACTAGGCAATTCATTCCCAAGACTGCTTTTTTATTAAGAGAATAAAAAAGGGGCAAGAACACAGCCCTGCCGCACCCCTCACACTATGCGGAAGGACCTAGTGCACTTCCCCGCCGAAACCGTAGCGAACTCTAGCCTTGCTACCTGAATATAAATCCCTTAGGAAGTGGATAACAGATATCTCCTCCCCTAAGTCAGTCAAGATTTTCCACAACTTGCTATGGCTAACGCAATCAAATGCAGATGAAAGAGCTACAAAAGGCAAGGTAAATATTCTCTTTCTTAATCTTAGTATATTTCCCGATTAAGCAACTTAGATTCAATCCCTGTTCTATAGTCCCCACTCCCGGGCGAAAACCACATCCCAACACCCTTCATCTCAGACAGAGTGACTCGAAAGTTCAGTTAAATGATCTTCTGTTCTGATCTAAAGGGACACAGCAGGTTCCAGAGGGCTCTTGGCAACTGCCCAGCTGACCTGCTGTACTAGACCTGCCTTGACCTGCAACTGGGCCTGCCTGAGCCTGCTGGCCTCTGCTGGAATGAGTTCCTGATCCCCAAGAGGTGCCCCTTAGGTCCTGCACTCTGTGTGGCATTCATGGAGCTCTTCCAAGAAGACAAGGAGAAATCCTGAAGTTTTGGCCTATTCATGACTGCAAGCAGGCCCGTTTGTGTCAAGATCTTGCTGCCGACAGCCAACCGCCAGCATGAAGCTATGCAGTGGCGGCTCGCCCGAGGGAGTGGTACGGGTCGGTGGGGTGGGGCAGGGGAGGGGCAGGGTGGGGTGGTAGTGGACTTGGACTTATGACGGAGAGAACTCCCTCTGAGTTCTGTCCGTCGTATGTCCGAGTTCACTACCCCCCCCACCCTGCCAGTCCCCCGCCTCACCGCCCCGCACCACTCCCTCGGCGAGCCGCCACTGAAGCTATGGTGAACCTGATGCTGCGCTAAAGTAACTCCTGGTGATAACTGGCAATGCGAGATCTGCACTTCACATTACAGCATGGACAGCCTGCGGTGACTGCTAACTCAAACCTCTCTCAACAACACTCTGCAATGCCCAACAGGATATTCACTGTAAAGTGACGACCTATCCACAACGCCTGGCCTGCTCTTCACAACACAGCAGTGACCATCCACGTCACTCTGCCTGCTCCTCGTGGCCTCCTCTACCGCCAACTGAACTCTTCGCATTGGACTGTACAAGGTAACATTTTCAACTGGACTAACCTGGTCCCTGCTTCATCGCAGTCGGCCTGAACTTGTGACTTACAGCCGGTCTCACAAGACCAGATAACCGTGAGTGGCGCTTTGTGCTTTTAGGCACTATACTTACCTAAACTCTTTGATATTGCATGTCTCTTGCTCTACTGATTGGATTTTTATCAGTTTGCTGTCAAATAATGTATTACATTATACTCTATTTGTCTAAGTTGGTGTGGGATTTTTCTTGTGTTCTGTTTTCACTTTACTACTGTTTGACTGCTGCATACATACTTTACACAGTGCCTCTAGCTTAAGCCTGACTGCTTTTGTGGCAAGCTGCCAGAGAGTTAGGTATAGGTTAATTTGGTGACTGTTGAGGTTAATCGTGACAAGGATTGTGGCTGCCTCTTGAGAAGGGCTCAAACCCCCCTCAACCAGCAACCCAATTTCTCACAACTTGGAACATCGCATTATTTTTAATCGAGCACAGTGTCCCAGTCTTTGTCAGTCACAGCTAGTTAAGGGTGCCCCACGGTGCGACCAGAGACAATGTGCCCTATATGTAATTTGAATTATTTGGATTGCCTAATACTAAAAATAGATTGGATACCAGGAGTACCACTCAAAAAAAAGCGAAAAAACTTGTGATTGAATTATTCTTTCAGAAGTAATTTCATGTTTTAGATTTGTATACCCAGCAGCCACGGCCTGTGCAGGTAAGGGCGGTGGGGCCGGGCGTTTTTTTTCTGCAGACGACGACAAGGGAAAATTATTTATTTATTTAATTTTCCCTCATGGTTGTCTGTCGAATCTCCCCCCAACCTGGCCCCACCGCTCTTACCTGCTGATAACCAGTCTCCTGGGGGAAGTTTGGGTTGCCCTATTGTTGTTTCATCGTTGTGTTTCTGTTACTGTGGTTACCTAAAGGCCTCATGATTATAAGATGGTCGAAAATTGTAATGTATACAAACATATAGTAATTGTTAATTGTGTCTAACAGGGTCGGGGAGGTAATGAATTTGTTAAAGTGAATTATTTATCAATTATACAGCCTAATAAATGTGGGCTGCTTACTATGGGGGCAAGATGAAAACAAGTGGTTACAGTAGAAATGAGAATTGAACACATTCAGCAAGTTAAACAAGAGGAACAAGCCACTACAAACCAATAAAAAGAGACATAAATAAAAGGAACCTTTACTTCAAGATATATTGCCCACCTAATAAGTTTTAGTCTCAGACAGCCAAACATTAAAACCCCGAGCTGATCGCTGAGAAACAGGAGGATAGCCCAAAGAAAACAGCTCCCTTCTTTTGCAGGCGAGTCTGTCCACCCTTGGGGAGAATACAGCGAGGAGTATCACTATATGCAACCAACCGCATATCACACAGAACACGAGTGTCCTTCATAAAGAATGATCTTTAGTCACTGAAAACCAACCCGAGGTGAATACAGGCCCAGTCTGTCAGACATTTCCGACTGCAGCCCGCAAAAGGGGTTGTGCGTTGCTTCCAGTCCGGAAGCTGTTTCTTAGCTGGAGATTAAATTGGCCTAGAGTATCCTTCATATTGCAATCTTCACACACGTTGATGCAAGTGGTCTGATGGTTGTGCGCGTTTCTAATTTGTATTTAGCTTTGTGGCGATGAAGAGAATGTTGTAAGGTTTGATTGATTTTCCCCGAGTGTGACAGAAATAGAAGTGAACCATGTAAATTATTTTACAAAAAATGATATCTCTATGACTAAAAATGCAATTACCAACCAGACTGAAAATGGAGCGAGGAAAAACGATTGCGGCTTCTAAAAGAGAGCGGCCTCCCCTTTGATTCATGCTGAAGTGTTGGCACGAGCCCCGTAACAAATGGACGGAATCAAGGACTCCCGTAAACCTGCGGCCGCCGTTCCTTCCGCTCCAGTATCGGCCTTCGAGGTTATGGTTAAATGGCGGAAGCAAAAAAATGGAGTAGAAAGCTTCTGAAATGCTTGCCAATTGCAGTTTAATCCAAGACATATTTCAAAACATAGACGCGACGCATTTATATTCTAAGTGCCCCCTGAAGGGGTTAATGTTAAAGCAAAAAAATCAATGAGCGCTGGCTATGTTCCCATGCCCTGTACACACGGAGCCATGAATAAAGCATTCAATCTCACTTTAATCACTCTTCGAAACTTATATCATTTTTCATGCATTTAGTTTCTCCCGCTTCCCAGCGGACTCAGGGAATTAGAAATTAGAACTTGTAAATGAGGATATTAATGGCGTTCCAGTTCTAGGATAACTCTAAAATAATCCTGGCTACGTATTCACATTCTTATTGAGCCTTCGCACAAGTTGATAGTCTCGATTATTTTACAATCGGTGACCATTAAGCGTTCTTTCAAAACCCCAAGGGAACTACTAGGATGTGAAAAGGAAGTTAAGTGCGAATTTAAAGCAATCTTTCCATACTTTAGGTGGCCTACTATATATAGTCAGTGGTCGAAGTGGGGGAAAAAAGTAAGTAGGGGAACTGTGGCCGGAGAATCAGAGGGCGGGAATAACCCGAGCATTGGTTTCGTGGGCGGAGTCAGAGGTGTGGCCAGAAATGGCATATATTACATTTTTTAGAATTTGTTTGACATTTCACTACCCAGTTACAGCTTATTACGTTATTTAATTCAACCACCGGATACACGTTTATTTAAGACTTAATGAGTTATTGACATTAAAAAACATTCACAAAGTGGGATATGTTTCCAATCACAGAATGTCCCAAATACGCTTAAAAGTGGAAGCACAAGCCATTTGTCTACAAGCGATGGAGTTTCTGTCATCAGCACTTCTCCGTTTTTCCACAAGAGCAGTTCACACATTAATGGCAAAATATCCTAACTTGCAAATGTTTTCTATATAATTATGGCTCTACAATATTTGCCACATAATGCACCATCTGTTGCATAATTTGATGATTTTAACTAATAGATTGTTTGTATCTCAAACGGATCAAAAGTTACTAAAATATGTGGCTTGTACTGCTGAGAAGTGGACTGCCCTTTGCAAAGGTTGACTGATCACCTTTCTCACTGCTGAATTTGAATGTTACACTGGTACTAATAAGGCACAATCCTTGCAGAGACTGTTAGCATGTGTAAAAATGTCAAAATAAAAAAGTATCAGAAAATATACCGCATTACGCTGAAGCCTTTTTTTTGCTGCATAATTTAGTCAACACTGCGGCATAATTTTGTCCTCCACTGCTGCATAATTCCAGTGTCCCCTAAGCAGGCAGTACATGTAAAACGTGCTTGTGCCTGAAGTAGAGAGACTGTGAAGTTTGTGAACTTAGTTTGGTATGCGTGCAAATCCTGCATTGTCGACCCCTGGTGAGTTGCAGCTACTACTGCTGAAACAAGGCCAATGGAGGTACCAATGGGTGAGGCGGACAGGCCTCAAGTGCAAGGCTGGCTTTAGCGCAGGTGGTGCCCTGTGCAACAATGTTTGTTGGTGCCCCCCAATGGCCACCTCCGCCACAGATTCCCTCACTACCACCCTTTAACAGTGCCCCTCAAGTATCCATAGCCACACTCTCCCTCAGATGCATTTAATTTGATTTACAGCGCCACTGATACCAGTATAGGGTGTTAGAGCACTTTACATCACACACATTACACAGGGACAATCAATCATACGTGTGTAAATCATTGTATAGGAAATGTTACATAAAACAAAGAACTACAAGGTGTAGGAGTCACATGACACCCATACTTGTAGGCAGTATAGTTTAATAGTGATTGGTCTAGAGAAACACAAACTTTGAATTTAGAACGTAATACCATGGTTGGGGGTTCTCTTTAATAACCTGAATTGATTTATATCTAAATGAACCCTTTTTGCAACATTAGGATAATCAAAGACTGGGAAAAAAAATAACACTCTAATTTATACCCTGCAGTTTGCATGCAGCTCTTAAATGATGGTTAATAGCTCACTGTTCTATGTTAGGATTTGGACTTATAAACTGCAAGTAACAAAAGGATCTCTCTGACAAAAGCAGTAACTCACTAACCTATTTCCATTTTTTGCACTTTGTGATCTGCAAGGTACATGTTTTTTGCAGCAGGCACATTAACCCTATGCGCTACCTTTCCACAAGTCAAAACTTCGACTTGACAAAACTCCATCTCTCTCTAGGAAAAACATTAATCACCGGAGTTATCATGACATTTTTATTTTTGCCGAAACTTACTGGAGGCCAGGAAGGAGGCAGCAAGTGCTTCTAGAAACATAATATACTTGCAAACATGACGCCCCCACCTGAAGTCAACGCCTGGTGCAATCGCACCAGTCGCATTGCCCTGCTCATGGGTCCTGTGACTTCAGTGACAGAGTCACTGTTGCTCTAGGGTGTGCTGCTTCGTAGGCTTGCTCGCAAGACTGGAGGTGAACTTCAGCATGGATTGTGGTGGACAGGCCTTCAAGGTTAACCCACACTTGCCACTACTAGGGTTCACCTGCTGATGCTAAGACACCAGGGCTTCTAAGGTCTTGTGGGGCCTTCTAAGGTCTAGCATGGGAATGTTCTCCCTCAGGAGATTGGCCTGGTAGACTGGTCATGTAGATTGAACCTGCTTCCCCAGTTCCAAATTCAGCATCTCTGACCATAGTGCCACATCCCCTCCCCCAATGAACACCATACTGTCCCACTGAGAGAAACTCGCACTGCCTTCAAATACAAACCCATTGTGCCCCGCAATAAGCACCTGGTTGTGACTCAATTCAAATGCACTAGACAAGAGTTATATGCTGCCTAAAAAAAAAAAGTAACAACATCCTGGAAAAAGCAAACACTCAGGGAATGGAAAATTAACTAAAGCATGTGAAATGGTAGCAGGAAAAACATGGTTACCTTAACGCTTTTATACTTATTATTTGAAAAGCAATGAGCATTTGTGCCTGAAAAGTTAAGGACATTATTACAGAAGGGGCCTGTTTCAATGTCCATTGCTTATATCCTTACAGAACATAAGCAGCATGGTTTTAAAAGACCACATCCCTGAACACAGAGCCGCGGTACACAATTTGTTATCCAGTCCACCCATCAATCAAGCATTACAGTACCTCCAGGAATTGTACACTTCCCCACCCAGGGAAAACAATGTTGTTCAAATGAAGAGGAGAAAACAAAAGTAGCGCTTCACTGGCAAACTCTGTAAAGTGGCGCTAATGTGTTTGGGTGTGAATAAAATCAATCTGGCCACTTATCGACCACTGATGCTTTATTCAGCTATTTTTCACATTGTTCACCTTTTATTTTTCTCTGTCCCAAGGCTGCACTTTGGAATAGAAAAATGTCCGAAAAAGACGACATTTCCAGCAAAATTGTTTTTCTTTTTGGATCCATAGCACAGGGGAACAAATAAGCAAGAGGAAAGAAGAAATAATAACAGTTTCTTGAAATTACGGTTTTCAGTAATTGAGGAGGAGAGGGGGGCAGCTGCCAGCGGTAGAGCAGAAGGAGTGGACAGTGTCCTTGCTTTCTCTGGGCAGGAAGGTCCTTTTCCTTCTCTGTCCACCCGCCCGTCCTCGAACGGCCACGAACGCCGAGCCTTATCTATAGGCCTTGGCTATTTCTGCCATCCAGGGACGAGTGTTTAAAATAAGAAGGTAGGGGAACGGAAGCTATTAAAATAAGAAAGTAGGGGGATGCCGTGCCCTGCCGATCCCGCCCACTTCGACCACTGCCTATAGTGAGAACGGAAGCCTGTTCCATGCCGTCACGACGACTTTCCTATGCAGTGCTTTTCTTTATTTTTTGTAGTTTTAAATAGCGCGAACGCGACCCAAAGGTACTGGAGCGCTGTACATGAGAACCAGTTATTTTACACAGGTATGCATTAATTTTTTGGTGGACACAGGGATTTTAAGTGATTTGCCCAGAACCACAGGATTTTGAGCCAATGCCTAGGCTCGAACCTAGTTCCCCAGCTCCAAAGTTGGCAGTTCAGACCATTATGCCACACCCTCTCTTATTTGCCAAAGGAAGAGCGCCATTGCAGGAGCGCTGCTCTGAAACCCGATACCAGTGCAATTAAACGTTCTCGAGCCTAATACTAAAAACAGGTAGTGTTAAATCCACCTCATGCCTTTTTAATCCACTACCAGACACCCGTGACCCTTTATCTCACTCTGCAGGCCCTGCTTTCTTCTTTTGTGACGATTTTGCCGTCTTTCTCATCCTCCGTCACCTCGATCTGTTTGTGTTCCCCCTGATTCAGAAAAAATAAGTGTCTGTCCCCCCCTAAAAGTGCTGCAGCCCCCCACCGGCAAACGCTGGCTCAAATGAAGCACTCCCTGCACCTACTGAGAGCAACCATAAGGTCTCTGGATGCACTTGTTCGGTAAAAAAAAAAAGACACAATCGTTCTCATTGGCAATCTCAAAGCATGTTGTGGTTATGCTTATTGGAAATGTATTCAGAAACAGGAGCAGGGCTTTCTATATTTGATATATATGTCCCTTCGGGCATTTATAAATCAAAGTAATCTGCTTCATCTCTAGAGTGGTACTCTCTTCAGTCTCAAAAATGCAGAGGGTAGTTTTCTAGAATGTGCTACAGCACCCCTGTTTTTGCCTTGATGTGCCTCCACTAAAAGTTCAAAGCACCAACACAGTCGCACTCATTGCAATTAGCACTCCAGGTTCTAGGTCATAGAATTTGTGCTCACTGGTCAGATAGGAGTGTAAACTGATAAACTATTGCAAAACACTCCAGAGCTTAAAATTCTTTACTACACTCAATCAATCAATCAGTTAGGACTTGTAGAGCGCAACTAATCACCCGTGAGGGTATCCAGGCATTGGGATCTTACCGTTGTCAGTTGAAGAGCCATGTTTTGAGCCCCTTTCTGAATTCCGTGAGCGAGGAAGATGTTCGGAGGAGGAGGTCATTCCAAAACTTGGCGGCAAGGTAGGAGAAGGAAAGACCTCCACTGTGGCTACGACGGATGCAACGAGTTTGCCGAGGGTGGCGGATCGCAGGAGTCTGAAGGGTTGGTGAAAGTTCAGGAGGTCACATCAGCCATGAAAAAAACTGATGAAAACTTTTTTAAATCATATTGAAAAAAGTAAAATGCACCAGAACTTAAGGTGGGAGCAGCACTGCCTCCAATCTGAGCACAGCCCAATCCACAAAGTCCACCTCTAAATACATCTCTTCCTCTTCTTTGCTGCTTGCAAAGAAAAGTGGATTGCACACAGCTTGCGGAAGGGAGCACGAAGTGAGCAGTTGTGTAACACTGGCTCCTGCAGCCCCTTTTGTTCAGGGAGGCTTGCAGCCCTCCACAGGGCCTCTCAATCCTTCAAGAGGGCCCAATTGAGCCCAAAATCAAGAATATCTATGAGATATGCGCGTCTCAGGGGCCCCTCATCACATTTTGCAGGGGGGCCTCATCATCATATTACACCACTGGAGGTGTGTATTGATCTCTCCACATGGGTGTTTACTCACGGGACATGTGATGGAGCAAGGTAAACGAGAACATTTTGAACCCCCTAATATTAACATTAATAAATAATACAATTGTTCGTTTCAATAAATAACCAACAACGTATGTTTTCCTTATAAGTGTTCTTGGTAACATGCAGTATCTGTGCAAACTAATCTACTTACAATTGTTAATGTAAATAACGATAACATAATGATATGCGTATTAATTAGAATAATATTGCATGATTTGTGCTACGTAGTAAATTGTATGGTGGCAAAAGAAAGTGGTTGGTAAATAAGAAATAGCTTTATATGTCGCTTTTGCTAGGTAACACCTAACTGGGGTACGTAGAATGACGGGAGGGAAACGAAAAAGCTTATTTTCTTTATTCTTAACTATTATCTGTTTGTTTCTATGATAGTTCGTTCAAGCCTGCTAGGCCATGCTGTAAAAATGGCTGCCGAA
Source organism: Calotriton arnoldi (assembly GCA_963921515.1). Lineage (NCBI taxonomy): Eukaryota > Metazoa > Chordata > Amphibia > Caudata > Salamandridae > Calotriton > Calotriton arnoldi. The sequence goes on along the minus strand of CAWUFW010002323.1, from coordinate 617,921 downwards.
GCAAACAAGCTTAAATGCGCAAGCGCAAGATGGCTTCCAAGCGGAAGAAAAAGTTGTGAACAAAAGCATCACGTGGGTGCTTCCAAAGCCTAGGATGGAAGAGGGATCAAGGTTATGATGACCTTTTTGCCCAAGCGTGTGCCAAGGGGGACTCAGCAAAAGAGTGTGAGAACCAGAAGTGTGTCCGTGAATTGGCAATGAACTGTTTAAAATGAAGTATCGGAAAGAAGATACAAAGAAAGAATGTCAATTGGATTGGTAATGTCCTGAACCCGTGAGAAAGGACAAAATTATAAACATTTTCCAGAACAGGTTTGAGCAAGGTGGGTAATGAGGAGATGTTTTCCACCCCTCCAATGGACCAATTAGAGTGAATCTCGCCCCCAAAAATGAAACATTTCTGTTTAGTAAGCTAGTATTAGGGTATAAGAGGACCTACTCTTAAGTAGGAGGCGCGCTGCTTTTTACATATTTTTATTGAGCACTGGACGCTGACGCTGGAGAAGCCACTGCTATTTTTCTATAGGCCTTTATATTTTTAATACGATTAATCTTTTACTCTTAAATTTGATTGAGAAAGAACGAGATTGTGGCAGAAAACCTGTATAGGTGGTCCGTCGAGGAGGCCGGTTTAGCAGGATAGACAGTCAGTTTTGGGAGTTCTGTGCTGGGATCTGAATTTAAAAGCTGTGACGAACTTTATTTTTCCATCTAAAATGGTATGCATTGCAATTTCAATTTATTCCTTATAATGATAATAAATGTATTGATCTGATTAATAAAACTGATTTTATTCATGCTTATAAAATTTAGATAAACTATATTATAATTAAAACTATGAGTCTGTGGTTCTTTAGCTCAATAATAAATGTAAATGTTTAAAATGAGTTTATAGTGATTGAGCTGGTCTTAATCACCATCAACTGATTCCTACTAGTTGGTCCATCGACCAATGAGCGGAATACCTTAGAAATTTGAGAATTATCATGTTGATTTAAAAGGTATCCCGACTCCTTCCAGAAAGTCATTAACTTTTTCTCCTAAGTAAAGGCGGATGAGTTCCAGGGAATATATGAGAGAGTGAATGTTTATGCGGTGTTAATGGGCCCCACCGTCATATTGGTATAGTTGTGAAGAAGAATGTTTTTCAACCTGGATGTCAATGCCTAGAGGAGAATACATTTTATTGATAGCGCTGGATCAGATTTCTTGGTAGCAGAGTTATGGTTACTATAGATTAGTTTGGTGATTATTGATTATTGATTATTTCATGTCAAAACACTTTATGTTGAGTCGCGTTATGTTATATGTAAGTCGGAAATTTTGAAGCTTCCGGGAAGTAGGAAGTGGACACGTGTGGCAAGAGAAGTCACATGGAATAGTGCATTGTCTAGGTTTTCAAAATGGTGATAACACAGGTTGTGTTATGATAGGGACAATTTCCGTATAAAAGGTGTGTGAGTGAAATAGCAACCGGTTTTCTTGTGAAACTCTGGCCTTAATTCTCAGGAGCAGTGTAGTCTCCACATGTGTTTTATCCCCAGAGAAACGGGTTTACCCCTTGCTTGAAAGAAGGGTAAGGTAGAGGGAAGTGCTACACTTATCGAACAAAACTGTATTCTTGCGAAATAGAGTTAAACTGTCACTTTGTTTAGCGAAAACAGACAATGGAAATGTGTTTTTAATGTCGTAACTAATCAAGAACAGTTGAAAAGAATATTGCCGATAAATTTTGTAAAGGAGGGGTCAGGAGCAGAACTGACGTCGACAAAGAGCCTTGCTGGGATTGGCCAGTGCCATAGAAACACGGAAAACGCCCTGATTGGTGCGTTGGTGTGAGACACGCTAGGATAGGTTGGATAAGCAGTGACGTAGAAGCTTAGGATTGGTGCGTTGGTGTGAGACGCGCTGCGATAGGTCCAAATAGCACACAGAGAAAAGAGTTGAGTTACGAGTTTTGCAAAAAGGAAAGAAATCGTGAAATATGGCGTATTTTGAATATGGTAGAGAGAAAACGTCGTGGATGGCGAAAATTAAGAACTTCTTTAAGAAAGACAAAAAGGTAGTGACTAGAGAGGGACAAGTAATTCCTCCGCCAAAAACACCAGCTTCGCATATGATGCTGAAATATGGTTATCATACTTGCATATGGTTAGAAAATTGGACTAAATATACTCAAAATGATGGAGTATTAGCCTTTCCTGAGAATGGTTCATTTAGCGTAGCTGTACTTCGGAATTTGAGAGAAAAAATGACGAAGCTTGAGCCAAGACCTAGACCAACACAGTTTGAAGCGTTAAGTGAATGGGAAGATGAGATGTATCAACGAGAAAGATTCAGAGGAGTTAAGAATCATGATTTTGTTCCTGGAAGACTGTGGGGAGTGAATCATGAGGACAGAATAAAGCGTTGGAGATATGCTAATATGACAGGAGGTTTGTTTCCAGCCTTTACAGTTGAAGAGGAAGCGAGGAGAAAGTGTACAGAGAAAAAGAAACATATAGTTACTGAAAGATACGGGTATGGTGGTAGCGAGACAGAGGATGAATTGCTGGAAGATATTTTAAATCGAAACCCACCTCCATACCAACAGAATTCTGCGGTGGTGACACCTAATGCACCGCCAATGGAAACTGGGAGGAATAAAAGTCCAGAATGAAGATACAAAATAAATAGGTCAAAAGACCAGTTGAAAACCCCACAAAGCTAAAAGGTTGAAAGTGGCAATACAACCGAATTAGCAAAAACCACGAGAGAATTAACTGAGAAAATAAGAGAATTAACAATGAACATGGAAGCCTTCCCTGTACCAGTAACGATAGGTCCAGTAATACCAGTTTTTGAGAACCAGAGAATAAATGAACATTCTTTAGTCATTCCCATGAATTCAAATTTACAAAGAACGAAAGAAGGGATGGAGCTAGAAAATGAGGAAGCAAGAAATTTGGTCAGTTCATACTGACCAAGCCCACCTACTAATTTGACAATAAATGAGAGTGAGTTAAGGAGGATTCCTATGGGAACTGAGTCTGCATCAGAAACACCAGAGAGGAGTAGAAATTGGGTAGAATTAAATAGTACACCTGTAGGTCCAACTCCGGATGAATTAAATGAATGGATGAAAGCCCTGCAAAAGAAAGAGACAGAACCAAAACCACAAGATGTAATTAGGCTAAAAATAGATATGGAAGAGTTAATTTTAGGGACTATTGGTACAGAAAAATTGAAAACATATCAGGATGATGAGATTATGTTTTTATGCAAGAGTATTACATGGAGAGCTAGAAATTTGCATGACAAATTAGAAGAGACAGCGAATGAGCTAGGAGTAGAATTTGTAAAGGTGAGAAGTTTGCAGAAACCATATAGGGTAGATTTTTGTGAGAAAGATATAGAAAATTTGAACACATCAGGACGGTTAACCCAAATAAAAGAATTGATTGTTTTGTTAAGAAAATGGGGTGATGTGGACAGATGGAGAAGCAGGTGGACTAAAAGGAATGAGAAAACGACCGATAAAGCGTCTTTGGCTTTTGCGGTGACAGACAAGGAATCAATTGTAAGGGAGTATCCGATGAGAGAAACTCCAGGAGGTAGTTATGTGCATGTCCCTTGGTCCAGACAAGATATACTGTCATTTACAAAATTAAGAGAAAAACCTGTAGAATGGTATAGACAAGTGGAAAGGTTTGTCAAAGTTTCGAAGGTGTTGTGGATAGATTTGGATGGATTATTTGACATTGTAGTACCAGCTGATTTATGGACAGAGTGTAAGATTACCATCGATTGGCCAACTGTAGAATACCCAAGAGATGCAAAAACAGGAGCGCCAGGACCAGAAGTTATGAGGAAATATGACCAAGTTATTACCTTTTTGAAAAATAAAATTCCACCTAAAGAAACAGATTGGGTAAAAATTGATAGAACTACGCAGGAGAGTAAGGAATCTGTACATGCCTATTATGAAAGGCTACTTTTGGTTTTCAAACAGTATAGTGGTTATGAGACTTTAAATGAAAAAGACATGAGTCATTTTGTATATAGATTTGTTTATGGGTTAAAGCCAGAAATAAGTGAAATGATCAAACAGCATATGATCTGTTGGCAAAACAGCACAGTGGATGAAGTGTTGAGGTATGCTAAATATTGCAGTGATGACATTGAATGTAGACAACGTAAATTAAAAGAGAAAGCGATGTGGGCACAAGTGAAAGTTGCAGAGAAACAAGAAGCTCAACTGAATAATCAGGCTAATGAGGCAGGACAAACTAAATCCAAACCGAATATAGGTAAAGGCAAAGGCCAAATGAGTATAGAAGAGGCAAAGAAAAAGTGGCCATGCCACAATTGCGGAAAGTTAGGGCATTGGAGAAACGAGTGTAAATTCCCTCCAAAAGCTAATGCGGAAAATCAATCATTAAATCCACAGGTGCAGAGTGAGGTGAGTTACCAACAGCTGCAGCAACCGCAGGTAGTTACTCAGCAGAGTCAGGTGCCTCAACCACCACTTCCCAAGAGTGTAAATCCACAAAGATACAGTGCAGAGACAGGATTCTACGGAGGAGAGCAGGTAACACAATTGCCGCGCGCAGCTGCAATATCGCAGTATTGGTTACGACAGGATGGGAATGAGTCGGATGAAAGTTTATGACGGTGCCTAGGAGAGGAGGAAGAGTGCGTGCTTGGCGCAACTCTAGAGGTAGATCAAGCAGGTCCATTTGTGGATGGAGAAGTGAATGGTGCAAATGTAACATTCCTTGTGGACACTGGAGCTACCCGTTCTACTGTTAGATCAGTGGAAATTCCAAACCTTCCTCTCTCAGGTGAACATATCCAAGTCGTTGGTGTCTCAAACCAGCAGATTAAGGCGCCTCTTACCAAATTAGTAGAGGTAAAGATTGGACCATTCAGAGAAATGCACCGATTTGTGGTGTGTGATTGCAGTCCTGTGAACTTATTAGGACGCGATCTACTTTGCAAAATGAATTGCACCATCTATTGTACTCCGGATGGGATTGCATTTCAGACCCCCGATGAAGATGTACTGTATAAAATGACAATGGTAAATTTAGAGTCAGAAGTGAATGATTTATTTCCTGTGTTTGATGTAGAGAAAATCCCAATTGAGCTGAAAGAAACAGTGAAACAGGACGTATGGGATTTTACGGGCGAAGATATAGGGTTAATGAAAGGAGTAGACCCTGTTAAAATTTCTGTTAAAGAAGGAATAAGTTACCCAAATACTCCACAATATAAATTGACGCCAGAAATAATTGAAGGAATAACACCTGTAATAAATAAAATGATTGAACAAGGAATTTTGAGAGAAATAATGAGCAGTCCATGTAATTCGCCTATAATGGGACTGAAAAAGCCGAACGGAACATATAGAATAGTACAAGATTTAAGAAAGGTCAACAAAATCGTTGTTCCTTGTTGTCCAATTGTACCAAACCCTGCTGTAATTCTGTATCAGATTCCACGTGAAGCGGAATGGTACACTGTCATTGATTTGTGCCATGCATTTTTCTCTATCCCATTACATTCAGATAGCCAGCCATTATTTGCATTTAGGTTTGGAGAGCGTATTTTGACATGGTGCCGAATTCCTCAGGGGTATACAGAAAGCCCCTCGATCTTTAATCAGATCCTAAAGAAGTCATTGAAAGATTTGAAAATGCCCGAAAAATCTGTGATGGTTCAGTACATTGATGACCTATTGGTGGCATCAAAAACAAAGGAAGCATGTTTTACCGACACAATTGCTTTGCTGAACCATTTAGCAAAAGGAGGACATAAGGTATCCCCCTCAAAATTACAGTTTTGCCAACAGGAGGTTCAATACTTAGGTCATAAGATTGAAAAGGGAGTGCGAAAAGTAACGACCGAAAGAATAAAAATAATTCAAGGAAGGAGAGCTCCAATGACACAAAGAGAGGTAAGAATGTTCCTGGGAATGGTTGGATATTGTCGACAATGGATAAGTGGATTTTCATTAATTGCAAAACCATTACAGCATTTGACAAAAAAGGATGTTAAAGATCCTTTTGAATTGAATGATGAAGAAATGAAGGCGTTTAAAGAATTAAAAACGAAACTATGTGAAGCTCCGGCACTGGGAATGCCTGACTATGAAAAAGATTTTGAGCTGTATTGTAGTGAGAGAGATGGGTGTGCGTTTTCAGTCTTAGTGCAAAGACATGGAAACATGAAAAGACCTATTGCGTATTTTTCAGCTGTTTTAGACCCGGTAGCAAAAGCGTTGCCTGGGTGTCTGAAAGCAGTAGCTGCTACTTGTGTGAGTCTGGAACAGAGTGAAGGCATTGTGATGGGTTATCCATTAAGAGTATATGTTCCTCATTCTGTGGAAATTCTTTTGTCAAGAACCAAAACTCAATACATGACACATAGTCGGCTGACTAGGTATGAAAAAGTGATTTTAAGTGCAGACAATGTAACCATTGACAGATGCACAAATGTAAATCCTTCGACATCATTGCCGGATGAGGAGAATATGATAGACATGGATGAAGTTGACCATGATTGCCTGAATGTACTAGAGTATTGTACAAAACCAAGGCCGGACATCAGAGACGAGCCTTTAAAAGAATCAGATTATGTATTGTTTGTGGATGGCTCATGTTTGAGAACGAGTGAAGGAGTTTTGAGTGCGGCGTATGCAGTATGCACAGTAGCTGCCATAATGGAAGCATCTTGTTTGAGAGGAATACGTTCCGCCCAAGTGGCTGAACTAGTTGCTTTAATTCAGGCATGCAAATTGGGAAAGAATGTCCGAATCACAGTAATCACTGATAGCCAATATGGCTTCGGAGTGGTTCATGATTTTGGGCAGATCTGGTCCCAAAGAGGTTTCTTGACATCTGCAGGAACTCCAATCAGAAATGGTGAGTTTGTGAAAAGGTTGCTTGAGGCGATACAGCTGCCTAAACAGATTGCAGTAGTGAAGTGCAATGCACACAAAAATGGGGAAGACTACATAACTGTGGGCAACAAGTTTGCCGATGAAATAGCTCAGTATTGTGCCAAAAATGTAGTCTCATTGAACCGAGGCAGGGAAAGAGAGCATATTTCGTGTCCTCTGCTTTTTACTAACCCTGTCGAGACATGGGATGAGGTGAGACAATTACAGGAAGCAGCAGATGATGAAGAAAAAGATAGCTGGATAAAAGCAGGATGCAGGAAAAGGGAGGAAAATGATGTTTGGGTTTACAGAGACGAAAGACCAGTTATGCCTGATAGCATGATTTCTGACATGGCACGGATGTACCATGGACAAGCTCATATCGGAAGGGATGCAATGATCAGACTTTTCAGACAAACCTGGTATAACCCAAAATTCAGAGCCATAGCTGAGAGTCTTTGTCAAAGATGTCTTGTTTGTCAACAAATAAACCCAGGAAGGAAGACAGTAGTGAGTCTAGGAACAATAGGACGAGAGGGAGGTCCTTTCACAAGAATGCAGATGGATTTTATAGAGATGCCCCCAATCAATAGACTAAGATATGTTCTTGTAGTCGTCTGTTTGTTTTCCCGTTGGGTGGAAGCCTACCCGACTAGAAGGAATGATGGAATTACAGTAGCAAAACTCATGCTGAGAGAATTCATTCCAAGGTATGGTTTTCCAGTAACGATTGAAACAGATAGAGGAACACATTTTCAGAACGAATTAATTCAATTGATATGTGAAGCACTTGGTATTAAACAGAAACTGCATTGTGCATACAGACCAGAGGCTTCTGGAGTAGTAGAACAAGTGAATGGAACAATAAAGAACAGGTTAGGGAAAATGTGTCAAGCCACAGGACTCAAATGGCCGGATGCCTTGCCATTGGTCTTAATGACTATCAGAAGCATACCTGAAAGAAAGACAGGTCTGAGTCCCCACGAAATAATCATGGGACGAGCAATGAGACAAGCACATGTACCTGTCAACAAACTGCTGACTATAACTGATGATCTCGTGTTGGATTATTGCAAAGGATTAGCTGATGTGGTACGTTCTGTGTTTCATCAGGTTGGACCGGATGCGACCACTCTCGAAAGAAAACCAGCTCATGATTTGAATCCAGGAGACTGGGTCCGCATAAAGCTCCACAGAAGAAGAAACTGTTTGGTTCCCCGCTGGGACCAACCACGACAAGTGATCCTGGTGACAACAACTGCAGTCAAATGTGCAGGAGTGAAACACTGGGTACATGCCAGCCACACCATCAGAGTCCCAGATCCTGAAACTCGACCTGTAAGTCGACATCTGGAAATATCTGATACCAGTTCAGCATCCGATGCAGAAGAAGAAACCAACAGGGTTCCAGAATTTGAAGATCGACCTGTAAGTCGACATCTGGAAGACCCAAGTACAAGTTCAACGACAGGAGGAGATAATGAAATAGCAAAGGCTCCAGAACTTGAAGATCGACCTGTAAGTCGACATCTGGAAATATCAGACACCAGTTCAGCATCTGATACAGATCACTCAGATTGTGATGAAAGTCTGAAAAAGGATTGGAAAACTGATATCATAAACGAAGAAACTGAGCAAAAAGACAGCAATAGTGAGCAACCAAGTACAAGCTATGGTAAAGATCCTTCAGAAATTATTCTAATAGATGAAGAAGGGATAGTTTCAACTAGAGAGATAGAAGAATCGGAAGAATCCCGAGGAGTAATAGGGACAGACCAGCGAAAAAAGGAACAGGGAAATATAGAAACAGATAGAGAGATCGACGCGAATTCGGAAGAACCTCGAGGAGGGACAGAAGTAGGTGATCAAAGAAGAAAAACACAAGAAGGATCAGAACTAGATGAAGGGAGTGAAATCATAAAGTTCAAGATAAGAGACAATAAAGAAAGGTCTGAAACAGAATCAGAAGAGAGTGGAGAAGAAAGAAAACAGGCATTAGAAACAAGAAAGAGAACTTGGAGAGCAGAAAGAGAAGAAAAAGAAAGTGAACCGAAAAGGCCGAGAAAAGGAGATAATTGGCCCCACGAAGTTAAGAGATTAAGATACAAGATTATAAACTTAAATGGAAATCATGCAGAACAAGTAAATGAAATAACAAGTCAAAAGGAACAAGAAAAACAAGGTGGAAAACAATTGCAGAAAACAAAAAGAGTAAAGAAAGCAAATCTGAAATATAAATCACCTGAATGGCTATACATTGCATTGACTGATATCAAGGAAGAAGAAAACACTCATGAGAACCCTGAACAAAGCTACAACCTAATGGGTGAAAGTGAAGTGCAACAAGTTTAAAGAAATTAGAAAGAAATTTCTACCGGACTGGACAAAACCCCGAAAAAGACAAGAAAGAGTTCTGAAAAGAACTAAAGAAAGTACCAAACGAGACAAAGTGAGAACGTAGGGTGGCTAAGACGTCATTTCTGAGGTGTGGTGACACATTTTCTGTACATATATATATATAGACAATAAAACAAGATGGTAGATACTAAAACTAGAACATGTAGATGTGAGTTCTTACGTAGATGGTGTAAGATGTGCTTCTTTTGTACAGGATTATTAATGTTCGTATGGTTTATTTTAGCAATCACCATTCCAATTAAATTAGCTGTAGAAGAAACGCCCATATTAGAGAATAACACAGAGAAGGATAAGGAAGCTAATATGCAGAAAACAGCCATATTAAAAGATAGTGCAGAATTACATAAAGATAGATCCATAACTGATTTTTCTAAAAATGTTTTCACAAAATTATTATATGAATATGTAGAAACGATGGATGTGAGAGATTGTTATGTTTGTATGCAATTACCTGCGTCTGTTGCAGAAGGTGTGACCTACCATCACCTTCCCTTGACGTATGGAATAACATGTAGTGTTTTAGCTAGTCTATTTTATAGAACAGGAAGATTAGAATATTACTATACTGACATAGATAAGATTTTTGCAAAGATTCCTATAATAACTGAATTGAATAAGATGAAAGAGGCAAGGATATTTGGAGAATTTTTCCTAGAAAATAAAGTTCTAACATCAGATGACATAGTTAAGCACAACCTTACCTGTGAGTTAAGGAAGGAGGAAAAGGTGTTTTTAGAAATGGTTGAAAATAGAAAGAGTAAAATTTCAAAGAAAAGTGATAAAAGAGGAGACAAAAACACCTCTTTGGGCAATTAAAGAAGAAATTAATGATAAGAAAAGGACAAATGCAGCTATGACTTTGGATTGGCCCCAACAGGGAAAGTTGTGCATTAGTAGAAATAAAACAAGGTATGATAACTATTTCATGGGTTCCAGTGATTGTCAAGACAATTATAAAATTTTAGGAGGTTGGGGATTCAAAGCGGGAAAAGATCCAATATTTCCTGGGATTTATTATATTTGCGGAAACAGAGCTTATTAAAGGTTGCCGGACCATTGGTATGGGACGTGCTACTTAGGCCTGGTCTTTCCAAAGATTTTTCATGTAGATAGAGAAGAAAAAGGAACACACGAGATGGGTAAAACATTCACACGAAGAAAAAGGGAAAGTTTTTCAGAAATAGTGGGTGATATTTTTGGAGTATTGATACCAGCAGTGGGAATATCTTTGAATGCATTTAAAATTCGGAAATTATCCACAGTAGTAGATCGTTTATCTACAGATACTGGTGGAGGGTTCTTGATGATAAATACCGAGATGGTTGCCATGAGAGCTATGGTGATGCAAAATCGACTTGCCCTTGACATTCTTTTGGCAAAAGAGGGTGGAGTCTGTGGAATGCTGAAAGTCCAACATTGTTGCACTTACATTCCAGATAAAAGTGAAAATATACAAAAGTATATAAAGAATATTACAAATTTGCACAAAGAACTTGTTCCACTGGAGGTTGAAAATGCCTGGGAGAAACTTGGTAAGAGTTTTTCCTCTGTATCAAATTGGTTTACTAAAATAAGTAGTTTGATTATAGGGAAAGTTATGATAGCAGCGGCAATAATAATATTAGTAGTATTATTCGTGAGATTTGTCATTATATGTATCAAAAGAAGAAAAAGACAAAACAAAATAGAAAGAGAAAATAAGATAAATAAAGAAAGAGAGCGAGAAATAGGTGAAATAGAACTGGAAGAACTGAAAGAAAGCATGTATAAGAAAACAAAAAGACAAGATGAAAGGGATACAGTTGTGTAAAATTAACAAAGAAGCAAAAGGACAAGAAATATGCTATCTGACAAAATTGTGTAACATGGGTTTTTGTGGTGATATTAAAAATCACCAAAGGGGGGAGTTGATGGAGCAAGGTAAACGAGAAAATTTTGAACCCCCTAATATTAACATTAATAAATAATACAATTGTTCGTTTCAATAAATAACCAACAACGTATGTTTTCCTTATAAGTGTTCTTGGTAACATGCAGTATCTGTGCAAACTAATCTACTTACAATTGTTAATGTAAATAACGATAACATAATGATATGCGTATTAATTAGAATAATATTGCATGATTTGTGCTACGTAGTAAATTGTATGGTGGCAAAAGAAAGTGGTTGGTAAGTAAGAAATAGCTTTATATGTCGCTTTTGCTAGGTAACACCTAACTGGGGTACGTAGAATGACGGGAGGGAAACGAAAAGGCTTATTTTCTTTATTCTTAACTATTATCTGTTTGTTTTTATGATAGTTCGTTCAAGCCTGCTAGGCCATGCTGTAAAAATGGCTGCCGAAGCAAACAAGCTTAAATGCGCAAGCGCAAAATGGCTTCCAAGCGGAAGAAAAAGTTGTGAACAAAAGCATCATGTGGGTGCTTCCAAAGCCTAGGATGGAAGAGGGATCAAGGTTATGATGACCTTTTTGCCCAAGCGTGTGCCAAGGTGGACTCAGCAAAAGAGTGTGAGAACCAGAAGTGTGTCCGTGAATTGACAATGAACTGTTTAAAATGAAGTATCGGAAAGAAGATACAAAGAAAGAATGTCAATTGGATTGGTAATGTCCTAAACCCGTGAGAAATGACAAAATTATAAACATTTTCCAGAACTGGTTTGAGCAAGGAGGGTAATGAGGAGATGTTTGCCACCCTCCAATGGACCAATTAGAGTGAATCTCGCCCCCAAAAATGAAACATTTCTGTTTAGTAAGCTAGTATTAGGGTATAAGAGGACCTACTCTTAAGTAGGAGGCGCGCTGCTTTTTACAAATTTTTATTGAGCGCTGACGCTGGAGAAGCAACTGCTATTTTTCTATAGGCCTTTATATTTTTAATACGATTAATCTTTTACTCTTAAATTTGATTGAGAAAGAACGAGATTGTGGCGGAAAACCTGTATAGGTGGTCCGTCGAGGAGGCCGGTTTAGCAGGATAGACAGTTTTGGGAGTTCTATGCTGGGATCTGAATTTAACAGCTGTGACGAACTTTATTTTTCCATCTAAAAGGGTATGCATTGCAATTTCAATTTATTCCTTATAATGATAATAAATGTATTGATCTGATTAATAAAACTGATTTTATTCATGCTTATAAAATTTAGATAAACTATATTATAATTAAAACTATGAGTCTGTGGTTCTTTAGCTCAATAATAAATGTAAATGTTTAAAATGAGTTTATAGTGATTGAGCTGGTTTTAATCACCATCAACTGATTCCTACTAGTTGGTCCATCGACCAATTTGCGGAATACCTTAGAAATTTGAGAATTATCATGTTGATTTAAAAAGGTATCCCGACTCCTTCCAGCAAGTCATTAACTTTTTCTCCTAAGTAAAGGCGGATGAGTTCCAGGGAATATATGAGAGAGTGAATGTTTATGCGGTGTTAATGGGCCCCACCGCCATATTGGTATAGTTGTGAAGAAGAATGTTTTTCAACCTGGATGTCAATGCCTAGAGGAGAAATTTTATTGATAGCGCTGGATCACATGCATGTCTGTTGTTGCCTGATCTTCCTCACAGGCAGTGGCGGCTGGCATGTACCGAGGGTGGTAGACGGGGGCACAAAAAAAAAAAAGATGTACCTATCTGGCTTGCTGCTTGATGTCCTCCTCACTTGGGTCTTCTCTCCTCGAGGCAGGCTCCAATGCCGGACCCAGCCAGCTCCCATAACCAATCCTGGCACTGCTCTCATGCTGTTAACCAGCATGAGAGAAGCGCCCAGATTGGAGGGAGCGGCCTCACTTAGTGCTCTCAAGAACTCCAGCACTTTCTCAAACCCAGCTGTCTAAGACAGCTGGGTTACAGAGGTTTAAAATGTTCATGTCTGGTAGGCCAAATGGGCTTGCGCAATTCAAACTTTAGTGCACAGCTCCCTGCTGCCACTCGGCAGCACTGGCTTGCCCCGTCCTGCCACTCAGTTCTGTACGGGTTGCTGAAAAATAAAATGGTAATAAATAAACTTTATTTACCGTTTTATTTTTCAGCTCTGGGGCGACGCTCCTCCGCTGTAATGGAGGAGCTGCCCCTGCTCACAGGCATGGAAAAGTGCTGTTCAGCTTTCTTTTGCCCCTGCTTATTACACCACTTTTTCCCTTATGCAGTATTATCTTAAGATTTATTCTGTTCTACTTAGTGGTTACATTATTTTGCCAGTCTTTGATTAAAAAAAAGGGGTAGGGGGTTGAAAGTTTGCTCCTTGCAGCAAAGGCTTGCTGTTTCTGTCTGAAGGGCCTGTTGGACATTTTTGTTTTCCCATAGTTGGGTTCAGATATTGGTTGAAGGCAATTTGCCTCTTTTGTTCTGCCATATTAGATTACTTTTCTTAAAAAGATCAGGCTATGGGGGCATGTCCAAGATGGCGCCCGTGCAGTAGTTTCCCTGCAGAGCTCCGCCGCGCTGAATATGCAATAAGCGGATCCCAGGGGACTGGCCGTCCCGAGATGCCGGAAAACGGCGTGCGAAACAACAAGCCGCCCGGCGACCCCGACCTGGGCGAAAATAATCATTAGAAGTTGCCCTGGTATCCACCGAGACAAGGCCGTCTGAAGACAAGTTGGCGGTGAGCGGCACAGCTCCAGCCAAGAAGGCGGAGTAACCCTGCCCGAGCCCCGAAACTGCGGGGAACATGGCCGTGAGGAGGTATCTGCCCAGAATCGATGTAAGGAGCCCGAATCAGCACCCTGTCCCCTGCATGTAACCTGGCTTCAACAAGTCAGAAGGCGGAGAGTGGCCTTCACTGAAGACGTTGCGTGGTGAAGCGGGCTCGGAGTCCTGAAGCCGGTAAACAGCACGGACGGCCGCGCGGGTCGGCAAGCAACTCAATACAGCGGGAGGCCCGGTGCACCGTCCGGGCCCGGGACAGCTGAGAGCAGTTTGAAGAGGCTGGCTGACGTCCGTTTTGTGCCCAACATTGCTGAAAGTTCCCAACTGGGCCGTGCACGGCCCCCCTCACGTCGAGGGTACCGGACGGCAGGAAGCGCTACCCTGGGCCATTCGGAGAATAAGGGAGGACGTGTGAGCCTGTGAGTGCGGGACTCTCTTAGATGGTGTGGGGGGGCTGGTTCTATTACAAATGGCTGATCAGGCCACGGCCCCCTTATCCCCCCTCGACACATCAAACATCATATTGTGGGACTCTCGCTGTTGGCCCGCACCTCTGATACCAGTGGGGACTTTGTGAAGTGACCCGGGGGCGCACAGATGGGGCCTTCCCTCTAGACTCGCCAACTTAGTTACACAGATACTCAAGTGGCCCCGGTCTAGGAGAGGACCAGCCTGGGGGTAGGCACGAGCACTCACACTGCGGCAAGAGAAGTTACACATCGTCAGTGTAGACTTAGCCAAACCCTCCAGACAAGTCCAGCTTCATAAGGGGAAACCAGGAGCAAAAGTATACCTCGCAGTCACACAAGTAAAATCAACAGGCATCATAAATTGAAGGGAGGACTGCATCAACAATAGCTGGTACCAAATAAAGAGGGGATTGAACGTCTTAGACGGCCCCCCCAAAAACAGACGTGCTCAGGGCCGGACTGGCTACCGGGCGTTTTGGCATGCTGCCGATCTGGGGGCTGATGTCACTGCGGTGGGGGCTAATTTCGTTGATGGAGACCTGCGTGTGCTTCGAAATAAACAAAGCAAAACGAATTTCGTTCAGCACACGCAGGTCCCCATCAACAAAATCAGCCCCCAGCTCAGCAGCATGCCAAAACGCCCGGTAGCCAGTCCGGCCCTGGACGTGCTTGGCGAACTGACCCACGCTTGTGCTGGGACTTAAGTGGCGAGCACAATGACGAAAACCAGGCCAAAAAAGGATGTCACCATTAAAGACCTTCTCACCAAGCGTCCCACCAAGCGAGCAGGAGCCGCCCCAGGCGTGATGTCTCAGGGCACGTCAGCCAAGTGGAGTAATCAGATGAGAATGACGAGGCCCCTGTTACCCATGGATTTATGGAGGCACTTTTCAGCTCCTTGCGGGACGATATAGCGGCCTTAATAACAGAGGTCTCGAAAGAAGTCAAGGAATTGCGCCATGACATGAGCTAATTGGAATAAAGAGTGGATTCAGTCAAACGGTCAGGGGATGCCCAAGAAGAAGAACTAGAGGAATGTCTCAGAGAGATCCTGGAGCTCAAGGACCGCAATGCTGACCTCAACTAACATTTGGAAGATCTAGAAAAAAGATCCAGTAGATATAACACACGTATTAAGGGCGTTCCATTACAGGCTGATGCTGGCCACCTGGAGGACTACGTTCTACGCTTATTTCGCCACATCGTCCCGGAGCTGGAAGGTAAAGATCTCCCGCTAGACTGCATGCACAGAGCTGGCAGACCCTCATTGGCACCTGGTTCCCCACAGGACATTCTTACGTGCCTCCATGAATATAAACAAAAAAAACTCATAATGTCTGCAACACATGATTAATTCTACATCTCCTTCGAAGGGAATAAAATCCGGCTGTTTCAAGACTTGTCTATCATCACCTAACAACGAAGGCGTTCCATGAGGCCTATAACAGACTTTCTGAGGGACAAAGGGGCGAGATACAAATGGGGGCACCCCTTTCGACTGGTTTTTCCTTGGAATGGGCAGACACACACAGTCCATACACCACCTGAAGCGGCGTAGATTTTGGGACTCGAGCTGGAACA
The DNA here is from genome assembly GCA_963921515.1 of Calotriton arnoldi. Lineage (NCBI taxonomy): Eukaryota > Metazoa > Chordata > Amphibia > Caudata > Salamandridae > Calotriton > Calotriton arnoldi. The sequence goes on along the minus strand of CAWUFW010002323.1, from coordinate 601,878 downwards.
GGAGACCTCATCGCAGCGGCCTGACTCCCGTGCAGCTCCAGAAGAGTCACGCCAAAGACGCAATCTGAGGAACAGGTCGCAACAACAAGTGAGCAGACCGACCAAAACAGAAAGCTTCAGGGAACGCTCAGCATTGTTACAGCAACTCACGGATCGGAAGCAATCCCCAGAACGCACGGATGAATGAAGAGCAGACTCGAGATTGCAACCGAAGGATCACAGCCACAGCCTTATGGCCTACACAGACCTGGGAAGATTATAGATATGGAGAAAACACTGCCCGGCAGAGCCGCCAGGTTGGTGCAGGGGAAGATGCCCCTGGGTCCGCGCCTAAATAACTGAGAGAACTGGCAGCGGCGGATGCACCCGTACCTTCGGCATATGTTAGGACACTGGCACGAGTGGCCAATGACATGGATCCCTACTACGAAATCGCAAGTTTTGCACCACTTGGTGCTGATGTTTATTTTGTTTTAATGTTTGCACAGTTATTATATGTATTTTGCACAATAGCTTGTCACAGTGTCATGCTCCACCATATTTACCAGGTATACGACTACAACCTACCACAATGTGGACCCAAACAGGGATCACCAACTTTGACAGTGCATGGTGCGAATACTTAGCCTGAACGTAAGGGGACTGAACTCACCAACCAAAAGAATAGCATTATTGTCCCAGCTCAGGTCAGCGCGCTGCAATATATGCCTCCTACAGGAGACCCACCTCCTCAAAAAAGGATTGGGGCAGGATGCGATCTAAATGGTTTGACTGACAGTACTGGTCAGCAGGCCCAGGGTAAAAAGCAGGAGTCGCCATACTAATTGCTACACACTTCCAGGGCCAGGTCTTACACACTCATTCTGAAATCGCAGGCCGTATGCTCTCACTGCGCCTTTCCTTCCATTCCTACACGTTCACAATAGCATGCCTCTATGCCCCCAATGACCATCAGCAGCCCTTTTTGAAGCAAGCAATTGGCACTATATTGACGACACCTGACGCAAAAATAGTGATAGGGGGCAACTTCAATCTTGTACCCAACGCTTCACAGGACAGATTACCCCAAAGGACTGGGTTCACTAGGGCCTTCTCTATGCAGGGTGCCCGTTGGCTAGCAGACGAAGGACTGGTAGATCCCTGGAGAGAGTTGCACCCCACCGCACAGTCATATTCTTTCTTCTCAGCCGCGCACCAATCGTATGCTAGAATTGACTATTTCTTAGTCTCAGCCTCACTACTCCCACTGGTGACACAAACCAAGATCGAGGTGGCCTCTATCTCAGTTCATGCTCCCATTCACCTTACACTTAATCTGCCTTCGCGCAATCCGAGATGCAAAATGTGGGGCTTAACCCCAAACTGCTATCCTACGACCCAGCTGTTAAAGAAATAGGGAAGGCCATCACAGATTACCTAGTGGCGAATGACGACACACACACAATAATAGAGATATTATGGGACACCCTCAAGGCAATGGTGCGCAGAACATATATTGCCTCAGCAGCGCGACTTAATAGGGAACGCATGGCGAAGCGAGCGGAATTGGAAACAGCAGTGAGAGATTTGGAGACAACACATAGGACGACAGGTTCACATCGCATTTGACGACAACTGACTATTGCCCGGAAACAACTTAAGGCCAATGATATGGATGCAGCTGTGCATGCTTTTCTTTACTTTGCACATGACAGAAGTATTACGCTGGGGGAATAAAGCTGGGAAACTATTGGCCCATAGGTTGCGAGCCCAAATCCACTCCCGTCATATACACAGCTTGATAGGCCACGACCGGACACTTAAAACCCAGGATGAGGATATAGCCGCTGAATTTGGCCGATTCTACGCACACTTATATGGGAGTGACAAACTTCTTACCAAAGACGGCTCCACATACATAGCACAACAGCCACTGACCACACTCGCAGAAAACATAGCAGCTCCATTAGAAACAGACATAACGAAACGCGAAGTCTTTGAATCGATTGGGACACTGAAGCTGGAGAAGGCCCCCGGGCAAGATGGGTACATAGCAACCTTTTATAATCAATATGCGTCACTATTGTCTCCCATACTAGTTCGACTATATAACTCCTTCAGCACTTCAGGACTGCTTACGGAGTCCATGCGCACTGCAATAATAATCGTTATACCAAAGCCGGGGAAAGATCCCCAGTTATGTGCGACATATCGCCCCATTTCGCTACTTAATGTTGACGCTAAGATCTTTACAGGAATATTGGCGCGCACGCTGGGGGAATACCTCCCCGGTCTCGTGGACCCTGACCAATCGGTATTTGTTCTGGGACGCACGTGTGGGGATAACACCAAGCGTCTTTTCCAACTATTTGATAAAACCCATAGAGCCCAGACCCGGACACTACTTTTATCGATAGATGCCGAAAAGGCATTCGACCGAGTACACTGGCCATTCCTAAGGGCGGTGCTGGAAGCCTATGGTCTGGGGCCCTGCTTCCGGAGCTGGATCTGGGCCAGCTACGAGAAACCAACAGCACTAGCGCGTGTCAACAACTCACTATCTCATTCCTTTCCAATCTCCAGAGGAACGCAGCAGGGTGCCCACTCTCGTCACTCCTGTTTGCATTATATATGGAACCATTTGCAGAGCATATTCGCAAGCACCCCCTCATTGAAGGAGGGTGGATAGGGGGTCAGTCACATAAGATAGCACTATATGCTGACAATGTTGTATTAACTCTCATTAACCCCCGACAGTCGCTGCCCCCACTATTAGAAGAGCTCACCTCATTTGGAGAGGTTTCGGGGTTTAAAGTTAACAACACCAAATCCTAAGCCCTAAATATCACCATTCCCCATGATGAAGAAGTACGACTCACATCGGAATTCCCTTTACGTTGGCCACAAGAGGGATTTCCTATTTGGGCATAAAAATAATGTCAACTGTAGATAAATCAATATCATATACCTACTCTGAGCTCCTGAAAACAGGACGTTCGCTTATTCAATCATGGCATGGGGGACCCATATCCTAGCTGGGATGCATAGCTGCTGTAAAAATGTCTCTCTTGCCCAAGAATCTATATCTCATGCAGGTGATGCCACTACAACCACCTATTTCCATGATCAAAAAATTGCAATCCACCATTGAATCATTTATTTGGGGCGGCAAACGGGCTAGAATGGCCAGGGAACGAGCATATCTACCGGTAGCTACAGGAGAACTGGGCATACCCCATTTAATGCAATACTACCAAGCAGTGCAGCTGCGTTTTTTGGTGCAGTGGCAATGCCCACTCACCGAGAAGCACTGGTGTTTCCTGGACCAGGTGGTGGCAGGAATACACATATGGAAAATTCCATGGCTCCAGCGTCAGTTGCTTCCTGCAGGGGTGTATGTCTCCCAGGTTGGCTACGGTGGCAGCTTGGGATAAGCCCTGTGCCCCCAAACAGCTCTCTACTCTGATCTCTCCCCTAACTTTGAATCTGGGAAACCCAGACGTTCCACAGGCCCTAAATGAACGGGTGTATGCTGGATGGCAGGAAGCCAGTTGCAAACGCATTGGCGACCTGTTTTATGAACACCTCCTATTAGATTTTAAAGATATGCAACAGAGTTTTGGACTCCCAGACTCAGAGTGCTGGTGCTACGTAGCAGTACGACACTGGGTTACATCGCAGTCCGTAAGACCACATGCGAGCAGGAAACTCACCCCATTCGAGCGCTGGCTGCTATCCAGATGAGACGACCATCAAATGTTTTTAAAAAAAATATCTTTATTGACATTTTATTCAAACACGAGGACCGTTATATATTCACGACCATCGACTGTTGTCAGACATATACTCATTCTTAAACACCATCAATAACCCCTCACACATGCCCGCTAGGAAAAGATGGGAGACAGTATGCGAACGCCCCTTTACGGAAAAGGGATGGACAGATATTTTACATCGAGCGCGCACATCAGCTAGTAGTGCATCTGGTAAAGAAACACTACTAAAAACTGTCCATTACTATTACACTCCGGCCCGCCTGGCTTGGTGGCAGAAGGGGAAGGACAGCCAATGTTGGAGCCATTGCAATCAGTCCGGCACGCTTGTCCACTTGCTGTGGCACTGCCCCAAACTCCACTGTTACTGGATGGATGTCTTAGCAGATATCGATCAAATGTTTCACACTGAGATACCCCGCTTCCCCAGCTATATTTTGTTAGGCCTGCCCAATATTCAAACATATCCACTTCATTCCACTAGGGGGAAGGCCATCACCCTGGCACTTTGCGCAGCGAAGCAGGCTCTGTTGTCTCGATGGGGGACAGACACAGTACCAACACACACAGACTGGATGCATAAACTCTGGGACTTACTGCGCATGGAAAAGTTAACAGCTGTAATGACCCACACTTTACCCAAATTTGAAAAAACATGGGGAACGTGTATCAAGCACCTCTCTGACATCTATCACGAACTCACCTGCTCAAAATACCTACGAGTGCTTCGTCTCACGTCCACAACTCAAACTGATGATTAGGTTGTCATCACAAATGGTAGCTGACAAGATCTAAAAGCATTATTTAGAAGTGCATGTTCCGTTTTGTTCTTTCCCGCTGATTGATTTTCCCTCCCTCTCCCCCCCTCCCTGCCGCTGATGTTTTATGCTCCTGATGGAGCAGGATTTCGCAAAAAGAAACCTGATCGGATTGACACCCCCATAATACTTATTAACAGTGTGCGGTGTAAAATTAACTGAGCAAATCACATGAATACATGGGAAACCGATTTGCGCATGCGTGCACTAATGTGAGCTAATGCATGAAAGAACTAGGCCGCTTTTTACATTGCGTTTCAAAAGAAACGAGATTTATGCACGTTTAGGCCGCATCTCACATTTGCCTTTTGCATTTTGCTTTAAAACGATAATAAATAATGCCGCTCTGCATGAAGCTTATGCTAGGAAGAATATTAACAGGGAATAGTGCAAGAGTGGGTGGTACACAGTGAAAAATGCTTTACCATGTAATTAATGAATGTTATGTTCTATTTGTCGTAGTGAGTCGAATGGGCCTGTATTTTCCTAAATTGTCCGGATCGATGAGGGGCTGGAAAATGAGCAAGAATGACCAGACAAAACCCACATAAGAGCTGAGCGCTGCGGATGATGAACATTAGTTCAAGGCTATGCAGCACAGACAACATTGTTTGCCTGCCAAAAGATGAGACTGGCCGTGGGATCCACGACTTCGTCCGCAGATGTGGCTGAGAGTTTAATCAAATGTAACAATAATAAATTTGTATGGACTGGTCAATACATGTTCCATGGTAAAGGAAGTAGAACAATGAGTATGAAGAATTTTGAATGAAATCATGGTGGTGTGATGCACCACCTCCCCAAGCATCCAATGAGCAGTCGAATTCTGTGCAATGTTGCAATTAATGTGGGTTGGACATGTAGGTTTTAGGGTATAACTGGGGTGCCTTTGGGGGTGTGGTTAGAGCGAGCGCGGAATTGCAGCGGTAGGAGATTCAGAAGGGAGATGCGTCGCTGTTCGTCGGTTTGCAGAGAGGCCTAGCTGTTCCTGTCCTTGTCCTGTCCTGTTCCTGAAATCTTTGTTTCCTGACTCTATCTCAGGAGACCCCCACTACTCCCTTGGCCAGGGGGGTGGTATTTCATTGATGTTTGGGTTTGTATTACCTTCCGACTCGAAATTTGCATAATCATTTGCAACGTAATTTTGTCTCTGAAACTTATGTCTCTTCATCTATCCACTCGGTCATAAGTATATTGTCTCATATTATTTTCGCTGAAACTTATGTCTCTCTTCATCTATCCACTCCCTCATATGCATTTTACTAATTGTTGATGAGTTTGATACTGTTTGCATTGCTGATTGATTTTTTCTCCCTTGTGTGAGATTCTTTGTTTGCATTGCAACCTGTATACGATGAGCATTAATCATTTATTTTAGATAAACCTTTTAAAACTTACCGAGAGTCTGTGAATATTTAGCTGGTTAGTCAGTTAGTTCTATTATTACCATCAATTACTCAACTAATTGGTCTGTCGACCGAGAGGAAAGAGAGTTGATATATAGGTCTAGTTATGTATTTAGAATAATTGAATATGAATCTGTGAAGGAAATGATTTCCACGTCTTTAAAGCTTGACCCCCAGTGCATCAGGTATTTGGGTGAATGTGTATGGGCCATTGTATGTAATATTGATGAGTATCGATCCCTGATTAAGTTTCTCGCTGGATCAGTTTTCTGGTAGAAGTGGACGGTTTAATTATTGATTAGTTTGGTAATAATTATTGATTATATGTTTTTAACAAGAAATTTAGTGATCTGTTCTATGTTGTCTAGAAGTACAGGTACGGAGGTACCTGAGGAATCCCGGGATGGAAAATTAGCCGAAGTAGGCAGAAGAAGAGTGTGGATAAAGAAATCACATTGCAGAAGTACTTTGTCTGTTGTTATAATACTGTACGGCGGAAGGCTGTAGGTGTTATATTTAGGGACAATTTCGTATGTGAGTAGAGTGTCTGAAATAGCGAAGGGTCCACTTTCGAAACTCTGGCCTTATCCCCAGACAAGTACCAAGACCTCTTTTACACCAAAAAGTCCTCTTGCAAAGCTTTGGCCTTATCCCTAGAGGAGTACCAAGTCCACCTGTAGCTTGTTTGGGTGTGACGTAACGCTGGTCGTTATTTTACTTGAAGTAAAAGAATTTCTTGTTTTTTAAGTGAAGCACTATCTCTTTATTTTGAGGAACAGACAAAGTAGCATTGTTTTATGTTGTTACTAACAAGAATTTTGATTAAGAAGATTTAGAAATACATTGCCGTACTATTGTGTAAAGGGAGGGTCAGTAAAAGGAGTAATACTGACGTCACAAAAAGGCCGCGCTGGCATTGGTCAGGCAGCGAGCGAAAAGTAAGCTCTGATTGGCCGGTTGGTGTGAGTCGCGCTGGTATTGGACAAGAACTGACAAATAGAATAAGTAGAAATACGGAGGGGTTTCCTTGTTGTTTATTGAGAGACATTAGTGTAAAGAGTTAGAAAAATGAAGTTGCTAAAGAAAATAAAGAATCTCTTTTAAAAGGATAAACCAATAGTGACTAGAGAGGGAATTCTTATTCCCCCTCCAGGAACGCCTGCTTCCTATATGATGTTGGAGCGAGGATACCATACGTGTACTTGGTTAGAGAATTGGGTGGAATACACAAAGGATGATGGTGTTATAGCTTTTCCACAGCATGGTTCGTTTAGTATAAGAATTTTGCAGAATTTGAGAAATCGAATGAATTCATTAGAGCTAAATCCCAGACCTACACAGTATGAAGCGTTAGAGGAATGGGAAGTAGAAGCATTTGAAAGAGAGAAATATCGAGGGGGTAGGAGTTACAGAAATTTAATGACTAGATACCCTTTTGAGAGAAGAGAGGACACAATGAAACGATGGAGGAGAGCTGTGGTAACTGAGGGTTTGTACCCAGTTTTAGTTGTTGAAGACCAGACAGGAGGCAAATGTAAAGAGAAAAAGAAAAATGTAGAAACTTCAAGTTTAAGAGATGATGCAAACGATTCTGATGATGAGGCATTAGAGGATATTATGACCAAAAGACCTCCGCCATATCAAGAAAATTCAGTTGAGGTGACTCCGAATGCACCCTTTATGGGAAATCCATTAACCCCACAGTTTGCGGACATGGCTAGAATAGTGCGAGAAAAAGAATTGGACATACTAAATAAGGCAAGAGTAGAGCAGATCCAGAAAATAAATCAGTTGAGTCTAAATGCAGAAGCATTGATGGTACCGGTAACAATTGGTCCTGTAGTCCCATTGTATGGAGAAAAACAGAATATAACAAAAGTACATACATTGGCAGTTCCAAGGAGTAGCGACAGGAGTGGAATGGTGACGGTAGTGAATGAGGATGGACAGGCTGACACAAATACTACATTGTTAGATCTTCCGGTTTGTGAGATGATAACAGAAACCCCTAGAAGAAATGTACAAATAGATCCAAGGAGAATAGGGCCGAATGTTATTTCAGCGACAGGGAGTTCAGCAGGTTCTTCACCAGAGAAATTGAATGATTGGATAAAGGGAATGGAAAGGCAAAAACCTCAACCCCAGAGTATAAATGTGAGCCAATTGAAAGTGGATTTGGAAGAGATGATTATTGGTACGATAAGTCCAGATAGATTAGGGGCTTACCGAGATGAAGAGCTGTTGTTTTTGTGTAAAAGTATTACTTGGAGAGCGAGGAATCTTCATGAGAAAATAGCAGACGCTGCTAGTGAATATGGACTAGATATAGAAAAGTCAAAGGTGCTGCAGAAATCGTACAGATTGGCCTTTACCGAAAAGGATTTGGAGAGTTTGAATGCGTCTGGATAAAGATTATAGATAAAAGAGTTGATGAATATTCAGAAAAAATGGGGAGATGTTGAACGGTGGAAAGGTAGATGGACGAAAAAGAAAGAAGAGGCAGCTGGAAAAGGAACGTCAATGTTTCCGCTAAGAGAGACAGAACAAGTTGAAAGGGCGTGTCCGATGAGGGAAGTCCCTGGTGGTGGATATGTTCACGTTCCTTGGACAAGACAGGATATATTGTCCTTTACGAATGATTTTCCCAGATTAAGAGAGAAACCGGTTGAGTGGTACAAACAGGTAGAGAGGTTTGTGAAAGTTTCAAAGGTTTTGTTAAAAGATTTAGATGGTTTGTTTGAGATTGTCGTACTAGCTGATTTGTGGACAGAATGTAAAATTACTGTCGATTGGCCAAAAGAAGAATATCCTAGAGACCCTAAAACAGGTGCACCATCTGATGAGGTGATGAGAAAGTATAATCAGGTAATCACCTTTTTGAAGGGAAAAATTTCTCCAAAGGAAACAGATTGGGTTAAGATAGACAGAACGACCAAAGAACCGAAAGAGTCAGTACATGCCTACTATGAAAGGTTGTTGCAGGTATTTAAACAGTATAGCGGATTTGAGAATATTGGAGACAAAGATATGGGACATTTTGTGTATCGTTTTGTGTTTGGTTTGAAACTGGAGATTAGTAATATGATTCAGCAGCATTTGATTTGTTGGCAGAGCAAAACCATTGACGAAATTTTGAGGTATGCGAAGTATTGTAGTGATGACATTGAATCAAGACATAAAAAATTAAAGGAGAAAATGATGTGGGCACAAGTGAAGGTAGCAGAGCAACAAGAAGTAAATAATAATTCTCAGACAGGTTATCGGATGAATGGTCAGAATCAAAATAGTCAGGTACCCAGTGGAGGTAGCGGTAGAGGGAAAATTAGTAAAGAAGAGGATAGGAAGAAATTTCCTTGTTATGCGTGCGGAAAGTATGGACATTGGATGAACGAGTGTAGATCCACTCAAAAGAATAATGGGGTAAATCAAAATTTAAATCCATAGATGCAGAATGAGGTGGGTGTGATTCAACAGCAGCAGCCGGTAGTTGCTCCACAGTTACAGGTGCCACAAGCTCCCATGCCCAATAATGTGAATGCTCAACTACAGAGGTACGGTGCGGACACTGGATTTCACGGAGGTGATCAAGTTGGTAAGAGTCAAACTGTGCAAATGGTTCCGCAATATTGGTTGCAGTGCAATGAGAATGATTCAGACTAATCTCAATGACGGTGCCTGAGGGGGGAGGAAGAGTGCGTACTTGGCGCATCGCATCTTTAGCGGTAGATCAGTCAGTTCCATTTGTTGACGTAAAGGTGGAAGGTAATGATATTACATTCCTAGTGGACACTGGTGCTACCCGTTCTACTGTGAGAGCAGCAGAAATTCCAAACCTACCCCTCTCGGGAGAAACTACCCAAGTTGTAGGAGTCTCAAATAAGCATCTTAGAACACCAGTCACAAATCCAATAGAAGTTCATATTGGGAGTTTCAGAGACATGCATCGTTTCGTAGTATGTGATTCAAGTCCAGTAAATCTCCTGGGAAGAGATTTATTGTGCAAAATGAATTGTACCATCTATTGTACACCAGATGGTATTACGTTTCAGACACCTGATGAGGATGTTGAATTCAAGATGAGGTTAGCGAAGCAAGGGACAGAAGTGGATGAGTTGTTTTCACTTCTCACAGAAGAAAGTTTGCCCGAAGAATTAAAAAGTACAGTGAGGTCGGATGTATGGGACTTTACGATAAAATAGATTGGCCTAATGACAAATGTAGATCCGATTCAGGTTACAGTGAAAGAGGGTGCTGTGTATCCAAACACACCTCAGTATAAAATGAGTCCAGAAGTAATTGCAGGAGTCACTCCTGTGATTGATCAAATGATTGAACAGGGAATTTTGTAAGAAATAATGAGTAGTCCTTGTAATTCGCCTATTATAGGAATTAAAAAGCCAAGTGGAAAATATAGAATAGTACAGGATTTAAGAAAGTATAATAAAATTGTAGTACCCTGTTGTCCAGTAGTCCCGAATCCAGCAGTAATCCTTTATCAAATTCCATGCAATTCAGAATGGTACACAGTGATTGATTTGTGCCAAGCATTTTTCTCGATTCCTTTACATCCGGAAAGCCAATATCTTTTTGCATTCCGGTTCGGAGACCGTGTTTTGGCATGGTGCCGAGTTCCTCAAGGGTACACAGAGAGTCCTTCAATTTTTAATCAGATCCTGAAAAGATGTTTGGAGACTTTAGTCATGCCAGGGAATTCAGTTCTGGTTCAGTATATTGATGACCTACTGGTGGCATCAAAAACACGAGAGGCATGTGTGACAGATACCATTGCCTTACTGAACCATTTAGCAGAAGAAGGACACAAAGTGTCACCAGCAAAATTACAATTTTGTAAACAGGAACTCCAGTACCTAGGACACAAAATAGAAAAAGGAGTCAGAAAGGTGACACCAGAAAGAATTAGTGTAATTAAACAGATGAGTCCACCAAAAACTCAGAGAGAAGTACGAATGTTTTTGGGAATGGTTGGATACTGCAGGCAGTGGATCAGTGGGTTCTCACTGATTGCAAAACCTCTACAGAGGTTGACACGAAAAGATGTGCTGGATGATGAAAGCATGGAAGCTTTTGCTAAATTGCGAAACAGTCTTTGTCGAGCACCTGCATTGGGAATGCCAGATTATGCAAAGGATTTTGCATTGTATTGTTGTGAAAGAGATGGGTGCGCACTTTCAGTTTTAACTCAAAAACATGGAATGGCACGATGTCCAGTAGCATATTTTTCTTCTACGTTGGATTCAGTGGCCGCAGCATTGCCAGGATGTTTAAAAGCAGTAGCTGCTACTTGTGTGAGTCTGGAACAAAGTGAAGCAATTGTGATGGGACATCCAGTTAAGGTGCCACATTCAGTTGAGATCCTTTTGACATGTACGAGGACCCAGTACATGACCTCTAGTCGGTTGACTAAGTACAAGAGAGTAATCTTGGGTGCTGAAAATGTGACTGTGGTACAATGCACAACCGTAAATCCGGCAACCCTGTTGCCGAATTCCTATTGTGAGGAAGTAAGAGAAGAGGCGGATCATGATTGTGTGGATGTGACTGAGTTATGCACGAAACCTAGGCCCGATATCGAGGACGTTCCATTAGAAGAACCAGACTGTGAGATGTTTGTTGATGGATCATGTTTAAGAAATGAGAAAGGAGAATTGTGTACTGCCTATGCTGTTTGCACCATAGCGGGAGTTCTAGAAGCATCCTGTTTAAAAGGGGTAAACTCTGCTCAAATTGCTGAATTGATAGCTCTGATTAGAGCGTGCAAAATTGCCAAAAGCCGGAGGGTAACCATATTTACTGATAGTCAATATGGTTTTGGGGTTGTTCATGACTTCGGTCAGCTATGGATGGAAAGGGGATTTCTGACTTCTTCAGGTTCCCATATAAGAAACAGCAAAACTGTAAAAGATTTATTGGATGCTTTACAAATGCCCAAAAGAATTGCAGTGGTCAAATGTCCTGCACATAAGTCAGGAGATGACTATGTGACGAGGGGCAGCAGATACGCAGATCAATTAGCGCGTTTCTGTGCACGAAATTGAATTGCCCTAGACAGAGGTATTGAAAAGGAAAATACCAATTGCCATCTTATGTTTTCTCCATCCTTTGAAACTTGGGATGAGATTAGGCAGTTACAGGAAGAGGCAAGTGATGAGGAAAAGAAATTTGGATAAATTCAGGCTGCAGAAAGAGAGCAGAGGACGAAGTGTGGGTCTATATAGACGAAAGACCAGTCATGCCAGATGGTTTACTATCCCAAATGGCAAGGGTATACCATGGAATTGCACATGTTGGAAGAGATGCAACGATCAGGCTCTTCAAGCAATCATGGTGTAACCCAAAGTTCAGGGTCATTGCAGAGAGTCTCTGCCAGAGGTGTGTCACCTGTCAGCAGCAAAATCCAGGCAGAAAAACAGTTGTTAGTTGGGGACGAATTGGAAAGGCAGCAGGACCATTCACCCAACTCCAGTTGGATTTTATTGAACTCCCCCTGTGTAATGGGCTGAAATATGTGTTGGTTGTTGTCTGCTTGTTTTCTCGCTGGGTGGGAGCGTATCCAACGAGAAGGAATGACAGCCTAACTGTCGCAAAGCTGCTTCTTAGAGAACTGATTCCTAGATTTGGATTTCCAGTCACTTTGGAAACAGATAGAGGAACCCATTTTAACAATGAAATAATTTGGATGATTTGTGCAGCATTACAGATTGAACAGAAGCTGCATTGTGCCTATCGACCCGAAGCATCTGGAGTGGTTGAACAGTTACATGGCACAATAAAATCGAGGTTAGGAAAGGTGTGTGCATCCACAACACTGAAATGGCCTTATGCTTTACCCCTTGTATTGATGAGTCTTAGAAGCATTCCTGACAAAAGACGGGTTTGAGTCCTCACGAGATACTAATGGGAAGAGCAATGAGACAAGCATTAATTCCAGCCAACAAACTAATGAATATATCTGATGATCTAGTGCTTGACTATTGCAGAGGATTGGCTGATCTGGTGCGTTCTGTGTCTCAACAGGTTGGAGAAAATGCCACTACGACACAGCCGAATCAAGCTCACGATCTGAGTCCGGGAGAGTGGGTTCTCGTGAAGAAACACATGAGGAAATCGTGTTTAGAACCTAGGTGGGACGGACCCTACCAGGTGATTCTGGTGACGACGACAGCAGTGAAGTGTGGTGGCTTGCCAAATTGGATACATGTTAGCCATACCAGACGAGTCCCAAGTCCACTTGAAAGACAAGAAGAGCAGCAATTGTAAACCAAAGTCAAAGACCAAAGGCTGAAGTGTGTGAAGCTGAAGAATCTAGAGTAACAGATTCTGAAGAACAAACAGATGATGAACAGCCAAGCACAAGTCAAGTAGAGTGGGCATCAGTTACTGGGTCTCATGAGGCTGCTGTAGAACCAGAAGAAAGGGAAGTTACTGAAAGTCAAGAAGAAGAACAGATAGAAGAAAGGCCAAATAAAAGAACCTATAAACCAGATGAAGAAGGTGAAGAAGTAGTTCAAACTAAAAGACCGAGAAAAGGTGACAATTGGCCAAGTGGAGTGAAAAGACTGAAATACACTCTGGTAAGGAGAAAGACAAGAAGAAGACCAGAGCAAATTAATGAGGTCTCAAGTCAAGCAGAACAAGAAGAGTCAGGAGAAGATTTAGTACGAAAAACAAGAAGAGTAAGAATTCCAAGCAAGAAATACACTGCACCGGAATGGACGTACGTGATCCTGGAAGAAATTGAAAGCTCAGATCCAAGTGAAGAAAAAGACGATACCGGCGCTGAGCAAGTGAATGAAAGCAAATTAAAACCACCTTAAAAGAACTGTGAAAAATTAAGGTGAAACTTTGCCAGATGAAAATGAATGGAAAGACTCAAAAGATTTAAAGGAAAAGAAATAAAAGAAAGGGGTAAAAGAAGAAAGGCTTGAAGTGTAGGATTACACTATTTTTCAGAAAATTATTTTTAGTAAATTTAGAGTTTTTTATAGGTTTAGATTTTTATTAGTAGAATACGAAATGGCTGAAGCAAAAGTGAGTGAAAATCCAAAATCTAGCGTAGATGTATTAAAGCTTGCTTATGTAGTGTCTTTTTACTGACATTTATGTGGATATTATTAACTGTCATTGTACCTGTTCTAATGGTAACTAATAATGGAAACAAAACTAATGATGTAATAAGTGAAAGAGTGAGTGATGTTACTAAAGAAACCCCTAATACAAACATAGAACAATTAGATGGAAGTATTTTCCATCATAATAAATCAATTAGGGATTTCTCGTTAAATGTTTTTACAAAGTTGTTGTATGAGTATGTTAATGCAATGAATGTGAGTGATTGTTATGTGTGCATGCAACTAACTTCATCTGTCTCAGAGGGGGTGACCTATCATCACCTACCTTTAACATATGGTGTGTCTTGCAGTGTATTATCCAGCCTATTCTACGTGACAGGGAAGTTGGAGTATCATTATTCCAACATAGATTTAGTATTTTCAGAGATACCTATCATAACAGAACTAAACAAGGTTTTGAGTAGTAAAAATGCACCTTATATGGGAGAATTCTTCCATATTACTAAGACACTAGATATAGGATATGCTTACAAAACAATCTAACATGTAGTTTGCGGGTTGAGGAAAAAGTGTTCATAGATATGGTAGAGTATAGAAGAGAACGTTTCCAAAGGAAAGCCGCTGAACAGAAGTCGCAGATACCACCATGGGCGTTTAGAGAAGGAAATTATGAGAAAGGCGAGACATATGGTGCAATGTCCCTGGACTGGTATAAAAAGGGGAAAATTTGTTTGCTTAGAATGAAAACTAACTATAATAATTATTTCATTGGTTCTAGTGAATGTGAGCATACTTACCAAATTACTGGAGTTTGGAGATTGAAGGGCGGAACTGATCCTGTTTTCCCAGGAGTCTATTATGTGTGTGGTAAGAAAGCCTATTACAGGCTACCTGCACATTGGTATGGTAGTTGTTATTTTGCAATTGTTTTCCCAAAAGTTTACCATGTAGACAAAAGTAATAACAGAGTCAATAAAATAAAACAAGGACTAACACGTAAGAAGAGAGCTAGTTTCTCAGAAATAGTAGGTGATATTTTTGGTGCACTGATACCATCAGTTAAAGTCGTTCTGAATTTGCATAAAATTCGAAAATTGTCCACAGTGGTTGATCATTTATCGACAGATACTGCTGGTGGCTTCTTGATGATTGACACCGAAATGGTTGCAACCAGATCGATGGTTTTGCAAAATCGACTTGCCCTGATATCTTATTGGCAAAAGAGGGTGAAGTCTGTGGCATGTTTAAAATTCAACACTGCTGTACTTATATACCTGACAAAAGTAAAAGTATTGAGGGATATATTAAGAACATCACGAAATTACATGAAGACTTGATCCAACTAGAGGTTGACGGTGTCTGGGAGAGACTTGGTAAAAGTTTTGCTTCTGTAGGTAAATGGTTTTCTATCTTTGGAAGTAGTTTATTAGGAAAAATAATAATGCCAGTGATTTCAGTAGCTGGAGTAGCATTAGTAATAATAACAATATATAAATGTTACAAGTGTAAGTGTGGAAGAAAAGAGATGACAGGAACAAATAACAAACGAAAAGCAAGGAAGAGAAAAAGAGATGAAATAGAACTAGACGATATGAAAGGAGATTACTATGACGAGATGAAGGAGTTAGATGAGAAGATGATGAAAAGAGAAAAGAACACTGATCTTTAGATAGATAAAGATGGTACTTGGTATGGTGGGTATTTTATGATGGCTCCAGGAAGCCATCAGAGGGGGATTGATGGAGCAGGATTTTGCAAAAAGAAACCTGAACGGATTGACACCCCCACAATACTTATTAACAGTGTGCGGTGCAAAATTAACAGAGCAAATCAAATTTAGGAACTTTACTACTCCTAAACTGAGAAAAATCCTAACTTTAAGACTTTTGGTATTCACAGAAGGCATTTAGGAGTCCTAAAGTTAGGAGTCCTAACTTACTACTCCTAAACTGAGAAAATCCTAACTTTAAGACTTTCGGTATTCACAGAAGGCATTTAGGAGTCCTAAAGTTAGGACTACTAACTTCTGTGAATACCGAAATGAGTAAGTTCATTCTGTGAATACCAAAATGAGTAAGTGTATTCTGTGAATACCAAAAAGTACTAACTTTACGTTTTTGACGTAAGTTAGTTCTGTGAATCAGGCCCAGAGTGTTTGCGAGCAGTTCACCGGACCGCCTGGAAATTTGGCCTGTGCTTGAAAAGGTCTGGGACTGCCCGCGAACAATCTGCCAGACCAACTGGTAATTTAGCTAATGCTTGAAAAGGTCTGGGGCTGGAGCCTGTCTTCTCGAATTTGATACAGTCCCCGGACTGTAGGGAGTGGTCCCTGGACCGTTTTGGTTTGGTCCGTGACTAATATTTGGTACTTTATCTTGTCTTAGTTTGCCGATTGTTGGTGTTATACTTGTCCGTTAGGGACAGTGCATGTGTCTTATATTAAGATGCCTTGTTTCAGCAAATTGGGGTGTTTTGGATGTCGATGTTGTTCTACTGATGCTCGATTGGAAGAGAGCCAGCCTGCACCTCCGGAGGGTTCTCCAAATTTTGACGTATACGTTAAACATGGTATTGGCCCTGTTATGTTTAGCACATTGTGGCATAAATATACGAGGGACAATGCTGAGTTACAGTGGCCGCTTACTGGCTCATTTGATGAACAGAAATTGAATTTCTTGCAGGACAAGTTGTTCGCTAGGAGGAGCAGACAGTCAATGTTTGATTCTCTAAGAGTATGGCAGAAAGAAGCAAAGCAGCGACGACAGAGAGCAGAGAAAGAGGCCCGGAAGAGGCAGACGCAAACTATAACACAGAAAGCAGTAGCCTATGAAAGAAGAAAGATAGAGAAGGGTAGAGAATGCGCAGATAGAAAGTTTCGGTTACAGACAGATAAATGTTATGTTACTAGAGAGGAAGGTGATGATTTCGTCGAAGAGCTATTGGATTCTTGTCCTCCGCCTCCTTATGCCCCTGAACGGATATACCCGGCAGTCCCGACCTCTCAGTCCTTGGCCTCTAGTGCCGCCCCTTCTAGCATCCCTGTTTCTAGCGCTACCGTTTCAGCCCCGGCCCCTCTTGCTTCTCTTCTACTCACACCAGTCACCGGGGCGGGTGCGGTTAGCTCCCCCGCCCAGTCTATCAGCTCTGGATCGACTGCTACTCCCCCTTTCACCCCTACCACCCTGTCTCCCTACATGATGGTACCTGTCACTGCATCTGCTCTTTCCCCCATGAGTGTGACACCCCAGGCACAGTTGAATGTCGAAACTCCTGCGCTTGGAGTACATGATGTGAACTGGGCAGCAGCGCAAGATCGAATGGATAAAGTGTTGGTGCGTTCTGCAGTGGGTGATGAGGAAAAGCAAATGGTGGCGAATCAAGCAGCTCAGTGGGCTCGGAACCCGATCTATATTGTGGAGGATGTGTGGAGTGTGATGAAAGATTACGAGCCGTTTGTACAGCAGCATGCCCTTAAGCACATGTCAGCAACGCTGATAGGGCTGTGGTAACAGTGTTTTCAAGGTGTTGCACCGCAAATAATATATGACATACGAGATAGGGTATTTGCTGCAGGTATGGCTCCCAATGAGGTTTTTAGCAATATAACGACACTAGTGGGTTACCGAGGTAGATTGCTCCAGAAGGTTCCGACAATGGGGACACAGCATCCCATGAGGGAAGTTCATCCCATTTACCACCCTGAAATTCCAGAACTGCGCGATTCCACCGATGCTGTGATTAGACCACGGGTCGACGCTCTGTTTCAGGAACAGTGGATATATACTCCTTGGAAGAGGAGTGAGGTCCTATCCTTAAAGAGCCAGCTGCCGGACCCCCGGAAAAACCCTACTGCATATTATAAAGAATTGATGGAGGCGGCCTCCTCCACAGTAATGACGCTAGCTGACATAGAGTTGTTTTTCGGCCTGTTGGTACCAGTGGATATATGGAGGCAGGTCCATACGTAGGATCATGCACTAGAGTTGGGGGGCACGTGGGATGAGATCAGGACTTGGGATAAGGAGCGTAAGCCCGGCGACAAGCCGAAAGCGGAGCTCCTCGCTTTGCCAGGGTGTATTATCACATACATGCACTCACTTATCCCGCCAAAGAGAGTGGATTGGGATAAGTTGACTGCGTGTCACCAGAAGAAGGATTAGAGTGTGTCGGATTTCTTTACCAGATTTGAAGGGGTGTTTTTAGATTTTAGTGGACAGGACCTGTCACAGGAGGGTGGCGTCTGTCTATTTGTCAACAGATTTGTCACTAACTTGCTTCCCGAGATTGCAACACGGTTGCAGGCTTCGGAAAGTACTTGGACGACATCATCCCCGTCAGTGATATTGAGTATGGCACAATATTACGAACATAGAGAGAATGAGGACAAGGAAAGGGTGGAGAAAAAGTCAAAGGATTTGAAGACGAGGGTATTGATGCAGCAAGTTGCGAGGGGAAATGGACGAGGTAGAGGTTCGGCCCAACGGCTGCCCCGGTCGGGCAGGGGGTGCTTCAAACGCACCCCTCGGGCTCAATCAATGTGCGTACTGCAAGCAGGAGGGACATTGGCGGAACGAGTGTCCAGAGTTGTTACAGAAAGGTGAGGCCCTGAGGGGTCGGGGTTTTCGGGGACGCGGACGAGGAACAGGAGGTAGAGGGGGGATGCAGTCAGAGGATACATCACACAATAGGCAGAGCGGGAATTATTTTGACGACCCCCAAGGACGACAGTACTATCATGACGACTATGACATGGACGAAGTGACAGAGTTGTCTCACAGCTAGGACAGCCGAGGACAGGGTGAGGGACCAATTCCTGTGCCTATAGATCAGCATGGACCTTACGTCACTGCCGATTTACAGGGTACTACTGAAAACTTTTTAGTTGATACAGGGGCTATGAATAGCTCTGTTTCCCGTTCACTGGTCCCAGGGGCAGCTCTGTCTGGCCAAAACAATGTGTCAGTGGGTTTCTCAGGCGTGCCGGTCATTAGCCCCATTTCTAAGCCTCTTGCTTTGACTATTGGCCCCTTTACGGTTGATTCACCATTTTTACTGGCGTCAAATTGTGGAGAAAATTTGTTAGGACTTGATTTGTTAAAAAGGTTGCATGCGACAATTTTTTGATCTCCAGACGGTGTTTAATTGACTATTGGACCGCAGGTAGCCCGTGCCCAACAGTGCTTCGCAAAGGATGCCCCCTTCCAGCTGAGTTCAGAGATGTGCCACGTACGTTATGGGCTACAGGAGACACAGATGTGGGGTTACTCCAGATCCCGCCAGTATCTATACAGATCAGAGACAATGCTAAATTGCCACGTATTCCCCAGTACAAGATAGCCCAGGCAGGTGAAAAGGCCCTATTGCAAATAATACAGGATTTGATTAAGTCTGGCGTGGTTGAAGAGACTGTGGCGAATGTGTGTAATAGCCCTATTCTTCCTATTCTTAAAAAGGCACCCTTGGATTCTTCTGATGCCCACCCTGACATTTACCGTTTTGTGATAGACCTCAGAGAGATTAATAAGATCGTAGTTCCCCAATACCCTGTGGTTCCGGACATTACAACGATCTTAACAATGATTCCCCCATCAGCAATTTTTTTTTCTGTAATTGACTTAAAAAATGCTTTCTTCAGCATACCAATCCATACAGATAGCAGATATCTGTTTGGCTTCGCAATAGCCGGTCGGAGCTTTAGATTCTGCCATGCTCCACCAGGCTATACTGAAAGTCCTAGTATTTATAGCCAAGCCTTGAAAGCTCAATTGGATTCTTTGGAGCTTCCCCCTGGTAATGTGCTATTGCAGTATGTTGACGACCTCCTTGTGGCTTCGGACAATGAGGATGGTTGCAAAGACGCCACAGTTAAATTATTGTTGCATCTGGCGCATCATGGACACAAGGTGTCACTTTCCAAATTTCAATAATGTCGACAGGAGGTCACCTATTTAGGTCACCTACTGTCGAAGGAGGGTCGCAGACTAATACCTGAGCGCATAGCTGATATTACTAATATGTCTGCTCCCAAGACCCAACGCGAGGTACGCGCGTTTATTGGGATAACATCGTATTGTCGGCATTGGATCCCTAACTATTCCCTACTAACAAAACCCCATCTTTACCTGACCACCAAGGATGTGCATGAACCCCTGCCTTGGACACCTGCATGCCAGCAAGCTTTTGAGCAATTAAAGACTGTGCTTTGCTCTGCTCCTGTGCTTGGTACTCCTGATTACCAGAAGCCTTTTGTGCTCTACGTGCATGAGGTGGACGGTTGCGCGCTTTCTGTTCTAACACAGGGTTTCGGTGGTAAGCAGAGACCCTGCGCCTACTTCTCTGCCATGCTTGATAATGTCACCAGAGCGCTCCCGAGTTGCCTGAGAGCTGCCGCGGCGGTGGCAGTTTCTATCAGACAATCGGCAGGGCTCGTCCTTGATACGGACCTCACAGTCATGGTACCTCATGATGTGGATACGCTATTGTATAAGACAAAGACGCAGCACCTTACTAGTGCGCGTCTGATTGGCTATGAATTGACTCTGTTTGCTCCGCACATTACCATCAAAAGATGTGCTAGTCTGAACCCAGACACATTACTACCCCTCCCTTCGGAAGAAAAGGACAATGATGTCCATGATTGTTTATTTCAGACTGAGGAAGAAACGAAGGGACGGGTAGACCGGACTGACGTTCCCTTATCTGACCCCCAAGGGGAACTATATGTCGATGGCTCTTGTTTCAAATTACCAGATGGCACCACTACTGCAGCCTATGCAATCACAACGTTACACACTGTAGTTGAGACATCACATATCCCACACCAATCGGCCCAAACTGCAGAGTTGGTTGCCCTCCTCAGGGCTTGTGAGTTGAGTGAGGGACTGGCTGTTAATATCTACCCCGACAGCCAGTACGCCTTTGGGGTGGCCCATAATTTTGGGCGCCTCTGGTCAGAGAGAGGGTTCTTGACTTCGCACGGACTGCGGATTCAGAATGGGCCATTGATACATAGATTGCTGTCCACACTGACACTTCCCAGTAACTTAGCAATAGTGAAATGTAGCGCTCATAAGGCTATTACAGATGATGTTGGGAGGGGAAATGCTTTCGCAGACCAGACAGCTAAGGAGACAGCTCGATCAAAGATGACAAAGATGTTGGTGGCAGGTCCCGCTAGGTGAGTCCCAGACAATGGAATGCTCGAGGACACATTGGAGAACGTCAGGGAAATCCAGGGTGAGGCGACTCTAGATGAATTAGCAATTTGGGAGGAGAGAACAGGTTGCTTGGATGAGGATGGGTGTGGACTGACTTGTCAGGGAAGCAGCGATGGTTGCTGCCTAATTCATATGTGCTCCCTATTGTTACCATGGCCCACGGCCCGGTGCACATTAGTGCCAAAGGAATATGCAAGTTACTGGACCCAGTATGGCAGAATGATAATATCGCTAAGGCAGCCACGCACCTAGTGAAGCATTGCATCATTTGTCTGAAGCATAACCCTGGGAAAGGTACCCCTACACCCGCTGGTAACTTTGCACCGCCTTCCTTCCCTTTCGAGGTTCTCCAGATGGATTCATCCAAATGGAACGAGTTAATAACCGAAAGTATGTGCTAGTAGTGATCTGCGCATTCAGTAAATGGATTGAGGCTTACCCCACTAAAGAGAATACAGCTATGGCGACGGTGAAGGCACTTCTAAAAGAGTACTTCCTGCGCTATGGGTTGCCACGCGTGATCTGGAGTGACAACGGAAGTCACTTCAATGCAAAAGTCATTGAATTAGTGTGCACAGGTTTGCATATTAAGCAGAAGTTTCATGCAGCGAATAACCCCCAGTCAGCAGGTCTGGTTGAGAAGAACAATGGTACTCTCAAACTGAAGCTAGCAAAGATTCAAGAAAGCACAGGACTGCGATGGCCAGATGCGCTACCCTTGGCTTTATTATCTACCAGAGCGACAGCGCATTCTAGAACAGGGTTGTCCCCGTATGAGGTGGTCTTCAGACGCTCTGCTAATGTTTGGGGTGTCCCAAGACCCAAGCGCTTTTCCGAGATAGAGTACCCCCTGCTTGTAGACTATCGGTATGAATTGTCTAAGATCTTCGTTCTCTTCACCAACAGATTCAAGCCACGCTGCAGCCAGCACCAGAGGGGCCCGGGCATCAAATACCGCCTGGTGATTTTGTGTTCATCCGGAACTTCCAATGGAAAAGCTGTTTGGAGCTGAGGTGGAAGGGCCCTCTCCTCTTCCTTCTTGCAACCCGTACAGCGGTGAAAGTAGACAGCAGAAAGCACTGGATCCCCGGGTCGCACGTTAAACGGATACCTCTACCGCTCCCGTACGACCGTTGGGTCAAAGAAGGCATCAGTGTTCAGGAGTGTGAGAAGGTGCCACGCTTCGTTCCCTTCTCTGATGCCCAGGTGAGGTGGGCGCAGACGGACGAAGAAAGTGATGCAGTTCTGTCCGAGGTGATCCCACCAGAGATAAGGGCCACCCCGGTTAACACTGTCTCTAATACACCGAAATCTGAGTCTCAATGCCCATCTGATCCTGAGTTTCTGCCCCTTTTTGTTGATGAAACAGTGCCTGGAATAACGAAATATAATCTGAGGCCCCGAAAGAAGGACGGTGCACCAGCCAAACAGTCTAGGAGTTAGGGAAGGACTTGAGCTTAGGGCACAGGTGCTGTGCCTAAGGTGCCTCTATTAGACTAGGGCCAACTACACTGGTGCACTGCCTTGGACACTGGACAGGATAGTTGAGGGCATTTGCCCAGGAGGGAGGGTGCCCTATCCTGAAAGAAGAAGGATTTGTTTTGCTGCAAGGGCTGCGATTGTGCAGCTCCACCGTGGGAATGCTTCATAGCACCATCGTTGATGAACAATAGGAGCCTGCCAGCGAGGCTCTAAACGGACGCTGGGTGATTTGTGCCCTCTGGTACTGTTGTTGCAATAGTGGCTCTAGCCCGTGAATTTTCCTTTCCCTTGTGACACCTATAAGTTGCCCTTGAAGTTTTCCAAATGTATCCCTTTGGTCGTCCTATCCCTGATGAGGAGCAGCCCTTTGCGGCTCCACGTCCCACTCCAGGTGGTCCTGTTTGGTCCTCTTGGTCCACTAAGAGTAAAATAGTGTTTGTTGTAATAATTTTGCTTTCTCTGCTAGTCGTATTTGGGGTGGTCTGGTACTTAGAGGAACGACATCCCGTGCACGCCTTGATAGGGACTACCCAGGCTCCAACTGAGCACTTGTTTGTTACATTGGCCCCACATAAAGAAAGACATAGACAGACTTATGCCCAAAATGCTTTTGTTCAGATGCTTCATCAGGTACACAGTACTACTAATGCCACGAATTGCTGGGTGTGTGGGCTACTTCCCTCAGTTATGCACAAAAATGATTTGCTAGTGTCATTGCCCCTGTCATATTTGGGTAGCTGTGAAGCCTGGTTCCAACTGCTCTCTATGGTATACATGCACTATTATGCTGACGCTATGAAGATGGTGCAGGCTGAATACGAAGCAGTATTGGAGTATATAGTGGTACACCAGGGATATACACCTGGGACAGATGGCAAGGAGCGTACCCTGCACCCAGATGCTTGCATGAATGTATTTGAAGCTCATGAAAATGTCACTTGGTTACGAAATGAAATGCTAGATTTCCAAGGATTTAATGTCACTGAATACTTTAAGGGGATATTCTTAAGAACGTGCGATAATCATCGCCAAAAGGCTAAAGCACGTTTACATATCGCCGTCTATCGTGGGAAAATAACTCCGTGTCAACATCGTATTCTCAACACGGCGGTAACATGCGATAGTCTCCCGATAACGCGTCAAATGTCCGCGATACAACTACCGCAACGGCGATAAAAAAGGAAACCCGAACGTGAAAAAAGTTGCGATGGGCCCAACCGCGATAGAAAAATCGGCGACAAGCAGAGCCAGGCTTGCAATTACCACGTCAGGCGGGAAAAATCACTATACAAAAGCAGAAAAAAAAAACACAAGCAAAAACAAAACAACTGCGAAGCACAATGGAGGGAGGGACGAGCAGAACCCCACAAGCCCCCCGGAGGACCAGGCCGGGACCTTGGGGTCAGGGAAGGGCAAGGACAGGAAGAAGAGGAAGACGCGGTTCAGTCCGCAGGAAAACAGGATCCTGATAATGGAGGCGATGAAATACCATCAACAACTGTTTGTCACCTCCAATGTGTCATTGGCGACAAAAAAAGGAATATGGCAGTCCATCGTGGACAAGGTGAATGCAATCGGAGTGCTGAGGAAGACAATGGAAGAGGTCAAGAGGCGCTGGAATGATGTGAAGCACAAAACCAAGCAGAAACTCGCCAACAACCAGAAGGCAGCAATGCAGACTGGAGGTGGGAGTCCAGCGCAACAGGAGAAGCTGGAGGAGATGGAGGAAATGGTCTCCACAGTCATCAGTGTGGAGACGGTGGCAGGAGTTGGGGGACCGGACACTGCTCGACAGGAACCGACACAACAGCAACAGGGTGAGTAACGACCAGTGACTGGCGGGACGGGGGAGATGGGCACAATGGCACACATGCACAATTAAGCATAGCACAGTGCACACCCACGATTACTCTGGAGCATGTCCCTGATCCCCTTGGCACACTGCAGCACACCTAGAAACTGCAAGTAGGCCCCCGTCGACTATGTGCCCAGAGGGGGCCCTCCCCACACATCAGTAATCTCACAACAAACCCATGCACAAGTACAAACACACATCCGTGATGTTGTCGAAATGTCCACTGTCCCGCATCAAATAGGCAGCTCCTCCCAAACAGTCACAATGTACATTGTCATGCAGTTTGTATGTAAACCTGTACAATGCGTCACCATACATGTGAAAACAATGTTAAACTGCATCTCCCCTTTACATTGCAGAGGGTGAATCAACACCTCCTGCCGAGCAGATGGTACACCTCTTCACTGATGATGAAGAGGACCTCCCCTCCATCGACACTGATGCCCTCCAATGGCTCATGGACAGCTTCAGCACCCCACCTCCAGGAGCAGGGCAGCCCAGCTGCATCGAGGAAACCCCACCCCCTGCACAGACCACACAGCAGGAAGCACCCACCACCACGGCTGTCTCCCAGGACCCCCACGAACAACACATGGCCTTCCAACGCCGGTTGTTAGAGGGCCAAAAGGAGATGGCTGATCAGGTGCGGGTGGGGTTCGACCTCATGGCAGCCAAACTAGATGCCATACGTGGGTGTCTAAGTCCCATCAGGGACCACTTACAGTCCCTAACGGACACCCACAGTCCGCTCCATGCTCTCCAACGATCCATGGCTGACATCGCTGGAGTCCTGACTCTGAGACAAGGACCACTGTCTAGTCAGAGTGGCCCCAGCGATGTCAGCCGGGAGTTGGGACACATGCAGAGGATCATGGAGAACAGGGAGCGGATGCAGGCGGAAAGAATGGCTGCCACGGCTGCACACCAGCGTGATGTAGCTGTGATCTACCATGCCCTGCAGATCCTCATCATGGCATTGCTGCCACAAGGCCTGGCGCAGATGAATGCTGCTGCTGCTTCGACATCCACATCTCCGCCCCCTGATGTGTCAGTGCCTCACAGTGCGGCAGACAATCCACCTCTGGCACCTGATGTGTCACTATATCAAAGCGAGGAGAGAAATATCCACTCCAGTCCGGTGCACAGCCTTTGAAGTCATTCACCATATGTATTTGCCCAAAAAATCCAAATTTAACCAAAATGATAATTCCAGAATATTCCAAATGAATTTCATACGTAGTTTTTATTTCACGTTGACAATCACACGTGCGGTGCAGTAGCATTTAAATTGCTTCTTGTGCTGCAGATATGCCCATCCGGGCCTTTTTCTGAGCACGTAATAAATACACAGTACATCCTCAGTCACAGAATTTCATGTACCCAATGCATTTCGGGCCGACTTTGGCCCTTCTTCAGGGGTTAACTGTGAGTAAACAGAACAATATGTTAAAATGCCATCTTACAAAAGAACTGTTTATGCATATGCCATATTATGTTTGGTTAACCCAATTCAGCGTTCTCCCTCTAATATAATACACTCCAACAACAAAACTGCCTGTGCCAGTCTCTCTAGTAATTCGTGCCTAACCTCATTTCACTGTCTCATCCACAGGTACCCACCCTGGCATGTAAACCCTCAATTTACCTTATTCCCCTGTCTTTATAATACACATTGCTAGATCAGAACAAGCCTAAAACCTCCCCTTGTACCTTCGTGATTTCAAGCGATGTGGTCTGTTTCCCTGCAAGATCTTCACTGCTGAAAGCGGCGTTCATCCTCGCTTTGATGTTGTACACAAACGTGGGATGCCAGGGTGGATCCTGCCGTCCTGGTTGCACGCCAAATTAGACAAGCAATGAACTAAGTTTGAATATGAAAAAAAGAAGGTTGAAAATACTGGTGTGCACTGTAACTTTGTTTCCGCACCTGATGTGTCACTGCCACACAGTGCAGCAGCCAATCCACCTACGACCCCTGATGTGTCAGTGCCACACAGTGCTGCAGAGAAAACACCACCACCCATATGTGAGGCACATGAGACATCAGAGGACGAAGATGCGGATGAATCAA
This sequence comes from Calotriton arnoldi, assembly GCA_963921515.1. Lineage (NCBI taxonomy): Eukaryota > Metazoa > Chordata > Amphibia > Caudata > Salamandridae > Calotriton > Calotriton arnoldi. Next base: position 575,187 of record CAWUFW010002323.1, on the reverse strand, counting down.
CCTTACTGGTAGTAAGGAAGCAGTAGCATTCATCTCCACCATATGGCCTGTTTCTGCTTGGTTCTGCCCTCTGCATCATCACCTTCCACTGTCCCCCGATGCACTCTGCGATACTCACCTTGGACCTCGACATGGACTGCCATATTCTGTTTTGTCACCAATGACACAGCTATCAGACTGCGGACTGAACTCTTCCTCTTCCGATGTACTTGTCGTTCCCTGAGGGACTCTGGCTGGTCCTCCATGGGCCAACAATGTAAAGTGGGGTTTGCATGGCCCTGTACTGCTCCAGCCACAACACTCCACTGAATGTGCATTAAACAATCAAATTCACACGGATGTGTCATGTCTTAGATCATTCAAGTATGGAAGTATGGATGAATGTATGGTCAGTGATTCCCCCTTACGTCCATGTTGCACATGTTGTGGGACTTGAGTCACAGGGTGCAACATTACCGATTGCGGACCGGGTTGCGCCGACACAACATCAGAGACACCCGCATTAGTTGCCTTCTTGGCCAGCCCAGAATGGAACCACACCCAGAGCGCCGGGGTCATCGTTCACACCCCTACGCTGGACTGGCATACACCAGGCCAGCCCACTGCGCTTACGCCTACAGGAGGGGACGACAACGCTACATGTCCCAGGTCTTCCCTGTAGTGATCTGCTGATCACAGGTCTAGTTGTCAGCATGCCACTGCCACTCCCTGAGGGCTGGTTCACACCCACACCACACCCATCCAGCACATGCGTCACAGGACATTTGACCCTGCCAATAAAAGGGGCCGGGCGCACGTGCCCGAGGCCATTTCCACTATCTAGCTGAGTGTGTCCGTGTGGTCATTATTTTTGCATGAGGGCCTAGGGTCCTACCACATCACATTCCCCACTGCCGGAGTTGACATGATGGCGTCCGCATGATGGGACCCAATCATAAAGGGCCCATGACTTGAGGTGCACAGAGTTGGTGGCATCTGAGGCACTGAGGCCGGCACGGGCCTACCGCCACGTGGCGATGACTTGAGGTGCACTGAGTTAGTGGCACCAGAGCTGAGCGGGTGTGCAGCCTGCGATGATGCGTAGGCCTCGACACGCCGTCCTGCCAATCAAGATTCGATTTGAATTGTGATCCCAGCTGGACCGCAGTGTACGCCGAGGGCAGCAGGCTGCACAGACATGACTCTGCGGCGCGGTGCTGCAGGGTGTGCTGGGGGCCTGTGGTGCGGAATCCAGCGATCGGCTGAGGAGGTTGCACCGGCACTTGGTGGGCCCTCTTGGAGACACGCCGGTGGCAGCAGGTGAGCATTGAGGCCTGGGTGCGCAGGGGAGGGCACTCATCGCTGGTTGGCGGACTGGTCTGGGGACCAGGGCTGGGGTGCAGCAGGCGCACTGGATCGCGTAGGCACCACCAGTCACGGTGGCGCCCTCGTGGTGGGTGGGGGGAGTGAAGGTGCAGGGGTATCAAGCTGATACAAACCGTGATGCTTACAGGTATGAGTATTCCTGCATCATGAGACCGTAACAGAAGTTAGTGTGACCGTAACCTTCCTTTTCTTTCCTACGTAGGTAACGACCACACGTACTTCTGTTACGGTCTTTTTGTGCAGGATTTGTTTTTCCTGTGAGCATTCCAGTTTGTCCAAGTACTATGCACTGTACCAGATCAGGTTTGTGACTATACGGACGCTTGACCATTGTCACCATTTGTCCAACAGGTTTCTGGATACTGACTTCCGGAGTATGGAATGGTATTGGGGAGTTCCCGCAGCATATGCAGTAACTTGCCCTGATGAAGTTCCCCGTTGGGTTTTGGCTGTGCTTTTCATATTGTTTATTGTTGTATTTGTAATAAAGGACTGTTTTTACACTACTGTTGACTACTGGACTTCATGACCGTGCGCACCCCCATTTCAGTTACTACAGTTTTGGATCTGGGGCACAGTGGCGTCTGGCAACGGCTGGCGTTGGGGTTGGTTGCACAGGGACACTATGAATTGGAACTGTCGTGTGGTGCGGTGACAGGGGCCCCGCCGTTGCTATTGTGGACATGCATCCATGACATGGGTGAGGACCTATGATAGGGCTGGCCGTCAGACTCCTCCGACTCTGGCAGTTGTTGTTTGGGAGGTACAAGGGGCCAACAGGTGCAGCACAGCCAGCAGCTTTGTCTGCAGAGGGATGGTGGTTGTCCGCCGTGTTGGTACCATCAGCCGGTGGGCAATTTGGGTCAGGATGCGGGGGTTGGTTGTCCTTTTGTGCCTGTAGTGGGCAATGACTTCCTCTGGCGTTGAGTCTCTGAGGCTGGTGGGTTTTGGGAACGTCCGCTGTCCTGTTCTGCGCTGCCTCTGTGGTAGTCATGGAGGGGGCCTGGGGGGGGGCCTGGGGGTGGTTGCGGTGGGTGTTGTGGCCCTCTTGGGTCTCCAGGCTGCACGATCATTGTCTCCATGGCATCTGTTGGTCTTCAGATGTGGCTCTGGGCTGGGCTCCCTTCCTACTGCAGTTTGTCGTCCTGCTTAACACTAGTAAAAGGCAGGTGTTAAATCCCTGCTGCTAACGCGCCTTATCGCCTGTTTTTGGATCGCATCGCAGATCTGGCTGGTCGTTGTGAATGTCGCGAAGTGGTGTTTTCGTGTGTTTTTGCACGGAACGCTTACTCTGCATATCATTAGTGTTAGTTGTCTCTTTCATCGTGGCGATGTTTTTTGCGGCAGCTATCGCTGGAAAACTGGCGATGTGGTCAGTTTGCACCAGCTTGGGAATGGGGTGGTAATTCTTTCGCCACTTTTGCTGCGCTAAAGTGCCGATAACTCGACGATAAGTCCTTGAGAATATCCCCCTAAATGTTTCCAGGAACGCAATATCACTGAGGACAAAGCTATGCCTGTCCCTGTGATCAACGCAACAGCTAGTTTCTGTGTTGAAGGAACAGGGAACATTTCGGTAGCACAGAGCCATTGTAACTACACATACCGGTTGAACACTACTAGCAGCCCACCTTTGCTTACACCTCCAAATGTATACTTTATCTGTGGGGAACAGGCTTATACATGGCTTCCGAGGGGGTGGTCTGGCTGGTGTTATGTTTCTTTCCTCTTGCCTCCCGTTTACATTGCACCGTCCAATTACCACAAGGATCATAGGCTACAGCGTAGAGATCTCCAGGTACACCGAGTTAGGAGAGTTGTCAATCCAGACGATATTGATCAGACAGATACATCCTTGCAGCAATTTACTGACATAATGAAGGGCATTCTGCCGTTCTGGGGTCCCATGTTCAATAGCTGTAATATTCGTTGCCTTGCTAGAGTAGTTGAGGGAGTTATTAATACTACTGCCGGTATACTGACTAATATTACAGTCGAGCTTCAGGCTACGAGGCTCGTTTCTCTTCAAAATTGGATGGTTTTAAACGTCATTCTGGCAGATAGGGGTGGAGCCTGTCATGTCATCGGCAGCAGCTGCTTTGTGTGCATCCCTGATAGTGCCCCTAATGTGTACTCCGCAATACATAAATTACACAGACTTGCTTCAGATATCCATCAGGATAATGGTTCATGGTCCCTCACAGGGTGGCTCTGGGCTCTGATGACATCATGGGGTTGGAAGATATTACTTGTCCTAATAGCCATCGCAGGAGTCATCTTTACCTGTTGCATATGCATTAATTGCCTTCCAGCCTGTTGCACCTATTGTATGAGTAAACTTACCCCTACCCCTACATTGCCAAGAAGTGATAACAATGCTCATGTGTTGTTTGTTTTTCCCTTGTAACATGAGTGACTATGCAATTTCTTCCTCCCCCCTTAGAACTGTAAAGACCTACCGGATAGCGGATCAGCACTATCTGCGCCAACTTTGGCGAAACACTCGGAACACTATAGCAAAGCAAGCAACATGAGACTGCATTTACCAGAATGCCAGGGGCGAACCTTGCTGGGGGTTGAAGCGGTGTGCTCCCACCCCTGTTCCTGTTTAAAAGTACTCCCGTGAGTCATTGAGCTGACGAGCTCGTGGAAGAAGCACCCGCGCGCCAGTGAGAGGTACTTTACCTGATGTAATGTTTGGCAGCCTACTCAGCATACCCCAAAATTTGAAGTCTGTAATCTCTACTGATGACGGTTAAAGAACCAGAAACACGTGTCTAGAGATCAGCACTATCTGCGCCAACTTTGGCGAAACACTCGGAACACTATAGCAAAGCAAGCAACATGAGATTGCTTTACCAGAATGCCAGGGGCGAACCTTGCTGGGGGTTGAAGCGGTGTGCTCCCACCCCTGTTCCTGTTTAAAAGTACTCCCGTGAGTCATTGAGCTGACGAGCTCATGGATGAAGCACCTGCGCGCCAGTGAGAGGTACCGGACCTGATATAATGTTTGGCAGCCTACTCAGCAAACCCCAAAATACAAGACTGTATTCTCTACTGATGACGGTTAATAAACCAGAAACACGTGTCTAGAGATCAGCACTATCTGCGTCAACCTTGGCGAAACACTCGAAAATATCGGAGCGAGCTACAAGAGACTGCATTTACCAGAATGCCAGGGGAGAACCTTGTCTGAGAGGTCAGCGGTGTGCTCCCACATCCTGTTATCAAGAGGAAAGAGAGTTGATATATAGGGCTAGTTATGTATTTAGGATAATTGAATATGAATCTGTGAAGGAAACGATTTCCACGTCTTTAAAGCTTGACCCCCAGGGCATCAGGGATTTGGGTGAATGTGTATGGGCCATTGTATGTAATATTGATGAGTATCGATCCCTCATTAAGTTTCTCGCTGGATCACTCCTCGCTGGCCATTGGATGTAGGCGACGGCTGTTGTATTTTTTCTTTTCAAAATAATAAAAATGAAACAATCCTAAAAGATCAGGCTAAACTACCCCATTAACCTGCTAGGATAGATAGGCAAAGAGTTGTTATTGTTATCTCTTCTACTAAAGAGGAGGACATTTTTCCGGAGGAGCTGAGGGGTGTGTTGTATTTATTTCCACAGTGGATAATTGTTTATTCTGCCTTAGAAATGCCTTTTTGGAATATGCATAACACTATTGACAATTGTTCTGAAGTATCTTTTGGCAGATTAATTACTACACTTCCTATGGGGCCACAGGGGAAGTCTAAGCCTATGCATATTTGTATTCATCTGAGGAACTGTAGACATCTTCTCAGGTAATGTTGAAGATCAGAAAGAAGTTTAAAAAGCATAAACACTTGGAGATTCATCAGACTTTGGGGGTGAAAGGTTTTGGAAGAGAAGTCATCTATGAAAAGATGTTTTAGGGATGGATTTTTTAACATACCTCTTCCTTTAAACAGAGGACGGTGAAGAGTCCCTCTAAGATAAGTTTGCCTACTTTCATTGATGAATAACATTGTTTTTATTCCTCTGATGATGGCCTAATGGTAGTGGGTTAAGCCCTAGCTACATTCATAATCATTGGACCTCTGAGAAGACTACATCCCAATCCATAGAGGAATTGTTTAGCTATTATATTCAGAGCATGGTGGAATGGTTGAACAATAACATGTTATGCTTAGGGACTGAGAGACTGACTCTCCCTTATAACATGGCAGAGGCCCCTGAGATCGACCATCAGTGGAAGTCTTTTAGCTAAGAGAGGCAAGGACCCAATCAAGGGAATATAAAAAAGCATTAAAGACTTGTTAGTAGAAGTTGTTGGACATCTTTAGTCCTTTGATAAAAATCCTAGAACATCCATGGGAGGTCTCTGTGAGTGGGTAAGCAGTTCATTTCACTGATCCACAGAAGTGGAATTGATGAGCAGTGAGTGGGCTCAGGAGCACTAATTCTGTTATTTGTGCTGAACACCACAAATTTAATGGGTGTGGCAGAGAAAGAGCTCAGAAGTAAAGGCCTTTTTTTGGAAAACATATTTTTCAAGAATATGTCTGCTTATGTTCAAATATATATGGTCTTGGACAAGGCTCAGCTGAAAATTAGATGAATTTTAACCCCTCAAGTTTTTCCTAAGGCCAAAAAAGGCCAACTTTGATCATCCAACTCCACTCGTGAGATATCTTTCAGACTCATTAAAATGTTTGGCATGAGAGGCTCACAATCTCCTCTTTCAGTGGAATAGGAGCACATGTTTTTTTCCCCCGAAAGATGTTCCTTATGGAGAGTATGGAAAAGAAAGGCGAACTCATCCAAATGATAGTACATTTCTCCAATTATCCTTTTTTCTCCAACAAAACTGGGTGGCATATTCACCTTGTTTCTCGATCAGTGGGAAAGACTTACATCTGGTCTGTGGGTGCATGCGACAGTGCATGGGTAGAAGACAGAGTTTTACTCTCTCCAATTCAATGGATTCTACCTAACTCTTTGATACTTTCAGTGATATACCAGATTGCAGTAGACAGAGAGTGTGGCAACTTTTAAATAAGAAAGCAATAGAGTTGGTTCCTCTCTCATCTCAAGGTTTCCTTAGTGCTTTGTAATACTGCAACAAGGTTGACAAAAGGTTTTTATTCTGGTTATAAATTTGATGTTGTTGAATGGATTTATGTCACATTATCATTTCATGATTGATCGTAACCATTGCCTTGGGAATATTCTTGCCCAGGATGATTGGATGGTGAAAGTGGATTTAAAGGATTGCTTGCCATTTTGTTCTCATATAGCAACTGTATACCTCAGCATGTACAGGAGATTTCTGTGTGGATGCTGTCTAGAATACCCCACTTTGGAGGAATTTCCACCAACACTAACACATCTTACCTCAATCGCAGAGCGAGGGGCAGAGGGAGACTAATTGCTTTATTTTAATCTGTAGTTGGGCCATGCTCCACATGGAGACAAGGAAGTGGTAGTAGGAAGAGGTACCTTGTACAAGGTACAAGGAAGTGACGACATCGCATTGGCTGAAGAATAAGAAGGCAGCAAACATGAGTGATAACGGTGTCAACAAATGGTAAGTAATGGATGGGCTAAAAACCCTTTTTAGAGTGGTTTTTTCATGTACAACAGATCATCATCGCCATATCAACAGTGCATGCGTCGTCATAGAGACAGCAAATGCATGCTGTCTGCAGGTTCAACCTAAGCATGGTGAGACCTCGTAGTAAGTAGAATGTAGGACACTAGTTAGGGTGTGTATGTAAATCAAAGTGTTCGTATCTTCATATTGGTTTTAAACTTATTTAACAGTTGCACTCATGTAAAGATAAACTTTTTCCAGTACTTATAAATAACTTCTCTAGGCATCCCTAGATAGGTACACGGAATTGTAAGTACGCAATAAGTGATTTTTTATGGCAGAAAATGTGTGTGCTATACAAAGGAATTGCACTGTCTGTAAGTTGCTTCTTGAAGTTTGGGGATGGTCCTGATAGAAGAGAAATTAAGTGGTCCAAAGAACTTTTTATACTGCGGTCAACATGCAAGACATAAGGTGAAGATGTCCATCTTAATACATTTTCAAATCTCATTGAAGTTTATTCTGAAACGTCCTCCAGAGAATTGATGCTGATGTACCAAAATGGCAGGCGTAGAGAAAGTGATATAATAAACCCTTTGAATAAAGGGACATCATACAAGGTTTGACACACTTATATCACAGGAAGTGATGCTTTATGGCTTTTAACTCTGAGATTACTGGAAATAACTTCACTGAAGTTAAGAAATATGTTCATCAAGAACTGGATTGTAAAAAGATACTGTAATGCTGATAAATGTATATGTATTTACTACTATTTTAGTTTGTCTAATTAAAGCGCTACCAAGATATGTCAGAGGTACATCTATCACTACCCGGGTATGGCTATCATATGCCAAAAATGCTCATGTGCAAACTCAGGCTAAAATTCCTTAGCAGAGCAGGTTTATCCTCTGGCTTTCCTGAACATTTCTGTTCTGTGCATACAAGAATTTATCTGTAATTTGTGGAATTCGTAATACAACATAAAATGCCTTCCTAAAACATGTATGCCGGAGTCTACTGTGCCTAGCTGACATGTGTAACCACAGTATTTCCCCTTCTTGGCAAGGATAAAGGTCTGGTCTGGACTAACAGAGCACAAAGTTTGGACCGCTAACAGGTTCACCTTTAGGTGCTTAACTTTTTTCCAAATGGTCACACTTTTTATCACTTACGTTAAATGAGACGTAGCCCAGGAGATAAAGTGGTTTACTCAATATCACACAATCGTGATGAGTGTGCACGCCGTCAAAATAGCTTCTGGCTTTTGATTCCACAGTAAAGAATTACTGAACTACTACATCATAGCTCCTCCCGATCACTCCGGACCATTTCAATCACCAAGGCATTACTATTACAAGCCTGCTTCACCAGTCCTAGCAACTGTCTCCAGTTCTACTGTACCCAATAACATGATGAAAGAGCTGCAATAAACCAGCAACCACATGTCCGCTGTATCTAGGCAGCACTTTGTACCTGTTCAGCATGGGCACAAAACCAGGCTCGGCCCAATATGGCACCGGTTCACTGATAGAATATCGATGTTAAAATTATCGATGCTAAAAATATCAAGAAAAAAATATTGACTACAAAAATATCAACTCCCATAGCTAAACAGGTAAGTACAGAAATATCGAATCAAAAATATCAATGTAAAAAATATATATGTAAAAAATATCAATATAAATATATATTTAAAGTAAGATAATATATATTAAATATATTAAATATTAACATTGATTTTAACAAAATAAATTAAACTTAATATACATTTTTACAAAATATAACAAACTTAATTAAAAAAATAAACACACAAACATAATAATTTATACATATATATATTTACTTTAAAATAATTAATAAACTATTATATTTAATTTATTTTAAAAGTTTAAAATGAAATAAAAATGAAATATATATATACATAATTTAAAATATAAAATACCATTCTAAAATTAATTAAAACATTAAACAATGCAAAAATAGTTAAACTTAAAATGCCCAATACAATCACTGCAACAGCAGGGAAAGTGTTGGATAGCAAGATAATTAAATTTACTATTCCAACTCCAGTGAGTGTAAATGTTGGATAGCAAAGGGGTAAAAATTACTATTCCCACTCCAAAGAGTGCAACAGTAGGGAAAGTGTTGGATATTAGAGGGGAAAAAATTACTATTCCCACTCCAGTGAGTGCAACAGCAGGGAAAGTGTTGGATAGCGGAGGGTAAAAATTACTATTCCCACTCCAGTAAGAGCAACAGTAGGGAAAGTGTTGGATAGCGGAGGGGTAAAAATTGCTATTCCCACTCCAGTGAGTGCAACAGTAGGAAAAGTGTTGGATAGCGGAGGGGTAAAATTTACTATTCCCACTCCAGAGAGTGCATCAATACGGATAGTGCTGGATAGCGGAGGGGTAAAACTACTATTCCCACTCCAGTGAATGCAACAGTAGGGAAAGTGTTGGATACCGGAGAAAAAATACTATTCACAATCAAACACTTTATTTATTTTTTATATAAAAAAAAAATAATAAACAATATTAAAAAAATATTAAATATATTATACATATAAAAAGAACACATATTATATTATTACTTATATATAACAAAAACCTACAAATATTATATAAAATAAATAATAAATACATTTACAAAAAAATAATTATTTTAAACTAGAAAATATTTACAAACAAAAAATTAATTAAAACATAAATGTGTTTATTTTATTTCCTACCCTATACCACACCAATAATAAAACACTTCAACATTTTTAATTAGATTTATTTACATAATTAACATAATTAATAATCAATTAAAAAATATTATTAATAAAAAAACTAATATACATTAATTGACTACACACACTTTAACACTATAATATCCACAACACACACCTAAATTAAACTATAAAATAATAAAACAGAATTAAAACTTATTTTAAAATTCAAAACTATTACTATTAACAACTAATAATTAAATAATTAAAATGTATTTAATACCCACCCTTTACCCCTTTAAAAATAAAAACAACACACAAAAAAATGAACATATACCCAAAATAAATATCAAAAAATTAACATTAATTAACAACTAAATATTAATTAATCAAACACAATTTACTTCCCACCCTTTACTCCTATGAACACCACAACACAAATAAACTTATTTGCACAATTCCCATAATGAATTACCAATTAATTAATTAAACTTAATTAACAACCAATTATTAAATCATAAATTAAAAATAAATTACTTCCCACCCTTTACACCTATAAACACCACAACACACTCCTAAAATTAATTACAAAATTAACAAAATTAATAACCAATTAATTAATTAAAATTAATTAACAATTATTATTAAAAAATAAATTACTTCCTAACCTTTATACCTATAAACACCACAACACACACCTAAAATTAATTACACAATTACCATAATTAATTACCAATTAATTGATTGAAATTAATTAGCAACCAATTATTAATTAATTAATAATAAATTACTTTACACATTTAACACTATAACATCTCAATTAAACAAATATTAATAAATACAAATTAATCAATAAACCACCCTATTCCCCTATAAACTCACATCCCGCTATAGAACTAAAAATGCAAAATTCAAATAAAAAAAGTTTATTACATTTAATATAACTAAGGGGCCCATTACGATACCCGGCGTAAAAAAATCCGCCAGGCTTGAAAGCGGCAAAAATCCGCCCGCACACACCGTCTGAACACCGACCACGCCATTACGATTACACAAACCGAAAACCGCCATCGGCGGAAAAATCACACAAAATACCGCCCGCCAACGTCCGAGTCGGAGTCAAACCGCCCGCCACGGACGGAAACACGCACGACAACACAAAACCGCCTGCCATCACGGCCGACACACCGCACGTGAAATTACGATCGCACCGCCATGAGCGCGGAAAACTACAAATATACCGCCCGCCAGCGCAAACAACGCCGATGAGAATCGACACGGCAGAAGCCATGGCGCCCACGTACCTGCACAGAAACCATCCGCTCACAAAACCAATAGCACACAACATGGCCAACAAGTCCACACAGCAAGGCACGCACAAATACACAAGCACAGTACACATCCCGAAAACACCCCCCCCTGGACAAACAAAAAATACAAAGACCAGAACACCAGACACAACACACCTGAAAACAACAGACCATGAGGACACACCCACATAGGTAAGTACAAAAGCAGCACTCCCACAGACCACAACCCCTTGCAACATTGCAAACCAGAGAGGAGAGGACACAGTGACACAGCAAGGACAGCAGCACACCACAGAAACGCACACATCACAACCACCACCACCACCACCACCAAACACCTGCACCACAAACCCCCTGCACATTACACAACACACACCGCACCAGCACCACAAACACCATGGCACCACAAAGAATGCCCAAGTTCACGCCCATTGAGCTGACGGTCATGGTCGACGAGATCATCAAGGTGTACCCACAAATCTATGGGAACATGGTCCAGCACACACCACTAGCCACCAGAAACAGAATGTGGAACCGGATCGTAGACCAGGTCAATGCAGTCGGGACCCTGCCCAGGAACAGAGGAGAAATAAACAAACGTTGGAATGACGTCAAGAGCCTGGTCAAGAAGAAGGAGGGCAAAAACAGAGAGCTGGCTGCCGTCACTGGCGGAGGGAATCCCGCGCTCTTCAAGACCTTCAAAGCGTGGGAGGAGAAGGTGCGAGTCATAATACATCCGGAGATCCTCGCCGGATTAGCAGGGGAGTGGAGGCTGGTAAGTACAAACTAATGTATACCAGCACACCGCTATGTACTCACAAGCACTACCACCATGCCACAGCTCCCAGGGACAAACACCCCCATGTCCAGCACACAATACACAACACATCACACACACATGCAACAGACACCACCACACACAGCCCAAACCGAACAACTGTAAGATACGTGGGGACATGTGTACACTCAGCCAGCCACGTAACCACCAACAGGTCCCCAAATATGCCAGAAGCGCCACAACGAGCACCCACCACACCCATGTGTCCACCACAGCTGCACTAACCGACAAGTAACAGGTAAGTGGCAGGAACACAAAGTGCAGTGGGTGGGACGGTGGACAGCCCAAGTACAACACACACCAGGCCCCTAGTCCCACAGCACAGCAAGGAGGAGCATCCCCCACACCCCACAGCCACGTGTCAGCCACCGCAGTGCACAGCGACAGCCGAAAGGCAGACATCACGGTCCACAGCAATCGGTGTCAGTGGGTGTCCAGCCACCCCTCGACCCACAACACCCCCACCCCCACAGACCTGCAACATGGAGCACCCCCGCTTAGAGCCATGTGGCATCCAGTACAGTGCACGCACGAACAACTTGCAGGTGGGAAACTGGACAGGGCTGGATTACTGGAGGCATGAGGACCGGAACACGACCAACACATGGGACATGTCACGTAGCAGACGAACACGCAGCACCGCCCACCGTCACGAACAAGTGAACAATGTGCACACGGACATGAACAACAGACTCACACCCCACATGACCCATCACAGACATAGCAACACCCAAGGAGCCACGTCTGCATGCCCAAGCCACACTGAATATAGTACCACACGGCAGCCACTGTGCAACTCATCACACACAACCGAAACACCATTGAAGTCCTGTCCATGTAGCTCCTACTGCCTGTCAACCACACACCCCACAACTACGCCTATGTAAGACAAACAACACTAGACGCAACAGAGCGGAACAACATAAATGCACACGAACACCACTGAACCCATCAAACACACAGACACACCATGCACATACAACATACCATCCATCCCATCCGTCAGCCCCAGTCTCATGAAAGGCATGTCATCCGCACAGCTGCCACACATACAGCAGTCACGCTAAGATACATGCCCATGACCAACCATGTGCCAGAAGTCAATGAAGCGCACGACACACTGTGAGCAACAACACACAACATGGGCCACACCCCCCCGAGCACTGCAGTGATGCACATGGCACAGGGCAGCACGCACCACCGAGGAGATGGGACAACTGCAATACGTTGGCTGGCACACAACCATCACTCACTCATAACGATGCGTCCAATGCCATGTCCAGTAATCACAACAGACAGCAAATATGCAGGCCATGTCAAGCATGCACACACCTCAAACCATGCACTGTCATGCTGCCACAACACATGTCACGTTCGGCACCCATGGCTCACAGCATGTACCCCAAAAGCATATTCCCTCCCAAATGCGAATCTGGGGCATGGCCCCCATGTTGCCATATGCGTTCCTAAGCGTTCCATTTGAACCCCAAAAGCATATTCCCTCCCAAATGCGAATCTGGGGCATGGCCCCCATGTTGCCATATGCGTTCCTAAGCGTTCCATTTGAACCCCAAAAGCATATTCCCTCCCAAATGCGAATCTGGGGCATGGGCCCCATGTTGCCATATGCGTTCCTAAGCGTTCCATTTGAACCCCAAAAGCATATTCCCTCCCAAATGCGAATCTGGGGCATGGCCCCCATGTTGCCATATGCGTTCCTAAGCGTTCCATTTGAACCCCAAAAGCATATTCCCTCCCAAATGCGAATCTGGGGCATGGCCCCCATGTTGCCATATGCGTTTCTAAGCGTTCCATTTGAACCCCAAAACCATATTCCCTCCCAAATGCGAATCTGGGGCATGGCCCCCATGTTGCCATATGCGTTCCTAAGCGTTCCATTTGAACCCCAAAAGCATATTCCCTCCCAAATGCGAATCTGGGGCATGGCCCCCATGTTGCCATATGCGTTCCTAAGCGTCCCATCTGAACACCAAAAGCAAAGTACAAACCAGACCCAGGATGGGCCAGGAGCCCGCATACACCAGAGTCACAATAAGTAGCGGCACAGCAACACACCCATCGGCATGGCCAATCCGTCCCATGCCACATGTGCACAGCACACAGTCCCATTGCCAAGCACACACAACTACAGATGCTACAGCCACACACACGCCTCCGGGAAACCCATGTACTAGATTGCACGAACTGTTAATGTCAGACGACAAATACATACTTCGCCAGGTGCAACACAATAACAAATCTCATTCTCTCCACAGGTGACGAACTGCTGGATGCTGGGGATGGAGCCAGCAGCCAGCACAGCCAGCCTACAAGCCCCCAACGAGGACACACGGATCTGGAGGATCTGTCCTCCTCTTCGGACACGGACCACCAAGCAGGCCCATCTGGTGTGGCAGGGCCCAGCTGCCCCCAGGACCCCTCCTACCCACCAACCCATCATCCAGGGCTGCTGAACATTCCCAGCCCCCTGCTGCCACTGTCGTTGCGGCCACACCCACGGTCATTGTGGCCACTACCACTGCCGCAACCGCCACCATCGCCGCACCGACCACCACCGCCGCCACCACCACCACGTCTTCGCTGGCACCAGCCCCAGCGCAGGTGGTGGCCCGGCCGACTGGATCCACCCTGGGAGCCACAGCGAGGACCGTGGTGAGCAATGTGGCTAGTGGGCAGGCCGGTGGCAGCAGGACTGGTAGGAGGAGCAGGGTCAGGGAAACGCCAGCCTCCCTGGGAGCCATGCCCTGCCTCAAATGGCCAGAGTCCTTGGGGCCTATGAAGAGGCCCAAGGACAATGGGTCCGGTCTGCTTCAGACACGCGTGAGGTGCTGGGGTGCTGAGGTCCATGGACGCCCGTATGGGCCAACTCGTGGACCTCATGGGCCAGCTGGTGGTGGCGGTGAGGTCACAGCCAGGGACAGCAGCTCCCCCTCCGCCACCAACTGCCGGGGCGCAGGGTCGAGCAGCAGTGTCCAGTTCCCCTGCGTCCACAGCCAGTGAGCACACCTCAACCACCAGCATGTCGCAAGCAGGCACCCCCTCGCAAACGTGGAAGGGGCCGTCCGAAGTGGAAACAGATCTCCCGGGAGGACTTCGCACGCTCCAAACGCAAGTGAGGCAGCCAGCCAGCCTTCCGCCAGCCTTCCTTGACCAGCCACTGCATTGACTTGGACTACGATCCCACTCCACACAGCCATCTGGATGGCATGTGTGTGTTGGACTATGGACATAGAACCAGTGGGTACACCCTGAGCATCACGCAGCCATGACCGACAGCTCATTGTCACTGCACGCACCACTTTTGTCATCACCTTACACACAATCACATGTCACAGTTTGAAATAAATGCACCTTTTACACTAACTGCTGTTTGTGCCCTGTGTTTTATTTGTACGGAATACAACGGCCACCTTGGGCGGAAAGGCACCTGATGCGTGGCATGGCAATGGAATCCGGAGGGCCTGTAGGGACCTAGGGGTGGGAGACAGAACAGGAGCACATTCAATGAGTGTGTCACACACCCATCACACAGTACATGTCAACAACTACAAGCAATGTACACACATCGCACAGAGCAATAGGGCACAATGCCACAGCCACCAACAGTGGCATACTACCCTGGCCATGGAGCGTTGACACACAGCTCGCAGTGAACAAACGGCCACCCTGACACAGCACACACACACCTGCACAGATACAGCCACATCAGCCGTCGTACATGGACACTCACCGTCAAGTGAAGTAGCGGGCGATGAGCTGCTGCCGCACATTACCAGCTTCCTCCTCTCCGCTGTCCTCCTCACTTGAGCTGTCCTGGTCTGCGGGCTGGGGCCCTGGTTGATCTCCGTCATCCACGATGAGGGGGATCTGCTTCCGAATGGCCAGATTGTGCAGCATGCAGCACGCCACCACTATCCGGCACACCTTCTGTGGGAGTACGCCAGCGCACCCCGGTGCGGTCCAGGCACCTGAACCTGGACTTGAGGAGGCCAAAGGTACGCTCGACCACACGTCTGGTCCTCCCATGTGCCTCATTGTAGCGATCGTCTGCTGGGGTGCGAGGATTCCTCAATGGACTGAGCAGCCATGCCCCATTCGGGTACGCAGAGTCACCTGGGTGTGAGGGACACAGAGAACCGTTGCTATTCCAACTGGACAGGGGACAGCATCGCACAACCAGCACGCTACACCACTCCACATACTCACCGACAATACAGCCACGATCCTGTTGCATATTGGACATCAGTCGTGGCAAGATGTTGTTGCGCATTATGTGTGCGTCATGGGCCGAGCCTGGGAACTTTGCACACACGTGGGTGATCACCATGTCCGCAAGGCACACCACTTGCACATTCAGGGAGTGCGTGTGCTTCCTGTTGCGGTACAGGTGCTCAGTGGCCTGTGGTGGAACAAGGCCGACATGTGTGCAGTCAATGGCTCCAACGACGTGTGGGATTCTGCCAAGGGCATAGAATGCACCCTTCACTGCCGCCAATTCACGAGCCCTGGGGAAGCGGATGTACCTGTTTCGGTACAGCATCATGGCTGCCAGTACATCCCTCAGCACCTTGCTGAACATGGGCTGGGACATCCCTCCTCCAATGCCCACTGTGTGCTGGAATGACCCAGTGGCGAAGAAATGCATGGCGGCCATCACCTTAGCCGTGGGGGTGACAGCAGTCGGATACACCCTGCGGGGACGGAGATGGGGTTCTAACATGGCACACAGTCGATGCAGGGTTGGCCTGTCCAGCCGAAACTTCCTAATAACCTCTGTATCGTCCATGTCCGCCAGCAATTGGTATGGGCGGTCAATGTTCGGTCTCCGCCTAGGGACAATGGCAGAGGACACATGTCAAAGCAACACGACACATAGCAATTTCGCATACACATCACTGACATGACTGAGCAAGCACATGAGCCACAGCCCAGCTGTCAAGCTGGGACGGCACGGCCACAATACACTTACACAGGTCTCCCAACAATGGCAATGGCTAGTGATACAAACCACTGCCATGTGCATGCACATGGGGATCTAGGCCCCAATGACTTGCGGGGCGTGCTGATGGGGACTGACTGCATATCCGTCAAGCGGCAACGCCACGGCAACATGAATGTCTGCTGAGCATGGAACTGCTTCCGCGGCTGGATGAGTATGGCACACGACGACGACGATGTGGGCACATGCTGAGCGGCCAAAACAAGTGGGACCTGTGGCACGAGGGGATATGAGACAGTAGTAGGTGTCAGCACTGCACCCTATGTACAGCACTGTACGGATCACACCTCCCGAAACATTGACAGGTGTCCACATTGACAGCCCCATGCCAAGACGGCTGTGTGCTTGCAGTCACACGTCACAGGTGAGAGGTTACATTGCACGTGCCAGGTGGCAGACGTACATAGTGGGACCTGGCATGTGTGTGCATGTGTCTCCTGTTCAGGATCCACCAGATGGGCGCTGACTCTGTACTGACCATGGACACAGCATGTTCCGTGGAAGGCTTGTGTGTGTGGGATGGTGGCACTGGATGTGCCTCCGTTGGGTGGGGGGCCATGCACAGGGCGGGTACGTCGATGATTGCGCATTGTTGGTCACGGTGGGTGCACCAACTGAAGATGTGTTGCCCTGTGTTCAATTCCTATGTCCGCATGATGATGGACTGTAGATGTGGGCAGACTACACATTGGTCGATGTGCTGTCTATATGCATGTGCCTTCACACCAGGCACAGCTGCCCCTGCACATGTGACCCCTGCTGGACTCGCTGCTGGGTCTGTGGAGCTGATGCACCTTCTGCGCGTGGGGCGGACAGCTCTCCTCACTTCCCTCATTGCGCATGTCATGACTTTGCCGCAGGTGACATGGATCATGGAGGGCCCACATGTACGCGTGGGTAGGCTACACATGATTGTTCACTGGTCGCCACCCCCAGTCAGTGTTTCGAATGGGAAGGTTGTCGTGCTGGTGGTATGTTCGATGTGGCGGATGGGCGGGCCTAGGTGCGGGCTTACATTCCGGACATGGGGGGTAGTTGGATTGGCGACTAGTTGCAGTACACACGGGACACGTCTCTTCCTTTCCACATCTGGGTCATCCCTTGTACTAACTGACAGTGATACAGTCATCTTCGCCCCAGCCCTCATGTCCTCCCCTCGCTCCCCCAATATGCATGCTCACCTGCGAGGCTAGCGCTTGCACAGGCAGCCCCAAGCTCGCACCAGAGAGGGCAAGGAGTGTATGTGTGGGTCCAGTTGCACGAGTGGGCTGTCTCAGGGTATGATGTGTGGCGGGACGCCGTCCACCTGCGTGGTGCCCCAAATGGAGACCCGGCCTGCATGGACTATGCATCACAGTCTTCGCCTTCCGGATCCGCCACCTGCGACACCCAGTGGCTGTGGCTGCCCTTGCGGCCAGGCCGCGTCCGTCTGTGGCTGATGGCCCACACATTCACTCTTTGGCCTCTCTGGGGAGGGCTCGGGGGTGGTGGCGCACGCGCTTGCACTTAGTCGCAATGGCATGTGGCGTGGTTGGTATGATGGGCAATGGATGGGATGGTGCGAGCCACCTCCCGTGACGTCAGTGCTGCTCGTGCTGTGGTGCGTCCCCCTACACTTCCATTTGACTTGTGCCATGCTAGACGTTGAGGTTCTATTGCCTGCGTGATATGACCAGGAGGAGCGCGAGGAGACCTCTCACACACCATGCTCCACTGCCATCCCGTGCCCTGTATCGCCTGTGCGGATTGACTATGTTGGGGTTACACCTGGTCGACTGGGGCTGTGTGTGCCTTGTCAAGGGGCATGGCGGGCGCACAACAGGATCCAGCTTGTCCACAGAGGGTGGGCTGAGGTGCGCCTGGTACCGCTTTGTACGTGTGCCCGGCTGCTGTGCACACACGTGTTCACTCCCCCCGACAGGTGTCCTCTCACAATGCCCAGGGAAGCGGTGGTGTACTGTTCATGACCCCTCCCAACACGGCGTGCTCCAACTTGGCATGTGCGCATCTACCCGTCACACCCACCCACCTGAGCACTGTGTCCATACGACTTCACACGACACATGTGTGTCTTCCACAGTTGTGCTACTCATTTGCGTTGACATCCAATACCAGTGGACTACATGGTCATGTCACGACTGCCGTGTACTTCACATACTCTCATCCTCTCTCATTCGTACTTGTGAAATGAGTCAGCGGAGACAGTTTTGGTTTCAAACATTATATTGAGTCTTCTGTCCTCTGTGATGCAGTATAGTGGACACTACTGGCAGCGGAATACATGTTGAGGATATACTGAGCATGATTGCAAATGGATAGGGTGTGGGGTTACATGTGATTGGCTGTTGCATGTGGGATGTGGGCTTCAGAGTGACATCTGCTTGGCCAAGGCTGTGCTAATGTACATTTACGTATAGCTGCGGAGCTGCGGACTTTGACACAGACGGTATACATGTAGCCTACCAGACCGCTTGGCATCATGGGCACAGTCCATCTCAGTTCCATGTGACAGGTTTGCTGCGGTTGTTCCTCATGCACGCGTGCATGTGAGATGACATCAGGGCATGTGCTTGCGTGCATGCAGCGGCGTGCCACTTGTTGTTGCACTGTGGTGGTTACTGGACATGTCACAGTCACTGGGGTCGTGTTGTTGTTGTATGCACTTGTCGTCCATGCAAAGGTCCTGGTATGGGATTCCCGGGGCGGGGGTGGGAGGGGTGCAGCACCCACAGACTCCAGGCGACCTATTCATGTCCACTGAGCGGTGTGTGTGTCCATGGGCGCTGGATCCATGTCGTGTCCTGGTTGTTCGTGCAGTTCCGTCCATGTGGGTGCGATACACAGAGCCCATGCCACTGCCTCCCACGATGCATGCGGTGTTCCTGGATGTGATGGGGAACAGTGTGCATGTCCCGGTCATATCCGATGTCATGGCGATGTCGTTGATGGTGTGGTTACAGTTGCCGGTCGTTTGGTATGGCTGTTGTGGTGGTGACTGGCCAGTCCGTGCGGAAGCTAAGCATGGGTGCGGGGTTGGACATCATAGGTCAATCGGGGAACCTGCGTTGTGGTCCGACGAATTTACAGGTTGTCAGGTATGCGATGCCGTCCAGCAGGGCTTCCATGTCATTGGTGGTGTACATGCTTGCCAGCCAATGTAGCGGATGGTGGCTGTCAAGGTGTTGTTCGTAAGTTGTCCCTTGGAGGACCATGATGGGGCATGCTGGGTGACATTCGATGTAGCTGTTCTCGATGATCCGTCGTGTGGAGGCACAGTGGTCCCATTTCAGTGCGGGTGCGATGTTGGCCACATACGCCATGACCCCATAGGCAGAGCAGGCCCTGTCGTGTGCGTCCAGAGGGAGGAGTAGTGGTAGCAGGTCCGCCTTCAGACATGCCGGGTTGGAGAGGCATATCTCCACGGGATGCTGGTAGGGACACCTCCGACAGTAGAAGACGGGCATGACGCAGCTGAACAATGTGATGCGGTAAGTCAGTCGGTAACTTACGTTCAGCAGGGACAGGAGATCGCATCCCAATGTATGAAACAGGTTGGTTTTGTACAGCTTGAGCTGTTCGGCGTAGTTGGGTAGGTGTGTTGCGGTTGCCATTTCGCAGCGGTGCGTTGTGGTGGCGTGCTCCGGCTGTGTGTGCAGTCTGCAATGTGCACGCTCCGAGGTTGCTGTGAGCTCTGTGTAGTCGTAGGGAGACAGGACTTGTGTTCTGTTGGCTTGTTTGGAGGACACGGGCCCTCTTCCCACATGCTTCTCAGACAGTTCAAGGTCAGTGATGTGTGACTCCTTCCAATTAACTTGCATGTGGCCGACATGGGGGAGTGTTTTCTTCTTTCTTCCCCGTCCGTTGTGTGCTTCTGTGATATGCGCTATCTGCCCTGTGGTCGGTCTCCTCGGCAAGCCTGTGTTGGTCTATTCTTGGACAATGGCTGTATTCACCGGCTTCTGTCGTAGGGCTGTGGTTTCGGAGTTGGAATGGAAGGTCATTCAGTGCTGTCTGCTCTCCCTTGTGTTGGCGGCAGGCTGCCTTTCCGCTCTGCGTTGGGCCTTGTGTGTGAATGTTATTCTTGGGCCACCTGTTGTCGGTCCCCGGGCTCTTTGGTGTTCCGTTTTATATGTCTTGTTCATATGTGCAGGGTGGTATGGGTGTTTCAGTGTGGTACTGGCGTTCCTCTTCCCGAAGGAGCCCTGCTTCTCCTAGTTGGTGTTGCCGCCGCTGTGTGCTACGCCATGTTTGTTACACTGGGGTGTGTCCTGCTGTTGCGTGTCTTCACTGACATGTGTGCGTCGGTTGTGTGGCGTTGGGTGTTGTCCGTGAATTGGGCGTTGGGGACATGTCTGTGGCAGGCCTGTCACGTGTCATGTGCGTTCGGGGTGGGGCTGATGTGTGTGCTGCTTGGTTGTGTCCCTGTGTCTGTGTGCGACGCATGCATGGCGCTGCGGTTGGCCTCTGCGTTGTGCGCATGTGTGGCGGCGTCATCGCCGCTTTGGGGCCGTGACGGGGTTGTTGGTTCCTAGTCCCAGGTGGTGTGTACACATGTGTTACGTGATGTTACGATTTGGCCTGTGTGTCATATGTGGATGCAATGGTGGATGTGTAGTGTACACGCGCTGGTGGGGGGTTGTCCGCTTTTTCCGCCCTTGCACTGTGTGCGCTGTTTGCGTGCACTTGTTGTGTGTGTGCCTACCTGCGTCTCCGCGGTACGTTGCGTCCTTGGTGGTGCATCAGCAGGAGCATGGGGAGGGCCTGCAGTGCTGGATTCATGCTCGGGGGAGCCGCTTCTTCGTTGTCCGTGCTCGGCGTCCGTGTTACCGCTTCGGTTTGTCGTACGGTATCTCTTGGCCGTGGGAGCCGTTTGTTTGCGGCATCGTAATTTATGCGCCGGGCGGGACGTGTTTCGTCGGACGGTGTGTGTCAGTTGGGCTGCGCCGCTACGTGTACGGGCGCACTTTGATGGCGGACGGTGTTGCTCGCTTGCCGGCGGTGTTTGGCCTACTTTTCGCATCGTAATTGGGCGGGCGTGTGGACTGCTGCGTGCCGGCGGTAACTGGTGGTTTTTGCATCCGCCAGCACGGCGGTTGTGCTTCCGCCCGCCATCGTAATGAGCCCCTAAATTACTTCCCACCCTATTCTCCTGTAAACCCACAACCCACTACGGAACTAAAAACGCAAAATTCAAATAAAAAAAGTAATACATTTTATATAATTAAATTACTTCCCACCCTATTCCCCTATAAACCCACAACCCGCTACGGAACTAAAAGCGCAAAATTCAAATAAAAAAAATTAATAACTACTAAAAATTTAACACATATATTAAAAATACAAACACATTTTTTACAAAAAACATACATCACATATATATAATATATATACGAAAATACATAACAATAAAAAAAGATATTTTTAACAACTATGGGGCCGATTCCGATTCTGGCCGGAAAACATACCGACCGACTCGGTACGGGAATGTAGTCCGACCGACACGTACCGGCGCTGCCTGATCCGCGTAGTACGATGCAATGCATGTGAATTACGACCGACTCGTACAGAACACAAGCCGAACGATCAAACCGCACGGAAACCAGCTATCCGGCCGGAAAACTACGCGAATCGAACCGACCGACACGCACCAGGAATGAACCCGACAGAAACGTACCCGCGAATTTCGACCCGCGCAGTACGATGCAATGCGTGTAAAACCAGACCGAGTCGCACGGAGCTCAAGCCGTACGACTGACACGCATACAAAACAGGGAGCCGAAGCAACCCAATACTCCGCGACCGACACGTACGCCGCACATGAAACCCAGCAAAAAACACAGCTTGAAAGACTCAGAGAAGCTCGCACGAGCCAACTGCAGCATCCTACTCGGTCAGAAGAACGTCTCCTACATGCCTAAAAACTACAAAGGATTTTTTTTTAAAAAGGGCCAAACAGGCAATGACAAAGTCAATAAATACAGGGGGAAAAAAACATGGAACAAAGACACACCCACAACTCCACCCATATAAAGGCCACAAATCCCTACCATGATCCTTTGCAAATTCAACTGACCTGCCAGCACAGAACACCATCAGACAGCAACCACAGACACACTCACAACTCATCCATCACACAAGCCACACACCATTAGCACCTCCCAAATAGCACCCTCACATACACCCAGCAAAACCTACACTCACCCACCCTCACTTGCACACTCACACACACATCAATCCCCACCACCACCCATCACCATGCCCCCAAAGAAGAATCCAAAGTTCCTAGACAGTGAATTGGAAGTCCTGGTAGATGAAATCCTCAGGGTAGAGCCACAGTTGTTTGGTACATTGGTCCAACAGACCCCCATGTCGCAGAAAACCAAGATGTGGGAGAGGATCGTCGACAGGGTGAATGCACAATCACCATGTTTGCGCACAAAGGAAGAGATCCAGAACAGGTGGTATGATGTGCGCAGGAGGGTCAAGGACCTACTCAAGAAGGATTACGCCTTGAGTCATCGCACCGGCAGTGGCCCTCCTGCCAAACCAGTATACCTCAGGCCCTGGGAGGAGAAGGTGCGGGCCATCCTACCACCAGAGAGCGTACATGGACTATCAAACATCCCAGAGCCTGGTGAGTACACAACCAATATACCCAATATTGTGTGACAATACACACACATCACTGTCAAGGGGATAGTGAAACCATGCACCGTTAGCAAAGCCACAGTAACCGAAAGATAATCATCCCAAGATGTGTATGTTAGTTAGACAAACACAATACCTGCCATCTCATAGTGATATGTAACTGTGTCATGACATGTACAAACCTAACAACAAAGAGAGCAAGGCAGTGGCACAAATCTAACCAACAAACACTGTCAGACATTTTGCCACCACTAGAACACCACCTCACAGGGAAGCTCACTGAAAGGAAGGAATTGTGTGTATGCTGGTGAAGTGAGTGTAGCCAATAGCATGATGGGAGTTGTAGTCACAGATATTGGTCACCCTCACAATTGGCCCATCAACACCACTATGAACCATGCTCACATCACAGGGAGTGGAAAAGAACTGACAAGATGGCTGACACTGGGTACTGCTGTGGGGAGAACAAGCCCCTGCTGGGAACTGTGCACCAACCAACAGCAGGACACCACTGCCTGACATCCTGAAAGCCAACTTGCACTCCCTGCAATGGAAGCACGTTCCATGGTGGGATATCTGGCTGGGTGGGAAGGAGGACTGACAGCTCTGACCATAGTTACCAGCAGCTTTTCCCACACACCCCTTAACACAAACTCCACACAACTCACCTGGGAGAATGCATTGCCTCACACTCTAATTAAATATCCCACGAAGAACCACCACACTGGGTTATGCTGTGTGAAGCACAGGGACACTTTTGTGACTTGTAGCCAAACAAACGGCAGGACAACACTGTCAGCCATCCTGTCAGCACAGGCACACTACCCCAAAGGGAAGCAGAATCAAAAGGAAGGAAGTATGGGCATGCTGGGAAGGGGGGTATAGGCAATAGCATGATGGGAGTGGTAGTCACAGCTCAACATCCCCCACCCACATGGCCCAGCAAGCTCACACTGAAGCATGCACACCTCACAGAGAGTGAAAAGCCACATCAAAGATGTCTGACAATGGTGCTCTGTTGTGGGGAGCACAAGGCCCTGCTGGGAACTGTGCACCAACCAACAGCAGGACACCACTGACTGACATCCTGACAACCAACTTGCACTCCCTGCAATGGAAGCACGTTTCATGGTGGGATGTCTGGCCTGGGGGGAGGAGGAGTGCCAGCTCCGACTACAGCTACCAGCAGGCCCTTACACACACACCACTTCCACTAACTCCAAACAACACACCTGAGACCGTGCTCCACAAGAGAGTGAGTGAAAAGCCACTTCCAAGATGTCTGACACTGGCCTCAGCTGTGGGGAGCACAAGGCCCTGCTGTGAACTGTGCACCAACAAACAACAGGACCACACTGTCAGCCATCTTGCCATTGCTGTCACACTCACACACAGTGAAGTCGACTCAAAAGCAAGGAAGTATGGGCATGCTGGGAAGGGGGGTGTAGGCAATAGCATGATGGGAGTGGTAGTCACAGCTCATCATCCCCCACCCACATGGCCCAGCAAGCTCACACTGAAGCATGCACACCTCACAGGGAGTGAAAAGCCACTTCAAAGATGTCTGACAATGGTGCTCTGTTCTGGGGAGCACAAGGCCCTGCTGGGAACTGTGCACCAACCAACAGCAGGACACCACTGACTGACATCCTGACAACCAACTTGCACTCCCTGCAATGGAAGCACATTTCATGGTGGGATGTCTGGCCTGGGGGGAGGAGGAGTGCCAGCTCCGACTATAGCTACCAGCAGGCCCTTACACACACACCACTTCCACTAACTCCAAACAACACAACTGGGACCGTGCTCTACAAGAGAGTGAGTGAAAAGCCACTTCCAAGATGTCTGACAATGGTGCTCTGTTGTGGGGAGCACAAGGCCCTGCTGGGAACTGGGCACCAACCAACAGCAGGACACCACTGACTGACATCCTGAGAGTTAACCTGCACCCACTGCAAGGGTGGCATGCTTCATGGTGGGATAACTGGGCTGGGGGGAGAAGGAGGTCCGGATGCTAACCAAATACCACCAATGCTGGCCATACACACACCTACTCTGCAAAAACACATTGCACACGTGGGACCAGTCACTCCCAAAGTAAAAGCCCTGGCAAGATGGCTGACACATGGGCATGAGAAATGATGTGCCTGCAATTCACACCCATGCACTGGCCAACCCAAACACGTACACACTCACAGCCATTGCAACTCTATGTTAACACACACTGTCAGGGGATGCAGTGTCCATGGGTGCCCCCTGGCCTGGCTATGAAGGTGTGTCTTGCAGATGACAACTGTGGAGAATCAGACATACTACATAGCACAAAACACACAGGAAGTCACAGAGACATCATTGACAGGGGACACCTGACAGTGAATGCAATGGACACACCAATATACTGGACACTGTACCATGGTGTCAGTCACACAAGTTGCGGTTGGGAGCTGCATTCCACTCCCACATCGTTCGGCAACATATGCATCCTTCACACAACACACCACTCACTGTCATAGACACTGTAGACACAAGCACCAACCTGGACTGCATTTGAGGAGACATGCTACTCACAGCAGCAGAACTGCAACACACACCACTGGCCATCATTGTCATGACAATGGAAAAGCCAGAGAGCTGCCGTGCCCAATCCTCATCACCATGGAGGACATTGACAAGATTAATCACGTTTTCACGTACAAAACTCAGCAACAACATCATTAGCTACGTTAACAACATCACTTGTATGAAATGAGACGTGAACTAGGAACCCAGACAACAACACAGATACTCCCAAGAGATCCCAGGCATACCGGACGGTGACCATGTTGTCCAGACACACCAATGTGTTGCACAAAGACTGGCAAAAAAGGCAACCACACATGTCCCAATCTTGAAAGATATCCTAAGTGGAATTGCACGTATGTCCCTGTTAAAGGACAAATGTGGACAAGGATGACACACCTGTGTCAGGCACGTGATGGCCCCTGAGTAGCAATGGCCATGTACAGCCAATCAATACATGAGCTGGTCATGCACACACCTCAACATTCACATTGAAATGCTTCAGGTTGGCAGGACAATGTGCTACACCAATATCAACCTCTGACTGTGACAACTTAGGACAATGCAATGTACAGGCCCGCATCCAGAGGTACAGTCACAACTGTCAGGTGTATGAACCATTGATGCCTGTAGAAACATAACATACATTGTGTGTCTCTTCCAAAAACAGGTGATGATGGGGACACAGCAGCAGATGATGAGGAGTCCCTGTCCCAGGCTCCGGTGGCCCCTGAGCTCTCTGGTGTGGAACAGCCTCTGCCCTCCTCGGATGGCGAAGACCTACCTGGCACATCCGGTGTGAGTCATCATGCAGCACCAGCAGTACCACCATCTGCACCCCCTGCACCCACTCCTCCAACATCTGCCAACACACAGACCACCCCCGCCGACACGGACAGACCAAGGACACTGAATGACAACAGCACAGGGACCCCGGCCCACCGTGAAGCAACGGACAACAACCCCAGTACCAACCCCCAAGGGGGCCTAGGCTCACCTGTGCGTGCCACCGCAGGTCCCGCACGTGTGGCCAGGGGTGGTGGGAGGGGTGGCAGGCAGAGGTAGCTGTTTGCAGAGGGGTCTGGACTGCATGATGACCCACAACTGGTACGCATTGCTGATGCGTACCAGAATAGCACCGGAGAGGTCAGCCAGGTAGTGGGGATCCTCAAGGACATTCAACAGCAGCAGGCTGCCCATCATGCCCGCTTGGACTCCCACATGTCCCGTGTGGAGACACACATGTCTGGCATGGAGTCCAAGTGGGACACATTGGAAGAACTGACAGCGGTGCAGAGGGACATATTGACATGCCTCCGCCAGATTAGCACCAACATGTCCACACCTCCCTGTGTGCCCACAACATCTGGTGCCGCAACAACTGCAACTGCCACAGGGAGGGAGGATGACTCTGGTGGAGAGTCCTCTACACCGCAGCGGCCTGCACGTGAGGGTCCCCCAGAAAGAAGAGGGGTCGTCCGAGGAAGGAAAACTGAGAGGCCGATGGCCATGTACATCCCCCAGGAACCCAACACCTGTTCTGGAAATTCTCCTTTGTGTGCAAACTGTTCACCCTGTCGAATGCAAACCAACTCTCCCACATGACATGGGGAGTTTAAGTTGGACTAATGTATCAGATGACTGTGGACTTTACTCAGGACATTTCTGCTACCAACACTTCCAACTCATCTGGGAACTTTGGATTCCAATCCCAATGTACAGCACCCACCATCCTGTGCACTATCCTCACACATGTATGTAAATAAACTCACTAATACACCATACTTGCCTCTGTTGTGATTCCAACGTTGTTTTTGTCATGGAGATGATGATCTTCTAAATGACACTGTGCATGCTAACTGCTACAGCAAGTTCAACACCGTCATGTGAGTCATGGCGACGTGACACATATGAGGGAGACACACCACTAGGGCTACACAACACATACACACCAGGGCCATCTGACTCATCGCCTACACTGATGTTGCCAGGAAATACAGTGGAATGCACAGACACCACACTTATTCAGAGTATGTGTTAACTAGCCCACAGGTGCAGTAAGCAAATGTCAGTCAGATGTGTGACCACAGACAACGCACATCCCAAAGTGAAGCACAGGTTTATTACACATTTGCAACATGTTGTTTCCACTACAGATGCAAGGTAATCCCACGTGGCAGTGGCCACACAGTCACCAAGTGTAGAAGAAATAAAGTCCAGGGGTGTGTGGCACATCACCTGTAGGGAAATGACTGCTTCCACCCTGGAAGTTGAATCATGGTGTCGGGGGATCCGAGTTGACCAAACAACTCTGAAAGTACCCTGTGAAGGACAGACATGACACACAGTCAAAAGCACTGAAGAACAGGACAGAACTGCAATACTCATGCCCAATACATGTCACAAGATACCTACACAAAACCAAGTTAGCATGTCAACACTGTTGGGGAGTACAGACTACCTGTAAGGACACATCGCTGTACGCATCCAGTCAAGTAGCACATGGCCACACTCTAACAGCAACAGAGCACCATCAACACATATCATGCAAACTCAAATCATTGACATACCAACTCTGTATACTCACATTCAGCTGAAGAAGTTGGTGATGAGCTGTGTGCGGACATCACCCTCATCATCATCATCATCACTGGCATCGTGGCCCAGGCCAGGATCCTCCAGAGGTGGCGGATGTGGCGGATGTTGGTCATCGTCATCCAGGATGAGAGGCAACTCCTTCCGCACTGCCAGGTTGTGTAGCATGCAGCAGACACATGTGAGATGCTCATATCTGCAAGACATACCACCAGGGCATTGATAGAATGGTAATGTTTCCTGTTCCTGAATGCCTTTTCATGTGCCTGTGGTGGTACCAAAGCCACATGTGTCCCATCAATGGAGCCGATGACATGTGGCATCCTCCCCAGGGCATAGAAGTCACTCTTGACGTCAGTGAGTTGTTGACGTTTAGGGTAATAGATGTACTGGTTCAAGTATCTCAACATCGCCTCCAAAACATTGCGTAGCACACAGCTGAACATGGTCTGTGACATCCCACCAGCAGACGCCACAGTGTGTTGAAAGGTACCGGTGGCAAAGAAGTGTAGGGCTGCCATCACCTTCACCTTGGGGGTCAGCGCTGCAGGGTATGGCCGGCCAGGTTGTAAATGTGGGGCCAACCGCACCGCCAATTCCTCAATCAGCGGCCTGTTGAAGCGGTACCGTCGGATGCAGTCAAGTTCAACCATGGTTGCAAGGTCAGGGAATGGTCTATGGACAGCTGGTGCCCTGCAGTTCATAGGTGAACAAAGAAAGATTGTCAGTCACCCCACATATGTGGCATTGACCATACTCAATATCACATGATACATCATTACGAGACACAAGTACTTGATGTGTGGGCCGTTCTGTATGGACATATATGGCACCTACATGGCCAACATCTAACATCTCAGTTCAACATGTGTTGACAACAAGTTCCAGGTTGTGCTATGGGAAATCATTAGGCTGTGTCACAGTACCCATGTACTGCTGTCACGTTCCAAACACACCACAGTGACAAGTGAGAACAGATGTTCCCCAGGCATCACAGCTCTTTGACAGGTAGATTCCCAGGGACCCTGTATTGCCACATGGACACTGGCATGACATGGCGTATCATGTACACGTCAGCAAAACTACCATGACTCCCACAGGTAGTGGCCCCTGTTGCCTCTGCAGGAAAGACATGGACGTCTGTGACACACACACGCACAACATCAAAGTCGATGCACAAACATCGTGGATGTGGAGACTGTTTCCCATTGTGCACATGGAATCAGAGACATCTGATACACAACATGCACACAGACTGTGGAGGGCCATCACAATTGTGGCAATGGGTCACCCTGTGATGTACATACCATCCCACATGGGACTCAGGGTGTATGTGACATAACATACACATACACAACCTGGAAATGTGACCATGCCACATGCTCTGAACTGAACAGTTGCACATCACAGTGGTCATGTGCACAACACACAAAGGATTCTGTCCCCATGAACACGTGCACAGCCTGGGAGTGGCTGCCCCCAAGTTCCACCCAAAAAACCACATGTTGACCCCCATACACACACAGGTAATGCAGCCTTACATGCCTTAGGATACAGTGTGGACAGGCTGTGGTGTTGTAGGTGTGCCCCTGAGTCCCTGGCAAGTAATTGTGGCTGGCATACGTTCACCAGTGACAACCATGGTGACATATGCGAGTGACTTGTACAGGGACGCGTCGTACAGCAATGGACCGATCCGTGTGCTCGCATTGGCCATTGCATATGATGTGGACGGATGCGTGTTGTGCTCCGAAATACGCGTTGTACAGCAATGGACCGATCGGTGCGCACGCATTGGCCATTGCATATGATGTGGACGGATGCGTGTTGTGCTCCGAAATACGCGTTGTACAGCAATGGACAGATCGGGCGCACGCATTGGCCATTGCATATGATGTGGACGGATGCGTGTTGTGTTTCGAAATACGCGTTGTACAGCAATGGACCGATCGGTGCGCACGCATTGGCCATTGCATATGATGTGGAAGGATGCGTGTTGTGTTTCGAAATACGCGTTGTACAGCAATGGACCGATCAGTGCGCACGCATTGGCCATTGCATATGATGTGGACGGATGCGTGTTGTGCTCCGAAATACGCGTTGTACAGCAATGGACCGATCGGTGCGCACGCATTGGCCATTGCATATGATGTGGACGGATGCGTGTTGTGTTTCGAAATACGCGTTGTACAGCAATGGACCGATAGGTGCGCACGCATTGGCTATGGCCTGACATGGTAACGGACGCGTTTTCGAAGCTTTTGCGAGTCTGATGCAGTGAATTTAGTTGGCCACCCACAACAATGTTGCAAATTCATGGGTGTCATGAAGTTGAACTTTTGAAGGATGCTGTGGGCGTGTATAAGTGTTGCAATTCCATGGATTGGCCAGATTCAGAAGATGCAAAAGACTTGGACCTATCACTTTGGACACATGGGACAGTATCTGCCTCTGCAGCACACATATAATGCTGGCTGTTCCCCTGAGAGCTCACTTGCCTGCACTACATGCTCCAGGACGACATCTGCCACCACCACTGCTGCTGTCTCTGCATCCTCTGGCTACTGCAATGGCACGTACTGTGGAGAGAGCCCCAGCCTTCAGCACTGAGGAGAACCAGGCCCTGCTGGACAGCCTCCTTCCACAGTACAGCAAGCTGTATGGGAAACCAGGGGAGCAGGTGAGTGTACTGTCCACTGCCTTACTAATTGTGCATGTTGTCTGACTAGCAAGACTTACAGTGTGTACACCAGTGGCTAGCATGCTCACTGAGTAGTTGTCAGCCCCCAAAGTGTGTAGTTACATGCACTGAACAGGTATAGTGCAGTAACAGTGCATTCCAACAAGGTTATACTTCCCAGGCAATGATACCATTTAGTAACTGCTGGACAACTGTTCATAGCCATAGTTGCACTACCTGTGTACATCATATGCCCCTGTGATTGAGACATGTATATCCAACTGTGTGATGCACGGATATGTTGCATGTGTAGTAATGGCCTTTTCACTTTGTCATCCTCACAGGTTGATGCCCACCAGAAGCAGGAGATCTGGCTGACCATCGCCCGGGCAGTACGATCTGTGGGGGTCTACAGGCGCAGGATCCGCAACTGCCAGAAGAGGTGGCAGGACCTTCGTGGCTGGACCCAGAGGATCGCAAGGGTCCAGCTGAAGCTGTCGCCTCCTCGCAGGAGGGGTGGACACCGGACCCTGACACCCCACATGCTCCGGATTCTGGCGGTGGTCTTCCCTGACCTAGATGGGCAGCTGAAGGCCAGACAGCAGCAAGGAGGGGGTAAGTGCTATCCTTTTTTGGGTACTATGACTAACATGCTCTATGCACTCCTTTAGCCTGGTTCCACTTCCACAGTACAACTGTCTTGTCGTCCTGGACTCATGTCCCTCACTTGTGTCATGCCCCCTCCTCATCTGATACACAGGTGTGGCCCTTACAGTCTGTGACTTAGGTCACTTGGGTACTGTGTACTTGCAGTTATCTGTGGTTCAAGTTGGGGACAGCATCAGTTACAGGAACTTTGTTGTGGGCTGCATGGGTGGTACAATTGCTCACACAATGCCTGTGATCTGACATGTACTCTGGGTATGGCTTTAATATGTGTTCCAGTTGCTGCTCTGACTCACCACATGTCTGGGGTATGTGCCGCACACCCATGCTGCAGCAGAGACCAAGGTAGGAGCCTCAGAAGTATGTACATCATGTGTGTGACACATGCATAGCCACCTGCCTAGTGTTCATGGTAATACCATGTTGCACATGGGCCAGGACTGTAATGCCTACTCCGTACATCGAAGGCACTCTGTTCTCCCACTTCTGTGTGTCAGCATACATATTGGGCATTGTGAAGAGTGCACTCAGGTGTCTGCCTCTGTGTCACCGTGGTGTGGCCTTGCTTTTTGGACTCCTGGAGTGTTTAACAATTTGGGGTGGCCAGCCATCTGAGTTGTGACTATAGGATCTGCACATTGGTTAATGCATAGGTCTCTAATCCCTTGACTGTGCACAATGGTGTATGATACATTGAGGTGCAGGCAGCTTTGGTTCATTCTCATCAGACGGTGAAGTGCTCATGTGTATGGATTTGTGTTTGCAGTCACTCAAATGTCTCATTTGATTGACGTGGGATCATCTTAGTCCTCATGATGTGGGTGGCCAGGGGTGCACATGTGCACCTGTCAGCTACAGGGCTTGCATTCCCAAAACTTACATGATTGTGACACAGTGTAGACTGGTGTTGTGTGTATGCACTGCCCCTGTGACAGGAGACAGTTATGACTGACTTGCCAGACAGGCCTGTGCCATGACATTCAACTCGCAAAGGGTGATCCAGCAGTAGTGTGATATGTCCTGCATGCACACCATTGTCGCATTGTCTATCAGGACATGAGGACATCATTGTGTCTGGTGATGGAAGCAAAACCCGCATATCGACAGAGACTCTGCCCATCACTTTTCCTGACACATGTACTGAGTCAGTGGCAGGAGATGGCATGTGTTTGTAGTGACACATTTCCATATGTTCTCTTGGATGTCCAACAACTGTGTATGTGGTGCATGTGTGCACATATGATTAGTCGCATACAACAGGCACCAGACAGATGGGTGCATGGACAGGTAGGATATGTGTGGCATGAATGACTGTCAGGCAGACAATGGGCTTCTTCAAATCAGTGTCAGCACTTATTGCAATGTCTAGCAAATGATGGCAGGGCTTGCTCTGTGATGTGCTGTACTTACTGTGGTGTGTGTGGTCAGTACAGGTGACTAATGTTGCTCTGTTTATCCTGATTGTTTGCAGATACATCCACGGCCACAGGAGGAGACAGCTCCACGGACCAAGAGGAGTGGCAGAGCCAGACTGGGTCCACTGCAGGGGAGACCGAGGGACCCAGTGGCACGGAGGGGGAGGGGAGCCACACTGAGGAGACCTCAGCTACGACCACCTCGGCTGAGGAACACAGCACTTCCAGTGAGGACTCCCTTGTGGAGGCGGGTGTCAGCAGATCACAGACAAAATCAAGCAAGTCTGTCCCCGCCACCACCACCATCTCCACCCTCCCATCTGCTCCCATCCCACATGTCCGGGGAGGCTCCCGTGTAGGGGAGCGTGTCTCCTTCATGCCAGGCACCGCACCCCCTGCCTCTGTCTCCCCTGCTGCCCTGAGTGTGGAGTCTGTGGACTTGCTGAAACAGATCCATGTAGGGCAGACATCAGTGCTGAGTGTCCTCCATGCACACACGGGTCTGTTGACACAACTGGTGTCATTCATGGAGGGCATCTCATCTGGCATGTCTGCCCTACATCGGACCAATCAGTGCATGGCCTCCTCACTGACGGCAGCAGTGTCCCTCCTGCAACAGTCCCTCACCCCTCCTACCTCTGCCCCATCCACAATCCCCAGGCAACCTACCTGTCCCAAGCACAGGCACCCACCAGCACAGACACAAGCAGCACACAGACACACACGCCAAAATCCAGACGCACACGCACGCACAGTCAGGGGACTGATACCTCACTCACAGGGGATGGGGCCCAGGCACACACACACGCATCCACGAGCACTCCGCAGTCCACAGATACCTCTCCCTCCAAAACCCCTTCCCTTGCCTCACCTACAACCCCCCCTCCCAGAAGCTCTTCCTCTGTGAGCTTGGCCTCTTCCCCACAGATCTATCTGACCCAACGCACAGGCGGAAGAGGTGACCACCACACACAGAGGGGAGTGCACCTCACACCCGGACACCCTCCCCCAG
Organism: Calotriton arnoldi; assembly: GCA_963921515.1. NCBI lineage: Eukaryota > Metazoa > Chordata > Amphibia > Caudata > Salamandridae > Calotriton > Calotriton arnoldi. The sequence goes on along the minus strand of CAWUFW010002323.1, from coordinate 540,786 downwards.
GCACAGGCAGACTGAGGACCCCATTAGGAAGTCCCCCCGGACCAGGAAGGGCAAGACCCCACCACCACCACCACGCAGCTCCACCACACAGTCTCTCTCCTCCATCCCCCAGGCCACCACTCCACCGGTTCCCCCGCCACACCCTGTCCCAGGTTCCCCCACACACCCATACCGCATCCCCAAACTGCTTAGGCCCTCCCCCCTACCACTTGCTCTTCCACCCCAACCCAGACGCTCGGCCTGTTTGTGCCACTGGTGTGGAGACCGGGTCCCCCCCCTCTGTCCTGCCCACCTCATCTGCCCCCCCTTCCACTCCCTTGGAGTTATGCACTGCAGTGGAGTCCACAACCACCCCGTCTGACTTGGGCACTGCAGTGGGGACCCAGTCCACTCCATATGACCGGCCCACTGCAGTGGTGCCAGCACCCACACCATCTGACTTGTGCCCTACAGTGGTGCCGGCCCCCACTGAGTCAGACACCTCCACTGCAGTTGCCGGTGACACTCCTGCACCCACCACCCCTTCACTGCCTCCTTCTGGCATCCCCTGATCCTGTCCCTGCGGTGCCTGGCCTGCCCCTTGTATGCCCCTCCGAGGGGATGTCCCCTGTCCGTACCAGTGCAGGCAAGCAATGGGTGACAAGTTGTCACATATCACCCTGTTCGGACTGTGTATGTGGACTGGCCATTGGCCTTAGTTTCTTTTGGACTTCAAATTTTTCTTTCACATTTGCTGAATAAAGCCTCTTTTTGTTTACTAGTGGTTTTTCTTTTGATGTACATGATGTAGATGAGTATCATCATGCATTTGCTGTTGTAATAGTGTTCAGATCAGGAAAATGAAGTGTTGCTGTGATGGACTCCATGTGGTCCATGGGATATGTGTCCTAATCTAGTCTGGATCCATAGCATCCTTTGCTGCAGTCTGAGGGTGTAATGTTCAGCATTTGACACAGGGATGTACGTTTTGCATTTGTAAATTAACATCTGTGGCTTACACTGATGCACATCTGGTGGGCTTACCACTGTTCAATGTTTCTATTTCCCTGACTGTGTGCCCATCTCCACTGGACATGCAGTTTAGCACATCAATGTTGAAGGACTCATCTGTGTATACAGTGCAACTTGCTTGACACGTGTTTTGGGTATATGCAGATGACTGAAGTGACACTCCCGTACCCAGGCTGATGTGAGCAGAGCCTTCAGTGTGTTGTAATTGTTGACTCACTGACCGAGTGTTCTGCTGACATGTTTGAGTTGTGCACAGACAAGGTTTGGCACAGCGGACCTTCCACAGGAGTGGAGTGGCCTCATGGCAGTGTGTAATCCCGTGACATTGCCTGGGCCCGTGTTGTGTGTTGTGTAAGCATGTCTGTGTGTGTTCCCTTTCCTTTTCCTACACCAGCTGTGTCCCTACGGATGTTCCTGTTTGTGATGCTTGCTGAGTTGTCCTGTGTTCATCCAGCATCTTGTACCTGGTTTCTCCGTGATGTGGGTGCGTGGCAAACTAATGTTCATCAGGTTGTCATCCCTAGTTGTCTTTGTTGTCAGGGCTGGGGATGTGGGCAAACGTAGATGAGACAAAGTCAGGAGTCCCCTTGGCACTTGTTGGTTACACAAGTCATGTAATTTACAGTTTGTGGTAGCTTTCAGTGATTGTGACACGTTGTGTGTGTGACTGCTGCCACTCCTCAGGGTCAGAGCTGCAATGTTGGAAGTTGTCTACGTGTGTTCTTTGTGGGTGACCTTGGCTTCTTCATTGGTGTGTGACTGTGGCCGAGATCCCATTGATTGGGGTGGATTTCACGTCATGCCCATGTACGGCGTACTGTGCAGTGTGTCAGACATTCACGAGTCTTGTTGACTGGCTAGGTGTGATGGGTTTCTGCACCTTAGTTCCCACAACCACCCCTGGGATTGTCATGGGTGCATGTGCAATGTCACCTGTACATGTGAGCTTCACTGCTGCACATTGGTGGAGATCAAGGTGTGTGGTGTTGAGTGTGTGCAAATGTGAGTTGTTGCACGGCTAGACCCCTACCTCCATATTGGCCTTGGCTGACAGGCCGTGCTGATTGATTTGTGCTTGTGTAGGTGTGATGGTAGTTTGTTGCTCAGGACACATGGCTGTGGTTCACAGTGTGAACAACATCTAGCTTTGTCATCACAGTGGGATTATCATGCAGGCTAGTGTCACCACAATGTGGGGTCCCTGGGGGTAGTGCTGTGGTGGGTCTGTCTCTTGCTGTGTTAGTTGCTGTTTCTACAAGCTTGTGTGACATGTGTAATTTGGGCTCCCTCTCATCTAACAATGCCTGATTGCCCACATAGGGGAATCCGATCCATGAGTTACTTTTGTATGGCACTGTATACACATCTGCATAATTGGAATTCAGGCCTCCTCATGTGTTGTGGGGTTGCCTGGGGACACTGGCACACACCCCCATCACCTGTTGTGTTTGATATGCAGTGTGAGGCTGCCTGTTTGTGTTTGTGCATCTGCACCACTGCCTTGGCATATCTTTGGTGTGCCATTGCTTGTATGTTGTTTGGAGGATTTCCCATGCTGTCCCTGGGACTCCTAGGTCATTAGTCCGCACAATAATCATGGTTCGTATGTCCCATTGCTGCCATGGTATGGTATTTGTTCACCTCACATCTACAGTCTCCACAGGATATCTACAGTTGTGTGTCCATTAGTGCAGATATGTGGGTCTGCATTATGATGGTCACTTCTGGCATTGTGTAATTGATAAATGGAGACGATGTCAGTCCCCATGGGTGATGTTTGTCTGCACATGGAGAGGTGTGGTGCAGCGGCCAGGGCAGCTGACTTCGGAGCACAGAGTTCACGGTTCGATCCCCGGCTCCGGCGGCAGCTCAGCTCAGCACCATGTGACTCTGGGCAATAGCTCACTTAATTTCCAATCCGGCCCCCAGCGCCTTGAGACCCGTAAGGGTGAGTAGCTGCGCTATATAAAAACGGACTTACTTACATTTACACATGGCCAAAGGTATGTTTTATTTGCACTGCACTGTTTGCCTCACCCAATTTATGTTGCTATGGGGCACAACCACTACTTTGCCACTGATGTGTTTGTTGTTCTGTAACCAGGAATCATCCATGCTGTTTGGCAGTTGCAGCTTTTTCCATGACAACACTTACCTTTTGGTCACTGTGATGATGGGGGTTTGGACCCCATTGCCACAATGTTCAAAATGTGCTTCAGCTATGGACCCCACACTTACCTTTTGGTCACTGTGATGATGGGGGTTTAGACCCCATTCCCACAGTGGTCATGGTCTGCTTGCAGTGTGAAGGCCACACACATTTTTGTGTGACACATGTGATAGGGGGTCACATTGTATGTTCACATTGTATGTTCAAAGTCATGTTCAGTGTTGTAGGCATTTGACACAGACTACACACTCTTGTCATGATGTTGGGGGGATGTCTTTTGCTGACATTCCTTATGTTGGAGTATGCTGGTTGTGTCATGCATTACCCGTCCTATGAGTGGGGATGGTAGTAGTGACAGGCACCCAGCCCCCCATGAGTAGGGGTGGTGGTTGTGGTAGGCATCCAGGCCCCCCTGAGTAGGGGTGGTGGTAGTGGTAGGCATCAATTCCCCTAAGAGTGGGGATGGTGGTAGTGACAGGCATCCAACCCCCCCCTGAGTAGGGGTGGTGGAAGTGGTAGGCATCCAGGCCCCCATGAGTAGGGGTGGTGGTAGTGGTAGGCATCAATTCCATCCTGTTAGTGGGGATGGTGGTAGTGACAGGCATCCAGCCCCCCCTGAGTAGGGGTGGTGGTAGTGGTAGGCATCCAGGCCCCCATGAGTAGGGGTGGTGGTAGTGGTAGGCATCCAGGCCCCCATGAGTAGGGGTGGTGGTAGTGACAGGCATCCAGGCCCCCATGAGTAGGGGTGGTGGTAGTGGTAGGCATCCAGGCCCCCATGAGTAGGGGTGGTGGTAGTGGTAGGCATCCAGGCCCCCATGAGTAGGGGTGGTGGTAGTGACAGGCATCCAGGCCCCCATGAGTAGGGGTGGTGGTAGTGGTAGTCATCCAGGCCCCATGAGTAGGGGTGGTGGTAGTGGTAGGCATCAATTCCCCTATGAGTGGGGATGGTGGTAGTGACAGGCATCCAGCCCCCCCTGAGTAGGGGTGGTGGTAGTGGTAGGCATCCAGGCCCCCATGAGTAGGGGTGGTGGTAGTGGTAGGCATCCAGGCCCCCATGAGTGGGGGTGGTGGTAGTGACAGGCATCCAGCCCCCCATGAGTAGGGGTGGTGGTAGTGGTAGGCATCCATCCCCCTATGAGTGGGGATGGTAGTAGTGACAGGCATCCAGCCCCCCATGAGTAGGGGTGGTGGTAGTGGTAGGCATCCAGCCCCCCATGAGTAGGGGTGGTGGTAGTGGTAGGCATCCAGCCCTCCATGAGTAGGGGTGGTGGTTGTGGTAGGCATCCAGCCCCCCAAGAGTAGGGGTGGTGGTAGGCATCCAGCCCCCCATGAGTAGGGGTGGTGGTTGTGGTAGGCATCCAGGCCCCCATGAGTAGGGGTGGTGGTAGTGGTAGGCATCCAGCCCCCCATGAGTAGGGGTGGTGGTAGTGGTAGGCATCCAGGCCCCCATGAGTAGGGGTGGTGGTAGTGGTAGGCATCCATCCCCCTATGAGTGGGGATGGTAGTAGTGCTAGGCATCCATCCCCCATGAGTCGGGGTGGTGGTAGTGGTAGCCATCAGGCCCCTATGGGTGTGTATGGCATTGGTGATAGCCATCCCGCCCCTATGGTTCTGCTGTTGCTAGTGTGCGTCATTTCTGCATCCCTATGTGTGTGTGACATATGTCGGGTACGTGTCGTTTGTTTGTGTAGTGGGTGTTTGACTTACCGTCTGCGACGTACGCGTCCGTACTGGTTCCGGTAATAGATGTACAGTATTGGTAGGACCTGCGCGATGGGATTCATGGTTGGTTCGTCTCGTTCGGGTTTCTCGTGGCTTCAACTCGTACTCGTAGCTGGCTTGTTCGTCTCGTAGCCGTGGATCGTCTTGTGGCGCGAATCGGAGCTTATGTGCAGCTCTCCCGGATGCTCTGAAATGCCGGACGTAGCGACCAGTTCGGTGCGTACGGAGTGCGCATCGTACTTGTCCGACCGGAAGGTGCTGTGTATTTACTTCCGTGCGACTCGATTCGGCGTTTCCGGATCCAGCTCGGTCAGGGAACTGGAGCTGGAATCACTATATATAGATACATTATTAAAACATCTAGCCAGCACATTTGTACCCATGGCCAACCCTGCATGGATGGGTGTAGATAAGGATTGACTCAAATAAAAACCTATTCTCGCCTCTCCCTTTCTTTTACACCCTCATTACCCTCAAACTCTCAGTCCCTGTTTTACTCCTAAATTGTTTGCCTGGTCCATTCAATATCCGGGGCAATGAGGTGATGTTCACTCTGCATCCAGTAGGTGATTGAGGAGACATGTCACAGATGTAGCAAAACACAGCAACATTGTGCTGTAGGGGAAGACAGTGCCTTGCACAAGGGTACCTTAGATTCAAATTGAAGGTTGAAACAATGGCACATACAGGAGCAAAGCATTGCAGATCATGACTCCCACACACTCTTATAACCCTCTGAGATGAAGTGGTGTAGTGAAGATGCTATTGGAACTAATGCAACACGGAAATGGATCTCTTGACCCCCAGGTTGGGTTGTGAAAGCAGCCAGAAAGGGCTTTCATCGTCCCCCTCACTGCAATGGGCACAGATGCCACTGCTCTATTGATAAGTATGCCTTTTGTGAAAAGTTTTGTTTCCTTTTATGGATCGGCCATGGAGGGGCCATTGCTCATTGCTACAGGATGGCAACATTATTTTTAGCACCCTCCTGCTAAATTCATTACTTTTTTCTAAAACAGAGAGCCGTGTGGTGCAGTTTCCTGCCCTTTAAAAAGTAGACAAGGCTCATGAGAACCCTGTTTAACTTCCCTTCATGAGGGATCTCAAGGACAGGGCTTGGGTTGGAAAGGGGCAAGCCAGAGGTCACAGCTGTGTCTCTTGCAACCCCTCATTGGCGTCCATACTTCACTGTTAATCAGGATATATTGGTGAAGTTTGTTTGCGCTTCCCGTTCTTAGGGATGCTAGTAGTATTCCCACCTCTCCGAACTACTTCCTTAGGTTGGACTTCTAGGGGTCGTGGTGGAGGTGGTTCAACTGGCGAGACTTGAGTAACGGTTTGCGGGGTGGGTAGATCAGACATTGAAATACATAGGTCGAGTGTAAGTGACAGGCGCCTCTCTGTGAGCTCAATTTCTGTGTTAACCACCCCTATGGCCCTCTGTAACATTTTGTCAATCGAAGTTGGTGGGAGTGTAGGTAGACTGATGGTTTTTGGTTTTGGTAGGCATGTGCGCTTCCCCATTTTGCGACCTGATTTAGCCAAATCCCCGTCTGTCCCACTAGCAACACCCCCACATAAGACTGGTTTTGGAGTGAACATATACAATCAACTATGCAAATAGTTAGAACTAGTTAGAAAAAATATTGCCACAACAGAATCCAGCAGGGAGGGGGGCAACCTAATATTTGGCAGCCATCAAACATATAACTATACAATTCTCTGGGTCTCCGTAGAGCTTATACAGTGGTCCAATTATAGGCAACCCAATCTGTGATGATCCTGCAGGGATTTAATGTCACGGTCAAACCCCAGATCTATTCACGATTGAACTAAGAAGTCCCAAATGGTCGTGTATCAGGAAAAATGAAAAGAAAAAGAAAAAGGGTAATGCCAAACAGTCAGGTAGTCCCACTCTGGGTTTTTTTTTTTTCCCTTTTGTGTCCAGAGTATTCAAAGACAGGTATTACCATATGGCTAAAAAAGTTTCTTCAAGGTGTATCAATGAGTACCAAGTCAGAACGATGAGCCAGAACAAGGTCATCAGATCAGGAGGCTTACCCGCTGAATCAGTCACGGCAGGATGAAACCAAGAGGTGTGGCCCTGCCCTGCCCTGCCTCTTCCAGTCACTGACGGGCGCAGACGGGCCCGCCCTTGCCCCGGGCTTGGCCATGCGCGTCCCGTGCTGCGGGAGCCGCGATGTGCTTTTATGCGCATCCGGGCGCGGACACGGTGACGGCATCACCTCCTGGCGCTTGGCTTCGTGGGGCTTGGAGTCCCCCCTGGCTGTGGCTGCCTCTCGCTGCTGACCTCTCTACTGGTGGCTTCTGCGCTGCGGGAGCCGCGGTGTGCTTTTATGCGCCTCCGGGTGTGGACACGGTGACGGCAGCGCCTCCTGGCGCTCGGCTTCGTGGGGCTTGGAGTCCCCCCTGGCTGTGGCTGCCTCTCGCTGCTGGCCTCTCTACTTGTGGCTCTCTGAAGTGAAGTACTCTGAAGGCCTCAGCTACAAGTAAAATGTTGATGGGGCAAAAGGAGTCTGGGATCCAGGTTTCAGTGCTGCACAGTAGATATACATTGTGGTCTTCCTTCAGGTCTGCAATTATGATGCTGTCTGCATGTGCTGATTCATAGAGGTACATGCATCAAGAAATGCTTTTGCGAGTCCTTAATTGCGATTATTAAGGAATCGCAATTAGGGACTCTCAAAAGCCTATGCATGTAGAAATCGCTATTAAAATAGCGATTTCTAAACATTCCTTAATTGCGACTCGCAAATTGCGAGTCGCAATTAAGGAATGGCTTCCCATTCATTCCTATGGGCCTATAGGCCCATAGGAATGAATGGGAAATTGCATGCTCAATTTGCGAGTACCACTAGGTACTCGCAAATTGCGCATGCAATTTCAAGGGTGCAAAGGTGTCAAAATGACACCCTGTTGCACCCCTGAAATTGTGATGTGCACACATGTTGCGCACACACATGTGTGTGTGTAACCTGAAACCTTGAAAGATGCACTTTAGTGCATTTTTCAAGGTTTTTACAAAATACAGACCAGAGTAATTTCTCTGTATTTTGCGGCCCCAAATAGCGAATTCGCTATTTCTAAGTGCTTCTAGCATTGCATTTAAGGAATCGCAAATTGCGATTCCTTAAATCTGTCATAGTTAAGAAATCGCAATAAATTGCGATTTCTTAAATTGCGAGTGCCTAAGGGCCATATGTATCAAACAAAATTGCGATCGCAAACGCTGAAATTCGCAGAATTTCAGTGTTTGCGATACGTAATTTAACTTAGTGGTATGTATGAAGGAAAAACTGCCTCGCAAAATAAGGAATCGCAAAATTTGCGATTCCCTATTTTGCGAATGCATTTAAGGAATTGCAAATTGCGATTCCTTAAATGCAATGTAAGAAGCACCAAAAAGTTCAATTTGGCCTTAAGGAATCGCAAATTACCACCAACTTCAAGTTCGTGGTAATATGCGATTTCTTAGGAAAATGCACTTTTTTGCATTTTTCAAAGTGCAATGTGGCGCACATACATGCCCTTAGGGCACGTATGTGCGCCACATGTGCACCCATGCTTATTTCAGGGGTGCAACAGGGTGTCCTTTGACACCCTTGCAACCTTGAAATTGCATTCTCAATTTGCGATTCTCTAATTGCTAATCGCAAATTGAGAATGTCTTCCCATTCATTCCTATGGGCCTATAGGCTCATAGGAATGAATAGGGAGGGTTTCCTTAATTGCGAATCGCAATTTGCGATTCGCAATTAAGGAATATGTAGGATTCACAATTTTTTTTGCAAATCCTACAGACATCTCGTTTTACGATTCTCAAATCGCGATTCTCAAAAATTCGCTATTTGAGAATCGCAAAACCTAACTTTGATACATATGGCCCCATGGGCCATATGTATCAAACAAAATTGCGATCGCAAACGCTGAAATTCGCAGAATTTCAGCGTTTGCGATCGCAATTTGGCTTAGTGGTATGTATGAAGGAAAAACTGCCTCTCAAAATAAGGAATCGCAAAATTTGCGATTCCCTATTTTGCGAATGCATTTAAGGAATTGCAAATTGCGATTCCTTAAATGCAATGTAAGTAGCACCAAAAAGTGCAATTTGGCCTTAAGGAATCGCAAATTACCACCAACTTCAAGTTGGTGGTAATATGCGATTTCTTAGAAAAATGCACTTTTTGCATTTTTCAAAGTGCCATGTGGCGCACATACATGCCCTTAGGGCATGTATGTGCGCCACATCACCCATGCTTATTTCAGGGGTGCAACAGGGTGTCCTTTTGACACCCTTGCAACCTTGAAATTGCATTCTCAATTTGCGATTCTCTAATTGCTAATCGCAAATTGAGAATGTCTTCCCATTCATTCCTATGGGCCTCTAGGCCCATAGGAATGAATGGGGAGGGTTTCCTTAAATGCGAATCGCAATTTACGATTCGCAATTAAGGAATATGTAGGATTCGCAAATTTTTTTGCAAATCCTACATGCATCTCGTTTTACGATTCTCAAATAGCGATTCTCAAAAATTCGCTATTTGAGAATCGCAAAACCTAACTTTGATATATATGGCCCCATCACTTTAATGCGTCGCAAAAGGCCTTTTTGCGGGCGCAAACGGACGATTTTTGCGAATCGCACCATTTGCACTCGCAAAAACCGTTGATGCATGTGCCTGATAGTGTTTTAGGATACACTTTAATTTGTGTATAAAATCATCACCAATCGCAAATACATTAAAGCAGTTCATTCAGATTGTGCCCTGGCCCTTGCGTTTATCAATTATCTATGGCTGTCAATAGCTCCATAACGAAATATATCCAAGCAGGCAGTGGTACAAAACAAGCCATCTATGTGTCATTTCCATTTTGTCGGGTAAAATCAATGTGGAACATCACCACACACCAACAACACCAATCTTTTAGTTGTGTCTGTTTTATTTTATATGTGGAACATTCTCAGATAATGAAGTTGCCACATTTTCATGGTTTTTTCAGTTGCTGTATTTGCTAGACAATTTTGTGAGTTACCTGGAGGCATTGTATGTGAAGTGCTAAGAATTGATATAAGACTGAAATTCGTTGGATTTTATATTTTTGAGATGGGAACGAGGCTAGTCAGAATAATTGTAAAATCGTGTCTCTGTCGTCTACCAAAATACATATAGAAAGAGGCAACCTAGACCTAAGTGGGTTCTATAATTGTGCTGGTCTTATCAACAGCAGTGGGATAAAACACTGATCTGCCCTGCTGTGATTTTAATCTGTGAGATTTTTCGATATCATACAGATATCATCAGCAGGCACTTTAACTCATCGAGCTACCTTACTGGCTTGCCTACTATAATGACAACATCTAGGGCCATATGTATCAAAGTTTGTGTTTGCGATTCTCAAATAGCGAATTTTAGAGAATCGCTATTTGAGAATCGCAAACGAGATGTATGTAGGATTCGCAAGAAAATTTGCGAATCCTACATATTCCTTAATTGCGATTCGCAAATTGAGAATCGCAGTTAAGGAAACCCTCCCCATTCATTCCTATGGGCCTAGAGGCCCATAGGAATGAATGGGAGGACATTCTCAATTTGCGATTAGCAATTAGAGAATCGCAAATTGAGAATGCAATTTCAAGGTTGCAAGGGTGTCCTTTGGACACCCTGTTGCACCCTGAAATGAGCATGGGTGCACATGTGGCGCACATACATGCCCTAAGGGCATGTATGTGCGCCACATGCCACTTTGAAAAATGCAAAAAAATGCATTTCTCAAAGAAATCGCAAGTTACCACCAACCTGTAGTTGGTGGTAATTTGCGATTCCTTAAGCCATAATCGCACAACTTAGGTGCTTCATACATTTCATTTAAGGAATTGCACTTTGCTATTCCTTAAATGCATTCGCAAAATAGAGAATCGCAATTTTTGCGATTCTCTATTTTGCGAATGCCTTTTGGATGATACATCCCAAAAGGCTTGTTCCCGTTCGCAAACGGGCCGATTCTGAGAATCGGCCCGTTTGCGAACGGGAAATGGGCTTGATACATATGGCCCCTAGTGTTGTTCTGAGTTTCTCTGCTTTCAGACCAAATTCCCCATATTCTCATATTATGGCAGGATGATGCCATGCAGTCTCTCATTTTTCCAGCTGTCATGCAAACGAAGAATAGAAATAGGCCCAAGAGGAGGAAGGAATGTCATGTTGTGACTGGTTTACAGATGAGCCCTGCTCAGCCCACTTTCTAAGGGGGATTTCAGTTTTCTTTTTACAACTACTGGACAAGGTCCTGCAAGCATCCTGTCCACACTTTTCCACCTTTTGTCCTCAGGATGAATTTGTTAAAACACACTTGTGGGGCATGATGGGCTCTCTGAGAATCAGAAATTACATAAACTGTACTGGGTGACAGTCTGATCGTTCCTCCTTCTTCAGCCGCCTTGAGGGAGAAAAAGGTGCTGGGACATTTCATCGTTTGCTTCTGCTAGCTATTTTTCTCTTTCCCTACGGATGTAGATTGGTCCTAATCTTTGGATGATTCTTTCATTTCACAAGGCTGCCTTTTTCCTCCTTGTGATAAGGTCTGTGATGCTGCGGCTGGTTTCATATATTGCTCAGGAACGTATCTACTTGAGGCATGTAAGACATTCAGACCCTTGAGTTTGTCTGAAACGCTTTGTACTATTGCCAGAGCCTGTGCACGTTCCTCTGTATGTTTGAGGCACACACCCCAGATGATGTCTCCTGCTGGTACCTGTAGTTCCCTCTGAGCATGTGGGTCAGTGCTGTCCACATGAATAGTAAGTCAAATTGTCTGGAACTGTCCTCACATTTGCCTTGAAGCTAATGCTGTTTTTTCCCAATTTACAATGAGTACCTAAAGTATGTCAACAGGCTACAACATCTCTGCTTCACATAGAAGAGTGACATCAAAGCACGGGGCATTGCTGGTAGCAAGATCTGCGCTGATGTTGCTGGAGCCCCCGGAGAAGCAGGTCTGGTGTAACCTGCCCTTTTTAATGTGGATGCTTGTGCTACGGGCGATTGTGGGTGAGTCTGTACCTTCCTCTAGGTTGATATGTTATGTCCACACTTCTTTTTCAGCATCTTGTATCTTATCTGTGAGTTTAAGTGGCACTACACTACTAGACAACATCAGAAGAAGACAGCTCAGCCTATCACATGCAGTTACAATTTACCAATGCAAAACTACACCAGTAGGTATTGATACCGACTCTTAAAGAATGGGGATGCAAGCAAGTTTACATGCATCACCAATAGTTTCTTTACACTATCTCGTATGATTCATAAAAAGACCCATTAACTCTCTTAAACGATCATGAAATAAAACATGCTTTTTGAAAACTGCTGGTAAAAAATCTGTGTATTTCTCCTCCCACTAAGGCTCACATTCCGATGTTGGTAAGCCTGCCACCGACAGGCCGTCAGTAGCGTGCCCACTGCCATCCGCTGAAGCGGTCCGGCCGCAGGATTAGGAGGTATCGGGCGGAGGGACTGGCTGCTGCTTTTCCAAGGGGCTCCTTGAGCCCGTCGGGGCAGCGGTGGGACCATTATCCCTACAATAGGGGCGGAGCCTGCTCAGGCACCACCGTAGAGATAATGATGCTTGTTTCCCTCTGCCTTTTCAATGCAGGCCAAGCGCCATGAAAAGGCAGATGGAAAGGCACTTAGGGGTCCCCGAGCAGGGCCCCTGTACCCACTGGGCCTCCGCGTGGTGCCCCACCAAGGACCCATGAACCCTGTGCCAGGCACTGTGTGGTGCCTGGCACACGGTGCAGGGATGTTTGTAAACATGCATTTTTCAATTGTGGCTCGTGCTCTGGCCCAAGCCACAATTGAAAAATGCATGTTTCCGACTGCCTTCACGGCGGTCGGATTGTAATAAGGCGGGTAGATCCGCCGACTACATGTCGGGTGGACTCCATCCTGTAACGGTGTCGGTCGGACGCTCGTCCGCCCAGTATCGTAATGATGGTCAAAGTATTTTTATATTGGGTCTCTTTGGAATGGTTATTGCCTAATCCTTTCATAAACAAACATTCAAGAGCTTATTTTATCAAAGTGCCAATCATTTTAAATGAACTAGCTGGAGTTGTATATAATAATGTTTCAAATTCATCTTTGTGTAACACAAAGCAGGAATCCAAAGGAAGACAGCTTTAAATCAAATGTTCTTTGTTTGAAATGGGATATCTAAAAATCGTTTATGTGTGTCCTAGCAAAGGGAGATGGCTTAGAAATGATCAGTTATCTTCTTCAAATTCATGTATCTATATTCTATTCTATCATTAGGTTTCTTCCAGACTAGGTAGTTCATCCTTCCTGTGGGGGTGTAGAGTATGCTTTCCTCAATACTGAATGGCCCATTTTTTGCCTGAAAGAGGAGGCATCAATTGGAATATTTTTAATTCTAAAGTTGTTAAATGTATTATGTATGTTTAATTTAAGCATACATCGAGGTGTCACATTTTCTAAACTGGGGTAGAAGATAGCCTTCGGGAAACAAATATTAACTCCTGTTTAAACTGCACACGAACTTCTATTGCTATGCAGTTCAAGAAGTACAGAAAATATGTTTGTCTTAACAGGTTGATTCTTGTTTTGATTTTGACCTGGACATGCGTAAAAGGATTAATAATCACACGATTCTCTCTGACATTTAGCCCTAAAACTGTCATTTTTGTCTCTTACACCAGTGGCAATTTTCTATGTTATTGTTAAAATTAGCTATGTCCTTCATTTCTATTATTTCACTTTGTTATCTGTTTCTCTTCTATCACATGCATGTGTGTTTCATGCATGGTAATCATAATGCAATAGCATAGGCTCACCATATTCTTTCTGGTTTATGCCACAGCTTTTTTTTTAGCTCATACATCGGCGTCTCTAGTGGTCTCTTCAATTTTCAAGTCTGCTTACCTAAGTGATTGTGCCAATGTCATGTATGCTTACCACAACATCTTTTGCCTTAGTAGCTCACACGGTGTAGAAAGTTGCCTGAGAATTGTAATTTAGGCAGCGTTTTCTCATCATATATCAGAAGGGTCAAATATTAACATATTACCGAAAGATCATTATCATTTAGGGGCCGATTATGATGTCGGAGGGACTGCAACTGACCGACCGTCGGTTGTGGTCTGCCCGACATTTGCCCCTGCGGTCCGTCTGCCGCATTACGATGCGGTGGGCGGAGGCATCAGGTGGAGGGACCATCCGCTGCTGTTCCGGTGGGCTCCTTGAGCCAGACGGAGCATCGGAAATTCTCATGATCCCATAATGAAGGCGGAGCCAGCCTCACCTCCGCCGTCGGGATCATAATGTCATTTTATGACAGCCTTTCCATGTCGGCCTTTCCGACATGGAAAGACTGTCAGAAAATGACTTTGGGGCCCCTAGAATGATCCCCTTCCCTTCTGGCCCTCCGCTATGTGGCCTGCAGGGCACCTAAGGTGCCCCCCTAAACATCCCTGCACCATGAGGTGCCTGCCACACGGTGCAGGGATGTTTCAAAATATCCATTTTACAATGGCAGCTTGTGCTGCGGGCCTTTTACCCCCGCTGCACAACCTGCCATTATAAAATGGATGTATTGAGGTTGGAACCGCCTACTGTGTTGGGCGGATGTAAGTCCCCCCGACATCGTAATGAGCCCCTTAGTCATTTTTTCCTCTTCTGTTGCAATCCAAATGGTGTGTGCCTTTTAATCACACTCTTACTTCTTGTTAGTAATGCCATGACGTCGTATTCCGTTGCTGGGTTGGTTCAATTTTCTTAAGCATACATTTACAAGGTTCTTTGGTGGCTCTTCATTTAATCAGTTCGAACGCCAGCATGGGGCCATGCTGAGCAACATAGTTCTGTCTCTGAATCCTCCTAGGAGGGGGTGATAATAAAGAATTGTCAAGGATTCTTTTTGCATCTGAAATCATCTAATATTTTGAAATTCTACCATTTCGTATATGCTTGTTTTACATTTTTAGTATCAATATCATGCATGCTATATTGGTAACAGTTCGGATTCCTGGTTGCATCCCCTGTCATCTGCTTTTTTGGTAGAGAGAATTTTAGTCTTAGGACATTCTCTTCATCGTCTTCTGTCAGATCTATTGTGTTTGTTTCAGTCTCACAGTGTATTTTAGATTTATGTTGTAAAAGGTGTGTTTGGATTTCCTCACTGGTCTTTCCTGTTTACGTGTAGAAGGAGCATATGATGGTGAAATCACGCTAGACAAATTCTGTACCTTTAAGTGCTTTATTGCCTACAGTGAATGAATGAATGAATGAGGAGACACTTATAAAGCGCATGGCTACCCAGGAGCATCCCAGCGCTGAAGCCGTAACCGGGGGACTGAGTACACTAGGGGAATAGCCAGGTCTTGAGTAGTTTCCGGAACGCCAGATGATTGGGTTCGCTACGAAGATCCAGCGGAATGGCATTCCAAAGTCTGGAGGCATTGAATGAAAAAAGCCGTCCGCCACTTCTGGCCTTCTTGATCCTGGGGACCACTGCCAAGTGCAGCTCGTCTGAACGGAGTTTCCTGTTAGCCCTGTAGGGACGGATCATGGCTTTGTTGATAGGGGGACCGATCCCCACCAGAGCCTTATGGGCTATACAGAGGGCCTTAAAATCAATTCTCTGTTGCACCGGAAGCCAGTGAAGAGAGCGCAGCGCAGGCTTTGCCGAGCACCTATTGGGGGTCTCCGTAAGAAGACTCGCTGCCCAATTTTGAATGACCTGAAGTTTTGCGATTACTGACTTTGGGGCGCCCAAGTAGAGGGCATTTCCATAGTCAATCCTAGACAAAATTAGTGCCTGGATCAATAGCTTTTTTGCTGGGAAGGGTAAGAGGGGAAGAATTTTCCGGGTTACCCTGAGTAGGCCATAACAGGCAGCGACGGTCTTCCTTGCCTGAACTTTGAACGTAAGGTCATGATCCAACCATATTCCCAGGATTTTGATCTCCGTCTTGGGGGCCGGCACTGGGCCCATCGAAGTAGGCCACACAGAGTTTGATAGGACACTCCCAGAATTGCCAAGGATCATGAGTTCTGTTTTGTCACCATTGAGCTTCAAGTGGAAGGCTCTCATCCACTTGGACACTTCCTCAAGGCAGGACCGAAGGTCATTGGTTTGCTGGTTGGAATGGTTCAAAGATACGACCAACTGCGTGTCGTCAGCGTATGTCACCATGTGGATCCCAAAAGGAGATACGACGTCTGCCAGCAGGGCCATGTATACATTGAAAAGAGTAGGGCTCAAGGAGGAGCCCTGCGGTACTCCGCACTGAAGGGGAATGGATTTTGAGCAAATATCGCCTTCAGAGACCTGGAAGGATCTGCCCTCCAAGAAATATTGTAACCATTGCAGAGCTGATCCCGTCACTCCTGCTTTCCTGAGGCAGTGAACCAGGACACGGTGATTCACCGTGTCGAAGGCCGCACTCAGGTCGAGGAGGATTATTGCTGATGACCCTCCTGAATCAAGAATTTTCCTAGTTTCCTCCACCACAGATAGTATAGCGGTTTCCGTCCCTTGCCCGGGCCGGAACCCCGTTTGGGAGTGGTGGAGTACATGGTTAGTTTCTAGAAACGTGGAAAGGGTACGGTTAGCAAATTTCTCCACTACCTTACTGATTACCGGTAAGAGCGAGATTGGGCGGTAGTTGCCCAGGTCGGCTGGATCCAGCGTAGGCTTTTTCAACAACGCTTTTACCGTCGCCCTTTTCCATTCCAAAGGGACCATGCCTTCCTTGAATGAAGCATTAATCAAACAAGTGGCAATGGGGGCGATTGTTGGACCCACCATTTTCAAGATGTTGGGAGGTGCGGGGTCAAGCGGGGACCCACTTTTTATTGCTGACATTGTAGCTAAAAATAGTTCCTGGGTCAGCATGGGAAAGGTCTCCAATTTATCTTCCGCTGGCTGCCTACCAGCATTAGTATACTCAGTGGAGATGTTAATGTCTTTTTGGGGAAGATGATTAAGAATGTTTTGGACTTTAGTCGAAAAGTATTCGGCTAGTTCGTTGCAGCGGAGCCCGGAGGGGTCCGGTGGGACCGGGGGGCAAGGCACTTTGCATAGTTTTTTGGCGATGAGGAAGATTTCTCTAGGGGAGCTCGCGGCGGACACAATTTTTCCTTCATAAAAGGAGGCTTGCGCAATTTTTATTTCGGCCTTATATCATCCAACGGCCGCCCTATATTCCAATTTCTTCTCGGCAGCAAAATCTTTCCTCCATGCTCTTTCCAATTTTTTACAGTGCTGTTTTAAAGTGCGTAATTTGGGGGAAAACCAAGCAGCCTTTTTAGATCCTACTTTCTTCTGAGTAGAGACTTTGGGGAGTACCACATTAAGTGAGTCTTCGATCCAGGTGCCAAAATTTGCATTGGCTGCAGTTGGATCGGAGACGGGAGTTGGCATGGTCTTTTCAAGTTCTGATGTCCACCTCTCCAGAGAAAGTTTGGACCAAGGTCGGGTTAGAGTTCGTATCAATGGAGCAGGAGGCACAATGCTCGATGGCGACCAAAGAAGAGGAATCATAAAATGGTCTGACCATGGGAGGGGGATGGGTTCTTTCCCCATCAGGTCTCCTAAATTGGAGAAAATGGGGTCGAGGAGATGTCCTTTAACATGAGTTGCTTGTGAGACCTTCTGGATTAATTGATAGGCCGAGAGGTCTTGGGCTAATTCTGTTGCGGGTAGAGCTAGAGGGTCGTAAAAGTGCAAATTAAAATCTCCCAGAAGAGTAAAATTGGCAGCGAGACTAGCGAGGTTGACGGCTGTTTCCGACAAGGATTTGCAGAAATCACCTGTTGCCCAGGGGGGCGATAAATAAGAATACCTGAGAATGAGAGAGTAGGTGTAAATTCAATGGAGAAGTGGAAATTCTCGCAGTCGAGCAGCGGACTGCCTAACAGGCGGCAAGTCAGGTGATCTTTATAAATAATAGCAATGCCTCCGCCCTTGCCTGTCTCTCTGTCCAGCCTCTGAATCAGATATCCCGGCTGGAGTGCCTGAACAATATCTGGCTCCGAATAGGGATTGAGCCAGTTTTCTGTAATAAATAAGACTTCTGGGTCGGAGTCTTTTAGAAACATGGATATTTCTGTTGTGTGTTTGGGTAGGGATCTGCAGTTGCATAGAAACAGCTTGTACACTCTCTCCTGCGATGGAGAGGTGGTAATGCATGCAGAGGGTTCAAACTGACAGTGGGAACACTTGTCCTGATGTGACTGAGGCGAGATGGAATGTGCACATTTTAGCCCTAGTGTTCGATTAAGCTGTTTAAGTTGCACGCTAGTATAATAAAATTTACCTGAGGGTGGAGAGGCAGGATTTCCAGCCCCTAGACCCGGGCAGGCACGGAGGGGCGCAGACGGGCTTGCCTTAGGCGTGCCTTCGGCGCGCCAGCGGTGTGCCCGCTGCGCGCGTCCGCTGCGCGGTCGCGTCATCTGGCGCTTTTATGACGTGGGATGTGCGCCGGGTTTCAGCTGCTAAAATGCTGACCCGGCGCCTGAGTGCAAATGAAATTGGTGTTAAGAATGCCCCACTACCCTAGAGCCTTAACACAGCTCTCCCCAAACACAAAGCAACATAAAACCATTAGCAGCAGTGTTAAAAGAATAGCGGCGAGTTTAAAAAAGAAATAGCAGCAAGTTCGTTTTTCCGGTCTAATTACAATACACCGGCTACCTCTAAAGAATTCAGTGCTTCAGGTTACAGTGTCGTCTTAAGGATTTTTGAGGCTCTGGGCTAGACATTTGTTGGAGTCTCATCTTCGGAACAACATTTTCCATTTTATTATTCATTTTCTGCTAACTCAAGCGTGCATGATGCCAAACTTCAGAAATAGTGTTGCTCAAAAACAGTTCAAATATCAAATACATGCCTTGCCTAGGGCCCGAAAAAATCTTTAAAATTACCTGAGCAAAGGGCGACAGTTGAGGTAGAGGTAGGAAGAGAGAAGGAGAGAGTTTGACATATAGAAATGGAGGTGAGAGAAACAAAACGTTCACTTTCACAGGGGGGCCCTTCAAAGGTGGGACCCCTGGGCAATTGCCCACTTTGCCCATGCCTTAAAACGTTCCTGGGTGCATAGTGGTGTTCCTTTGTTCATGGACAATTGAGAGCTGTGAGAGATCTGAACCTGTTTTACTGTGTGCTCATATAAGATCTTGGTTTATGATCATGTACCTCTTTAGTGCAAAATGTTTTTTTCTAATGGAACTTTAACAATATTCTAAATATGCAAGGCCCTCTGATTTATTGTTTTTATGTGATTGGTGACCTCCCTTAATGTAGTCACACAGTTGTTTTGGTTTTTATGTTAGGAGGAGCTCCTGCTGATCATACGAAGCAAGGTTTGGCTCTCTTCAAACATTTTTTGTGTTAACTCTCTCACAATTTCGTGCCTAATTATTTTGCATTATTCACTTAATTGCCTTTTTTTTTGCAGTTTCTCTGGATCTGGCAAATCTACCACAGAGCAGGGGTGACTCCTCCATTTGAGCGGAGGAGAGTCACCCCACAAGCCTCAGAGCTGTAAAATAAAAGGGTAATAAAGTTTATTTATTACCATTTTATTTTTCAGCAACCCATCCCGAACTTAGGGGGTCATTACTATGGCGGTGAAACCACCACCGGCAGCCTGCCGGTGGCAGTTTCACCGCCATTGTGAGGCACTTCTCCGCCCGCCAAATTACAATGGCGGGCGGTGTGCTGGCGGACGCAAAGTCCGTCCGCCTTGAGTCCGCCACAGGCAATTGTTACGATTGCCTGGCGGACCCACCCTGCATCAACAATATGGTGGCGGTGCCTAGCAGGCACCGTCCGCCATATTATGATGCTGCCTCCTCACCAGTCGGTGTATGGCGGTGTAACCGCCATTCACAGGCTGGTGGGGATTGCATTTGGGGGCCCGTAGCGAGCCCACTTGTGCTGGCGGAGGTTGGGTGTGCACTGGGGTGGTACCTATGGTACCCCCTACATTTCCCTGCACCAGGTAGCAGGCACCGTGTGGTGCCTGCCACGTAGTGCAGGGAAATCCAAACAGTGCATTCCAGACATTGCGGCGGGTGCTGCAGCCAGCAGCACCGGCCGCAATGTCAGAGATACACGATGCGACCGCCACGGTGGCGGTCGCATCATAATCTCAATGTCGGGACCGCTGCATTACTGGCGGACGGTCCCAAGTCCCGGCACGATGGCGGACGGACGGAAGTCCATCCGCCATCGTAATCGGCCCCCAAGTGTCAGTACGGTGTGGGGCCAGAGCTGCCAAGTGGCAGCAGCAGGGAGCTGTGTGCTTTAAAATGCGCATTTCTGTTTGGCCGGCCGTCTTGGGATGGCCAGCCAGACATGCGCATTTCAATGTTCTCTAACCTAGCTGTCGTAGACAGCTGGGTTAGAGAAAGCACAGGCCTCCAGTGCTCTTAAGAATGCTGGGAGATCCTGCTAAATCCAATCCTGGTGCTGCTTTCATGCTGTGAAAGCAGCACCAGGATTGGTTAGTGCAGTTTCCTGCATCGGGAGCTTTCTGAAAGACACCCAAGGGAGGAGCTATGAGAGATCTGAACTTGTTTTACTGTGTGCTGTCAATTCAGTCATCTTGGAGGAGTTCTAGGCGATGAAGATAAATCCACAGGCAAATTTTAATTTTGGCTGGGGCTCAGCACGTCCTTGCAAGCATAGCTGGTTTCAAGCGATGTGATATCATTGGATGGTATTCCAAAAATCATGAGCTTGCTGAGGGATAAACGTGGCAGAATTTCCTAGGGCCTCATCAGGGAGTACAGCTAGAGGCATGCAAAATCTTAAACAGGGCACTAATACTGATTTCAGTCACTTGTAACTACGAAGGGCCAAATGGACATTTCAAGGTGATTTTTGCTCAATCTGTGAATAATGAAAGCAGAATCTACTGGTTCATGTATCTCACCATCACCAAGAGGACCCCTTTGAAGCAGATGTCTTTGCCATATAACATAAAATAATATAATGCATGCAATGTACAGTAGCGTAGCATGACATAACAAGACGTAACATAGCAAAGTAAGGGTGAGGGTGAGGCGTAAGGGCGAAATGACCAGTGAATTTGCATACTGTGGACACATATCTAGAAGTTCTGAAACTAGGTTAAAAGCATCACTGTAAGAGCAGTTTTCTAATGCAAGTAGGCGTCTCTCTGTTCGGTAAAATGATGTTTCCCACAGTCCATCTGATGTCAGATAAGAAACAAAAGGGATGAAATAATGCGCGGTTTAGTAAGTAATATGTTAAAATGTCTTTCTTATGATTGTCTGGCCTGTTCTAACGAGCAATGCAACAACCAATTCTGTTTCATTTTATTCGGATTTCAGGAATGCTAATGATTCTCATCATCTGGCTTTTTCACTCCTCTGAAAATATGCCACAATCATTTTAAGGAAAGCAATCGTTCATTTAAAGCCAGCAGCAAGACTTTAAAGGGCTTTGAAGTTCGGGACGACGTCTCCTCGTTTGCATTTTCTTTCACAGATTTTTTTTTCTTGCCTTCCTTTTGTGACTCATGAAAGTAACACTAAATGAACTTAAGTGCCTTGGAAGCTCGTGCCAAGAAATCTTTGATGGGAAGGACACAAATTCTAAAATGTGGATCACGATTTGTTCCAAACAGAACAAACCATTTATATCCTTTTTCTGTTTGAACTGCATCAGTATTCAGTTCCAGTCGCAAGTTTGAAGACGAGGGAACTTAATGTGCATAGCAATTTCCTCTCCATTAATAAACCTGTACAAATGTTTACTGAAAACAAGAAGGGGAAGTGTTTGCAATAAAGAAAAGAAAACGTTACTGTTGCAAATGCCAGGCCTCCCCTTATTGGATTAGCAAATTGTTTACAGCTAGGGATCTTCAAGTCAACTTCCGATTTGGATGTAATTTACTTATTTGCCAGTGTCATCGTTGCAATGTTTCATGCATTTAAAATGATCTACTGTACCCTGGAATCTCAGCTTCTGAGCAGACTGCTTCAGGTTTATAGCATGTAATTGTGTTTGCTCGGGAGCTTAGCTCGCTGCTCTTTGAGGGCCCAATTACCAGCGATGAGCTGGAAGGATGGTCTGGGGGTCTGCCTTGGAGCAGCTCATATTAATCACACTTGGTAATGTATTTCACGGAACAGGCATTTCATCTCTATTACACGACTCTGAGGCTCAGTTGTCGGCCTGTGCTAACTCCAAGGTGAACCTAAAGGAGCAAATGTTGTGCTGCGCCAGCACAAACGTTAGCACTGGAGCTGATAGCCACTGTACTCACCGATATCCACTTTGGATGCCTGAGTCCTGCCACTCAGGCATGTTCATGTTGGATTCAGGTTAGGGGGCTGCTTTCAGTGCTGGACAGACTCAGCGCCGGGACACTCCCTGGAGTAGCCGCGCGCTCTACAAATACCCCATAACATAACTGTCATGACCCTACAATGCCCCCAATGCTCCCCCCGAGCCACGACTTCCTGTAGTGAGGAGTGGTTTGGGAACTTTTTCCAGGCCTGATCGGTCTGTACACAACATAATGCTTTAGTCAGCAGAGAGCCTGGGGAGAAGACGTCATTTTTTATGACCAAAGTAATGAAGAAGCTTTGGTGAAATCAATTTGGCTAGCCTGTAATCAAATATGAGCCCCAAAGAAAACACATTTTGTTAAGAATACTTTCAAACTGTACAGAATCATCCACACCAACATTTGTTTTCACAACATTATGTCTTTGTTCTCACACTGGTGTAAGGAAAAAACTGCTGAAGTTATATTATAATCTAGAAAAACGAACCAAAAGATGAAAAAGGTAAAACAAACACAAGGGTAATAACTGTTTAACAAAGAAAGATATGTCATACAACCTACAGATGGTGTGGAACCAATGAAAACTGGGGTCCTGCAAATTCCCCTCCCAAAGATAAATGAGACAAGAGAAGGGTACAATTGGCCCAACCAAAGCAGTTCTGCAGGAGAAATTGAGAAAAGGCTCAGCTCAGCAGAGAGTGGTGCAATCTGAGCTTGATCCACAATGTTAGAAATAGGGTTATTACTAACCCTGGGCGTAGTTCGCGTAGTAGCGCTACGCGTAGCTACGCAAAGTGCACTTCGCACTACGCGAGCTACGCGTAGCACTACGCGAACTGCGTAGTGCGGTAGGAAATGCTGTTCGCAATGATTGCACAGTGCCGGATGCTTGTCCGCACTGTGCAATCATTGCAAACGGAATCTTGCACAGTGCAAGCTGTCGTTTTCTGCCACTCGAGTAGATTTGTACTCGAGCGGCAGTTTTCTCAACGCGGACTGGTAGTTTCTCATCGCGAGCGGTCGCGAGCATACGCGACCACTCGCAATGAGAAACCTGACCTCCCCGCGTTGAGAATTTCGCCAGGAGGTTTATTTTCCACGCTCGCGATCGGTAACTTGATGTTGCTGATCGCCAACGAGGAATAAGTCTCGCCGGGATGTCATTTTGCTCGCGGTCGCCAACTTGACGTTGAGGACCGCGAGCAAGCAAAAAATGCCCGCTACGCTACGCGTTTTTGCACTGTGCTATGTGTAATTCGCGTAGGGCGTAGTTGCGCAAACTACGCGAGCGTAGCGTAGTTTTCCGCCCAGGCCTAGTTATTACGTGGGAATGGGCATAATTCACGAGAGGAGTGGACAACTCCTTGAACGCATTTCTTAAAACTAACCCAAGGAAAGAAATCTGCTCCAAGTTAGACTCCTTTATTCAAGATACACGCCCATAGGTCATGCCAACCACTCTTCCCCTTGCCCCCTATCCACTCCATACCCACTTCCTCTACTTCCTCCCTAAACATCCCTCCCCGCTCCTCCCGCTCCTTCTTTCCCCCTTGCCTGGCTGATCCTCTCTCTATCCTTCTACCTTTCACTCCCTCCTCTTTTTACTATCATAAATGAAACGATCAACAGAGGTAACTTTCTTCGTATAGCCACCTCCTAGTCAGCTCCTTATAATTCTCCGTAAACGCTATATACTGAACACAAATTTACACATCATACACAGCTCAAGCTGCTCCTACCCACCTTATACTATAGTATTAACCTGAATACCATGTTTGTTACCAGCCCTGGAACTTGTTTATTCATTCCTCTGTATATCTTTACTGTATCTGTACTTTACTCATGTAAAACCGCAATGCAATGTATCTTGAAATAAAAAAAAAGAATTAGGGTTATTAATTTGGGAACAGGTGGCTCTCACCAAGTTAGTGAGGATGTGGGGAGAGGATGTGGTCTCACGGCTAGACTGCCGACTTTGGAGCTGGGAAACCAAGGTTCGAGCCTCGGGGTTGACTCCACATCCTGTGATTCTGGGCAAATCACTTAATCTCCCTGTGCCTACCAAAAAAACGGATGTGTCCTTGTGTAACGTAACTGGTGCTCATGTAAAGCGCTCCAATACCTTCGGGTCGAATTCGCGCTATATAAATCTGCAAAAATAAAAATGAACACAATTTGGTTAGGCCAAAACAGAGTTCCTACATACTTTATATTCAACATTTGGTAGGTATGACACATGGCAAGTGTATGTTAAGTTCAAGCAGTACCAACAATTACAAAGTAAAGAACACAACAATAACATTTCTGAACCAATGTAGGAAAATAGAGAAACCTTTAATAAGCAAAAAAGACACCAAAAATCATCAAAATTAGATAAGGAGAACTTGAGCTATGATTTTTAAATTTTAAGACAAAAATCACATAAAAATGGTAAAGCCTCATTGAAAAACAAAAGGTTGCTGCTGACTGGACCTCGGCACAATTTGAAGACTGACTGCAAAGGACTGGAAGCTGGATAAATCAAGTGGACGTTTTTGGTGAAAGATTTTACCTTTGGACTTAACTTCTGAAATAGAAGTCTAAATGTATGTTTTTGTATATGATGTTTCTATAGCGTAAACCTAGTTAAAAGGTTGTAGAGTGCTGTATTTGATCAAATACTAGCATAAAGTCAACACGTAAGAGGAGCTGAAGCTGGGTTGAGGATGGTTAATGCATTGTGAGTTTGTGTTCTTTAAAAAGGTGAGTCTTCAACTCTTTCATAAATTAGAGCAGTGTTTGGGTGATCTTGAAAGGGATATTGCTCCCGATCCTGTGTGCATAGAAGGAAAAGGCCTGCTGTCTTGTTTTTTCTTTTTCACATGTCTTATTCTCTAGACTGACAGTGTATTGGCTGCATGTGTGCTATCCACCAGAGAAGGAGAGTTTGTCTGAAAGTTAAGCAGGAGTGCTAGTCATGAAAGCTTTGCAAATAATGCAGCTGGTTTTGAAAATGGGGCAGGCCAGCAAGGTGGCTAATGGAGTTCCATCAGGATGAGGGCGATGGGATCATATTTCATCACACCTTAGTGATAAGACGTGCTGCAGCATGTAGGTTTTCCCTAAGGGGTGCCAGTGTGCTGTCTGGGAGTCCATGGAGCAGGGCATTACCACCATACAGATGCAAGAGTATGAAAGTTTGAACATCAGTTCTGAAGTCACTTCCTGGAAGAATTGGGCTGAAATTCTTTAGAAGGGATAACTGATAGCAGGCCATCTTTGTCTTTTATGGCAATACATTATTTGAGGGTGAGGAAGGTGTCCAGGGTGAAACCAAGTGACTTGACATTCAATGAAAGTTGGGGTTTTGAGCCATAATGGTTCATGCCTTTGAGCCAGGTTTGTACTGTATCTTGCTTATTTTCTTGGCAAGTAACAGGAATTCTGTTTTGTTTGGGTTGAGCTTCCAAAAGGTGCTGGACAACCAGGTCTGGATAATGTGGAAGCAGTGCTAGAGGCATTGGATGTCTGAAGCAGAGGAGACTTTCTAGTGAAGGTGTGTATCATCATCAGACTGGTGAATCTTGGGGCCATATGTATGAAGCTGTTTTGCGATCGCAAACACTGCGAATCGCAAAAAAACAGTGTTTGCGATCGCAAAACAGAGTGTTCCAATGTAAGAAGGTCATCCTGTGCGCAAAACTGCTAATCGCAAAATTTGCGATTAGCAATTTTGCGAGACAGTGAATCTGCGAATAAACATGCAAACTCGCAATCTGAGACACGTTATTTGCGATAATCGCTAATAACCAGCTCGCAAATTGCGAAATCGCAAAACGAGATGCAGGTAAAATTCGCAAATTGCGATTTTACGAAATTCGCTATTTTGCACATTGCAATTACCACCAACTCTGAGCAGGTGGTAACCAGGTGCAACCAATATAAACTGGCCCACAATGCCACAGGGGGTTTCACAATGGCTGGGCTTTATGTGATAGCCAGGAGGCTGCGAATCAGAGCTGCTGCACAGAGAAGGAGACGCCAGGAAAGGATCTTCAGAACGCGCATCACCCTGTTCCAGCAGACCGAGGAGGAGATCCATGTGAACTACAGGCTGGACGCAGACGCAGACAGCATCCTGGACCTCATAGAGGAGCTCAAACCCATACTAGAACACCCCACACGCACACACCATTCCCACCCATATACAGGTCCTGTGCTCACTGCACTTGCTGGCATCATGGAGTTTTCAGGGGTGATAGCCACAGCAGGAGGGGTCTCGCAGAGTGCACTTTCGCGCTTCTTCCACGCTTTCCTTGATGCAATGGTACAGAGGCTGCATCACCACATCCAATTCCCCAGCACACAACAGGCACTAGATCAGACCAAGCATGATTTCTACCAGATCGCCCAATTCCCCCACGTAATTGGCTGCATAGATGGGACCCATGTCGCACTCTCCCCCATCACAGAATGAGTATGTGTTCAGGAACCGCAAGTCCTATCATTCCCTGAACATACAGGTAGTGTGAAATGCAAAGCATGTAATCACTGACATTGTTGCGAAATACCCTGGCAGCACACACGACTCATTCATCTTTCGCCACAGTGGAATACACCGCTGACTCACAGATGGCGAATTTGGGGAGGGCTACCTGCTTGGTAAATGCATGGCTTACAAACACACATTCAGTAAAGGCCTGAAGTGGCTGGTCAGTGTTTAACCTAATTCTTGTCACCCTGCAGGTGACAGTGCGTATGCTGTACGTGACTACATCCTGACTCCGTACCTGAATCCAGCCACTGCAGGGGAGCGGAGGTACAACAGCGCCCACAGAGCCACACGCTGTGCCATTGAGAGGACCTTTGGAATCCTTAAGAGCCGTTTCCGCTGCCTTCATAAGAGTGGAGGAGTGCTACAGTACAGCCCCGAGACATGCTGCAAAATCGTCGTCACATGTGGCATGCTACACAACATCGCAACCAGGAAAGGCACCCCAGTGGAGCTCACTGATTCCGAGTCATCAGATGAGGAGGGCCCAGCTCCACGGTTCAGACCAGCAGGTGGGGTTGGTGCGGCTGCCGGGCGCCAGAGACGAGATGAGATCACACAGAACTATTTCTAGGTGAGTAATGAGGACACAATGCTACAGATGGGTGCACAACTGTGTTTTTTATTTCCTATGGGGCAGGAACATATCTGTCACACAGCCTGACTTACATGCATTTGCATGCACATGTTAGAGTCACAGTGCAAGGATGTCCTTTATACATGAGTCAATAGGCAATGTGTTGCCTCACACATTGCCATGTGCCACCGATCACACCTCATCTCCTGTGGGGACGGCCTGTTGCCCTTTGCTCAGGGTGCCCACTGTACTCCCTTGAGTCCTCGGCTGTTCCCGTCTGTCCCGGGTAATTGGTGGAGTGATGCTGCTCCTGCTGGACTGATCCTCACTCTCCAATGAGCTCAGGGGTCCTGTGCCACCTGTGGCAGCTGCCCGCAGCTGGTCCATGGCATGTGTGACCTGCACCAGGCCCCTAGCAACATCCTGGCAGCAGTGAGCCATTTCATGCTGCATGCTAACACACCGACGTGCCAGCAGGGACATGGCAGTCGACAGGCGGTTCACAGCTTTTGTGTGCATGTCCAGCCGGCTGTGGAGACGTTGTCTCTCCATGCGCCTGTCTGCCCGGTCTCTCCTCATCTCTGTACACAGTCCTTCTAGAGCACCTGTCATGGCCATGAAGCCATCCCTCATCTCGGTCATGTTGTGATTGTGTGTGGCAAACTGGCGCTGGATTGATCTTAATGCTTTAGCTTGCAGGCGCTGGACTCTGACCATGGTGCCTTCAAGCCCAGAAAACACTGTGTCTTCACCTACAGCAGCAGCACTGGTGGACGGCCGTGCCCTGCGTCTGGACCCACTCCCTTCACTAGGATGGACAGGGGACTGTGCTGTGTGCTGTCCTGCACACTGGCTCTGGACTGGCTGGGCTTCGCCGCTTGTGTCATGCGGTCCTGCTTCCAGCAGTGGGAGAGGTGGCACTATGAGGCGCCGTCTGCATGGCACAGGGATTGCTGGTCTGCCTTCATCCTGCTGCTCCTGCCCTGCCTGGTCTTCATTGGTGGATGCATCCTCACCCTCTGCAATTAATTCCTGTGTTTCTGGTGGTGCTGTGAATGTAAGTGCACACATTAATTTTGTCTCCTGCCTCGCATTGCTAATGCAATACAGTTCTCAGTGTTTGAATTACATGTGTACTGTCTGTCTGTTTTGAGCCTTTCATGATTTACTCATCCTTATTCTACCTTGCTGTGTCTCACAGCTCCACTGTTTGGTGCATGTGCACTACATCTCCCAAAATGCATTGCTGGGTGTGCTTGTTAACATGTACAGGATTTTCATTCATGTTTGGTGTCTGGGGGTTACCTGAGTGTGTGAGTGAGGTGGTGATGTATCAGGGGAGTTAGGGCATGCATCTTACCTTGTCTGGTGTTCGGGGTGTCGGAGCTGTCCAGGTCAGCCACGCCACTGACACTCTCGGGCTGCAGGGTGCCCTCTACCAACTCCTCAAGGGGCGTGAACTCAGTTGCTGGTGATGTCCCCCCACCGGTCTTCTTTGCCTCCGCCAACCTTGTCGCAACCTTTTCCTTTGATCTTTGGTGCATGTCGTACCACCTTTTGCGTAGGTCTTCAACAGTGCGGTGGGTCACGCCGATGGCATTCACCTTCTCTTGGATTTCACGCCAAATTCTCCTTTTACGTGCCTCTGGCACACATAGGGATTTCTTTCCAAACAGTAGCTCATGGCTGACTACCATTTCCTGGATGAGCACCTCCTGCTCCCTCTCACTAGATTTTTGCTTCCTTTTTCTTACATTCTCCTCCTGCTGCTTCTCTTGGGGATCCATTTCTCCTTCTCTCACTTGCAGTGCACAATTCTCTCACTCTCCTCCCAGCCTCTCACTCAGCTTCTGGCAATCAGGTGCAGCATGGGCAGTCACACTTCCTGGTTGTGATGTCATCAGGCTGCACCTGAATTGCCGATTCTCTATTTTGCAATTCCTTATTTGCGAAATTCGCAATTAAGGATTCGCAAAATAGGGATTCGCTTTATATTCTGCGAATTTCTGAGAATCGCAAAAATGTAACCATTTTTTTTTACATCGGGTTTTGCGATTCTCAAAATGCGATTCGCTAAAAATCGCATTTTGAGAATCGCAAAAAGCAATTTTGATACATATGGCCCTTGATGTATTATCTATGAGCACCAAGTGGTTCCATGTATAGGTTGAAGATGACAGGAGACAGGATGGAGCAACTGGGGATTACACAGGTGAAAGAGATGTTTTTTGACCTGGACCTGCCAATGTGAACCAAATAGTGTTGATTGAAAAGGTCCAAATACTTCAGCAAGGCAAGGCCAAAGGCTGTGGCTGGTGATGGCCCCTCACATTCAGTACATTGTTGTTGAGCTCTCACTAAAGCTATTGGTTTTGGCACTAAAAACTCTGAGTGCATGACCACAAAATAGCTTTGGGAGACATAAACTGACAAGGAGATAGTGGGGCATATTAGCAAGAACATGCGATAAATATTGCAAACCTTGCTTAGCGCGCCTTTTTTTATCGCCGGCTATCGCTGGATATTACCGCGGAAATAACATGCTATTAGCAAGGTTTATCTCCATTGCGATAATATATCCAGCGATAGCGGCGAAACCCAGCTTTAACGCGAGAAATCCAGCGATAAAATCCTATCGCTAATTCTGGGGACTTAACCTTACAATCCACCTCCCATTGACTTTCATTGCTAAGTCATGTTTTTATCAGTTCTAAAAAGCAAGCGCTAATCGGGGTTAGCGCGCGTTTTTTTATCGCTTTGCGGGTATTGCTAATAGGCGATAGGTATGTAAGCGACTGTTTTCTGTCGCTTTTAGTTGGGGAACGCCTACCTTGCATGTCATTAGCGATAATTATCGCTGACATGCAAGGCGATGTAAAACCCGGCCGCTATCGCCGGAAAGCTGTCGCTAACGCCTGTTAGCGACAGCTTGCTAATAGGGCGTTAAAAATATCGCCGCTTTAGCGGCAAAAAGTGCCGCTAAAGCGGCGATAAAGCCCTTGATAATATGCCCCAGTATTTTTGTGACCAACTATATGCACTTAGGATCCGAGATAGAAATCCTTAATTTATAGCAAAAGGTCAGTAAAGCTACACATATAAAATGGCATACAATAGATCTTATTTTTTGCAACTGTTTGAGATCATTGTTAATATTGAGGAGATGAAATATGTTATTTTGTCCAATCAGTTATGCACTAACTTCACTATATCAATCTCTATTGGTAAAACAAAGAGACGGAGAGAAAAAAACTGATTTAATAAGAAAATGGACGAAAGCTAACGTGGAAAAACCAAGGATGGTATAGCAAATGGCATTACTTGAATCCAGAAGATAGAGGCTCCATCAGCCTTTATAAATGTGATAGATGATGCTATCTTCCTTATGGATGAGTACGTGACTCCTTTGACTAATAACAGTGCTGCTACAGTCAAACCATTTCATGATTGATTCACTCCTGATCTCAGGAGAAAGAGGGAGAACTAAGACAGAAGGATGATAGAAGAGAGGGTGTGATCACTCTTCAAAGAAGGAATTTAGGAAATCACTGAAAAAGTATATAACTGTCCTTAAAGAAGCAAAAACAACATTCATTTAACATAAACTAGAAGTAACATCAAAATGTTCCAGAAGAAATCTTTTAAATTGTTAATGACTTTTGTCATCCCTCTTCCTTGAGGACTGAGGTTCCTGCATCTCAAGAACTTTATAATAATTTAGCAGAATTCTTTTAATCAAAAATTGCTAACATTTATAATAACATTTTGAAATCTAGATTGACCGGTTGCTCTGCTAAATACTGTTCCATTTGTATATATGTTTATATATTTAATGCACACCCTCTCGACTACATCGGAATATACCCTGGATCTGGTCCTATGCTTTATTGATGTGACTATACTGCCTTTTATTTTGGCTACTTTCCTTTTTCTTAACTAGTAGTGTGCTTTCTAGTTTTTGTATGCATTTTGCTGTGTCACGTAAAGCGCTGTGATGCTCTTGGTCCTTACACGTGCTATAAAAACAAACTAAGAAAAAAAAAAAAAAAAAAAAATACAAGCCTGAGACATCTAGTGGGATTTCTCAGGCTACAACACACAATGACTCTATTCAGACTATGATACTTTATCCTACTCACCTGTTGTTTGCTGAAGATGTTACTATTCAACAGCTGCCAGCATGAAACCTTGATTCTCTGAAAAACATTTTGATGTCCCTTAAATTTGTCTCCCTAGATGTTCCATATCCAACAGAAATTTTTAAAGAATTATTACCTATAATACAGGACCTTCTACTTGAGGCAATAAATTCCTCCCTAACAACTGGCATTGTGCCATCTGAATTTGAACTAGGGGTAGTGGGATCATGTTTAAAAAAACAAGTTCCTAACATTAATGAGTTAGAACATTCTAGGCATATTATGTTACTTCTGCTAGTGCCCAAGAAAGTAGAGACGTTTTTAGCTACCTGGTTTGCCAGCCAGTTTGAAGAGATTTAAAATAAATATTTAATAAGCATTGGGCCCAAGCAAAGGACTGTAATGCTGCTAGCAGCGGCCTTAGGCCAGCTAAGAAACTGGCAAGATGAAGGCATTTGCAGGTGGGATTCTATTATTAGTCTCTCCACGGCCTTCCATGCAATTATTCATGATCTACTAATTGAATGGTTATATTCCTTTGGACTTGGAGGGCAGGCTTATTTGTTCTGCTTTTTAACAAGTAGTAGATCACAGTCGGTAGTTATGTTCACCTTTCACTCCCAGAAAACAGTCTCTCCTGTGGTTTTCCCTGGGCTCAGCCTTGTCTCCCATTTTATTTAATTTGTATGTGTAACTCCTTTGCAGCCAGATATAATCTTATAGCTTTGAGACTTATGCATATGCTAATGATACCCAGTGGATGGGGCTGACAAATTCCATTGAAAGGCTTAAAAAATGTCTAGATTTCCACATGATCTGCCACACCCTGCTCCACCCTCTGTTTGCAAACCATGGAACTTCTGCCCAACAATGTTGTACCAAAGCACCTGAAAAAATAAAAAGGACGATAGATTGCATGTTTGAGATAATGGATACATTTAGGGGTATATTCAAAAGAACGTGTGATAACTACCGCAAGAGTAGCGTAACGCAACATTCAATAACGCAGCCTATCACGGGAAAATAACCCTGTGTCAACGTGGAATTCACAACAAGGCGGTAGCATGCGATAGTCACCAGATAACGCGTCAAATGCCAGCGTGTAAATCAACACCACGCCCAAAAAATGCGAAACTTGAGAAATCATGCGATGAGGCCAATCGCGGTACAAAAAGCTGCGAAAAGCAGCTTCAGGCCTGCAACTCCCACGCATCTGGCAGGCAATTGCACCATAAAAACCACAGGCACAACACACCAGAAACAAGCCAAAGCACGTAGCAACATCCATGCACCCTGACCCAGCGCAGAGGGCAACGCGAACACCACAACCCCCACAGACCACCAGCAAGGAACAACTGGGTCGGGGAAGGCCAAGGAGAAAATGGAGAGGAAGACGGGGTGCAGACCGCAGGAAAACAAGACAAAGGCCACGGAGGCGACAGAACACTACCAGCAAATGACCTACAAGCAGACCGCCTGGAATGCAGTCGCAGAGCCCAGGAGGCAAAGAGGCGCCGGCAGGACCTGACAACCTAAAACAGGTACAAACCCGCTGCCAACAGGAAGGCAGCAACGGCGACAGGAGGTGGCAGTCCAGCACCACTGGAAGAGCAGGAGGAAACCCAGGCCACAGTCATCAGTGTGGAGAGGGTGCAAGGAGTAGGGAGTACGGACACAGCCCGACAGGACCTGACACAACAACAACAGAGTTAGGATCCAACAGGGACTGGGGGGACGGTGGGTGATGGGCACAATGCCACACATGCACAATGAGGTGTAACACACTGCACACCCACAATTTCCCAGGGACATGTCCCCCATCCCCGTGGCACACTGCAGCACTCACACATAGCAATCACAGCACATACCATGACAATGTGGCACAAAGTGCAACACCCACACTGCAGAACAGGGGACACAACTGGGTCCAACCAGGCACAGTAACAGAACAATCACATCGGACAGAGCAGGGAACTGTGAGATGCACATCTACCCCTACAAACCCACATCAGCCATGTAGGCCAAATGGACACTGTCCCAACTCAAATAGCCACCACCGCCCAAACAGTCACAATGTACATCGTCACACAGTCTGCATGTTGACAAGAACAAGGCGCCAACACAATGCCAACATGCACCTCCCCTTCACAATGCAGAGGGACAAACAACACCTCCAGCAGGTCAGAACAGACAACCCATCAGTGATGCCCAAGACGAACACCACAGCCCAGACACCGACGCCCTACAACAGCCCATGGACATCCCACACAACCCACCACCAGGACCAGGGCAGACAAGCCACTCAGAGGAGAACCCAGCCCCTGCAACAGACCACACAGCATGAAGCACCCCCAATCACGGCTGGCTCACAACACTTCACCCACCCACACTTGGCATCCCAATGCCAGGTGGAAGAACGCCAAAAGGAGGTGGCCCAACAGGTGAGGGTGTTGCCGAACCCATGGAATGCGAACTAGAACACATACGTGGGTGTCCAATACCCTTCAGGGACCCCCCACACCCCACAAAGGAGACCCACACCTCCACAGAGACACATGCACATATCATGTTGAACTGGCCACGTGCACGTGCGCCCGGTCCCTTTATTGGCAGGGCCACATGTACAGTGACGCCTGTGCTGGATGTGTGTGGGGTGAGTATAAGCCAGCCCGCACAGAGTGCTTGGTGCTGCCAACAACCTGAACAGTGGACACCAGTGCAATGGAAACAGAAAACACCAGCATAACAGAGTCAACTGCAGAGCAACATGGAGGGATCCGGAGTAAGGACAGAGGTCACCCAATATTCAGTCTGGACGTTCCTTGAGTTGCAGTGCACTGAGGCAGGGGCACTAGAGAAGAGCGCGCTCATGTGAAGAAATTGCTAGGATTGTGTCCCTTCGGATCAGTCCTGATGCAGATGCAGTGGGGTGTGTTACACCTGCATCAACTTCCTCATCAACGTCCCAGGTCTCCCACACTGCCTGAGGTGACAGTTGCGTCCGCAGTCCACAGCGCAATACCCAGCAATAGATCCGGGTGTGTAGCTCGACTACCACCACCAGTCTGCATTCCTGCCATGGGGCTGTTGCCTCCTGCCCTCCCATTGTCTGTGCCCTCTCCCTTCCGCACACTTGACACATCTTCCTCATCATAGTCCCAGGTCTTCCCCACTGCATGAGGTGACATTGCTGCGCAACCTCACAACAGCACAAAACTCAATCAGTAACGGACAATGGCTTGCGGTGCACTGAGTCACTGGCACCTGGAGTGCTGAGCAGGGTAGCAGGCCGATGATGGCATCCACGACAGGTCTGAGCAACCTCTTAGGTCTGTCAGGACCACCGTTTCGACTCTGGCAGATGGCGGTTGAAGGTGGTCCTTGCGGTGGTGGCATGTGCCTCCTGCGGTGATGCGATGTCCGGGCCGGTCAAGACTCGATGCCATGTGTGGGCCCTGCTGGACCGCAGTTGGGGCCGGAGGAGGAGGACAGTGCAGGGTCACAGACACATGGCGTTGATGACCCCAAGACCATCGCTACAGAGGCCATTCAATGACTCAGAAGAAGGGGTCCTAGGCCTGAGCAGCACAGAGTTAGTGGCCCCGGATGCGCTGCGGCCGGTACAGGCACCCAGCCACGGGACGCTGACTTGAGGTGCAGTCAGATGGGCCATGCGACCTGAGCGGGTCCCCATCAATGTCCGAGGTGTATGTTGCGGAGGGTTTCGGGGGACAGTGGAAGGTGTCCTCCAGGGCATGATGCGGCAGGTCTGATGTTATCTGGAAGCAGCAAATGGAGGAGTGGAAAGCGCAACCCTCATCCGCACTAACAATTCGGGATCAGCTACATGAGGATGAAAACTAGCCCCTAGTCCATGGACCAGTGAGTGTCCATGAATGTCGGGGAACAAACTTAGTGGCACAGGTGCTGTGAGGGGATGCAGTCTGCGATGATGCCCGTACACAGATGTGAACTCCAAGAATGCCAAATCAAGGCTCTGTGACCTACTGGACCGCAGTGTAGGCCAGAGGCAGCGGTCAGCAGTGGCCCACAGCCACGGGTCGTTGGCTCGCGAGGCACAGAGTCGGTGACACAGTGGCAGTTGTCGGTAGTGTTCAATCACCTCCGTGACGCTGATCCTGTTCCCTCCGGACTGCAACATGTCATCCTCTTACGCCCCTCCGTGCATGCGAGGAAATGTATTCTGCCTTCTGAATTACTGATGTTCAGTTCCAAATCAGTGATCCCACTCGTGCGCAGCGTAGGCCGAGGGCAGTGGTCCGTGTAGGCCCACAGACACGTGTGGTTGTGATGCCATGTACAGACTTGTTGCCACCACATCGGAGGGTGTATAGTGAATTGTTCTCTGCCTTAAATAATGTTCACTGCCATAGTGTAATCAAGACTCAGTTCCAAATGTGTGACCTACCTGACCATGGTGTAGGCCTGAGGCAGCGGTCAGCACGGCCCATTCACTGAGTGTCGCCGGCATAGGTTGGATGGCCCCACGGCCTGCGTAGTTCAGGTTCAGTGGCACCATGTGTAGCAGGCTGGCATTGAACAGGGTTAGTGGCACCACGTGTAGCAGGCTGGCGTTGAACAGGGTTAGTGGCACCACGTGTCGCGAGATGCCCATATGGAACTATGCCTCACTGAACTGGGGGGGTCTGGTGCTGTGGCCACTGGCCGGGATATGGGGTCACTGCCATTCATGACTCAAGACACAGTTCCACATGTGGGACCTACTGGTCCGAAGAGTAGGCCGGGGGCGGCAGTGGAGTACGTCAACGAAAAAAGAATAAAGCGGGCCGGTGTCGTGGCAGCCGTGATGGTCTGAGGTGGCTGCCAAGGTCTCTGGCCTAGGGCTTGTGGCTTGTGCCGGCACGTGGTGGGACCTCCTTGACACACGCCGGTGTCGGAAGGTGATCAGTGTGGCCTGGCTGCGCAGGGGCTGGCCTGACGGGTTCGTGGACCAGTGTGCCGGGGTCCGGCAGGCGCACGGCATCTCAGGCAACTCCGCTCACGAGGATGGTGTCGGCCTCGTGGCGAGGTGGGAGGCGCCGCCCTGGCAGAGACGTGGGTCTTTCCGGAAGTGGAACACGCCCAGGCCTACGTTGTTTTTATTCACACCCCTACGCTGGCGTGGCGTACGCTGGGCCATCCCACTCCGCTGACGCTTAGGGGGGGTCGTAACAGGCGACATTTCCGCGAGGTCCCCCACTGGCTGTGGTGACATGGTGGTGTCCACTGTCCACTACACTCCATACGCAAGCGGTGTATGTTGCCATGGATATGGGTGTGTTCTGCATACTGCGAGGTGTCCAGCACATCTCCGGCACTCTTGGCATTGTGTACTTTCCCAATCATGGTTCTACTGCATCCTTCACACATGCCTGGTTGCCACCTCTCCCCACATTCGGCTAGTATGTGGCTGAGGTGCCATGCCGTTGCTGGCTCATTTTCAGGGCTTGCCCATGTGGACATTGTAAGTTGTTCTGTCGTGTCTGGTGGGTGGGCATATTGTTGTGCCTGTTGTATGTGATTTTGTGACGTATGCATGGCCAGAGTTGTGAGTTGCATGGTTGTGGTGTTGAGGTGTGTGGGGTGTTCATTTGTATATTGCCAAGGGGCTGTACATTTGCCTTGTTGCCATCCTGGAAACGCTAGTTGATGATCGACTGTCGGAGGATGAAGGTATCATGCACACTGGCTGTGTATTTGAAGGCGACATTGTTGGGTGTTCCACGGTGTTCTGTTGTTGCCTGCACATTGGTGTGAGACGTGTGCTTCCTGTTACGGTGATTGTGTGCTGTGTCACCAGGGGGCACAGGTAGTACATGTGTGCTGTGTGTTACCCCCAACACGTGCGTGCATCCTGCTATGGCGTATGGTCCTTGCTTGGTCTCCAGCGGATCCTGCACATTGTGTTGTACGTATGGGGACTGGGGTACCAGGGTGATGGTGATGTCCAGGACAGGTGTGGGGGACTTGGATGTGGCTGGCTGTGGGACTCCTCCGTCTCTGGTGGGTGTTGGATGGGGGGTCTCAGGGACCAACATGTGGAGCCACGCCATCAGCTTTGTGTGGGGTGGGATGTTGGTTGTCCGCTGTGTTGTTGCCGTAGGCCTGTTAGGCGATGATGGTCAGGATGCGTAGGTTGGTTGTCCCTTTCAGCCTGGAGTGGAAGGTGACATTGTCAGATGTTGGGTCTGTGCGGCTGGTACGTTTCCCGGGGTTCCGCTGTCTTTGTCT
The DNA here is from genome assembly GCA_963921515.1 of Calotriton arnoldi. Lineage (NCBI taxonomy): Eukaryota > Metazoa > Chordata > Amphibia > Caudata > Salamandridae > Calotriton > Calotriton arnoldi. The sequence goes on along the minus strand of CAWUFW010002323.1, from coordinate 503,022 downwards.
GCGCTGCGTCTGTGTTGGTCTGGGGGGGGGGGTGTTCCGGGTGTGGGATGGGGTCCTGGGGTGGTGGGGGTGGGTGTTGTGGCCCTCTTGGGTGTCCGGGCTGCATGATGTGTGGCTCCATGGCATCTGTTGCCCTTCGGTTGTGGCCCTGGGCTGTGCTCCCTTTTGTGGTGCTGGCTGCCGTCCGACTTTACACCAGGTCAGAGCAGGTGTAGATTTCCTGGTGCTAACGCGCCTTATCGCGTGTTTTGTGTTTTTATCGAGGATGTGGCAGGTCGTTGTGACTGTTGAGGTGTGCTGTTGTCTCGGCTTTTGTCACGGGAACGCCTACTCTGCATCTCATTAGCTATATTTGCGAGGGTCCTCTGTGGCGATGTTTTTGGCGGCTGCTATCGCGGGTATACTGGTGCTGTGGGCTGTTAACACCGGCTTGTGAATGGGGGGGTAAATTTATCACGACTTTGGCTGCGATAAAGTGCCGTTAATTCGGCGATGGCTCCTTTTGAATATGCCCTTTAGAGACTGATGAAACACATGGAACTATTACACTAAGAGAGTAAATGTAAACACATGAAGGCTAATATGATATGAGCATTTGCAAAAAGCATGAAGGCTAATTCATGCAGGTGAATGCACTTGTTGTCAAAGTCAGATATGGGTGAGAACTCAATGAATGCAATGCGGAACATGACTGTAGGTAGCTGTAGGAAAGTGGGTTACTGGTTGAGGGGAGTGAAACCCTACTCAAGCAGCAACTACAATTCTTGTCAGGGTGAAACACAGGCAAACTCCAAATCAGTCTGTGATTAACCCTCTGGTGGCTTGGCACACAACAGTCAGGCTTAATTTGAAGGCAATGTGTAAAGTAGGGGTGGGCATAACTTGGATAATTCTGTGTAGCGGAATCACTTGGAATTAGCTGAGAAGTCTGCAAGATTACACAGAATAACATGAGAAGAGTAATCCTGCACTTAGCGCTATTTCTTATTACGAAAATGACCCCTTGCATCCATTTTGGATGCAAGGGGGCTTTTTTACTCTCAGAAATAGCGCTAAATGCCACAGAACACAAATAGCAAACAGTGGCTTGTGCTCGCTAAATGTGCTTTTGGGGTAGGATTTATCCCCAATTTATTTTTGACATTAGCGCTTTTATCTTAGCGTAAAAAGTACCCTCGTGTCCAAAATAGATGTGAGGATGCATTTTTACACTATGTAACAGCGTTAAATGCAGAAGAAAACAAATAGCGAGCAGCTGCTCATGCTCGCAATATGTGCTCTTGCAATAGAATGTTTTACATCAAATTAGGCGAGGAGGAGTAATCACCTAATTATCAGTAATTCCGTATCAAAGAGTAATGTGTAATTACCGAAATTACTCTGATTACTCAGCATAATTGAAATTCTGCCCAGGCCCAATGTAAAGTATTTATGCAACACTTGAAACAGTAATAAAGTGAAAACATAACGCAAGAAAAATCCCACACCAATTTAGAAAAATAGAGTTAATTTTCATAAATTATTTGACACTAAAACAACAGAAATCCAATTAGTAGGACCGGAGATATGCAATTTAAAAGAATTAGGTAAAAATATTGCCTAGAAGCACAAAGTGCCAACTGTGGTTATCTGGTTGTGCCAAACAGGGACAAAGTTGGGCCCGATGGACAATGTACCCTAAATACTGGTTGCAGAGCATTGCGAGATTCCGCGTGGAGGAGGTGGAAGGCAGCAGTGGTTCTGATGGACCATGTTCTGCAATGCGAGGTCCTGTATCGAGGATGCATCATGCAGTGTGGATTCTGGGAAGCTGCGGGGCTGTGATGTGAGGTCTTGCAATGAGGGTGCATCGCACAGCGGTGGTTCCAAGGAGTTGCAGGATTGTGATGCGCGGTCCTTCTGAGTCTTCCACAGATTCAGAAGTGTTCTGAAGAGTTAAGTCTAAGGGTCCAATATTTATGCTGTCAGCCACGAAGGTACTGCTCCTAAAGAAAAGAGAGGTCAAAGAAAGAGAGAGATAGAGGGACGATATCACAAAATAATAACTCAATAAGCATGAGGGGGAATCCTACAGATTATTTCTTGTTGCCCTCACACACCCCTAGGGATGTCATGCTTCATCATTGGGCATTGCTCCTCATTGGGCCGGCTCTGCAATGCCCTATGGGCCCCACAAAGGGTCACTTGGGTAGTGATCTTTTTTTGATTATGCTATATAATGAAAAAGTTGTGTGTGCGTGGGTGTAATGGATGTGTATGTTGGTCAAAAGTGGGAGAATAAAGGATAAAACTGTCTAGTAGATGCCAAAAACTGTTTTACTGTAGAGGTTCTTCTGACAAGATTAAAAGAACCAAAAAAAGGTTAAAGCTGCTGGTGGGGTGTGATGTGCCCTAGTAGCTATGAGTGTGAAAAAATTTGATTAGATCACCTTTTGATCCCTAACAGATCCACTGCACTTCGTCAGGACCAGAAAAAAAAGGAGGTGGGCGGTAGGCCTACTCCACACCTACAAAATGGATGCAAGGGGGCTTTTTTACTCTCAGAAATAGCGCTAAATGCCACAGAACACAAATAGCAAACAGTGGCTTGTGCTCGCTAAATGTGCTTTTGGGGTAGGATTTATCCCCAATTTATTTTTGACATTAGCACTTTTATCTTAGCGTAAAAAGTACCCTCGTGTCCAAAATAGATGTGAGGATGCATTTTTACACTATGTAACAGCGTTAAATGCAGAAGAAAACAAATAGCGAGCAGCTGCTCATGCTCGCAATATGTGCTCTTGCAATAGAATGTTTTACATCAAATTAGGCGAGGAGGAGTAATCACCTAATTATCAGTAATTCCGTATCAAAGAGTAATGTGTAATTACCGAAATTACTCTGATTACTCAGCATAATTGAAATTCTGCCCAGGCCCAATGTAAAGTATTTATGCAACACTTGAAACAGTAATAAAGTGAAAACATAACGCAAGAAAAATCCCACACCAATTTAGAAAAATAGAGTTAATTTTCATAAATTATTTGACACTAAAACAACAGAAATCCAATTAGTAGGACCGGAGATATGCAATTTAAAAGAATTAGGTAAAAATATTGCCTAGAAGCACAAAGTGCCAACTGTGGTTATCTGGTTGTGCCAAATAGGGACAAAGTTGGGCCCGATGGACAATGTACCCTAAATACTGGTTGCAGAGCATTGCGAGATTCCGCGTGGAGGAGGTGGAAGGCAGCAGTGGTTCTGATGGACCATGTTCTGCAATGCGAGGTCCTGTATCGAGGATGCATCATGCAGTGTGGATTCTGGGAAGCTGCGGGGCTGTGATGTGAGGTCTTGCAATGAGGGTGCATCGCACAGCGGTGGTTCCAAGGAGTTGCAGGATTGTGATGCGCGGTCCTTCTGAGTCTTCCACAGATTCAGAAGTGTTCTGAAGAGTTAAGTCTAAGGGTCCAATATTTATGCTGTCAGCCACGAAGGTACTGCTCCTAAAGAAAAGAGAGGTCAAAGAAAGAGAGAGATAGAGGGACGATATCACAAAATAATAACTCAATAAGCATGAGGGGGAATCCTACAGATTATTTCTTGTTGCCCTCACACACCCCTAGGGATGTCATGCTTCATCATTGGGCATTGCTCCTCATTGGGCCGGCTCTGCAATGCCCTATGGGCCCCACAAAGGGTCACTTGGGTAGTGATCTTTTTTTGATTATGCTATATAATGAAAAAGTTGTGTGTGCGTGGGTGTAATGGATGTGTATGTTGGTCAAAAGTGGGAGAATAAAGGATAAAACTGTCTAGTAGATGCCAAAAACTGTTTTACTGTAGAGGTTCTTCTGACAAGATTAAAAGAACCAAAAAAAGGTTAAAGCTGCTGGTGGGGTGTGATGTGCCCTAGTAGCTATGAGTGTGAAAAAATTTGATTAGATCACCTTTTGATCCCTAACAGATCCACTGCACTTCGTCAGGACCAGAAAAAAGGAGGTGGGCGGTAGGCCTACTCCACACCTATGATGTGATGTAGGTGTTCCTCAGTGGTAAAAATACCTGGTGTAGAAGTAGCTAAGTTATGGTTGTCCACCCAAAAAAGACATGATAAATAAACAAAGAAAATTAGAAAACAGCATATCTCATATGATATGTCATTGGATTCCTGGAAATGGCAGTGAAAAATGTCTCAACCTGTAGACATGCACATGCTGCGGGAAGCGTTTAGGTGAATTATCATATTCTATCTACTTCTACGTCAGGTATTTTATCACTGATGAATACCTACATCACATCATAGGTGTGGGTTAGGAATCACTGACATAACCTCGACAGACATAATATCAACCTACATTTTTATCGACACAAAAATATTGACGACACTAATATCGATACCCTATACTTAATTAAAAAAATACACTAATATCGAACCCAAAATATCGTAAAGCAATATTATCGGTCACAGTAATATCGAACACATAAATATTGTTATTTAAAATATCGAACATCCTTTAAAAATATACATGTCCAAAATATCGATCACAATAATATAGACAGCATTATTATCGTTTTTGTAAAAATATTGACGAGTAAAAAATTGATAAAACACACAAAATTAAACACCATAAATATAGTAAAATAAATAAACATACATTGCATATAAAATAAAATCAAAAACATATTTTTAAAACACAGTAAAACGTATCTTAAAACATTAAATAATAAATACACTGTTAATAACCATTTTAATTTTATATTTACATTAACTACAAAGTTTATTTAACATCACATATAATATAATACACATTTAAATAATTCAACATGTGTAAAGAAAAAAAAAAGTAACTAACTCTTAATTAGCGTTTTCCATATATGGAAAACAACTACCAAAACAATTAAAACAATAAAGAACGGCCAATAAAAATACACAATGTTAAAATAAACCAATAAGGTTAGGCAAACAATTAAATGAATACTATATAAGGACAAAAAACTTAGTCTTATTTTAAACCTTAAACCAAAAACAATAAGGAAGCCGAAACTCTGACGGATTTCCACCAAAAACAAGGATTTCATCAAAGAAAAAGCTATTGCATCCTTGAAAAAGTAAGTAAATTACCATCTATAAAATAACAACAATGCTAATCTTGAAAAACAACTATTTGTCTTACTCAAATAATTAATATATATCTTTTCCTAATTTTTGTCTCCTCTACAGATTTTTCTCAAAGCATCAAGAAAAGTACAGACCAGCTCCTAAAACCATCTAACAAATAATGTAAGTATTTTGGTAAATGCCTTTTAAAAATCATGTAAAACGCCCAACCAAACCCCAACTCCATCCCAAACACCCACCCCAGCCCATGAACAAATGTAACAAAATAAGTAAAAATGTGTTTTACTCTTCCAACAGAAAAATAAACAACTTAACAGAATTCAACAAACAAAGAAAAAACATCTCAATTGAAAAGCAGCTGAAAACCAACATTGTAAGTATATTAATAACAATGGAGCCGATTCACAGAACAAATCTGAGATAAATTCCTAAACTTACTACTTTTGGTATTCACAGAAGGCATTTAGTAGTCGTAAAGTTAGGACTCCTAACTTTACTACTACTAAACTGAGATAAAATCCTAAACTTACTACTTTTGGTATTCACAGAAGGCATTTAGTAGTAATAAAGTTAGGACTCCTAGCTTTACTACTACTAAATGCCTTTTGTGAATACCGAAAGTCGTAAAGTTAGGATTTTGTCTCAGTTTAGTAGTAGTAAAGTTAGGAGTCCTAACTTACTACTACTAAATGCCTTCTGTGAATACCAAAAATAGTAAGTTTAGGATTTTATCTCAGATTAGTTCTGTGAATCGGCCCCAATGTGTATTTGTTAAGAAATAAACATGCATAATATTCATTTTAATAATTTTGATATACATTTGTTTTAGAACTTAACACATCACAATGACAGAAGGCACCCAATTTATAACATCCCAAAATGGAAATTTTTTGCTTTGTTACATGGGGTATGTCTATACCCAGGAAAAGCAAATTGGACTAAAAGTCAATTGGAAATGCAGCAAGTACTATTCAAATAAATGTTATGGTCGAGCAACAACTAGAGAAACAACTGTTTTGTATACAAGGGAGCATAACCACCCTCCAAATGTTACTGAAATAGATGTTAGAAATGCCCTTGATGACATTAGAGAAGCTAGCACTAGCTCACAAAAACCTACTAGCGAAATACTTAAAGAAATGCTGCCTAGAATACCCAAACATGCTACTGGGCAAATGCCCTCTATTTCTTCATTAAAAAGAACTATAGCTCGCACAAAAAAAGCCACAACAACTACCACGCCTACTCCCAAAACATTTGAAGAGGTGGTAATTCCCCCAGAACTATCTATAACTCATAATGAAGAACCCTTTGTTCTCTATGACAACAAATGCAAAGACAAAAGAATAATAATGTTTGCTACTGCAAACAATTTAATAAAGCTTCAACAATCAGAAACATGGATGATGGACAGGTCTTTTAAAATCTGTCCCAAGCCATTCTATCATCTATACACTGTCCATGCCCTATACCAAAATACCAACTTCCCCTTTATCTACGCCTTGCTACCCAATAAACAAAACTCCACATATATGGAAGTACTAACTAAAATTAAACAAAAAACAAATAAATATTTTCCACAGAAAATAATTATAGATTTTGAGCAGGCCATGATAAGTGCAATTCTAAAATGCTACCCCCACACATCAATTCAGGGATGTTACTATCATTTCAATCAGTGTCTATGGAGACACCTACAGAAATCAACACTAAGGGGTCGATTTCGATGTCGCTCGGATGGCCCTCCCAAAGCCCTCCGTAGCCTTACCTTACAACCGACTCGTTCCCGGAGCCGGTCCGTCCGAACGATGAAGTACGATGCGCAAATGAGTCCAAATCCCGACCGACCCGTACGATCCAATTCCGGCCACATTTCCCGTACGAGCCGGCTCCGTAAACGCTGAATGGAGTTGTCCGGAAACATTTTCACAGCAGTTTCTGGCCGGCCAAGTACGATGCGTACGTCCTACGCGCCGAACAGGTCGATACCTCCAGCACGTCACAGCTTCCGGAATAGCAGTATTTCAGGTCCGATTCGCCCCAAAACACGATCAACGCCTACGAGACGAACCAACGATCTACGCCTACGAGACGAACCAACCATGTATCCGATCGTGCATGTCATCCCTGTACTGTACGTCTATGACCGAATCAACAACCGGAACCGACGTGTACGTCGCAGACGGTAAGTCAGACACCTACCACACACAAAAACGTCACGATCCCGCGAAAAGTAACACACACATAGGGGGTGGATATCCATCTCCACTAGCATTGCCCAACCCATAGGGGGTGGATGGCTAGCACTACCAGCATTGTCCAGCCCATAGGGGGTGGATGGCTACCACTACCAGCATTGTCCAGCCCATAGGGGGTGGATGGCTATCACTACCAGCAGTTTCTACCCATAGGGGGGTGGATGGCTACCACTACCAGCAGTCTCTACCCATAGGGGGGTGGATGGCTATCACTACCAGCATTGTCCAGACCATAGGGGGTGGATGGCTACCACTACCAGCATTGTCCAGCCCATAGGGGATGGATGGCTACCACTACCAGCATTGTCCAGCCCATAGGGGGTGGATGGCTATCACTACCAGCAGACTCTACCCATAGGGGGTGGATGGCTATCACTACCAGCAGTCTCTACCCATAGGGGGTGGATGGCTACCACTACCAGCAGTCTCTACCCATAGGGGGGTGGATGGCTACCACTACCAGCAGTCTCTACCCATAGGGGGTGGATGGCTATCACTACGAGCATTGTCCAGCCCATAGAGGGTGGATGGCTACCACTACCAGCATTGTCCAGCCCATAGGGGGGTGGATGGCTATCACTACCAGCAGTCTCTACCCATAGGGGGTGTATGGCTATCAGTCCCAGCATTCTCTCCCCATAGGGGGTGTATGGCTATCACTCTCAGCATTCTCTACCCATAGGGGTGTATGGCTATCACTCCCAGCATTCTCTACCCATAGGGGGTGGATGGCTATCACTCCCAGCATTCTCTACCCAAAGGGGGTGGATGGCTACCACTACCAGCAGTCTCTACCTATAGGGGGTGGATGGCTATGACTACCAGCATTGTCCAGCCCATAGGGGTGGATGGCTACCACTACCAGCATTGTCCAGCCCATAGGGGTGGATGGCTACCACTACCAGCATTGTCCAGCCCATAGGGGGTGGATGGCTATCACTACCAGCAGTCCCTACCCATAGGGGGTGGATGGCTACCACTACCAGCAGTCTCTACCCATAGGGGGGTGGATGGCTATCACTACCAGCATTGTCCAGCCCATAGGGGGTGGATGGCTACCACTACCAGCATTGTCCAGCCCATAGGGGGTGGATGGCTACCACTACCAGCAGTCTCTACCCATAGGGGGTGTATGGCTATCAGTCCCAGCAGTCTCTACCCATAGGGGGTGGATGGCTACCACTACCAGCAGTCTCTACCCATAGGGGGGTGGATGGCTACCACTACCAGCAGTCTCTACCCATAGGGGGTGGATGGCTATCACTACGAGCATTGTCCAGCCCATAGAGGGTGGATGACTACCACTACCAGCATTGTCCAGCCCATAGGGGGGTGGATGGCTATCACTACCAGCAGTCTCTACCCATAGGGGGTGTATGGCTATCAGTCCCAGCATTCTCTCCCCATAGGGGGTGTATGGCTATCACTCTCAGCATTCTCTACCCATAGGGGTGTATGGCTATCACTCCCAGCATTCTCTACCCATAGGGGGTGGATGGCTATCACTCCCAGCATTCTCTACCCAAAGGGGGGTGGATGGCTACCACTACCAGCAGTCTCTACCTATAGGGGGTGGATGGCTATGACTACCAGCATTGTCCAGCCCATAGGGGTGGATGGCTACCACTACCAGCATTGTCCAGCCCATAGGGGTGGATGTCCAGCCCATAGGGGTGGATGGCTACCACTACCAGCATTGTCCAGCCCATAGGGGTGGATGGCTACCACTACCAGCATTGTCCAGCCCATAGGGGGTGGATGGCTATCACTACCAGCGGTCCCTACACATAGGGGGTGGATGGCTACCACTACCAGCAGTCTCTACCCATAGGGGGGTGGATGGCTATCACTACCAGCATTGTCCAGCCCATAGGGGGTGGATGGCTACCACTACCAGCATTGTCCAGCCCATAGGGGGTGGATGGCTACCACTACCAGCAGTCTCTACCCATAGGGGGTGTATGGCTATCAGTCCCAGCATTCTCTACCCATAGGGGGTGTATGGCTATCACTCCCAGCATTCTCTACCCATAGGGGGTGTATGGCTATCAGTCCCAGCATTCTCTGCCCATAGGGGGTGTATGGCTATCACTCCCAGCATTCTCGACCCATAGAGGGTGTATGGATATCACTCCCAGCATTCTCTACCCTTAGGGGGGTGGATGGCTACCACTACCAGTAGTCTCTACCCATAGGGGGGTGGATGTCTATCACTCCCAGCATTCCCTACCCATAGGGGGGTGGATGGCTACCACTCCCAGCATTCCCTACCCATAGGGGTCGTAGGCAAAACACTCCCCCACTACTATCATGCCAAGATTGTGTTGTGTGTAAACTGCTTGCAATAGTGACACATAAAGGGAAAACTAACTGAAACACCCATCACAGTTGTGACCAAAAGTTGAGTGTGGGGTTCAAACCCCCAGCATTGTCAGGCACATTTGGGGAATGGGGTTTAACCCCCCTCACTGCAGTGACCAAAAGGTGAGTGTGGGATTCAAACCCCCAGCATTGTCAGGCACATTTGGGGAATGGGGTTTAACCCCCCCTCACTGCAGTGACCAAAAGGTGAGTGTGGGGTTCAAAATACCAGCATGGGCAAACAATCATGTATGATTCCTGGTCCTAAAACCACAAGCAATGTGGTGACAAAGTAGTGGTTGCGTGCCAAACAGACATAGATCTGTTGAGGGAAACATTGTTGTCCCTTCAAAAATACCCTCAGCCATGTGCAGACAATCATCGCCCATGGGGGCTGACAATGCCTCCAATGTTCAATTGGACAATGTAAGAAGTGACCATCATAATGCATAAACACATTTGTTCACAAACAGCCACACATTCAAAGGAATCCTTCGGAGACCACAGCATTTAGGAGATCACGTTCCATACTGTGGCAGCAATGGGAAGTAGTAAACATGATGAATGTGCAGACTGACAATGTAGGAGTCCCAGGGACAGTAGATAAAAAACCTCTAACCAACATCCACTCAATGGCACACAAAACCAATATAAATACATGGGTGCAGATGCACTAACACAACCAGCCAGCCACACACTGCATATCAAACACAACAGGTGTGTGTGTGTGTAAGTGTCCCCAGGCTACAACAACACACATGATGGGGGGCTGAACTCCAATGAGACATATGCGTTTTCAGTACAATCCAGATGTATCTCATGAATTGGGTTCCTGTTTGTGGGCAATCAGGCATTGTAAGATGAGCAGGTTCACAACAGACACATGTGAAACAAGCTGGGCGGGACAACAACCAACACATCAAGAGACAGACCCACTCCAGCATTACCCTCAAGGACCCTAAACTGTGGTGACAGTAGCCTGTCTGATGATCCCTCTGTGAGGACAAATTTGGATGTTGCCCATACTGTGGAGCACATTCACCTGTGCGCACCGTGTCATGTGTCTTGACAGACCAACTTCCATCACACATACCCAAACACAACTCACTGGGCATGGCCTGGAATGTAAGGCCACAATGTAGGTAGGGGCCTAGCCATGAGACAACTCACATTTGGCCACTCTCAATACCACACACCTTGGTCTGCACCAATGTGCATCAGCTTAGCCCACATTGACTGGTGATATTGCACATGCACCCATGACAATCCCAGGTTTGGTGGTGGGATCTAAGGTGTACAAACACATTACACATGGCCAGTCATCAAACCTTGGGAATGTCTTTCACACTGCATTGTATGAGGTACATGTGCATGAGGTGAAATGTATCAGACACATTGGGATCTCTTTCACAGTCCCAGACAAATAAAAAACCCAAGGAGAGCCACAAAGAACACATGTTGACATCATCCAACATTGAAGGTTAGGATCTAATGAGTGGGAGCATTACACACACATACAAGTGACAAAGTCATAGAAAGATACCACATAGTGAAAACAAGCAGATGTTGGAAACACAAATGTGACTCGTGGAATCCTGAAGATGTCAAAAGTGTTTGCCCACAGTGCAGGCCCTTACATCAACCACACCCAGGGATGACACCCTAATGACTAGTAGTTTTCCATGCACCTACATCCCAGAAACCCAAGGTCAAAGATGTTGACAAAGCACAGGACAACACAGCAAGCATCACAAACAGGAACATCTGCAGGGACTACAGGCTGTGTAGAAAAAGGGATGTGAACACACAGAGTCATGCTCACATAACACACACCATGGGCTCAGGCAATGTCACGGAATAACACACTGCCATGAGGTGACTTCACTCATGTGGAAGGTCAGCTGTGTCAAACGTTGTCTTTGCAGGGCTCTGGCATGACAGAATAAATCTCGGACATTTAGCCAACAATTACAACACACTGAAACCTCTGGTCACATCAGCCTGTGTACAGGAGTGTCTCTTAAGTCATCTGCACATACCCAAAATACATGTTTAGCAAGTTGCACTGATGACACAGATGAAATGTTCATCATCAATGCGCTAATCTGCATGTCCAGTGGAGACGGGCCTACAGTCTGAAAAATGTACAATGTGCACAAATGTCAGCCCAACATATGTGCAACAGTGTACGCCAAAGATGTGAAGTGGTGAAAAGAATGTTACACTCCCTGTGCCAAATGATTGGGATCATGACCACCTCAAAATGCAGCCAATGATGACCTGGATACATACTGTAATAGGACACATATACCATGGACCACATGCAGTCCATCACCTCACCATATCACTTATTGTCAACAAACACTATTACAACAGCAACTTCAGGACACTCATCAGCAACATCATGTACATTAAATGCAAAACTAATGATTAACAAAAATACGCTTTATTCAGCAGCTCAAAAAAATAATTGTGATTTCCAGATGAATCAAAAGGCCAATGGCCAGTCCATGTAAATTGTCCGTCATGGGTTACACATGACAAGTTGTCACACATTGCTTGCCTGCACTGCACTGAATAGGGGACATCTCCCCTTGGAGGGGCATCCATAGGGGCAGGTCAGGCACCGCAGGGACAGGATCAGGGGATAGCAGTATGGGGCACGGGAGGGGTGGTGGGTACAGGAGTCTCAGTGGCAACTGCAGTGGACCTGTTGGATTGAGTGGGCGGGGTCTCCACTGCAGTGCCCATGTCCGACAGAGTGGGTGGGGTCTCCACTGCAGTGCCACTGTCCGAAGGAGTGGGCGGGGGCGCAAATGAAGTGGGCAGGACAGATTGGGGGGACACGGTCTCCACTGCAGTTGCAGGAACAGACTGAGGGTGTGATGTGGGAGTGGAAATGCTTGTGGTGGGGGGGAGGGCCTAATCATTTTAAGGATGGTGTAGCGGTGTGTGGGGGAACCTGGGACAGGTTGTGGCATGGGAACTCTTGGTGTGGTGGGCTGGGGGCTGGAGGACGGAGTCTGTCTGGTGGAAGTGTGGGATTGTGGTGGGGTTTTGCTTTTTCTGGTCCTGGGGGAATTTCAGGTGGGGGCCTCAGTGTTCCTGCTCCTGGGGGAGGGTGTGCGTGTGGTGGGGGATCTCCTCTCTGTGTGTGGTGACTTCCTCTTCCCCTTGTGAGTTGGTTCAGATGCATCTGTAGGGAAGAGGCCAAGGTCACAGAGGAAGACCTTCTGGGAAGGGGGGTTGCAGGTGAGTCAAGGGAAGGGGTTTTGGATGGAGAGGTATCTGAGGACTGTGGAGCGGTTGTAGATGGCTGTGTGTGCTTTTGTACCCTATCCCCTGTGTGTGTGCTATCAGTCCCCTGAGTGTGAGTGCTTGTACATTTTGCTTTTGACTGACGTTGCTGTGTGCTGCTTGTGTCTGTTGTGGTGCGTGCATGTGCCTGTGTGAGTGTGAGTTGGGCAGGTAGGGTAGTGGGGATTGTGGATGGGGCAGAGGTAGGAGGGGTGAGGGACTGTTGGAGGAGGGACACTGCTGCCGTCAGTGAGGAGGCCATGGACTGATTGGTCAGCTGTAGGGCAGACATGTCTGATGAAATGCCCTCCATGTATGACACCAATTGTGTCAAAAGACTGGTGTGGGCATGGAGGACACTCAGCATCGATGTCTGCCCCACATGGATCTGCTTTAGCAAGTCCACAGACTACACACTCATGGCAGCAGGGGAGACAGAGGCAGGGGGTGCGGTGCCTGGACCAAAGGAGACATGCTCCCTAACACGGGAGGCTCCATGGACATCTGGGATGGGAGCAGCTGGGAGGGTGGAGATGGTGGTGTTGGCAGGGACAGACTCGCTAGCTGTGGTCTGTGGTCTTGTAACACCCGCCTCCATAAGGGAGTCTCACTGGAGCTGGAGTGTTCCTCAGCTGAGGTCGATGTTGCTGAGTGTCCCTCAGTGTGGCTCTCCTCACCCTCCGTGCCACTGGGTCCCTCCCCCTCCTCCACAGCGGACCCAGTCTGGCTCTGCGACTCCTCTCGGTCCGTGGAACTGTCTCCTCCAGTGGCCGTAGATGATGCTGTGAACAAGGAGGAGAAACAGAATCACATCAGTCACCTGTACTGACTTGACACATGAGTTTAATTGCAACACATCACAGAGCAAGCCCTGGCATAATTTAAAAGCCACTGCTAAATTGACTGACACATATGTGAACCAGGGACTTGTCAGTCTGCTAGTGAACCATGCTTCTCGTACACATGCTGGCAATGGACCCTTCTGTCAGATGTATGTATGATGTCACTTATTACATGTGCAAGCATGCACTATTTTGCCAGTTGTCTGATCTGCAATGATTGTGAGTGTCATGTGTCATTACACACATGTCTCATCTCATGCAAGTGACTCTGTAATTGGCACAGAAAATGGGATGGCCAAAGTCATTATTGACATGACGAACATACTTCCATCCCCAGACACCATGATGGGCTCATGTCTTGAAAGTCAATGCTAGAATGGTGTGCATGCAGGACAACAGACAAGTGACAATACTGCATGCTCCAGATTTGCATGTGGCACACCATGCCACAGGCCTGTCTGGCCAATCAGTCAGTACTGACTCCTGTCACAGGGGCAGTGCATCCCGACTCAACAGTCAGCACCGTGTCACACTCATGTTTTCACTGTGAATGCAACCTCTGTAGTGGTCAAGTACACATGTCCACCACATGCTACACACATCTGAAAGAATTTGATAATCCCACGTTGTCCTAATGAGACATTTGAGTTTGTGAGTCAACAGATCTGTATACATGAACACATTACAGGCTCCCAATAACAAAGTGAAGCTGCTTACACATAAATGTTGAATCCACCATTGGGCACAGTCAAGTGGTTACACACATATGTTTAGTCCTGTGTGCAGATCCAATTGCCACATATTAGATGTCTGTCCATGACAAACATATTTCCAACATATGTAATCAAAAAAGCTATGCCAGTCCACACTGACACAGAGTCAGACACATGATTACCAATTTCACAATGGGCAAACTGTTGGCTGACACCCAAGATTAGGAGGCCAGAGTGTCTCTGATGGCCGGAGTTGGCATACCTGTCCTTGGTCCATGTGAAACATGGGATTACCCGGAGCACTAGGCAGGTGACTACGCATTTGTTACACTCATACATTTCATTTGTCAGAGGCCTCAACATTGGTCTTACCTGCTGCATGGGTGTGTAGTAAATACCTCAGACACCTATGCTGACCCAGATCAGCAATTTGCACATTTATGTATGGCCCACACAGAGTACAGGTCATATTTCAGTCATTGTGCTGACACATGTCAGACAATTGCCTCACTCATGATGCTCAACTCAATGCACCTGTTGCAGATGTTGTTCTCAACATTAACCTTGGAAGACAGCAAATACAACCCAAGTGACACATGTCACAGACGGAAAGGGACACACCTGGTCATCAGCTGAGAATGGGGCATCATCAAATTTAGCCACATGAGTCTTGTCTCAGCAGACAGACGAACTGTGGGAGTGTTACCAGGCTGAAGGAGAGCAAATTGCATTTTAGACATAGTTCACCAAGTAGTCATGGACTTACCCCCTCCTTGCTGCTGTCTGTCCCTCAACTGCCCATCCAGGTCAGGGAAGACCACCGTCAGTATCCGGAGCATGTGGGGGGTCAGGGTCCGTCGTCCGCCCCGCCTGCGAGGAGGCGACAGCTTGAGCTGGACTCTGGCAATCCTCCGGGTCCAGCCACGAAGGTCCTGCCACCTCTTCTGGCAGTGGCGGATGCAGCGTTTGTAGACCCTCACAGATCTTACTGCCCGGACGATGGTCTGCCAAATCTCCTGCTTCTGTTGGGCATCAACCTGTAAGGATGACAAAGTAAGACACCATTGCTACACATGCAACATGTTTGTTCATCACACAGTTGGACATACATGTCATTGTCAGAAGGGCATATGATGTATACAGGTATTGTAAGTATGGTCATGGGCAGTTGTCCTGTGTGCAATGCTGCATTAACAACATGAAAACAGTGCCTGGAAATCCAAAACATGAAAAATACTCTTTTTCATCACTTTACCTGTACAGTACAGGTATCTACACACTTTGAGACTTACAATTACTCGGTGTGCATACTTGCCCTTGGTGATCACAATGCTAGTAGTGCCAGTCAGATGACATGTACAATTAAAAAGGCAGTGGACTCAACACTCACCTGCTCCCCTGGTTTCCCATACAGCTTGCAGTACTGTGGAAGGAGGCTGTCCAGCAGGGCCTGGTTCTCCTCCTCGGTGAATGCTGGGGCCCTCTCCACAGTACGTGCCATTGCAGAACCCAGAGGATGCAGAGACAGCAGCAGTGGTAGTGAGAGATGTAATCCTGTAGCATGTAGTGCAGGCAAGTGAAGTCTCTGGGGAACAGGCAGCCTTATATCTGTGCTGCAGAGGCAGAATCTGTTCCATGCGTCCAAAGAGATAGGTCCGAGACATTCGCATTATCCGAAATTGGCCAATCCATGACATTGCACGCATCGTACACGCCTTCCGCGTCGTTCAAATATTCCGCATCATGACACCATTGACTTTGATACATTGTTGTTGGGAGCCAACTGAATTTGTTAGCACGCGATTCGTACATGTAGCAAAACCGCGTCCGGCTCCATGACAGTCAATAGCCAATGCGTGCGACCGGCTTGGTCCGTAAGTGTACGACGCGTCTTTTGAATACTCACCCGCATCCGTCTCCATGACAGTCAATAGCCAATGCGTGCGACCGGCTTGGTCCGTAAGTGTACGACGCGTCTTTTGAATACTCACCGCGTCTGTCACCATTACAGAAAACAGCCAAAGGATGCCACCCACAATATTTTGGCAGAGACTCAGGTGCTTTACAACAGACAAACAGCCTGTCATACAGTATATAAAATCACATTTCATGCTTCATAATATGTGTGTACATGGCTTCACATGTCATATTGTAGGGAGCACATTGTAGCACACACTCCCAGGATATGCCATGTTTCATGGGGACAAAACCCATTGTGTGTGATGCACATCACTACTGTGAGTGACATCTTTTCAGATCACCACCCGAGACCTGTACACAGTTCCAGGTGCCCATTGTGTGATCCCATGTTACATACACCCTGAATTACAGCTGTAATTGACTGTGTGTAACAAAGTGTTCCTAAGCTATCAATGTGAGGTTAATCCAGAGTATTTGCGTATTGTGCTACGCACATGTGTCTTTTTGTATGTGGTAGATGTAAATCGTTTCCAACATCCATCTGATTTTGGCATGTGAGTTGCTGTTGTGACTGTGTGTCACAGACATCCATGTTTGCCATGCAAACAAATCTGGGAGCACATCATGTGTGTTTCATGGGTGTGATGGTACGTGTGCATCAGACGTTACATGATGACAGTGGCCATGTGGCATTACACGATCCCTGTATGTGGAACTTACAAACACCTGTCATTTGGACAACACATCTATCCTCACTAGTCACTGAGGTGTGTGTTTGGTATGTGACATTTGTTCAGATGTACTGTGACAGACCCCATAGACTGTTCACAGCACAGCATAGCACTTGTTGTGTAACCATCTGGAGCTGAAATGTTAGATGAGGGGCACATAGCTGGCATATGTGTCCATGCTCAGCAGCACACACCTGACTTAATTGTGTCTTGCTATAATGTAGCATGTGATATTTAGCATGGTCAGTGCCACATATGTTGGGGAACTGACAATCTTTCTTAGATCACCTATGTACTGCAGGAGACCAGCTGTCCACAGGCCCTTCCCAGACCTTGCAACCATGGCTGAACGTGACTCCAGCTGATGTTACCGCTTCACCAGACCACTAATTGAGGAGTTGGAGGAGCAGTTGGCCCCACATTTACAACCTGGACAGCCATATCCATCAGCGCTGACCCCCAAGGTGAAGGTGCTGGCAGCCCTACACTTCTTTGCCACAGGAACCTTCCAGTACACTGTGGCTACTGCTGGTGGGATGTCACAGACCATGTTTAGCCATGTTTAGCCATGTGCTTCACGATGTTTTGGAGGCAATGTTGTATTTTCTGAACCGGTACATCCAATTCCCGACCCCACGACAATTTACTGACATAAAGAGTGACTTTTATGCCCTGGGAAGGATGCCACATGTCATTGGCTCCATAGATGGGGCACATGTGGCTTTGGTACCACCACAAGCACATGAGCAGACATACAGGAACAGAAAACATTTTCACTCCATCAATGCCCTGGTGGTATGTCTGCCGGACATGACAATATCACATATATGTGCACGTTTCCCCGGTTCGGCACACGACGCTTACATCATGAGGAATAGTCGGATCCCACAGATGATGTCACAGCTGCAGAACCAGCGTGCCTGGCTTGTCGGTGTGTAATATCTGTTTACCTTGTGTGCTTTTTGTATTTTGGAATTTAACCCTCTTTTCTGACCCATGATATGTTTGTTTGTTTGTATGTAGGTGACTCCGGATACCCCAACATGCCGTGGTTGCTGACACCACTCAGGAACCCTGTGACACCTGCGGAGATACGTTATAATGAGGCTCATGGGTGGCCCAGGTGAGTGATAGAGCGGACATTTGGACTACTTAAAAGCAGATTCCGCTGCCTGGACTGGACAGGAGGGGCCCTCCAATTTGCACCAGAAAAGGTGTGCAAGATCATAATTGTGTGTTGCATGCTACACAACCTGGCAGTGAGGGAGGAGTTGCCTCTCATCCAAGATGATGACGACCAGCAGCCGCCAGCAGGGGAGGATCCTGCCCTGGGTCATGTTGCCAGTGATGATGAGGGTGAGGGGGATGTTCGGACACAGCTCCTCAACACATTTTCTCATGATTGTGAGTATACAGTGATGAGTTGTCTACGTTTTTTCATTGCCTGATATGTGTATGTAGTGCAATGTCGCTGCATACGTGTGGCTGCATGCTACTTGACATGATCCTTGCAGTTATGTGTCCGTTGAGTTAGTATGTTCTCCCAAACAGCGTTGACATGATTCCTAGGTTGTTTTCACATATCTTGAGAATTGTGTATGGAATGTCTATTGGAGATGTATGCAGTTATTTTGTTTTTTAAATACTGTTGTATGTCTGTCCTTCACAGGGTCCTTTGGCTGTTGTCTGGTGACATGTGACCTCCAAAACACACATTCCTGTTACAGAGTGCAACTTTTCGTGGAAAACGGATGCAGTGCCACACACCCATGTACTGACATTTCTGACCCACTTGGTTACTTTGTGCCCACTGTCACGTGAGGTTACCTTGCATCTGTTGTGGAGTTCACATGTTGTGATTGTGTAATAAACCTGTGCTCCACTTTGAGATGTGCTTCGTCTGTATCCACACATCCAACATTAATTTGCATACTGTACCTGTGGGCTGATTGCCACTGCCTCAGAATGAGTGTTGTGTATGTGCATTTCAGTGTATTTCCAGTTCACAATAGTGGAGGCAATGAGTATGATGGCCATGGGAAAATCTGTGTTGTGTTGACTTACTAGTGTGTATCTCTCATATGTGTCACATCACCATGACTCACAAAACTGTGTTTACATTGCTGTAGTAGTATTCCTGCACAGTCTTTGTTTAGCAGGTCATCATCTCTATGTCACAAACCAAGTTTAATTCACAACAGAGGCAAGTATTGTGTGTTTATGAATTTATTTACATGCATGTGTGAGAATAGTAAACGTAATTGAAATAGCTGTACAGTGTGATAGAAATCCAAAGTTCACAGAGGAGTTGGTAGTGTTGGTAGATGAAATTTCCTGAGTAAATCCACAGTCATTTAATTCATTGTTCCAACTTAGACCCTCCATCACATGTGGGAGAGTTCAGTGACAGTCAACAAGGTGAACGCTTTGCACACAATGGAGGATATCATGAGCAGGTGTTCACTTCCTGGGGGGTATGCATGGCCATCTGCCTCTCACTTGTCCTTCTTCGGACGACCCCTCTTCTTATTTTCAGGGGGACCCTCAGGTGCAGGCTGCTGTGGTGCCGGGGACTCTCCACCAGAGTCCTCATCCCTCCCTGTGGCAGTTGCAGATGTTGTGGCAACAGATGTAGTGGGCACAAAGGGAGGTGTGGTCATGTTGTCAGCAATCAGGCGGAGGCATGTGAGTATGTCCCTATGCACTGCCATGAGTTCATCAATTTTGTCCATTTTGGACTCCATTTGGGACATGTGTCCTAGTCTCCACCCAGGACATGTGGGAGTCCAACCTGGCATGAAGGGTAGCCTGCTGTTGTTGGATGTCCCTGAGGATACCCACTACCTGGCCAAAGCCTCCGGTGCTTTCCGGGTACGCACCTATGATGCGTCCCAACTGTGGATAATCTTGCAGTGCAGCCCCATCTTCAGGCCGTGGCCTCACCCTGCCCACCCTCCCACCACCCCTACCCACACGAGCAGGACCTGCCATTCCAGGCACAGACAACACTGGGCCTCCTTCTGTGTTGGCACTGGTGGTGTTGTCCGCCACCTCCAGAGTGCCCTGTGTAGCTCTACCGTCGGTGTTATGTTGACTTGGTCTGTCCGTGTTGGGAGAGGTCATCTGGGTGTTTGCAGATGTAGCAGGAGTGGTGGCAGGGGGTGCTGATGTTATAGCTGCTGGTGCTGCATGCTGAGCCACACCGGAGGGGCCAGGTCGTTCGTCGTTGTCCGAAGAGGACTGAGAGACATCTGCACTGGAGAACTCAGGGTCAACCAGAGTCTGGGACTGGGATTCTTCTTCTGTTCCTGCAGTGTCTCCAGCGGCCCCTGTGGGTGGAAGAGACACACAATGTATGTTGTGGTTCGGCACACATCAACGGATCACACACATTACAGTTGCTACTGTACTTCATAATGAGTGTATGTACCTTGCATTGTCCTCAATTGTCACAGACAGAGGTCTATATTGGTTAAGCACATTGTCATGACAACCTGAAGAGTTTTGATGGGCACATAGAGCTGTGTGCATGAACAGCTCATGTATTGATTCATTGACTGTACATGGCCATTGCTACTCAAGTGCAATCCCATGCCTGACACAGGTGTGTTGTCCTTGTCAACATTTGTGCTTTAACAATGACATACGTGCACTTCCTCTTATGATGTGTTGCAAGATTGGGGCATGTGTGCTGGCATTTGTGCATGTATTTTTGAGTCACATTGGTGTGTCTATACGACATGGTCGGAGTCCGGTATGTCTGAGATCTTTTGAGAGATACTATTTTGTTGTATGTGTTCCTAGTTTACATCTCATTGCACACATGTGATGGTGTTACCGTAGCAAATGATGTAGCTGCTGAGCTTTGTACGTGATAACGTCATTTCTCTTGTCAATGTCCTCCATGGAAAGAGGAGTTAACCAAGGCAGCTCTCTTGATTTTCCATGCTCATGACAGTGAGGGCCAGAGGTTTGTGTGTTTGAGTTATGCTGCTGTAAGTTGTATGCCTCCTCCAACCCAGTCCAGGTTACTCCTTGTGCTGCAAGTGTCAATGACAGTGAGGGGAGTGTTGTGTCAAGGATGCTGACAACACTGCATGATGTAGGAGTAGAATGCAGCTCACAACAGCGCCTTGTGTAAGTGACACCATGCAACAGTGTCAGCTATCTTGCTGTGGCCATTCCATTCACTGTCAGGTGTCCCCTGTCAATGATGTATATGTAGCTTCGTGTGTGTGTTTTGATATGTGCTATGTCTGCATCTCCCCAATTTTCGTAGACCCCACACACCTTCACAGCCAGGGCAGGGAGCACCCCTGGGACACTGCATCCCCAGACAGTGAGTGGAAACATACAGTTGAGATGGCTGTGAGTGTGAACGTGTGTGAGAGGGCCAGTGACTAGGTGTGACTTGCAGCCAATACATACATCAGGACCATGTGTCAGCCATCTTGCCAGGGCATTGACTTTCACTGTCATGGAGTGATTGGCCCCTAGGGTGCTATTTGTTCTGGCTGAGAAGGTGTGTGTAGAGACGGGCTTGATAGGATTTGGAGGCATTGCAGGACCTCCTTCTCCCCCAGAGGCCAGGTAATCACCCATGAGGCATGAATCCATTGAAGGGAGTCAGTTAACTTTCAGGATGTCAGGCAGTGGTGTCCTGTTGTTTGTTGGAGCACAAGTCCCAACAGGGCCTTGTACTCCCCACAGCAGAGCCCAGTGTCAGCCATCTTGTCAGTACTTTTCCACTCCCTGTGAGGTGAGCATGGTTCAGGGTGGGCTTGATGGGCCATGTGGGATTAGGACTATTGGCTGTGACTACAACTCCCATCATGCGTTTGGCTACACCCACCTTCCCAGAATACCTAACCTTCCTTCCTGTGACTCAGCTTCCCTGTGAGGTAGTGTGACGGTGCTGGCAAGATGGCTCACAGTGGTGTCCTGTTGTTTGTTTGAATACAAGTCCCAACAGGGCCTTGTGCTTCATACAGCAGAGCCCAGTGCGAGGCATCTGTGTAGGAGAATTTTACTTGGCTCTGAGGGAGTGCATTATCCCAGGTGAGTTGTGTGGAGTTTGTGGGAGGGGGTGTGTGTGTGACAGGGCCTGCTGGTAGATGTAGTCAGAGCTGGCAGTCCTCCTCCCCCCCAGACCAGATGGGCCACCATGAAGCATGCTTCCATTGCAGGAAGTCACAGTTAACTTTCAGGATGTCAGGCAGTGGTGTCCTGTTGTTTGTTGGAGCACAAGTCCAAACAGGGCCTTGTGCTCCCCACAGCAGAGCCCAGTCTCAGCCATCTTGTCAGTACTTTTCCACTCCCTGTGAGGTGAGCATGGTTCAGGGTGGGCTTGATGGGCCATGTGGGATGAGGACTATTGGCTGTGACTACAACTCCCATCATGCTTTTGGCTACACCCACCTTCCCAGCATACCCAACCTTCCTTCCTGTGACTCAGCTTCCCTGTGAGGTAGTGTGACTGTGCTAGCAAAATGGCTGACAGTGTTTGTTGGTGTTTTGGGCCAATGCCTTGCTGTTTTTGTTAGTAAGTTTGTACATGTTGTGACATAGTTCCATATTACTTTGAGATTGCAGGTATTGTGTTTGTCTAACTGGCATACACATCACAGGGTAATTGGCTTTCAGTTGATATGGCTTTGCTAACAGTGATTAGTTTCACTGTCCCCTTGACAGTGATGTGTGTGTGTGTGTATTGCCTCACAATATTGGCTAGTTGGTTATGTACTCACCAGGCTCTAGTATTCCTGTTAATTCTTGGATGGCCTCCGGTGGAAGGATGGCTTGCACCTTCTCCTCCCAGGAAGTGAAGTGCGTAGGTTTTGCAGGAGGGCCACCACCGGTCCGCTGGCTCAGGGCATGGTCTCTGCCAATCAGCTTCTTGACCCTCCTTCGCACATCATAGTACCTGTTCCTGATATCGTCCATTGTGCGCAGGCAAGGTGCTTGTGCATTCACCTTGTTGACAATCCTCTCCCACATCTTTGTTTTCTGTGACATGGGGGTCTGTTGGACCAATGTGCAAAATAACTGTGGCTCTACTCTGAGAATTTCATCTACCATGACTTCCAACTCACTATCTGCGAACGTTGGATTCTTGTTTGGGGGCATGGTGATGGGTGGTGGTGGAGATGGATGTGTGTGTGAGGGTGCAAGTGAGGGTGAGTGGGTGTCAGTTTAGCTGGGTGTTTGGGAGTGTGCTTTTAGAGAGGTGCTAATGGTGTAAAGGTTGTGTGTTGGGTGAGTTGTGATTGTGTCTCTCAGTGCAGTGTGATAGTGTTCTCTGCTGGCCGATCTGTAGAATTTGCAAAGGATCATGGTAGGGATTTTGGCCCTTTATGTAGGTAGAGTTGTGGGTGTGTCTTTGTTAGATTTTTTTTTTTTTTACTTTGACAATGCTTGTTTGGTCTTTTTCTGTCTGTTTCTATTTGATTTTGTTGAGCATGACGGAGACGTTCAGTTGACCGGGACGGACGCTTACAGCGGCAATTGCGGGATAATCCGAGTCTGTCACACTCACATTATGCTATGTTGCAGCGTTCGCGGACACGTCGGTCGCGACGGGCTCTTTTACGTGGTAGTCACTGTTTTCGCTACGTTTCGGTCTTACGGATTGTGCTCCGTGCGAGTCGGTTTTATTTCACACGCATTGCATCGTACTCCGCCGGTCGGAGACCACGCGTACGTGTCAGTCGGAAGAAATTCCCGGACCGAGTCGGTCGGGACCTTTTACGACCGGGATCAGAATCGGCCCCTAAGTGTTGAATATGCGACAAACAGTTCATTCGCATACCAAATAAAAAAGCTTATTGCACTGGCCTACGTCCCAGTTACTGACGTGGCCGAACATTACAACCTTTTAATAGAAAGTCCTTACTACCAGCAACACAAACAAAAATTAAGTCCCCTCCTAGACTATTTTGAAGATACCTGGGTGGGAAGACTCCATAGATCAGGACATAGAAGACAATCAAAATACCAAATACCATGGTGGAATGTCTATCTTAGCACACTAAACCAAGAGGCAAAAACAAACAATGCTGTTGAAGGTTGGCATAATGCCTTCCAAGCATCAACAGGACGAGGTACACCTACTCTACACAAACTCCTACTCTCCCTACAAAAAGAACAGAGCTACCAACAGCTAAGAATAGAGCAATCTGTTACACTAATTAAACCTAAACTATCCAAACAATCTAAACAAATGTTTGAATACCTACAACAACAAGTCAGACTATACCCTACAACAAGAAGCCTAGAATACTTAGCAATGATTGCAAAAAGCCTACTCTAAACTGTCAAAACAGTGTAAAATGTATAATACATTTCTGTTTCAAATATTAAAATGCATACCAAATAATTTTATTTTTTCACAATACTATTTAATTTGTCTAATATATTTTTATTAATAAATAAAAATATATATAAACACATTAATTAGATATTTGAAAAAATAAACAACCACAATAGTAAATTTCATTACATTTCCCTCCTACAATAAATAAGTTAAATAACTTACCATTTCCGTAGCTGTATACAGAAAATTCCACATCTTGCAAAACAATCCAGGTAGATCATAATCCAAATAAAATAAAAAGTTTCCCAAAAAAAAAGGAAAAATTACAACTGTTTCAAAAAGTAATCCTCGGTCCATAAATCCACAATCAGTCAACCATAAAAATCCCGAAAAATTGTTTTAAAAAAAGAAACGCTCCATGAAAACACGAAAAATTAAGAAAGTGTAAAATAACCATTAGTTACTAAAACTAATGTATACTTCCTTAATTTGAAAAAACGCAATCTTCCGGTAACGGCAACTTTTGTCGTAAAAACCTGTAAAAAAACACAAACATTCCCACCCACACAAATATACACATATTGCACCATATAACAGTATTACAAACATTACACACACAATAATAACACACATTGTACCATACTTTAACATTTCTAAACTAGGCCTCAAAACCTAACGATACATCAATCGTCAAAACCTAACGTACACATAAACAACGCCAAAACTCCACAAACCTAACTCTAGACACACTAACTACAACCTAACTACCTTCAAATGTTATTAAAAATGTAGTTTAAATAAATAAAATTAATCTTACCTTCCTCGACGCGAAGCAGCTCCCGACCGCTACCTTCTCCCCTTCGAAATAACCCAAAACAACCGCGACCGGTTACAAAATACAAGGCCCAAAACAAATATGGCAGCTTTAAACATAGCAAATAAATACAATTTATTTAAAAAAAAGGTTATAACATTATGTCAAAATTAATTACGTTTAATTTAAATACTACAATTGTTATATATTATTTGTTTAAATGTATTATTAATTTTTTTAGTATTGTAAAATTATGATAAATATTATTAAACAAATAATATTTAATATTATAATTCCATATATTTAAATGTGACATACATGTATTTTAATTTTTTTTATTTTTTTATTTTAAAAACTGTTTACTTTATAAAACAAATGTATACAAATTAAACAATGTAATAATTCTTAATATTAATATTTCATATATTAATATTATTACTTAAAAGTATTATTATTTCTTTAAAAATGTAACTAAATGTATATATAAAAATTATATTATAAAATTGTTAAAACTGTTATATTTGTAAAATGTTACGAATATATGTAATATATTAAAAAAATTTAACAATACCAAACTAAAATTAACAACTGTTATAAATACATATTTTATTTTTCAAATGTATATTAAAAAATGTGAAACTACATTATCTGATATTGCAAAGTTTACACAACTGTTTAAATAAAAAGTACAAATGTTATAAAATGTTTTTCAGTAACTATTACATGTAAAAATTTACATATGTACAAACTATATTATTTTTATCAAATACATATGATTTCCTATCTCTATGTATTTGTTTATCTTACATATTGTTAATAAAAAATATATTTCTTATTCATTTCAAAATATTTTACAATAAATAAACATCAATAAAGAAATTAAAATGTCTAATTTATTGTCTACCATTTTATTAATGTTACATTTAGGGGTCGATTCCGATGTCGCCAAAAGTGCCTTCCCAATGCTATTCGTAGGCTTACCTTACGTCCGACTCATATCTGGAGCTTTTTCCTACAAACTAGCAAGTACGATGCGTACAACAGGCAAATCTCCGACCGAATCGTCGGCTCCGATTCGTGCACTATGTCAGTAGCGAACAGGCTCAGGAAACACGAAAACCGAGTCGTACGGAGGCGCAATATAACCAATTTCCTGATACGCAAGTACGATGCGTCCCCAATACGCGTCGCACAGGGCGCCGGCTCCAGCACGTCACAGCATCTGGATGAGGCGTATGAAAGCTCCGAGTCGCGCCAGAACACGATCAACGGGGACGAGACGGAGCAGCCATGTATCCAATCACGCATGTTTTCCCTATACTGTACGCCCATCGTTACCGACGCGCACGACGCAGAAGGTAAGTTAGACACCTACCACACACCTAAATGCCACGAGTACACGAAATGAAACACCACCATAGGGGGGTGAATGCCTATCCCAAATAGCATATCCCACCCATAGCGGGGTGGATGCCTAGCATTCACAGTATTGTCCACCCCATAGGGGGGTGGGTGCCTAACACTCACAGTATTGTCCACCCCATAGGGGGTTGGGTGCCTAACACTCACAGTATTGTCCACCCCATAGGGGGGTGGATGCCCATCACTCACAGCATATCCCACCCATAGGGGGGTGGATGCCTATCACTCCCATTATTGTCCACCCCATAGGGGGGTGGATGCCTATCACTCCCAGTATTGTCCACCCCATAGGGGGGTGGATGCCCATCACTCCCAGCATATCCCACCCATAGGGGGGTGGATGCCTATCACTCCCAGTATTGTCCACCCCTTAAGGGAGTGGGTGCCTAACACTCACAGTATTGTCCACCCCATAGGGGGGTGGGTGCCTAACACTCACAGTATTGTCCACCCCATAGGGGGTGGATGCCCATCACTCACAGCATATCCCACCCATAGGGGGTGGATGCCTATCACTCCCATTATTGTCCACCCCTTAGGGGGGTGGATGCCTATCACTCCCAGTATTGTCCACCCCATAGGGGGTGGATGCCCATCACTCACAGCATCTCCCACCCATAGGGGGTGGATGCCCATCACTCCCAGCATATCCCACCCATAGGGGGGTGGATGCCTATCATTCCCAGCATATCCCACCCATAGGGGGGTGGATGCCTATCACTCCCAGTATTGTCCACCCCATAGGGGGGTGGGTGCCTATCACTCACAGTATTGTCCACCCCATAGGGGGGTGGGTGCCTAACACTCACAGTATTGTCCACCCCATAGGGGGGTGGATGTCTATCAAAATGACCATCCCCACTCATAGGGGGCAGGATGCCCATCAACACCAGGATACACACACATAGGGAGACAAGCAAACCACCCCCTCTACCATCTTTGCAACATTGCATGTTTGTATGTGAAAAATGCTCACAACACATATTGTGGCAGTGGACATACAATGTGACTCACAACACATGTGTGGCCAAAATGTTAATGTGTGTCACTAATATCCTGCAGCAACTGATCACTGTGGTAATGGGGTCTAAACCCCCCATCACCACAGTGACCAAAAGCTGATTGTGTGCATCAGAATTCATGCATGTACTGATCATTGTGGTAATGGGGTCTAAACCCCCAATCACTACAGTGACCAAAAGGTGATTGTGGGGTTCAAAATTCCTGCATCTACTGATCACTGTGGTAATGGGGTCTAAACCCCCCATCACTACAGTGACCAAAAGGTGATTGTGGGGTTCAAAATTCCTGCATCTACTGATCACTGTGGTAATGGGGTCTAAACCCCCCATCACCACAGTGACCAAAAGGTCATTGTGTACATGAAAATAGCAGCATCTTCAAAACAGCATGCATGAGTCCGTGTCCAAATTGCACAAGCAATGTTGTGGCAATGTAGTGGTTGTGTCACATACAAACATAGATTTGGTTTGGCAAATATTGCCGTGTATCACAAGAACACCCTCTGCCATGTGCAGACAAGCAATGGCCATGATCCTTGACAATGACTCCAGTGAACAGTTAGACAATGTGCAAAGTGAGCACCATGAGGAATACACACATATCTACACCAACAGACACACACACTAAGGAATCCTGTGGAGACTGTAGATGTTAGGTGAACAAGTCCCATACCATCAAAACAGAAACCTAGGCACACATGAATGTTAAGTTACCACAGTATGTAAAGTAAATACTACAATAAAATATACATAAAAACGGAAAGGAGATCTCTTCAAGGATGTCGATTAATGTTCAGCCTTTTGATTTTTTCTTTTGTAATTAAAGCGATTGGAAGAAAAACCAGCCTGTCGATGAATGTTCAGCCTTTTAATTATTTCTTTTAATTACAGCAATAGGAAGAAAAAACAGCCGACACGTGTTTCGTCGCGTGTGGAAATTACTTCCGCGACTTCCTCAGGGCTGAATATAGATGAAAAATATTCGGAATGTCGCTCAGCCGGTGATAATTCCAACCCGGCTGGGCTAAAACAAACAACCAGTCAGGGATAAGTCAATTCGTTCAAGACGTATCAAAAATGGCGGTAATGTCAAACTTCCCGCATAAAATGGGTGATTTGTGACAATCTCTCTTAGAGATAGGCGATCGTCACCTCAGGTCACGGTAGACCAATTTCATATCGGGATGCCGTGAGGGGGTTGAGAAACTGGAACAGGTAATTCCAGCGTTGTGATAGATCTCAAGGCGGGTACGCCCAAGGAGCCCCTCTGGCGGATCACTGTGTTACCCACACATAATTGGGGGGTTACAGGGTTCATCCCCTCTCCTAGTTGCACCATGTGGATTATATTTTTAGTTTGAAATTTGTGCGTATATAGGGCAGAGCGCCTAAGATTTTTCCCTGATTACCAAAACCCTTCCTCTAGAATTGCAAGTCCCATA
Source organism: Calotriton arnoldi (assembly GCA_963921515.1). Taxonomy (NCBI): domain Eukaryota; kingdom Metazoa; phylum Chordata; class Amphibia; order Caudata; family Salamandridae; genus Calotriton; species Calotriton arnoldi. The sequence goes on along the minus strand of CAWUFW010002323.1, from coordinate 473,787 downwards.
CCATGTCAGCAATGGGAGATACCAAACATGATGAATGTGCAGGCTGATGAGCCAGGAGACGCAGGGACACTAGGGTAAAACCTCCCAAAAACATACTGCCAATGGCCGGGAAAAGACATAACAGTGCAGTGGTGTGGTTGCACAAACACAGACACCATTACAATAGCAAGTTCATGATACACATCATCAACATCATGTACATAATATGCAACACCACCGGATAACAAAAATGGCTTTATTCAGCAATAAACTATATATGAATGTTCATGCCACGATGTGAAAAGGCCAATGGCCAGTCCATCAAAGAGTCCTACCAGGGTAACATGTGAAAACTTGTCATCCATTTATTGCCTGCACTGCTATGGACCAGGGACATCTCACCCCTTGGAGGGGCATACATAGTGAAATGAAAAGACCATTTGTTAAGCGCAGTAGCTACCCTGAGGCGTCCTAGCGCTGCGGACAAGCGGGTGCAGGAAGAGAGATAGAAACTATACAAGTTTGTTAAAGAGCAGAGTCTTTAAGAGCCTACAGAAGAGAAGCAGATTGGGCTCAGCCCGCAGGTGGAGGGGAAGAGAGTTCCAGAGTTTAGCCGAGTTATAAGCAAAGGAGCGGCCACCACTTCTGGTTCTCTTGATCTTGGGCACTAGAGCGAGGAAAGAGGATGCTGATCTGAGCTGCCTATTTGGATGGTAATGGGTAATCAGCGATCGGCTAATGACAGGGCCCGTTTTCCAAAAGGCCCTATGGGCAATGCACAGGGCCTTAAATTCAATTCTTTCCCTGACAGGGAGCCAGTGGAGGCTCCTCAGTCCGGTGTGGATTGGGAGTCGGCGGTGGATCTGAAGAAGAGTTCGAGCAGCACAGTTTTGAATGACCTGAAGTTTGCACAGGGTGGATTGAGGGGCCCCTAAATAGAGGGCATTCCCGAAATCTAGGCGTGAGAGAATGAGACCCTGGACCATAATCTGTCTTGCCTGGAATGGAAGCAAGGGAAGAATCTTTCGAAGCAGCCTTAGTAGACCATAGCAGGTGGCTGAGAGTTTAGCTGCTTGATGATTAAAATTAAGAGAGTTATCCAGCCAGATGCCCAGGCTTTTGATTTTATCCTTTGGCATAGGGGCGGGACCGAGGCAGATGGGCCATAGTGAATTTATATTTAGCTTGGGAGTTTTGCCTAAGAGCATAAGCTCAGTTTTGTCCCCATTTAACTTTAAACAAGAGAGTGACATCCATTTGGCCACCTCCTCCAGACATCCACTCAAGTTGTTAGAGGAGTGTTCAGTTGGTTGAGGGCCACCACTAGCTGAGTGTCGTCGGCATAAGTGATAATTTTTATGCCGAAAGGACGAACAATCTCAGCTAGGGGGCTCATATAAACATTAAATAGTGTGGGACTCAGGGAGGAGCCCTGAGGCACACCACAACTGAGTGGCTTGCTGGGGGAGGTGATATCGCCCTCAAAAACCTTGAAGGAACGATCTGCCAAAAAGGATGTAAACCAAGTGATGGCATTTCCTGAAACGCCTAAATTAGTAAGTCGGTGAATTAGTAGGTCATGGTTTACAGTGTTGAATGCGGCACTTAAGTCAAGGAGGATGATTGCTGCAGAGCCTCCTTGATCAAGGATCTTCCTGGCCTCCTCAGTTACAGTAAGGAGGGCGGTTTCAGTGCCATGCATGGGACGGAATCCTGTCTGAGAGAGGTCAAGTAGGTTATTATTCTCCAAGAACTCTACCAATAATGAATTGACATATTTCTCCAGAATCTTGGTCAGCCATGGTAACAGGGAAATAGGCCGATAATTACTGGGGTTGTCCTGGTCTAGGTTGGGTTTTTTCAAAAGAGCCTTGACCAGGGCATGCTTCCAGGGGAGAGGGACAATGCAGGAGGAGATAGAGGCATTGAGCAACTCAAGTATAGTGGGAAGAATATAGGCGATAGCTGGCAGCAAAGTACGTGGGGGTGCCGGATCTTGGGGAGAGCCAGATTTCACCTGGTGCATAATGCGTTCTAATATGGTGGAATTGAGAAGGGGGAAGGTGTCCAGGGTTGCCGAGAAACAGGGTCCTGCACATGAGAGGTTGGCAGAAATTATATCGGGCTGAATGGGGGGAAAGGAGGTATAAATTGTTTGGATTATCTGAAAGAAGAAATCTGCCAAGTTGTTGAAGCGACTTTGGGCGTCAGTAGGGGTTGATGAATTATCGGGGAGTTTGAGAAGGGTTTTAGCGATTCGGTAGATTTCTTTAGGCATAGAGGCAGCTGCTTTAATTTTTTCTTCAAAGTAAATTGATTGAGAGGCTTTAATTTCATTCTTATAAGCTTTTATTGCCTCCCTATATGCAGTTTTGCTAGAAAGGGAATAATCCAGTCGCCATTTCCTCTCTAATTTTTTGCAATATCGTTTCCTTACCCGTAAATCAGAGGAATACCAGGGCGCAGTTGTAGAACTGCGCTTTGATTGAGAGCTTTTTATGGGAAGTACTGAATCTAAGGAATTACGAATCCAACTGTTGTAGTCCTCATTGGCTGAGATGGGATTGGAGTTGGTGGGTGGTCTTGAAATTTCAAGGGCCGTCAACCAGCAATCCAGGGGAAGTTTAGACCAATTCCGTTCCCTACGAGTAATAGTGTTGGTAGCTAGGTGGGGTTCAAGGATGGTCCAGGAGAGAGGATCAGGAGGTGGTCTGTCCACGGAAGCGGGGAAGGGACTCCCACTGTAAGATCTGCACAGTTACTAAAAACAGGATCAAGTAAGTGGCCTTTGGAATGGGTGGGTTTGAACAATAATTGTTTGAGTTGTAATGCAGAGAGGCTCATGGTCAATTCATTGGCGGTAAGGTCAGAGGCATCATCAAAATGGATATTTAAATCCCTAATAATGTAAAATTAGACGGCCTACAAGCAAGTTCGGCTGTGATGGGAGGAAGAATGTTAAGAAATTGCCCCAGAGCCCCCGGGGGGCGATATATAAGTAGCCCAGAAAAGGAACTTGTGGGGGAGAAATCAATGACAAAGGAGAGACTTTCACAGTCTGGTACTGGATTGGGGGAGCTGCGACACTTGTAGCAATCCTTAAAAATAACTGCTAGGCCTCCTCCTCTACCCTCTTTACGGTCTAGTCGTTGTATGTGATACCCAGAAGGGAGGGTTTGGACGAGATCTGGTTCTGACTGTGCGTTAAGCCAGGTCTCTGTCAGGAATAGGGCATCTGGTCTAAGTTCTTCTAAGAGCAGAGCGATTTCAGTAGAGTGTTTGGGGAGTGATCTGCAATTTAAAAGGTACATACTTCGCTGGGTGTTTTTAGTATGGTTGGTAGTTTGGAGGTAGAATCCACAGTGTGGGCAGGGGTCGAGTTCATCTGCCACGTTCCAGGACTGTTGGCAGATGGCAGGAGTTGCTCCTCTGAGATTAGAAAGGGAGTGGGGGCTATAGCTCCTGAGAGGGGAGAAGAAAGGGGCAGGGGTTGTGGACCCTGGCCCCATCCGGCCACGGACGGGCGCAGACGGGTTTGCCTTAGGCGCGCCGCCGGCGCGCCAGCTGCGCGCGTCCGCTGCGCGAAGCGTATGGCATTCCCTATTTATGCTGCACAGAAGATCAGCAGCCAGTAACACTCCGCCCCCCCTCACCTCTAGCCCGGAAGAATAAAAATATGCCGCGCCTCCCTCCACAACAATCGGGAAAGAAATCCCGTGGTGGACCGGGGAGAATGCGGTTTACAGGGTGTCAGAGGTGAGTGTATGAGCGTGTCAGTGCCACGGAGTACTTTGTAAAAACACACAGGTTAAAACAAAGCGTCGCAAAAAAACTGTTCTTTTTTAAAAGAGTTTAAAACAAATAGAATACCGTCTCTCGCTACAGCGCGCGTCCGCTGCGCGAAGCGTATGGCATTCCCTATTTATGCTGCACAGAAGATCAGCAGCCAGTAACACTCCGCCCCCCCTCACCTCTAGCCCGGAAGAATAAAAATATGCCGCGCCTCCCTCCACAACAATCGGGAAAGAAATCCTGTGGTGGACCGGGGAGAATGCGGTTTACAGGGTGTCAGAGGTGAGTGTATGAGCGTGTCAGTGCCACAGAGTACTTTGTAAAAACACACAGGTTAAAACAAAGCGTCGCAAAAAAACTGTTCTTTTTTAAAAGAGTTTAAAACAAATAGAATACCGTCTCTCGCTACAGCGCGCGTCCGCTGCGCGAAGCGTGTGGCATTCCCTATTTATGCTGCACAGAAGATCAGCAGCCAGTAACACTCCGCCCCCCCTCACCTCTAGCCCGGAAGAATAAAAATATGCCGTGCCTCCCTCCACAACAATCGGGAAAGAAATCCCGTGGTGGACCGGGGAGAATGCGGTTTACAGGGTGTCAGAGGTGAGTGTATGAGCGTGTCAGTGCCACAGAGTACTTTGTAAAAACACACAGGTTAAAACAAAGCGTCGCAAAAAAACTGTTCTTTTTTAAAAGAGTTTAAAACAAATAGAATACCGTCTCTCGCTACAGCGCGCGTCCGCCAGGCCAGGCACCGCAGGGACAGGATCAGGGGACAGGAGAATGGGGCAGGGGAGGTGTGGTGGGTGCAGGAGTGACGCCAGCAACTGCAGTGGAGGGGTCTGACACAGTGGGTGCCGTCACCACAGCCGGGCACAAGTCAGATGTGGTGTTTTCCTGCACCACTGCAGTGTGCGGGACAGATGTGGTGGACGGGCTCTCAACTGCAGTGCCCAAATCAGGCGGGGGATGTGCCTCCTACTGCAGTGCCAACATCAAGAGGAGTGAAATGGGGTTCAGATGAGGTGGGCAGGACAGAGGGGAGACACGGTCTCCACACCAGTGGCAGGAACAGGCTGAGCATGTGAGGCGGGGTGGAAGTGCATGTGGAAGGGGGGAGGGCCTAAGCATCCTGGGTATGTGGTATAGGTGTGTGGGTGAACCTGGTGCAGGGAATGGCCGTAGGACCTGTGTATTGGCATCCGGGGGGCTGCAGGATGGAGAGTGTGAGGTGGAAGCCTGTGCTTTTGGTGGTGTCTTACCCTTCATGGTCCAGGGAGACTTGCGGGTGGGGGCCTCAGTGTCCATGCGCCTGGGGAAGGGTGTCCGTTTTGCAGGGGAACTCCCGTCTGTGCATGGTGACTTCCTCTTCCCCTTGTAAGTTGGAGCAGATGGGTCTGTGGGGAAGAGGCCAAGGTCACAGAGGAAGAGCTGCTTGGAAGTGGGGGTAGTAGGTGAGGCAAGGGAAGGTGTTTTGGAGGGAGAGGCATCTGAGGAATGCGGAGTGCTTGTGGATGCCTGTATGTGTGTCTGTGACCCATCCCCTGTGTGTGTGCCACCAGTCCCCGGAGTGTGCATGCTTGTGGATCTAGACTTTGGCTTGCGTGTCTGTGTGCTGCTATTGCCTGATGTGGTGCGTGCATGTGCGGGTGTGTGTGTCTGTTGGACAGGCAGGGGAGTGGTGACTGTGGATGTGGCAGAGGTAGCAGGGGTGAGGGCCTGTTGGAGGAGGGACACTGCTGCCGTCTGTGTGGAGGCCATGGCCTGAATGGTCCGATGTAGGGCAGACATGTTTGATGAGATGCCCTCCATGAAGGACACCAGTTGTGTCAACAGACTGGTGTGGGAATGGTGGACACTCAGCATCGCTGTCTGACCTACATGGAGCTGCTTCAGTATGTCCACAGACTCGACACTCAGGGCAGCAGGGGAGACAGGGGCAGGGGGTGCAGTGCCTGGCACGAAGGAGACATGCTCCCTTACACGGGAGCCTCCACGGACATCTGGAATGGGAGCAGATGGGAGGGTGGAAATGGTGGTGGTGGCAGGGCCAGACTTGCTAGGTGTTGTCTGGGGGCTGCTGGCACCTGCCTCCACAAGGGAGTCATCACTGAAGCTGGCGTGTTCCTCAGCCGAGGTGCACATAGCCGATGTCTCCTCAGTGTGGCTCCCCTCACCCTCCGTTCCACTGGGTCCCTCTGAATCCTCCGCAGCGGACCCTGTCTGGCGCTGTGGCTCCTCATGGTCCGTGGAGATGTCTCCTCCAGTGTCCGTAGATGTAACTGCAAATCAACAGGGTAAACAGAGAAACATCAGTCACCTGTATAGACATCACACATCACAGTCAGTACGGCACATGACAGCGCACGTTTGTGCATCATTTGCAGTAAATACTCTTAAGTGCAGACACATATTTGTAAAACACACATGTCAGTCTGCCAGTAAACCATGCCCCTCATATCCTACATGTCCATGGAGACATCAGTCTGGTGCATGTAGCCAGACACTACTCATTTGTGCACACATGCACCACATAGACAGTTGTCTGAACTGCAGGATTTGTGATGGAAATGTGTCAGTACACACATATACCATCTCCTGCCACTGAGTTTGTACATGTGTCAGGTAAAGGGATGGCCAAAGTAATTGTCAGTAATATGGATATGCTTCCTTCACCACACACCATGATGTGCTCATGTCTTGCTGGACGATGCCACAATTGAGTGCATGCAGGACAACTTCCATCACTGCAGGATACACTATAGCAAATGAAACAACATGCTACAGGGCAGTCTGGGTAATCAGTCATTGCTGCCTTCTGTCACTGGGGCAGTGCATCACAAAACCAACAGTCTGCACTGTATCTCAATCATGTAGTTGTGGGGAATATAAGCCCTGCATCTGTCAAGTGCACATGTTGCCCCACTGCTACCCAAATGTTAAGGCAAATTATGATCCCATGTCATACATATGCCACAGTAGAGTGACAGCAAGCACAAGTCTGGCAACATGATCACATCACAGTCTGATGACAATGAAGTATAGCTGCCTGCACTTAAATTTTGGATACACCATCAGGCACAGTGAAGTGATTACACACCGATGTTTGACCCCATCGTGAAGATCCAACAGCCACATGTCAGCTGCCTGACCACCCAAAAATAATGGACAGCCCAGGAGTTTAAAAAGCTAGCCCACTCCACAATGAGACAGAGGCTGACACCTGATTGCACATTGCACAATGCATTTAATTCACTTTGACACACATGAATAGGAGAACTGAGTGTACACCATGTCCGGAGTAGGCATACCTGACCTGGTCCATGTGCAACATGGGATTAGCCTGAACAGTAGGCATGTGTCCATGCATGTGTGACACACATGATGGACATACTTCAGAGATCACAACATTGTCACACATGCTGCATGTGTGTTTGGGAAACACCCCACACACATATGGCGAGGCAGAGCATCAACTAGGACACGTATATATTGCCCACACAGAGTGCATGTCACATATCTGTCAATGTGCAGATACATGTCAATAAATTCCCCACTCATGAAGGCTAATACATTCTGCCGGTAGCAGATGCGGTCCCCCACATCAACCTTGGACAACAGCAGGCCCCCCGTGAGACATGTCACTGACTGAAAGGGACACACCTGTGTATCAGATGAGGAAGGGCCATTGCAGAAATAATGGACATGATTCTAGTTCAAGCAGACAGACAAACTGTGGTAGCGTAACCAGGCTGAAGGAATGCAAAGATCATGTTAGACACAGTTCACAGACAAGGCATGCACTTACCCCCTCCTTGCTGCTGTCTGGCCTTTAACAGCCCATCCAGGTCAGGGAAGACCACTGGCAGAATCCGGCGCATGTGGGGGTCAGGGTCCGGTGTCCGCCCCTACTGCGAGGAGGCGACAGCTTCAGCAGGACTCTAGCAATGCGTCTGGTCCAGCCACGTAGGTCCTGCCACCTCTTCTGGCAGCTGCGGATGCGACGCCTGTGGACCCCCACAGATCGAACTGCCCTGGCAATGGTCAGCCAGATCTCCTGTTTCTGATGGGCATCAACCTGTGAGGATGACAAAGTTAAAGGGCCATTAACACACATACAACATGTTTGTGCATCACACAGTTGGATAAACATGTGCTTTTCACAAGGGCATCTGATGTACACAGGTAGTGCAACTATGTGGATGGACACTTGTCCTGCATCACCAACATGGAAACATTGCCTGGGTAGTATGACCGTCTCTAAATGCACTCTCACAGCACAGTACCTGTTCACTGCAGGTACCTGCACACTTTGGGTGTGACAACTACTGAGTGAACATGCTAGCCACTGCTTCACACAATGCCATTAGTGCTAGTCAGACAAGATGCACAATGAGAGAGGATGTGGACTGCACACTCACCTGCTCCCCTGGTTTCCCATACAGCTTGCTGTACTGTGGTAGGAGGCTGTCCAGCAGGGCCTGGTTTTCCTCCTCTGTGAAGGCTGGGGCCCTCTCCACAGTACGTGCCATTCTTGGAGCCAGAGGATACAGAGACAGCAGCAGTGGTAGCAGAGATGTCTATATGGAGCATTCAGTGCAGGCAAGTGAGCTCTCAGGGCAAGAGACAGCCTTATATCTGTGCTGCAGAGGCAGAATCGGTCCCATGCGTACAAAGCGATAGGTCAGACTCGTTCTCATCCTATGAATTAGTCCAATCCATGAGATAGGACGCATCGGACACGCCTACCGCAACGTTCAAAATACCTGCATTATGACAGTTTAGATTTTGATACATTTGTTAAAAAAGTAAACTGAATCGTACCGTACGCGAATCGTGCATGATGCAAAATGCGCGTCTGTCACCATGACGACCAACAGGCAATCAGTGCGTCTGGCTCGCTCAGGATGTGGCAGACGCATGTATTGAAAACTCACCCGCGTCGAACAGCATTGAATCAAGCATGCAATCAGTGCGTACGGCTCGCTCAGGATGTGGCAGACACGTGTATTGAAAACTCACCCCCGTCGAACAGCATTGAATCAAGCATGCAATCAGTGCGTCCGGCTCGCTCAGGATGTGGCAGACGCGTGTATTGAAAACTCACCCGCGTCGAACAGCATTGATCAAGCATGCAATCAGTGCGTCCGGCTCGCTCAGGATGTGGCAGACGCGTGTATTGAAAACTCACCCGCGTCGAACAGCACTGAATCAAGCATGCAATCAGTGCGTCCGGCTCGCTCAGGATGTGGCAGACGCGTGTATTGAAAACTCACCCGCATCGAACAGCATTGAATCAAGCATGCAATCTGTCAGTCCGGCTCGCTCAGGATGTGGCAGACACATGCATGCAATGCCCACTCTTCAACTCAGACAATGTATGTATGAATAATGGCATGCTGTATGCCCTGTGTGGATGGAGTTCTGCACATGTCAAATGGGACAGACACAATAGACAAGACTACTCACATTATGATCCTAGCTTACAGTGCAACTATAGCAGTGTTTGTGAGGGACATGACTAGTGTGAGTGACCACTTCACAGATCATCCTCCTATGCTTGGCCACTGTCCCAGGGGATCATTGTGTTGTGTAGGTCATACATCACATCAAGACACTGTCCAGACCATGACAGTGTTGTGCATGGTGACAAGCTGTGTGTATTGTAGTATTGTTGCTAGGTTGTAATACCTTGTCCATGTCTGTGTACATTCAATTCATGTGCTATTTGTCCTAAAAATCTATGGCTGATACTTAATTGTGTGTGTGTTGTGCATGTTACAATTGATCACATGGAGAGTGTCAGAGAACAGTGAGTAGTCACAGTACTACACTGTATTATTTGGTAATACATGACATAATTGTGTGTATGTTCATGCTCACATTGCTGTAACTTCTGGATTAGGTCAACCTCAGACATCTGACTTCACTGTGTCATCATTGTAAGTGCCACGCAATCTGTTGATACTGTATTACTTGAAGTTTAATTCATTTAGTAATATGTGTACATAGTTTGTCATGTGTTCCTCAGGGCACCAAATGTCCACAGACCCTTCCCGGATCTTGAAACCATGGTGGAGCGTGAGTGCATGAGGAAATACAGGTTCACAATGGCATTAATTTCAGAATTGACAGACCAGTTGTCACCACACTTGCTACCTGGACGCACATATCCCTTTGCCCTGACCCCAAAGGTGAAGGTGATGGCGGCACTACATTTTTTTGCCACAGGTTCGTTCCAGTTTACTGTGTCTGATGCTGGTGGGATGTCCCAGACGATGTTCAGTCGAGTGCTCCGGGATGTGTGTGAGGCCATGTTGAGGTTCCTCGACCTGTACATACATTTTCCCACACCGCCACAGTTCCGTGCCATTAAGGATGACTTTTATGCCCTGGGACACATGCCACATGTGATTGGATCGATTGATGGGACACATGTGGGTTTGGTTGCACCACGAGCCCATGAACAGGTTTACAGGAATCGTAAACACTTTCATTCAATCAATGCCCTTGTGGTATGTCTGGCGGACCAGATCATCTCCCATGTATGTGTGCGTTTCCCGGGATCTGCACACGACGCATACATAATGAGGATGAGTCGGATCCCCCAGCTGATGTCCCAGTTCATGAATGAGCGTGCCTGGCTTGTTGGTGAGTCAAGTTGTCAGTGTCAGTTGTGTGATCATTGTCTGTCATGTTGTACCCTGTTGTTGCTCAACTGATCCTTCATATTTGATAATTTTAGGAGACTCTGGATACCCAAACATGCCCTGGTTGCTGACACCACTCAGGAACCCGGTCACACCTGCTGATGTCCGTTACAACGGGGCACATGGGCGGACCAGGCGTGTGATTGAGCGCACATTTGGGCTGCTGAAGACCAGATTCCGCTGCCTTGACCGGACAGGAGGTGCCCTTCAATATTCCCCAGAGAAGGTGTGCAAAATCATTATAGTGTGCTGCATGCTTCACAACAAGGCTGTGAGGAATAAGCTACCGCTCATTCAGGATGACAGGGACCAACGTCCTCCCTCATGGGAGGATCCAGGCCTGGGGAACGTTGCCAGTGAGGAGGAGGAGGAAGAGGAGGTGGATGTCAGGAGACAGCTCATTGACAACTTCTTTACTTGAGTGTAAGTATGCATATATGTCTGATGATGCCTTTCCTAAGCGTGATGTGTGTATGTAGGACAATATGTTGTGATATGTGTGTGGGTCTGCTAATTTACAGGGTCATTGCCGTTGTACAGTGTATGTTAAGTTATGATGGTCTCCACTACATTGTTGAAATCACTCCTAGCAATTGGTCAGAATTTACAATGGACAATAGTGAGTCAATAATTGGATATGTCATCATGGCAAGTTGTATTTAAGACTGTACTATGTCTCTCCTTCACAGGCTCCTTTGGGTGTTGTGTGGGTACACACAACGCGGTTCCATAATGGATTTTCAATTTGGACCAGTACTCTCTGACAGCCAATCTATTTGGTCAGATTTGTCTTTTCTTTGGTTTATTTGGATACTTGGAACTGTAATCAGTTTGCTTTTGTGTTGAGCAGAGCTTCTGCCTGTGTAATAAACCTGTTACACACATTGATGTTTGCCTTCTCCGTTGCAAAAATATGCTACAACCGTTCATATCATGTTTTTCTGCCATGGTGTTCATTTCATTAGACAATGGTCTTTGTTTGTGCGGTTCAATGGTTTTAATTTGACAACAGTGTGTGCAATGTTTAATGTTGCATGTGCTATGTGTGTTGTGCTGACCTTGCGTGGCTATCTCTGGTATGTGTCATGTGACATTTCTTCATGAGGCGGTAGATGAATTGTAAGCTGGTCCCTAGGATCATGCTGTATTATGCTAAAGTTACCGGAGCCAAGCTGACATAATAGCTTTGTGTGTGACATTTTAGCACACATTCTTTCTGTGATTGTTGTGCAAGATGCCTTTGAGTCCACATGAGATCATTTTGGTACTGTTGAAGCGCTGCGCCACAAGGTTGAAAAACAGGACTCTTTGTAATGGTAGATCTAGTCAGCACGGATAGTTTCGCCATGAAATGCTACACTTTGTTACACATAAGTGGAATACTTGCATTACATTGACGCACAGGGCAATAATCTACACAGATGGTAGAACTACATATACGCACCAGTGCTCTGCTGTGCATATGCTGTGACCAGTACTCCTACTGTCTGAGGTGAGCGGTTGACCCGTATTGCCACAGAGTTCTTCAATGGTTTGTAGAATATGTCACCATCACAGGGAGGGTGGTGCTTTCCACACTGAGGTTGTAAACACATTTCACCTGTAGTATTATGTTTGATTATGGAAATGTATATTGTTTGACAATCATGTTTACTGCTGCTGGGGCTAGCTCGTATGCTGCATTGTAGGACAACAGTCAGAGATTGTTTTTTCTCAAACGTGAATTATAGAACATTACACACACTCTGATTCATGATTTGGTGGACACGCATGGGTGAGTGAGCGTGAATGTGTGCATTGCTACCTTGCTTCGGAGATGTTGTTAGTGCTGGCTACTGGGTGGTAGAATCATTGGGTGTCTTCTGTATATTTTGTTGAGATGATGAGACACCAGAGGTAGTGGGTCATTGGATTGTGTGTTCTGATGTGCAACTAATGTTCAACCATCCTTCAACAACGGACTATTTTGCCGTGCATACTTCTGTATGAGAAGAATCACTACCACAGAACTCATGCACCTCATTGTGAGACAGTGCCAGGTGATACAGATCATGAGCTAATAAGTGGGTACAGTGTATAATTCACAGATGACACAGGGATTGTGTGAATATGAATTTATTAATGTGCATGTGAACAAATCTAACAGGTAAAGGTGATTGCATTCCCAAATTTATTATCCACAGTTCATAGAGGAGTTGGAAGTGTTGTCAGATGAAAATCCTTCTGAGCGTAATCCACAGTCCATTTGGCATTTAGTCCAACTTACATGCTCCATCCCATGTGGGAGAGTCCAGGGACTGTCAACAAAGTGAATGATTTGCACACAATGGAGGATATCCAGAGCATTTCTTTGGTTCCTGGGGGGGATGCATGTCCATCAGTCTCTCACTTGCCATCCTTCCTTGGACGGCCCCTCCTCTTCTTTGTTGGGGGGTGACCCTCAGTATCAGGCTGCTGCGGCGGAGGGGAATCTACGCCAGACTCCTCATCCCTCCCTGTGGCAGTTGCCGATGTTGAGGCAACAGGTGTGGAGTGCACACGGGGAGGTGGGGTAATGTTGGTGGTTATCTGGCGTAGGCATGTAAGTATGTCCCTATGCACCGCAGTGAGATTGTCTATTTTCGACCAGTTGGACTCCATACGGTCCATGTGTTGGTCCATACGGTACATGTGTTGGTCCATACGGTCCATATGTTGGTCCAGACGGTCCATATGGTTGTTCATCCAGTCGAAATGTGCAGCCTGCTGATGTTTTATGTCCCTGAGGATCCCGACAACCTGGCCAAAGTCTCCGGTGCATTCGCGATATACATCGAAAATGCGTTGTAACTCGGGGCCAGCTTGTTCTCCGACACCAGCTGTGGGACGTGTCCTCCCACCACGCACCCTCACACCACTCCTTTCCCTACCCGCACGGACATTGCCTGGCGTAGCACGCACTGACAGCTCCTATCCTCCTTCATTGTTGACAGGGCTGGTATTTCCTGCCAAATCCAGATTAGGCTGTCTTGCTGTGCTCCCAGGGTTTTGTTGTCTGGGTGTGTCCGTGGGGATCCGAGGCGTCTGGATGTTAATGGACGTTGCAGGAGTGGTCGCTGGGGCTGCTGATCGTACTGGTGCCGCATGCTGACGCACACCGGAGGTGCCAGGTTGGTTCCCATCACCCGAGGAGGTGTGAGAGTCATCCACACTGGAGGTCTCAGTGTCCGACGTTGTGCTGGAGCTGCTGGTGGACTCAGAATCTTCTCCAGATGATGCCCTCTGTTCTGGAGTGCCTGTGGGTAGTAGAGAGACACAATGTTTGTTGTGTTTTTTCAGATGTTATGTTGTCATGCACAGCCAAATGTGAAGCTGTTGTGGATAATGTTGTGTTTCCTTCTTATTTCTACTCATCAATCGTCACAGACACTGAGATATTTTGTAATCGGACATTGTTATTTTGGAGACATGTGCTTTACTGAGCATGTCCAGCTCTGTGCATCAATGTGCATGTATTGTTATCCTTGACTGTTCATATTAATTTTTTGGCAAGTGTCACACTGTGCATGAGCCAGATGTGTTGTTATTTCACACATCAGTGTTTTCACTATGACATACATACTGTAACTAATCTTATGTTTGGCAGGAATTGTGCATCTGTGCTTGCCTTTGTGGAGTTTCTCACAGTTACATTGCTGGGGTGACATGCAAACTCACTCTCCTGAATATGTGTCATCATTAGATGATTTTGCTTGGATGTATGTGTTGATGTGAACAATCAATGACATCACATGTGTAACCTCGTATGCAATAGCAACGCTTTTCTTCTGACAAATGCATTGTTACATGGCAGTCCTTGAAACACAGCTCATTACATTGGCATGCAGTAGGGGCGTAACTGACATGAGTAGTTGTATTATGCGATAATAGTATGATCTGACATTCCCTAATGTTTCCCACACTGGACTTGTAATGGTGAATAGTATAAGTTTGTACTCCCGCGCAGAGCCTACAGCAAGTTTGTGTGATGTTTCGCATTGTGCTGTTCTGCTATGTCCCAACATGGTTGTTGTTATGCGTGTGTAGTTTTTGCATTGTTTGTGAACGTATGCAATGTGAGTAGTCATATTTATGTTGATATTTTTCATCACTTTGCACACATGTGTATATCTTGATGTAGTGCATTTTGTTGCTGCATACTTTTGCACATGATCACTTCATGTACATTCTACTTGTTCTCCATGGACAGAGATCTTTCCCAGGGATGGTATTTTGCCTTTTCATGGTCAGAGCTGTGAGGTACAGTGTGTTTAGTGCTTGAGTTAGGCTGTGTTGACTTCTACCCCACTTTCCAATGGCAAACAGACCAGCTTACTCATCATTGTCAGAGGAGCAATGACAGTGAGGGTGGTAGTTTTCAAGGATGCTGAGACCGCTGACTGATGTTGAATTACAATGCTACACACAACAATGCCTTGTGCACATGACACAATGCAAGAGTGTCAGCCGTCTTGCATTACACCTCACATCTACTGTCCGTGGGCATTGTCCCTGATGTGTGTTTATCTGTGTGTGTTTTGTGTTATGTGGTGTGACAGCTAATTAGAGTGTGTCCTGTCCTCCACACACATTTGTAGCATGCACCTTGAGGGCACATGTGACTGATCTATACCTCTCAGTGTGTGTAATGTGCAGTTAAGGTTATGGTCTGTAGTTGTGTGAGTAGGCCAAGAACTGGCAGTAGATATTTCCAAATTTCGTACAGGATGGCCCTGTGTAGCCATCTTGACAGGGCATTTGCATTCACTCTCAGGGACAGCATAGTGACAGGTGTGTTATTGTGGGACTGGGGGGGACTAGTATGTGCTGGTGGCAGTAGTCATTGCTTCCACTCCTCCTCCCACCCAGGACAAATGGGCCAGCATGTTCCAGGGTTCCATGACAGTGTGTACAAAGTTACATTCCAGATGTCTGACAGTGGTGCCTGCAGTCATGCTGTACAGGACTGCCAACAGGGCCTTGTGTTCCCCACACCGATGGCCAGTGTCAGCCATCTTGACAGGGCATTTGCATTCACTCTCAGGGACAGCATAGTGACAGGTGTGTTATTGTGGGACTGGGGGGGGGCACTAGTATGTGCTGGTGGCAGTAGTCATTGCCTCCACTCCTCCTCCCACCCAGGACAAATGGGCCAGCATGTTCCAGGGTTCCATGACAGTGTGTACAAAGTTACATTCCAGATATCTGACAGTGGTGCCTGCATTCATGCTGTACAGGACTGTCAACAGGGCCTTGTGTTCCCCACACCGATGGCCAGTGTCAGCCATCTTGACAGGGCATTTGCATTCACTCTCAGGGACAGCATAGTGACAGGTGTGTTATTGTGGGACTGGGGGGGGGGGACTAGTGTGTGCTGGTGGCAGTAGTCATTGCTTCCACTCCTCCTCCCACCCAGGACAAATGGGCCAGCATGTTCCAGGGTTCCATGACAGTGTGTACAAAGTTACATTCAAGATGTGTTGCTGTAGTGTCTGTGGCTGTGTATTTGGGGTGAATTTAGACTATTTGTACATGTACTCACCAGGTTCTGGGATTCCAGCTAGTCCAGTTATGGCCTCCTGTGGGAGGAGGTCCCGCACCTTCACCTCCCAGGTGGTGAAATGTACCGGTTTATGACGTCCACCGCCAGTCTTGGTGCTGAGGGCATGTTCTCTGGCAATGAGCCTCTTTACCCTCCTGCGAACGTCATAATACCGGTTCCGGATATCCTCCTTTGTGCGCAAGGTAGGTGAATGGGCATTCACCTTGTTGACAATCCTCTCCCACATCTTGGTTCTCTGGGACTGGGAGGTCTGTTGGGCCAAGCTGCCAAATAACTGTGGCTCAACTCGGATGATTTCATCTATCATCACTTCCAACTCAGCAGCTAAGAACTGTGGATTCTTCTTTGGGGGCATGGTGATGGGTGTTGGTAGAGATGTGTGTGTGTGTGAAGGTGAGGGTGAGTGTGTGTGAGTGGAGGTGTGTTTCTTTGGTGCTTGTTGTGTGGAGGTTGTTTGGTGGATGAGATGTGTGTGTTTGTGGTAGCTAGATGAGTTGTCTGTCTAGTGGTGTGGTGTGCTTGCATGTCTGTCGAAGTAGCAAATGGTGTTGGAACGTTTTGGCTCCCTTTATATAGGTTATGTTGTGGGTGTGTCTTGTTAATTGAAAATGTGTTTTTTGATGATGACAATGCGTTTTTTGGTAGTTTTCTTTCTGTTTCCATTGTTTTATTTTCTTCTCATTTTGTAAGTCGTTTTGACAGCACTTGATGCTTGTTCGTGTGTAAATTGTTTTGAGCGAGTCTGTTCCATTCATACTGGGCTATGTGGCATCGTTCGCGTCCGAGTCTGTCGGGTCGTGTTGATGCTTGGCTATGTGGCATCGTTCGCGTCTGAGTCTGTCGGGTCGTGTTGATGCTTGGCTACATGGAGTCGTTCGCGTACGTGTCTGTAGGTTGACGCTTGGCTATCTCAAATTTTGCGCGTACGAGTCTATCGCGTCAGGCTCCTTTCCTGCTGACTCGGACGTATAATATATTTTCCGGCAGAGTCGGTCGTAAATTTCGAGCTTCGCATCGTACTCAGCTATTTGTAAGGCGTGTGTACGGTTCGGTCGGAAAAAATGATGGGTCCGTGTCGGGTAGTACGTTTTCCGGCCGAAATCGGAATCGACCCCTTAATGTTACATATTAATTTTATTTTTAATAAATATACTGTGTAAAATAGTATCTTTTCATTAAGTATATATACAATGTTAATTTTTTACATGCACAACTCTCTTATATAAATAATATTACACTACTTTAAACAATAATTTTTCTTTTTTAATTACATATTAAAACACATTTTGCTAAATTATTATTCCCACTTCAGTTACCATAAATACAGGATAGGTGTTGGACAGTAATCTTAATTAATTTACTATTCCCACTCCAGGTAATATTAACACAGGGTAGGTGCTGGACACTATACTTAATTAATTTACTATTCCAACTCCAGTTAGTATTAATTAGAGGTAGGTGCTGGACACTAAATTTAATTAATTTACTATTCCAACTCCAGTTAGTATTTATTAAGGGTAGGTGCTGGACACTAAACTTAATTAATTTACTATTCCCACTCCAGTTAGTATTAATTAGGGGTAGGTGCTGGACACTAAATTTAATTAATTTACTATTCCCACTCCAGTTAGTATTTATTAGGGGTAGAAGCTGGACACTAAACTTATTTAATTTACTATTCCCACTCCAGTTAGTAATAATTAGGGGTAGGTGCTGGACACTAAACATAATTAATTTACTATTCCCACTCCACTTAGTATTAATTCAGGGTAGGTGCAGAACACTAAACTTAATTAATTTACTATTCCCACTCCAGTTAATATTAATTCAGGGTAGTTGCTGGACACTAAACTTAATTAATTTACTATTCCAACTCCAGTAAATATTAATTAGGTGTAGGTGCTGGACACTAAACTTAAATAATGTACTATTCCCACTCCAGTTACTATTAATTCAGAGTAACTGCTGGACACTAAAATTATTTGATTTACTATTCCAACTCCAGTTAATATTAATTAGGCGTAGGTGCTGTACGCTAAACTTAATTAATTTACTATTCCCACTCCAGTTAGTATTAATTAGGGTAGGTGCTGGACACTAAACTTAAGTAATTTACTATTCCCACTCCAGTTAGTATTATTAGGGGTAGGTGCTGGACAATAAACTTAATTAATTTACTATTCCCACTCCAGTTAATATTAATTAGGGGTAGCTGCTGGACACTAAACTTATTTTTTTACTATTCCCACACCAGTTAGTATTAATTCAGGGTAGGTGCTGGACACTAAAATTATTTAATTTACTATTCCCACTCCAGTTAGTATTAATTAGGGGTAGGTGCTGGACACTAAACTTAATTAATTTACTATTCCCACTCCAGTTAGTATTAATTAGGGGTAGGTGCTGGACACTAAACTTAAATAATTTACTATTCCCACTCCAGTTACTATTAATTCAGAGTAAGTGCTGGACACTAAAATTATCTAATTTACTATTCCCATTCCAGTTAGTATTAATTAGGGGTAGGTGCTGGACACTAAACTTAGTAATTTACTATTCCCACTCCAGTTAGTATTAATTAGGGGAGGTGCTGGACACTAAACTTAAATAATTTACTATTCCCACTCCACTTAGTATTAATTAAGGGTAGGTGTTGGACACTAAACTTAATTAATTTAATATTCCAACTCCAGTTAATATTAATTAGGGGTAGATGCTGGACACTAAACTTAATTATTTTACTATTCCCACTCCAGTTAGTATTAATTCAGGGTAGGTGCTGGACAATTAAATTATTTAATTCACTATTCCCACTCCAGTTAGTATTAATTAGAGGTAGGTGCTGGACCTTAAACTTAATTAATTTACTATTCCCACTCCAGTTAGTATTAATTCGGGGTAGGTGGTGGACACTAAACTTAATTAATTTACTATTCCAACTCCAGTTAATATTAATTAGAGGTAGGTGCTGGACACTAAACTTAATTAATTTACTATTCCCACTCCAGTTAGTATTAATTCAGGGTAAGTGCTGGACACTAAACTTATTTAATTTACTATTCCCACTCCAGTTAGTATTTATTAGGGGTAGATGCTGGACACTAAACTTAATTAATTTAATATTCCAAATCCAGTTAATATTAATTCAGGGTAAGTGCTGGACACTAAAATAATTTAATTGACTATTCCCACTCCAGTTAGTATTAATTAAGGGTAGGTGCTGCAAACTAAACTTTATTAATTTACTATTCCCACTCCATTTATTATTAATTACAGGTAGGTGATGGACACTAAAATTAATTAATTAACTATACCCACAGAAATTACTGTAAATTAAAAGTAGTTGCCAGAACTTTGACATATATATTTTTCTTTTCATATCAAAATTAATATAATATGACTAACTACACTATACATAAAATTTCAAATATTTGACAACACCTATAATAAATTACTACACTATATAATTGAATAAATGTTATATTTTTTATATGGTATAAATGTAAAATATTAATTGTTTAGGTAATTTTTAAATATTAATATATTTTACTAAATTTTTAATTTCACATATAAATAATATAATATCTACATTAAATTCCTAAATATAAATATTTCAATGTTAATTTGTAATTTTTAAAACAGAAATTATATTTTTGATTGAAAATTACAAACAATTTCACTTTATTTTTAACTTTAAATTTTTAATTCTTAACAAATGAAATATTAAATAATTTTCAAATATAATACCACATTTTTTAACTTCTTAAAATATATTATTATTAATATTTAAATAAAGATAAATATTAATTGATCAACAATTTACACTGTAAACACATTATTTTTCGAAATTTTTGTAAATAATAATTATTTTTTCTAAATTTTTTAAATATTTTTAATTAATGTATAGAACAGTAACCAACATTACATCCTATAAACACAACTCCAAAATTATAAAACAATACATGCAATATACAAATAAAATATAACCAAATTTGAATATATAAACGTCAAATATTTATTACATTTCATGTAATAATTTATAAAACACTCCCCACCCTTATCCCCTATAAACCCAACATCCCACTCCTAAATTTTTTTATCAAAGTTCGAAATTATATTTTCTAAATTACAAAATTTAATTTCGAATTTAGTATAAATTTAAATGAATTATTTTAAAACACTCCCCACCCTTATCCCCTATAAACCCAACATCCCGCTCCTAAAAAATATTTTTGGAAATTCGAAATTATACTTTATAAATTATAATATAAAATTTCGAATTTATTATACATTTAAATGAATTAGTTTAAAACACTCCCCACCCTTATCCCCTATAAACCCAACATCCCGCTCCTAAAAAATATTTTTCTAAATTCGAAATTAATATTTAGAAATTATAAATTTAAATTTTGAATTTATTAAAATTAAAATCAATTATTTTAAAACATTCCCCACCCTTATCCCCTATAAACCCAACATCCCGCTCCCAGAAAATATTTTTCTAAATTCGAAATTAATATTTATAAATAATAAATTTAAATTTCGAATTTATTAAAATTAAAATCAATTATTTTAAAACACTCCCCACCCTTATCCCCTCTAAACCCAACATCCCGCTCCTAAAAAATATTTTACAAATTTAATTTTTATAACATTAACTAACTATAACCAAACTACAAACAAACTATAAATACATAAAAAAATAGTATAAAAACGATATTTTAACATAATGATATTTTAACAGTCGACATTACATACTTCGATATTTTAAACAACACCTAAAATCGATATTTTTGACATCGTTATACACAACATCGATATTTAGTACTATCGATATACTAAAGTCGATATTCATGTATGTCGATATAAAAATTTCGAGATTATGTCTACTTACCGTGGGTTAGTGTTAGAAATGGGGGTCTCTAGTTGCCAGTGGTATACACTCTGTCCAAGTAGGGACCCTTCCTTCTAGTCAGGATGAGTAAAGTACTCACCTAAGTTTGCCTGTGCTCACCCTCTGGTAGCTTGGCACAGAGCAGTCAGGCTAAACTACAGGAGCAATGTGTGAAGCATTTGTTTATAACCCACAGTAACATTGTGAAAACACCACAAATGGACACCACACCAGTTTAGAAAAAAAAATCTTTATCTAAACCAAACAAGACCAAATTGACAAAAAATCAACACACTGATATAAAAATAACACTTGTAAAAAGTTTCTTACAAAAATATAGCTCTCAGAAGAAAATAGCTCCAACTGGGGCTATCTCGACATCGGGACAGGTACAAATCCCAAGTATGGCGCTGGCCATGAGGTGCGCAGGCCGGCCACTGAGTCACACAGACACTCAGAGAAACAGCACCTTTTGTGATAATCTAAACAACGGCGTTGCACAGCGTTGTGGAGAAAATGCTGGGCCGCTGCTGGGTGGTGTTGGTTCCTTTCTGCCACAGGGGAGGTGAGGCATTGGTTTCTTACTGCTATGCAGGGGAAACAAGGCATCAGTTCCTTACTGTTGCAGGGTAGGTGAGGCGTCTGTTCCTTACTATTCAGGGGAGGTGACAGCTTCGGCAGTGGTGCATCGGTTCCTTACAATGGTGTAGCGTCAGGCAGTCACCCACGTCGGTTATCGACTCTGCAATGGTGTGCGGGAGGTGCTGGCGTCGGGCGGTGCTTCATTTGCTGAATGAGCGGTGTCTTGGCCCAGGTGCAGGAAGCAGCCTCGTCGATGGCGACGGAGTTGATGCGGAGACGGCGTTGGCTGGCGCCAGGGCTGAGGTCGCATCACGGTCACCATGCCGTCGGTGCAGGCAGCGATGCTGAAAACGGCACCAGGAATCCTTTTCTTGAGATTTGCAGCCCAGTCCAGTGGCCAAGAACTAGGATTGTCATCACAAGGCAGGTCAGAACTCCCAGCAGTGGAGTTCAGGGAGGCTGCAAGTGAAGTTTTTGTGTCCCTGAGACTTCTTAATAGGAGGCAAGCTCTACTTCAAGCCCATGGAGATCTTCCAAAGCAGGATTCACAGAAAAGTTCAGTCTTTGTCATCTTTCAGGTAGAAGCAGGCAACTGCAGGCCAACCCAGCAAAGCAACACACAGCAAAGGGGCAGTACTTTTTCTCACAGTTTTAGGTCTAATACTTATACCCCTTTTTTCTCTTTAAAGTCTTCGTTCAGAAAGTCTCTCTTTCTCAGCAAAACAGTTCTGTCCTCCCTGGTCCAGCCACACTACAGTGGGTGGAGGCAGCATTGTGCAGGGCAGCCACAGCATATTCAGGTACTAGTGACAACTCCTCCCACCACTCTAGCCCAGGATGGTTCATCAGCATATACAGGGCACACCTCAGCTCCCTTTGTATGAGTGTCTGGAGTAAAAGCACAACAAGTGCCTGCCAATCTAAAACGAGGCCTTGATACCACAGGCAGGCAGAGGCACAGGATGGCTAGACAAGAAAATGCCCACTTTCCTAAAGTGGCATTTTCAAACACACAATTTAAAAACCACCTTTACTAAAAGATGTGTTATTAAATTCTGAGCTCAGGGAGTCCAAACTCCAAATCTTTAGCTGTTCCCATTTCAAAGTTGCACTTGCAAAATGTTACATGGCAGCTCCAATGATAGCCTATGGGAGAGCTAGTCCTTGCAATAGTGAAAAATGAAAAAAACAGTATTTCACTATCAGGACATGCAAAACACACCAGTACATGTCCTACCTTTCACATACACTGCACCCTGCCCACGGGGGTACTTTGGGCCTACCTTAGGGTTGCCTTACATCTAAGAAAAGGAAAGGTTAGAGCCTGGCAAGAGGGTGGCCTTGCCAGGTTGACCTGGCAGTTAAAAACTGTGCATGCAGACACTACAGTGGCAGGTCTGAGACACATTTGAAAGGCTACTTGTGTGGTTGGCACAATCAGTGCTGCAGGCCCACTAGTAGCATTTGGTTTACAGGCCCTGGGCACACTCTGTGCACTTTTCTAGGGATTTACTAGTAAATCAAGTATGCCAATCATGGAGATCCAATCAGAATTACAATTACACATGGAATGGAGCACTTGCACTTTAGCACTAATCAGCAGTGGTAAAGTGCCCAGAGTATCTAAAACAGCAAAAATGAAGTCCAGCACACAGTCAAAAATACACGAGGTAGAGGAAAAAAGTCAGGGGAAACCATGCCAAGGATGCCAGGTCTAACAGGTAGGCTCACCACCCACCTTTTTTCTGGTCCTGATGAAGCACCGTGGATCCTTTAGGGACCAAAAGGCGCGAAACATGTTGACCTAATCAAATTTTTTCACACTCATAGCTACTTGGGCACATTACACCCCACCAGTAGCTTTAACCTTTTTTGGTTCTTTTAATCCTATCTGAAGACCTCCACATTAAAACATTTTTTGGTATCTCCTAGACAGTTTTATCCTTTATTCTCCCACTTTTGACCACCCTTCACCCCCATTACACCCTCGCAGACACACCTTTTTCATCATACAGCAAAATCAAAAAAAGATCTCTGCCAAAGTGACCCTTCGTGGGGCTTGGAGGGCATTGCAGTGCCGGCCCGACGAGGAGAAATGCCCAATGATGAAGCATGACATCTCTAGGGGTGTGGAAGGGCAACAAGAAATAATCTGTAGGATTCCTCCTCATGTTCATTGAGCTATTATTTTGCAATATCGTCTCTCTATCTCTCTCTTTCTATGAGCTCTCCTTTCTTTAGGAACAGTACCTTTGTGGCTGAAATTACAATTGCCTTTGGAGCCTGGGTACTGGACCTTTATTGCCTCCCTGCTCCCCCCCTTTCTCTTTGTTTTGTGGTCCAATATTTATACCTGGTGCCACCTTTGTAGGAGAAGGTTCTGGAGGGTTCCACCCCCATAGGGGTTTGGACTTTCCTGCCTCCCTGCCTTCGGGCCAGCTTGTCTGGGGGCACAATAAACTACTGTAAAAGTCTTTGCGAGGGTCCTGGAAAAGATCCCTTGAAATGTGCAGGTGTGGTAAGTGACAGCTCCGCCTCCTATCAAGTCAGAGATGGCCCATCCTGCTAACACCTATTCCCCTTTTGTGTCAATGTCTGGTAGCAATACACAAAGACCACCTGCCAGGTACACCTAGTCATGTGACCCAGGATACAGGCTGCAGGCACCAAATGGTTAGGACAAGAACACGCTAATTTACAGGCCCTGGGTACATGTAGTACTACTGTACTAGGAACTTACAAATAAATGAAATGTTCCAATTTGGTGTAGGCTAATGT
The DNA here is from genome assembly GCA_963921515.1 of Calotriton arnoldi. NCBI lineage: Eukaryota > Metazoa > Chordata > Amphibia > Caudata > Salamandridae > Calotriton > Calotriton arnoldi. The sequence goes on along the minus strand of CAWUFW010002323.1, from coordinate 449,474 downwards.
TACCATGTTTAAAGAAGAGAGCGCGAGCAGTTAGCACTGGTTAGCTGTGGTAAAGTGCACAGATTCCTAAAACCAGCAAAAATGAAGTCAACAAAAACAAGAGGATGGAAGCAGAAAGTTGGGGGAAAACCATGCCAAGGATGTCAGGTCCAACAGCATTGTTATGTAGTGTTATGAATTAATGTTGTGCACTTTACCAAGTAGATCATTCACTCTTCCTCTAAGTTATTCAAGTCACAGTGCCATGAGCCCCGTCCTAAGGGCCCCTCACCCATATGTAAATGAAACCATTAGTACTATTCTCCAGGTGAAAACAATCTTTATATTGAATATTGCATTGAGAAATTTCCACCAAAAATATCCTCTCTGCCAAGAATATTTTCTTGGAACATTTTAACCTGCATTGGAAGATAAAATAAAAAAATGCCTCCCTGTTTAAATGCCACTCTAATTACACTGATGACAAAAATGCCCTCCTTGACATTATATCTCTAATTAAGACAATCCCAAGTATGAACCTCCACGTACTGCAGATTTGTCGGATTATCTTCAGATTACCTTCTCACTTTTCCACCATTACTTGTGAGCCTAAACATCTATCTGCACATGAAATAACAAAATCTTGGACTGCCATGAATTCTCTTGTCTCACCTCATCATGTCTCTTCAATCCGCCCTCTGTGCCTGAAGTAAATCTCTCATGTCATATCACTGTGAGGTTGTCTCCAGCATGATCCACGAGCTTACCCCTTTAAACCTACACACCAATGTGAAAACCACAAAATTGCATCCCTCTAGTCTCCCTGAACCTCAACGATGAAAGGAAGATTGTGAGGGCAAATGAAAGGAACTGGCATTAGGACTGATGTACATATGTCACTCTAGAGTACCTGGAAGATTCTACAAAACAGATTCCTGAAGTCAAATCCACCAATCTTAAGAACCATGTACGCTCTTAGTAAGCATCTAAGACAGCTTTTTTGATATTGCCAATCAAGCCACTAAACAAGTACCTTCCATTACTTTTAAACCCTACTGCTATATTCAAAGAAATTGTTTCACACTTTGAGGAAAAAGTAAACATATCACTTGTGACCCAGATAACCACCAGCCTCTAAGTGTACGTATACCATTTACAAGACTACAGACTCACGCTGAACTATTGCATTGAACCAGTCCTCAATATGACATCCTTTGGGCCATCTCTGTACGTAAACCCTCCAATTCCATTCTCACTGACCCAGTGTTACATCCACCTTGTCAGACTCTAAACTGCCCCCCAAATTCCTCTCTGATGCAGGATGTCTTTCCCTGACTGCCCAAATGTTTGTGCGATGAAACCTCTCCTGAATAAAGGAATCAGTGCTGACCTGGTTGACTTTTTGTAACTTCATACACAAATTGGGCTTTTCTATCCTAGTTAAGTGATTGAGTAATGTGTACCCTTCCAGTTAAAATATATCTCACACAGCAGTTGGATGCTTTCCAATCTGGTTTCTGAGTGGGGCACATTCTGGCCCTTTTTGCTCACATATCATCAGCGGATTTCCTTACTTTTGGTATTTAAAAGATATTCAATAGAGTTTTTACTCCTGCCTCCTCCACATCTCCACCCCTCCACCCCTATAATGTTCTGAACATCTTTTCCCTGGCTTATGTTTTTTTCAAATATGCATCGTAATAGGAAATGCACACCTATTCTTATAGTCATCACTTGTTAATCCAAATTTACACAGTGTTGCGTGCTCCTTGAAAAAGCGCCTTGCCCATTTGACACTTGAAGATAAGATAACAATATTATTGGGGCGAATTTAAATTCATTGGTTTCACGAATTTACAACAGATTTCTTTTATTATTTGAATGTTTTGCACTGAGATTTCAGTTTCGCGACATTATTGCATTGTGGGATTTGCAGTGTTTATGTATTGAGGGAGGGTGTTTTCAATCAGCGATTGGGTGACAATTAGGTTAATAGTAGGATGGGAGGGGTTAGAACACCAGGGTAGGGTTTAAATTGGAAGAGAGAAAGAGAGGGGTAATACTTCCGTGAAAGAAAGATGAGGATGGATTAACAGTGGCAGGTACGTGAAGCAGAGGTTCGCATAGGTTGCAGATAGATGTGAGGAATTGCAACATAGGGGAAATTGGGTGAAACTGCAAGGGGCGCATCGAGGAACAGAGTGATAAAAACAATGTGTAGGAGTTTTTACAATCGGGGGTAATATATAGGCGTTAGAACGATGATAGGCGTTGGAACGATGATGGCGGGTACGAGGTGCGTGGCGTAAGGTTCACACAAGGAATATGAGAATGAGGTAGCAAAGAGATGGGAGGCAGTATGCTCCCGTAAAGTGATTGATTTTGGAAGTAATTTGGTGAGAATAGGGAGGGTTGAGAGGAGAAGCGGGTCAGTGGTAGAGAGAGGGGGAGGTGATTGCAGTCACGAGTGTTGTTTTTTCAAGAAACGGGGTGGGTATGGTAGATTGAATAGGAGCTAGATATTAGACTCTTTGTAATGTGGCAGTCACAAAATTGGGGTGGAGTTAATTTTCATTGTGTTAATGTACATATTATTGAGCATATACAACGGTCAAAAAACAAATCTGTGTTTTTATTGTTACTTGCAGTGACCCCTGATGAAGGGCCCCAGTAGCCCGAAATGCATTGGGTTTCAATAAATGCTGCTTTTGGATGAATATATGCGTTTGTACGTGTTTTTGAGAAGAGGTCCGGATGGACACACCAATAACATGAGAAAACTTGAAAAATGGCATTACACTGTGCGTGTGGAATTAAACGGACGAATATGTTAAGATGGAATAAAAGTATGATTACATGGCACTATATCGGAAAACATGGTCTGAAATATGAAAATAACAAGCAACAGAAACGCTGTGCCTTTGCATTGGGGCGAAACTCGCCCCAATAATATTGTTATGTTTTTTTCAGTCAGATGATTCATCGACAACACCATACATATAAACAAACCTAACAAGCCTAACTCAGGAACAGGCTTATGCTTGTCAAACCTAAGGACTAAAAGATTTATGGTTGTTTGCTTTCTATGGAACACACTTTTTGTTTGTTATTATCTAGATCTGTTTTTATCATTGTTTTAGGTTGATTCGGTTTCATTTGGGGCATGATGCACTTTTTGGATGTTTTCCTGTATGTTACACTGATTGTTTAAAGTATTGCAAAATGTCTAATTTGGAATGATGCTGTCCTGCCTAAAAGACAACATTAAATGTTCACAGCCATTGTTGCTGGCACGTTGATAATTATAGTTCCATGATGCCAATGAGAACCACTGTTATTTGAACATTTAGGGGTCGATTCCGATCTCGGCCGGAAGCACACCTAACAGTATTCGTCCAGAAAAAAACCAAGCCGAACGCGTGTTTCCCGACCGATTCGAACAGTCGTCCGAACGAACAAGTACGATGCGCATAACAGCCCAGATTCCGAGCGAGCCGTACTTACCCATTCCAGCTCCTGTTCCCTGCCCGAGCCGGATCCGTAAACGCCAATTCGAGTCGCACAGAAGCAAACACACAGCACCTTCCGGCCGGACGAATACGATGCGCCTTCCGTACGCGCCGAACCCGTCGCTACGTCCGGCACATCAGAGCATCCAGGAGAGCTGCACATAAGCTCCGATTCGCGCCACAAGACGATCCACGGCGACGAGACGGACAAGCCAGCGACGAGTACGAGTCCAAGCCATGAGAAACCCGAACGAGACGAACAAACCATGAATCCCATCGCGCAGGTCCTACCAATACTCTACATCTATTACCGGGACCGGTACGGACGCGTACGATGCAGACGGTAAGTCAAACACCCACTACACAACATATGTCACACACACATAGGGATGCAGAAATGACGTACACTAGCAACAGCAGAACAACAGGGGCGGGATGGCTATCACCAATGCCATACACACCCATAGGGGGATGGATGCCTACCACTAATACCATCCCCACCCATAGGGGGATGGACGCCTGTCACTACTACCCTCACCACTCATAGGGGGATGGATGCCTGCCACTAATACCATCCCCACTCATAGGGGGATGGATGCCTGCCACTAATACCATCCCCACTCATAGGGGATGGATGCCTGCCACCACTACCATCCCCACTCATAGGGGGATGGATGCCTGCCACCACTACCATCCCCACTCATAGGGGGATGGATGCCTGCCACTAATACCATCCCCACTCATAGGGGGATGGATGCCTGTCACTACTACCCTCACCACTCATAGGGGGTGGATGCCTGCCACTAATACCATCCCCACTCATAGGGGATGGATGCCTGTCACTACTACCCTCACCACTCATAGGGGGATGGATGCCTGACACTAATACCATCCCCACTCATAGGGGGATGGATGCCTGTCACTACTACCCTCACCACTCATAGGGGATGGATGCCTGCCACTACTACCCTCACCACTCATAGGGGGATGGATGCCTACCACTACCACCACCCCTACTCATGGTGGCCTGGATGCCTACCACCCACACAACCCCTACTCATAGGACGGGTAATGCATGACACAACCAGCATACTCCAACATAAGGAATGTCTGAAAAATACATCCCCCCAACACCATGACATGCGTGTGTAGTCTGTGTCAAATGCCTACAACACTGAACATGACATTTAACATACAATGTGACCCCCTATCACATGTGTCATACATAAATGTGTGTGGCCTCCACAATGCAAGCAGACCATGACCACTGTGGCAATGGGGTCTAAAACCCCATCACCGTAGTGACCAAAAGGTAAGTGTGGGGTCCATAGCTGAAGCACATTTTGAACATTGTGGCAATGGGGTCTAAAGCCCCATCACCACAGTGACCAAAAGGTAAGTGTGGGGTCCATAGCTGAAGCACATTTTGAACATTGTGGCAATGGGGTCTAAAGCCCCATCACCACAGTGACCAAAAGGTAAGTGTAGGGGTCCATAGCTGAAGCACATTTTGAACATTGTGGCAATGGGGTCTAAAGCCCCATCACCACAGTGACCAAAAGGTAAGTGTGGGGTCCATAGCTGAAGCACATTTTGAACATTGTGGCAAAGGGGTCTAAAGCCCCATCACCACAGTGACCAAAATGTAAGTGTTGTCATGGGAAAAGCTGCAAATGCCAAACTGCATGGATAATTCCTGGTCACACAACAACAAACACATCAGTGGCATAGTAGTGCATGTGTCCCATAGCAACATAGATTGGGTGAGGCAAACAGTGCAGTGCCAATGAAACATCGCTTTGGCCATGTGCAGACAAACATCACCCATGTGGGCTCACATTGTCAACATTCACGAATAACACAATGACAGAAGTGACCATCATAATGCAGACCCACATATGTGCACCAATGGACACACAAATGTAGATATCCTGGGGAGACTGTAGATGTCAGGTGACCAAATACCATTCCATGGCAGCAGTGGGACATAGAAACCATGATCATTGTGCTGACTGATGACCTAGGAGTCCCAGGGACAGCAGGGGAAAGCCACCAAACAACATACAGCCAATGTCACACTAAAGAAATGCCAATGCAGTGGTGCAAATGCGCAAACACAAACAGGCAGACTCACACTGCATATCAAACACAACAGGTGATGGGGCTGTGTGCCAGTGTCTCCAGGCAACCACACAACACATGAGGAGGCCTGAATCCCTATTACACAGATGTCAATACAGTGCCACACAAAAGAAACTCATGGATCGGAATCCCCTATGTGGGCAATCAGGCATTGTTAGATGAGAGGGAGCCCAAATTACAAATGTCACACAAGCCTGCAGGAACAGCAACTAACACAGCAAGAGACAGACCCACCACAGCACTACCCCCAGGGACCCCACATTGTGGTGACACTGGCCTGCATGATAATCCCACTGTGATGACAAAGCTAGATGTCGTACACACTGTGAACCACAGTCATGTGTCCTGAGCAACAAACTACCATCACACCTACACAAGCACAAATCAATCAGCACGGCCTGTCAGCCAAGGCCAACATGGAGGTAGGGGTCTAGCCGTGCAACAACTCTCATTTGCACACACTCAACACCACACACCTTGATCTCCACCAATGTGCAGCAGTGAAGCTCACATGAACTGGTGACATTGCACATACACCCATGACAATCCCAGGGGTGGTGGGGGGAACTAAGGTGGAGATACCCATCACACATGGCCAGTCAACAAGACTTGAGAATGTCTGACACACTGCACAGTACGCTGTACATGGGCATGACGTCCAATCCACACCAACCAATGGGATCCCGGCCACAGTCACACACCAATGAAGAAGCCAAGGTCACCCAGAAAGAACACACATAGACAACTACCAACATTGCAGCCCTGACCCTGAGGAGTGGCAGCAGTCACACACACAACGTGTCACAATCACTGAAAGCTAACACAAACTGTAAATGACATGACTTGTGTAACCAACAAGTGCCAAGGGGAATCCTGACTGTGTCTCATCTGCGTTTGCCCACAAACTCAGCCCTGACAGCAAACACACCTATTGATGACACCCTGATGGCCAGTAATGTGCCATGCACCCACATCCCAGAGAACCCAGGGCGAAGATTTGGGGGGAACATAGGTCAACTCAGCAAGCATCACAAACAGGAACATCACTAGGGACCCCAGCCTGTGTAGCAAAACGGAAGTGAACACACACAGACATGCTCACACAACACACACCTTGGGCTCAGGCAATGTCACGGAATTACACACTGACATGAGGGGACTCCACTCCTGTGTAAGGAAAGCTGTGCCATACGTTGACTCTGCAGGGCTCTATCATGTCAGCAGAACACTTGGTCACTCAGTCAGCAATTAGCACAAAATGAAGGCTCACGTCACATCAGCCTGGTCATGGCAGTGTCACCGAAATCATCTGCACAGTTCAAATACACATGTATAGCAAGTTGCACTGATACCACAGATGAGTCCTTCCCCATTGATGCCCAAACTTGCATGTCCAGTGGAGATGGCCACACGGTCAGGGAAATAGACAAATTGAACAATGGCAAGCACATCTGATGTGCAGGGGTGTAAGCCACAGATGTGATATTGCAAAAACATGTAGGGACTCCCATTGGCAAATATGAAAAACATGACACCCTCATATTGCTGCAAAGGATGACATGGCTACACACCAGGATAGGACCCATTCACCCTGGACCACATGGAGTCCTGCACAGTATCACTTCTTTTACTTGATATCAAAAATCACCATCACTGCAGCAAGGGCATGGTTAGCATCCTCAACATAATGTACAACTGAAGCAAAACCACTAGAGAACTGAAAGGAGCTTTATTCAGCATATGTGAATAGAAAAAAGGAAGTCCAGACAAAACCCAAAGGCCAATGGCCAGTCCATTACTAAAGTCCAAACAGGGTGACAGTGGCAGATGTCACCCTCTCCTTGCCTGCACTGCTACAAACCAGGGACACTCCCTCGGAGGGGCATACGGGGGCAGGCCAGGCACCGCAGGGACAGGATCAGGGCTCACCAGAAGGAGGCAGGGGAGGGGTGGCTGGTGCTGGAGAGTCACTGACAACTGCAGTGGAGGTGTCTGACATGGTGTGTGCTGGCACAACTGGGGGGCATGAGTCAGATGGTGTGGGTGCCGGCACAACTCGAGTGGGCTGGCCAGATGGAGTGGACAGTTTCCCCACTGCAGTGCCCAAGTCAGACGGGGTGGTAGTGGACTCCACTGCAGTGCCCATCTCCAGGGGAGTAGAATGGGGTTCAGGTAAGGTGGGCAGGACAGAGGGGGAGGACACGGTCTCCACACCAGTGGCACAAACATGTGCAGCGGGGATGTGGGGCTGGAAGAGCAAGTGGTAGGTGGAGAAGGCCGCATCATTTTGGGGATGGTGTATCTGTGGGTGGGGGAACCTGGGGCAGGGTGTGGTGGGGGAACCTGTGTTGTGGGGGCCTGAGGGATGGAGGAAGGAGACTGTGTGGTTGACCTGCAGGGCGGTGGCGGGGTCTTGCTCTTCCGGGCCCGGGGGACTTGCGGGTGGGGGCCTCAGTCTGTCTGCGCCTGGGGGAGGGTGTCCGGGGGAGGGGGCACTCCCCTCTGTGTGGGTGGACTTCCTCTTCCCCCTGTATGCTGGATCAGCGGGATTGGAGGGGAAGAGGCCGAGGTCACAGAGGAAGAGCTGCTTTGTAGGTGGGGTTGCAGGTGAGGCAAGGGAAGGGGTCTTGGAGGGAGAGGATATTGAGGACTGCGGAGTGACTGTGGATGCCTGTGTGTGTGTCTGTTCCCCATCCTCTGTGTGTGTGTGGTATCAGTCCCCTGAGGATGCTTGTGTGCACGTTTTGGCCTTGTTTTGTGTGTTTCTGTGCTGCTCGTGTCTGTGTGTTTGGGTGATTGTGCAGGTGTGCATGTGCTTGGGACAGGTAGGGCGCCAGGAAGTGTGGATGGGGCAGAGGTAGGAGGGCTGATGGACTGTTGGAGGAGGGACACTGCTGCCGTCAGTGAGGAGTCCATGGACCTATTGCTCCTCTGTAGGGCAGACATGCCCGTCGAGATGCCCTCCATGAACGACACCAGCTGTGTCAACAGAGTGGTGTGTGCATGGAGGACACTCAGCATTGCTGTCTGCCCTACATGGAGCTGGCGAAGGAGGTACACAGACTCCTCACTCAGGGCAGCAGGGGACACAGGGGCAGGGGTGCGGTGCCTTGCACGAAGGAGACATGCTCCCGAACACGGGAGCCTCCACGGACCTCTGGAATGGGAGCCAATGGGAGGGCGGTGGTGGTGGTGGTGGGGCCAGCCATACTAGCTGGGGTGTGGTGGCTGCTGACACCCGCCTCCACAAGGGAGTCATCCTCCGAGCTGCTGTGGTCCTCAGCTGAGGTGGATGGTGCTGAGGACTCCTCGGTGTGGCTCCCCTCGCCCTCTGTGCCACTGGGTCCCTCCGACCACTCATCGGCTCCTGACCCAGTCTGGCTCTGCTGCTCCTCCTGGTCTGTGGAGCTGTCCCCTCCAGTGGCCGTGGATGTATCTGCAAACAATTAGGGAAACAGACAAACATCAGTCACCTGCACTGACCGCACACACCACAGTAAGTACAGCACATTACAGAGCAAGCCCTGGCATCCTCAGTTGAACACTGCCAAAAGTGCTCACACCGATTAGGAGAAGCCAATTGTCAGTCTGATGGTCAACCATGGGACTCACACCCCTCCTGCCCTTGCAACCATCTGTCTGGTGCCTGTTGGATGGTAAGACCCCAGGGTGGACACATGCACCAAGTACACAGTTGTTGGACATTGCATAGAACACGGTGAAGTATGTGAACAGGCACACATCACATCTCTTGCCACTGAGTCAGTACAGGTGTCCGGATAAAGGGATGGCCAGAGTCTAATTAGAGATGCATGTGATGCATACCAGCACCAGACACCATGATGCACCCATGTCCGGATAGTCAATGCCACAATGGGGTGCATGTTGCACATGTCACTCCCCTGCAGGATCACTCTTAGGAAGTTCAATGCCATGGCACAGGCATGCCTGCAAAGTCATACATCACTGTCTCCAGTCACATGGGCATGGCAGCCAGCCAACAACAGTCTGCACTGTGTCACAATCCCAGGTAATGGGGAATGCAAGTTCTGTAGCTGACAAATGCACATGTCCATCCCCCACAAACCACATCATCTGAACTCTTATTTGTCCACGTCATGCCAATTGGACATATGGGAGACATGGAACACAACTCTATGAACCTGAGCACCTCACAGTCTGCTGTGAATGAGAAACAGCTGCCTGGAATTCACAGTCGCATACACCTGTGTGCACAGTCAAGTGGTCAAACACCTATATGTCACACAAGTATCATCTCTCATGGTCACATCTCAGATGGCATGCTGAACCCTAAACGATAAGCATCCCAGTAGTCCTGACAACGAAGCCACAGCACAACGACACAGAGTCAGACACCTGAGGGAACATTTCACTGATCACAACATGACAGCTGATACACGGGAGTGGGAGTACAGAGTGTATTGTATGCCCTGGAGTAGGCATGACTGTCCTGCTCCACCTGAAAGAGGGATGAGCCCTGGACAGTAGGCAGGTGGCTAAGCATGTGTGACACCCTTGATATACATACTCCTGAGGCCCAAACATTGTTCCCACGCGCAGCATGGGGGTGTGCCAAATACCCCAGGGACATGTGGTGATTCAGATCAGCAAGTGGACCACATATCAAAGTTACACCCAGATTACATGTCAGAACTTAGGCATTGTGTAGGCAATTGACCCACCCATGAATCCCACCACAAAGTCACGGGAACAAATGCTCTCCCCCACCTTGAGCGAAGCAAAATGCAAGGACACAGTACGCAAGTGACACAATTTCCTGACTGTAAGGGCCACACCTGCGTATCATGTGAGGAGTGGGCATGTCACAATTGAGGGACATGGGTCCTGGAACACAAGACTGATGTACTGTGGAAGTTTAACCAGGCCAGAGGAGGGCACATAGCATGTCAGACAAAGTTCACAGTGCAGTCATGGACTCACCCCCTCCTTGCTGCTGTCTGGCCTTCAGCTGCCCATCCAGGTCAGGGAAGACCACCGGCAGGATCAGGTGCATGTAGGGGGTCAGGGTCCGGTGTCCGCCCCTCCTGCGAGGAGGCGACAGCTTCAGCTGGACCCTTGCGATCCTCCGGGTCCAGCCCCGAAGGTCCTGCCACCTCTTCTGGCAGTTGTGGATCCGGCGCTTGTAGACCCCCACGGATCTTACTTCCCGGGCGATGGTCAGTCAAATTTCCTGCTTCTGGTGGGCATCAACCTGTGAGGATGACAAAGTGAAAATGCCATTACTACACATGCAACAAATACGTGCATCGCACAGTTGGATATACATGTCTCAATCACAGGGGAATATGATGTACACAGGCAGTGCAACTATGGCTATGGACAGTTTGCCAGCAGTCACTACATGGTATCATTGTCTGGGAAGTAAAAGCTTGTTGGAATGCACTGTTACTGCACTGTACCTGTTCAGTGCATGTAACTACACACTTTGGGGGGGTGAGAACTACTCAGTGAGCATGCTAGCCAGTGGTGTGCACACTGTAAGTCTTGCTAGTCAGACAACATGCACAATTAGTAAGGCAGTGGACAGCACACTCACCTGCTCCCCTGGTTTCCCATACAGCTTGCTGTACTGTGGAAGGAGGCTGTCCAGCAGGGCCTGGTTCTCCTCAAGGCTGAAGGCTGGGGCTCTCTCCACAGTACGTGCCATTGCAGTAGCCAGAGGATGCAGAGACAGCAGCAGTGTTGGTGGCAGATGTCGTCCTGGAGCATGTAGTGCAGGCAAGTGAGCTCTCAGGGGAACAGCCCACATTATATGTGTGCTGCAGAGGCAGATACTGTCCCATGTGTCCAAAGTGATAGGTCCAAGTCGTTTGCATCTTCTGAATCTGGCCAATCCATGGAATTGTGCCACTTCTACACGCCCACAGCATCCTTCAAAAGTTAAACTTCATGACACCCATGAATTTGCAACATTGTTGTGGCTGGCCAACTGAATTCACTGCATCAGACTCGTTGGAGCTTCGAAAACGCGTCTGTTGCCATGCCAGGCCCTAGCCAATGCATGCGCAACGATCTGACCATTGCTGTACAACGCGTACCCGCTCACAACAGATTCAATGGCCAGTGCGTGCACACCGATCGGTCCATTGCTGTACAACGCGTACCCGCTCACAACAGACTCAATGGCCAGTGCATGCACACCGATCGGTCCATTGCTGTACAACGTGTACCCGCTCACAACAGATTCAATGGCCAGTGCGTGCACACCGATCGGTCCATTGCTGTACAACGCGTATTCCGGGAAACAACGCGTACCCGCTCACAACAGATTCAATGGCCAGTGCGTGCACACCGATCGGTCCATTGCTGTACGACGCTTCCCTGTACAGGTCACTCGCATATGTCACCATGCTTGTCACTGGTGAAAGTATGCCAGTAACATATACTTGCCAGGGACTCAGGGGCACACCTACAACACCACAGCCTGTCCACACTGTATCCTAAGGCATGTAAGGCTGCATTACCTTTTCTGTGTATGGGGGTCAACATGTGGTTTTTGGGGTGGCACTTGGGGGAAGCCACTCCCAGGCTGTGCACGTGTTCATGGGGACAGGATCCTTTGTGTGTTGTGCACATGACCACTGTGATGTGCAACTGTTCATTTCAGAGCATGTGGCATGGTCACATTTCCAGGTTGTGTATGTGTATGTCATGTCACATACCCCCTGAGTCCCATGTGGGAAGGTATGTACGTCACAGGGTGACCCATTGCCACAATAGTGATGGCCCTCCACAGTCTGTGTGCATGTTGTGTTTCCGATGTGTCTGATTCCATGTGCACAATGGGCGACAGTCTCCACATCCACGTTGTTTGTGCATGGACTTTGATGTTGTGCGTGTGTGTGTCACAGGCGTCCATTTCTGAGCTGGGGTGGCAACAGGGGCCACTACCTGTGGGAGTCATGTTTGTTTTTCTGACGTGTACATGATACGCCATGTCATGCCAGTGTCCATGTGGCAAGACAGGGACCCTGGGAATCTACCTGTCAATGAGCTGTGATGCCTGTGGCGCATCTGTCCAGACATGTCACTGTGGTGTGTGTTTGGAATGTGACAGCAGTAAATGGGTACTGTGACACAGCCTAATGGTTTCACATAGCACAACCTGGAACCTGTTCTCAACACATGTTGAACTGAGATGTTAGATGATGGCCATGTAGGTGCCACATATGTCCATACAGAACGGCACACACATCAAGTACTTGTGTCTCGTAATGATGTATCATGTGATATTGAGTATGGTCAATGCCACATATGTGGGGTGACTGACAATCTTTCTTTCTTCACCTATGCACTGCAGGGCACCAGCTGTCCATAGACCATTCCCTGACCTTGCAATGATGGTGGAACGTGACAGCATCCGACGGTACCGCTTCACCAGGCAGCTGATTGAGGATTTGGCAGTGCGCTTGGCACCACATTTGCAACCTGGCCGGCCGTACCCTACAGCACTGACCCCCAAGGTGAATGTGATGGCAGCCCTACACTTCTTTGCCACCGGTACCTTTCAACACACTGTGGCGTCTGCTGGTGGGATGTCATAGACTATGTTCAGCCGTGTGCTATGCGATGTTTTGGAGGCAATGTTGAGATGCCTGAACCAGTACATCTATTTCCCTACACGTCAACAACTCACTGATGTCAAGAGTGACTTCTATGCCCTGGGGAGGATGCCACATGTCATTGGCTCCTTTGATGGGACACATGTGGCTTTGGTACCACCACAGGCACATGAGCATGCACACAGGAACAGGAAACATTATCATTCGATCAATGCTCTGGTGGTATGTCTTGCAGATATGTGCATCTCACACGTGTGTGCCCGTTTCCCTGGTTCGGCACACGATGCCTACATGATGAGGAGTAGTCGCATCCCGAGGATGATGTCACAGATGCAGAACCAGCGTGCCTGGCTTGTCGGTGTGTACTGACTTTGTACCATTGTGTGTGTTCTGCTATGTTGTATTCCGCCCTCTTTTCCAACTCAGCTAATGTGCAATTGTCTGTCTGTAGGTGACTCCGGATACCCCAACATGCTGTGGTTGCTGACACCCCTCAGGAACCCTGTGACACCAGCCCAGATGCGCTACAATGAGGCACATGGTTGGACCAGGAGAGTGATCGAGCGGACATTTGGTCTCCTGAAGAGCCGCTTCCGCTGCCTGGACAAGACAGGAGGGGCCCTCCCATATGCCCCAGCAAAGGTGTGCAAGATTATCATCGTCTGCTGCATGCTACACAACCTGGCAGTGCGGAAGGAGTTGCCTCTCATCCTGGATGACGATGACCAACATCCGCCACCTGTGGAGGATCCTGGCCTGGGCCACGATGCCAGTGATGATGATGATGATGATGGTGATGTCCGCACACAGCTCATCACCAACTTCTTCAGCTGAATGTGAGTATCCAGTGAGTTGTGATGACAATGATGTGAGTTTGCGTGATATCTGTTGGTGGTGCTCTGGTGCTGTTTGAGTGTGGCCATGTGCTACTTGACTGGAAGCGTGCAGCGATGTGTCCTTACAGGTAGTCTGTACTCCCCAACAGTGTTGACATGCTAACTTGGTTTTCTGTGAGTATCTTGTGACATGTATTGGCCATGTGTATTGCAGTTCTGCCCTGTTCTTCGGATCTTTTGACTGTGTGTCATGTCTGTCCTTCACAGGGTACTTTCTGAGTTGTTTGGTGAACTGTGATCCCCCGACACCATGATTCAACTTCCAGGGTGGAAGCAGTCGTTTCGCCTACAGGTGATGTGCCACACACCCCTGGACTTTCTTTCTTCTACACTTGTTGACTGTGTGTCCCCTGCCACATCGGATTACCTTGCATCTGTAGTGGAAACAACATGTTGTAAATGTGTAATAAACTTGTGCTTCACTTTGGGATGTGCGTTGTCTGTGGTCACACATCTGACTGACATGTGCTTACTGCACCTGTGGGCTAGTTAACACAGACTGTGAATAGGTGTGGTGTCTGTGCATTGCACTGTATTTCCTGGCAACATCAGTGTAGGCGATGAGTCTGATGGCCCTGGTGTGTATGTGTTGTGTAGCCCTAGTGGTGTGTCTCCCTCATATGTGTCACGTCTCCATGACTCACATGACGGTGTTGAACTTGCTGTAGCAGTTAGCATGCACAGTGTCATTTAGCAGATCACCATCTCCATGACAGAAACCACGTTGGAATCACAACAGAGGCAAGTATGGCGTATTGGTGAGTTTAATTCCATACATGTGTGAGGATAGTGCACAGGATGGTGGGTGCTGTACATTGGGATTGTAATCCAAAGTTCCCAGATGAGTTGGAAGTCTTGGTAGCAGAAATGTCCTGAGTAAAGTCCACGGTCATCTGATACATTGGGCCAACTTAAGCTCCCCATGTCATGTGGGAGAGTTGAGTTGCATTCGACAGGGTGAACAGTTTGCACACAAAGGAGATTTTCCAGAACAGGTTTTGGGTTCCTGGGGGATGTACATGGCCATCAACCTATCAGTTTTCCTTCCTCGGACGACCCTCTTCTTTCGGGGGGACCCTCACGTGCAGGCTGCTGTGGTGCAGAGGACTCTCCGCCAGAGTCATCCTCCCTCCCTGTGGCAGTTGCAGTTGTTGCAGCACCAGATGTTTTGGGCACACAGGGAGGTGTGGCCATGTTGGTGCTAATCTGGCGGAGGCATGTCAATATGTCCCTATGCACCGCTGTCAGTTCTTCCAATGTGTCCCACTTGGACTCCATGCCAGACATGTGTGTCTCCACACGGGACATGTGTGTCTCCACACAGGACATGTGTGAGTTCAAGCGGGCATGATGGGCAGCCTGCTGCTGTTGAATGTCCTTGAGGATCCCCACTACCTGGCTGACCTCTCCGGTGCTATTCTGGTACGCATCAGCAATGCGTGCCAGTTGTGGGTCATCATGCAGTCCAGACCCCTCTGCAAACAGCGACCTATGTCTACCACCCCTCCCATCACCCCTGGCGACACGTGCCGGACCTGCGTTGGCATGCACAGGTGACCATAGGCCCACTTGGGGGTTGTTACTGGGGTCGTTGTCCATTACTCCACGTTGGGCCGGGGTCCGTGTGCTGTTGTCATTGGTGGTCCTTGGTCTGTCTGTGTCGGCGGGGGTGGTCTGTGTGTTGGCAGTTGTTGGAGGGGTGGGTGCAGGGGGTGCAGATGGTGGTCCTGCTGGTGCTGCATGATAACTCACACCGGAGGTGCCAGGTAGGTCTTCGCCATCCGAGGAGGGCAGAGGCTGTTCCACACCAGTGAGCTCAGTATCCCCCGGAGCCTGGGACAGGGACTCCTCATCGTCTGCTGCTGTGTCCCCATCATCACCTGTTTTTGGGAGACACACACAATGTATGTTATGTTTCTGCAGGCATCAATGGTTCACACACCTGACAGTTGTGACTGTACCTCTGGATGCGGGCCTGTACATTGCATTGTCCTAAGTTGTCACAGTCAGAGGTTGATATTGGTGTAGCACATTGTCCTGCAAACTTGAAGCATTTCAATGTGAATGTTGAGGTGTGTACATGGACAGCATTGGTTGTATTTGGTGGACATCCGGCTCTCCTTTTCCCCCCAGCCCAGTTATCCCACCATGAAGCATGCCACCCTTGCAGTGGGTTCAGGTTGACTCTCAGGATGTCAGTCAGTGGTGTCCTGTTGTTTGTTGGTGCCCAGTTCCCACATGGCCTTGTGCTCCCCACAACAGAGCACCATTGTCAGACATCTTTGAAGTGGCTTTTCACTCCCTGTGAGGTGTGCATGCTTCAGTGTGAGCTTGCTGGGCCATGTGGGTGGGGGATGTTGAGCTGTGACTACCACTCCCATCATGCTATTGCCTACGCCCCCTTCCCAGCATGCCCATACTTCCTTCCTTTTGAGTGGACTTCACTGTGTGTGAATGTGACAGCAATGGCAAGATGGCTGACAGTGTGGTCCTGTTGTTTGTTGGTGCCCAGTTCCCAGCAGGGCCTTGTGCTACCCACAGCAGTACCCAGTGTCAGCCATCTTGTCAGTTCTTTTCCACTCCCTGTGAGGTGTGCATGCTTCAGTGTGAGCTTGCTGGGCCATGTGGGTGGGGGATGTTGAGCTGTGACTACCACTCCCATCATGCTATTGCCTACACCCCCCTTCCCAGCATGCTCATACTTCCTTCCTTTTGACTCTGCTTCCCTGTGGGGTAGTGTGCCTGTGCTGAAAGGATGGCTGACAGTGTTGTCCTGGCGTTTGTTTGGCTACAAGTCCCAAGAGTGTCCCTGTGCTTCACATAACATAACCCAGGGTGGTGGTTCTTTGTGGGATATTTAATTGGAGTGTGAGGCATTGCATTGTCCCAGGTGAGTTGTGTGGAGTTTGTGTTAAGGGGGTGTGTAAGGAAAGCTGCTTGTAACTATGGTCAGAGCTGTCAATCCTCCTTCCCACCCAGCCAGATATCCCACCATGGAACGTGCTTCCATTGCACGGAGTGCAAGTTGTCTTTCAGGATGTCAGGCAGTGGTGTCCTGCTGTTGGTTGGTGCCCAGTTCCCAGCAGGGGCGTGTGCTCCCCACAGCAGTACCCAGTGTCGGACATCTTGTCAGTTCTTTTCCACTCCCTGTGATGTGAGCATGGTTCAGAGTGGTGTTGATGGGCCAATTGTGAGGGTGACCAATATCTGTGACTACAACTCCCATCATGCTATTGCCTACACGCCCCTTCCCAGCATGCCCATACTTCCTTCCTTTTGACTCTGCTTCCCTGTGGGGTAGTGTGCCTGTGCTGACAGGATGGCTGACAGTGTTGTCCTGGCGTTTGTTTGGCTACAAGTCCCAAGAGTGTCCCTGTGCTTCACACAGCATAACCCAGGGTGGTGGTTCTTTGTGGGATATTTAATTGGAGTGTGAGGCATTGCATTTTCCCAGGTGAGTTGTGTGGAGTTTGTGTTAAGGGGGTGTGTAAGGAAAGCTGCTTGTAACTATGGTCAGAGCTGTCAGTCCTCCTTCCCACCCAGCCAGATATCCCACCATGGAACGTGCTTCCATTGCAGGGAGTGCAAGTTGTCTTTCAGGATGTCAGGCAGTGGTGTCCTGCTGTTGGTTGGTGCCCAGTTCCCAGCAGGGGCTTGTGCTCCCCACAGCAGTACCCAGTGTCGGACATCTTGTCAGTTGTTTTCCACTCCCTGTGATGTGAGCATGGTTCAGAGTGGTGTTGATGGGCCAATTGTGAGGGTGACCAATATCATGCTAGCCAGTGGTGTGCACACTGTAAGTCTTGCTAGTCAGACAACATGCACAATTAGTAAGGCATTGGACAGCACACTCACCTGCTCCCCTGGTTTCCCATACAGCTTGCTGTACTGTGGAAGGAGGCTGTCCAGCAGGGCCTGGTTCTCCTCAAGGCTGAAGGCTGGGGCTCTCTCCACAGTACGTGCCATTGCAGTAGCCAGAGGATGCAGAGACAGCAGCAGTGTTGGTGGCAGATGTCGTCCTGGAGCATGTAGTGCAGGCAAGTGAGCTCTCAGGGGAACAGCCAGCATTATATGTGTGCTGCAGAGGCAGATACTGTCCCATGTGTCCAAAGTGATAGGTCCAAGTCGTTTGCATCTTCTGAATCTGGCCAATCCATGGAATTGCGCCACTTCTACACGCCCACAGCATCCTTGAAAAGTTAAACTTCATGACACCCATGAATTTGCAACATTGTTGTGGCTGGCCAACTGAATTCACTGCATCAGACTCGTTGGAGCTTCGAAAACGCGTCCGTTGCCATGCCAGGCCCTAGCCAATGCATGCTCAACGATCTGACCATTGCTGTACAACGCGTACCCGCTCACAACAGATTCAATGGCCAGTGCGTGCACACCGATCGGTCCATTGCTGTACAACGCGTACCCGCTCACAACAGATTCAATGGCCAGTGCATGCACACCGATCGGTCCATTGCTGTACAACGCGTACCCGCTCACAACAGATTCAATGGCCAGTGCGTGCACACCGATCGGTCCATTGCTGTACAACGCGTATTCCGGGAAACAACGCGTACCCGCTCACAACAGATTCAATGGCCAGTGCGTGCACACCGATCGGTCCATTGCTGTACGACGCTTCCCTGTACAGGTCACTCGCATATGTCACCATGCTTGTCACTGGTGAACGTATGCCAGTAACATATACTTGCCAGGGACTCAGGGGCACACCTACAACACCACAGCCTGTCCACACTGTATCCTAAGGCATGTAAGGCTGCATTACCTTTTCTGTGTATGGGGGTCAACATGTGGTTTTTGGGGTGGCACTTGGGGGAAGCCACTCCCAGGCTGTGCACGTGTTCATGGGGACAGGATCCTTTGTGTGTTGTGCACATGACCACTGTGATGTGCAACTGTTCATTTCAGAGCATGTGGCATGGTCACATTTCCAGGTTGTGTATGTGTATGTCATGTCACATACCCCCTGAGTCCCATGTGGGAAGGTATGTACATCACAGGGTGACCCATTGCCACAATAGTGATGGCCCTAGACAGTCTGTGTGCATGTTGTGTTTCCGATGTGTCTGATTCCATGTGCACAATGGGAGACAGTCTCCACATCCACGTTGTTTGTGCATGGACTTTGATGTTGTGCATGTGTGTGTCACAGACGTCCATGTCTGTCCTGCGGTGGCAACAGGGGCCACTACCTGTGGGAGTCATGTTTGTTTTTCTGACGTGTACATGATACGCCATGTCATGCCAGTGTCCATGTGGCAAGACAGGGTCCCTGGGAATCTACCTGTCAATGAGCTGTGATGCCTGTGGCACATCTGTCCAGACATGTCACTGTGGTGTGTGTTTGGAATGTGACAGCAGTAAATGGGTACTGTGACACAGCCTAATGGTTTCACATAGCACAACCTGGAACCTGTTGTCAACACATGTTGAACTGAGATGTTAGATGATGGCCATGTAGGTGCCACATATGTCCATACAGAACGGCACACACATCAAGTACTTGTGTCTCGTAATGATGTATCATGTGATATTGAGTATGGTCAATGCCACATATGTGGGGTGACTGACAATCTTTCTTTCTTCACCTATGCACTGCAGGGCACCAGCTGTCCATAGACCATTCCCTGACCTTGCAACGATGGTGGAACGTGACAGCATCCGACGGTACCGCTTCACCAGGCAGCTGATTGAGGATTTGGCAGTGCGCTTGGCACCACATTTGCAACCTGGCCGGCCGTACCCTACAGCGCTGACCCCCAAGGTGAATGTGATGGCAGCCCTACACTTCTTTGCCACCGGTACCTTTCAACACACTGTGGCGTCTGCTGGTGGGATGTCACAGACTATGTTCAGCCGTGTGCTATGCGATGTTTTGGAGGCAATGTTGAGATGCCTGAACCAGTACATCTATTTCCCTACACGTCAACAACTCACTGATGTCAAGAGTGACTTCTATGCCCTGGGGAGGATGCCACATGTCATTGGCTCCTTTGATGGGACACATGTGGCTTTGGTACCACCACAGGCACATGAGCATGCATACAGGAACAGGAAACATTATCATTCGATCAATGCTCTGGTGGTATGTCTTGCAGATATGTGCATCTCACACGTGTGTGCCCGTTTCCCTGGTTCGGCACACGATGCCTACGTGATGAGGAGTAGTCGCATCCCGAGGATGATGTCACAGATGCAGAACCAGCGTGCCTGGCTTGTCGGTGTGTACTGACTTTGTACCATTGTGTGTGTTCTGTTATGTTGTATTCCGCCCTCTTTTCCAACTCAGCTAATGTGCAATTGTCTGTCTGTAGGTGACTCCGGATACCCCAACATGCTGTGGTTGCTGACACCCCTCAGGAACCCTGTGACACCAGCCCAGATGCGCTACAATGAGGCACATGGTCGGACCAGGAGAGTGATCGAGCGGACATTTGGTCTCCTGAAGAGCCGCTTCCGCTGCCTGGACAAGACAGGAGGGGCCCTCCCATATGCCCCAGCAAAGGTGTGCAAGATTATCATCGTCTGCTGCATGCTACACAACCTGGCAGTGCGGAAGGAGTTGCCTCTCATCCTGGATGACGATGACCAACATCCGCCACCTGTGGAGGATCCTGGCCTGGGCCACGATGCCAGTGATGATGATGATGATGATGGTGATGTCCGCACACAGCTCATCACCAACTTCTTCAGCTGAATGTGAGTATCCAGTGAGTTGTGATGCCAATGATGTGAGTTTGCGTGATATGTGTTGGTGGTGCTCTGGTGCTGTTTGAGTGTGGCCATGTGCTACTTGACTGGAAGCGTGCAGCGATGTGTCCTTACAGGTAGTCTGTACTCCCCAACAGTGTTGACATGCTAACTTGGTTTTCTGTGAGTATCTTGTGACATGTATTGGCCATGTGTATTGCAGTTCTGCCCTGTTCTTTGGATCTTTTGACTGTGTGTCATGTCTGTCCTTCACAGGGTACTTTCTGAGTTGTTTGGTGAACTGTGATCCCCCGACACCATGATTCAACTTCCAGGGTGGAAGCAGTCGTTTCCCCTACAGGTGATGTGCCACACACCCCTGGACTTTCTTTCTTCTACACTTGTTGACTGTGTGTCCCCTGCCACGTCGGATTACCTTGCATCTGTAGTGGAAACAACATGTTGCAAATGTGTAATAAACTTGTGCTTCACTTTGGGATGTGCGTTGTCTGTGGTCACACATCTGACTGACATGTGTTTACTGCACCTGTGGGCTAGTTAACACAGACTGTGAATAGGTGTGGTGTCTGTGCATTGCACTGTATTTCCTGGCAACATCAGTGTAGGCGATGAGTCTGATGGCCCGGGTGTGTATGTGTTGTGTAGCCCTAGTGGTGTGTCTCCCTCATATGTGTCACGTCTCCATGACTCATATGACGGTGTTGAACTTGCTGTAGCAGTTAGCATGCACAGTGTCATTTAGCAGATCACCATCTCCATGACAGAAACCATGTTGGAATCACAACAGAGGCAAGTATGGTGTATTGGTGAGTTTAATTCCATACATGTATGAGGATAGTGCACAGGATGGGGGGTGCTGTACATTGGGATTGTAATCCAAAGTTCCCAGATGAGTTGGAAGTCTTGGTAGCAGAAATGTCCTGAGTAAAGTCCACGGTCATCTGATACATTGGGCCAACTTAAGCTCCCCATGTCATGTGGGAGAGTTGGGTTGCATTCGACAGGGTGAACAGTTTGCACACAAAGGAGATTTTCCAGAACAGGTTTTGGGTTCCTGGGGGATGTACATGGCCATCAACCTATCAGTTTTCCTTCCTCGGACGACCCCTCTTCTTTCGGGGGGGACCCTCACGTGCAGGCTGCTGTGGTGCAGAGGACTCTCCGCCAGAGTCATCCTCCCTCCCTGTGGCAGTTGCAGTTGTTGCAGCACCAGATGTTTTGGGCACACAGGGAGGTGTGGCCATGTTGGTGCTAATCTGGCGGAGGCATGTCAATATGTCCCTATGCACCGCTGTCAGTTCTTCCAATGTGTCCCACTTGGACTCCATGCCAGACATGTGTGTCTCCACACGGGACATGTGTGTCTCCACACAGGACATGTGTGAGTTCAAGCGGGCATGATGGGCAGCCTGCTGCTGTTGAATGTCCTTGAGGATCCCCACTACCTGGCTGACCTCTCCGGTGCTATTCTGGTACGCATCAGCAATGCGTGCCAGTTGTGGGTCATCATGCAGTCCAGACCCCTCTGCAAACAGCGACCTATGTCTACCACCCCTCCCATCACCCCTGGCGACAAGTGCCGGACCTGCGTTGGCATGCACAGGTGACCGTAGGCCCACTTGGGGGTTGTTACTGGGGTCGTTGTCCATTGCTCCACGTTGGGCCGGGGTCCGTGAGCTGTTGTCATTGGTGGTCCTTGGTCTGTCCGTGTCAGCGGGGGTGGTCTGTGTGTTGGCAGTTGTTGGAGGGGTGGGTGCAGGGGGTGCAGATGGTGGTCCTGTTGGTGCTGCATGATGACTCACACCGGAGGTGCCAGGTAGGTCTTCGCCATCCGAGGAGGGCAGAGGCTGTTCCACACCAGTGAGCTCAGTATCCCCCGGAGCCTGGGACAGGGACTCCTCATCGTCTGCTGCTGTGTCCCCATCATCACCTGTTTTTGGGAGACACACACAATGTATGTTATGTTTCTGCAGGCATCAATGGTTCACACACCTGACAGTTGTGACTGTACCTCTGGATGCGGGCCTGTACATTGCATTGTCCTAAGTTGTCACAGTCAGAGGTTGATATTGGTGTAGCACATTGTCCTGCAAACTTGAAGCATTTCAATGTGAATGTTGAGGTGTGTACATGGACAGCATTGGTTGTATTTGGTGGACATCCGGCTCTCCTTTTCCCCCCAGCCCAGTTATCCTACCATGAAGCATGCCACCCTTGCAGTGGGTTCAGGTTGACTCTCAGGATGTCAGTCAGTGGTGTCCTGTTGTTTGTTGGTGCCCAGTTCCCACATGGCCTTGTGCTCCCCACAACAGAGCACCATTGTCAGACATCTTTGAAGTGGCTTTTCACTCCCTGTGAGGTGTGCATGCTTCAGTGTGAGCTTGCTGGGCCATGTGGGTGGGGGATGTTGAGCTGTGACTACCACTCCCATCATGCTATTGCCTACACCCCCCTTCCCAGCATGCTCATACTTCCTTCCTTTTGACTCTGCTTCCCTGTGGGGTAGTGTGCCTGTGCTGAAAGGATGGCTGACAGTGTTGTCCTGGCGTTTGTTTGGCTACAAATCCCAAGAGTGTCCCTGTGCTTCACACAGCATAACCCAGGGTGGTGGTTCTTTGTGGGATATTTAATTGCAGTGTGAGGCATTGCATTGTCCCAGGTGAGTTGTGTGGAGTTTGTGTTGAGGGGGTGTGTAAGGAAAGCTGCTTGTAACTATGGTCAGAGCTGTCAATCCTCCTTCCCACCCAGCCAGATATCCCACCATGGAACGTGCTTCCATTGCACGGAGTGCAAGTTGTCTTTCAGGATGTCAGGCAGTGGTGTCCTGCTGTTGGTTGGTACCCAGTTCCCAGCAGGGGCTTGTGCTCCCCACAGCAGTACCCAGTGTCGGACATCTTGTCAGTTCTTTTCCACTCCCTGTGATGTGAGCATGGTTCATAGTGGTGTTGATGGGCCAATTGTGAGGGTGACCAATATCTGTGACTACAACTCCCATCATGCTATTGCCTACACCCCCCTTCCCAGCATGCCCATACTTCCTTCCTTTTGACTCTGCTTCCCTGTGGGGTAGTGTGCCTGTGCTGACAGGATGGCTGACAGTGTTGTCCTGGCGTTTGTTTGGCTACAAGTCCCAAGAGTGTCCCTGTGCTTCACACAGCATAACCCAGGGTGGTGGTTCTTTGTGGGATATTTAATTGGAGTGTGAGGCATTGCATTGTCCCAGGTGAGTTGTGTGGAGTTTGTGTTAAGGGGTGTGTAAGGAAAGCTGCTTGTAACTATGGTCAGAGCTGTCAGTCCTCCTTCCCACCCAGCCAGATATCCCACCATGGAACGTGCTTCCATTGCAGGGAGTGCAAGTTGTCTTTCAGGATGTCAGGCAGTGGTGTCCTGCTGTTGGTTGGTGCCCGGTTCCCAGCAGGGGCTTGTGCTCCCCACAGCAGTACCCAGTGTCAGCCATCTTGTCAGTTGTTTTCCACTCCCTGTGATGTGAGCATGGTTCAGAGTGGTGTTGATGGGCCAATTGTGAGGGTGAGCAATATCTGTGACTACAACTCCCATCATGCTATTGGCTACACTGACTTCACCTGCATACACATAATTCCTTCCTTTCAGTGAGCTTCCCTGTGAGGTGGTGTTCTAGTGGTGGCAAAATGTCTAACTGTGTTTGTTGGTTATATTTGTGCCACTGCCTTGCTGTATTTGTAGTTAGGTTTGTACATATCATGACACAGTTACATATCACTATGAGATGGCATGTATTGTGTTTATCTGACTGACAGACAAATCTTGGGGTGATTATCTTTTGGTTGCTGTGGATTTGCTAAGGGTGCATGGTTTGACTATCCCCTTGACAGTGATGTGTGTGTATTGTCACACAATATTGGGTATATTAGTTCTGTACTCACCAGGCTCTGGGATGTTTGATAGTCCATATACGCTCACTGGTGGTAGGATGGCCCGCACCTTCTCCTCCCAGGGCCTGAGGTATAGTGGTTTGGCAGGAGGGCCACTGCCAGTGCGCTGACTCAAGATGTAATCCTTCTTTAGTAGGTCCCTGACCCTCCTCGCACATCATACCACCTGTTCTGGATGTCTTCCTTTGTGCGCAAACATGGTGATTGTGCGTTGACCCTGTCGACGATCCTCTCCCACATCTTGGTTTTCTACGACATGGGGGTCTGTTGGACCAATGTACCGAACAACTGGGGCTCTACCCTGAGGATCTCATCTACCAAGACTTCCAATTCACTGTCTAGGAACTTTGGATTCTTCTTTGGGGGCATGGTGATGGGTGGTGGTGGTGATTGATGTGTGTGTGGGTGTGCAAGTGTGGGTGTAGGTTTTGCTGGGTGTATGTGAGGGTGCTATTTGTTGAGGTGCTAATGGTGTGTGGCTTGTGTGATGGATGAGCTGTGAGTGTGTCTGTGGTTGCTTTCTGATGGTGTTCTGTGCTGGAAGGTCAGTTGAATTTGCAAAGGATCATGGTAGGGATTTGTGGCCATTATATGGGTGGAGTTGGGGGTGTGTCCTTGTTCTTTTTTTTTCCCCTGTATTTATTGGCTTTGCAATTGCTTGTTTGGCCCTTTTTTTTTGTATTTTTCCCTTTGTATTTTTAGTGCATGTAGGAGTCGTTCTTCTGACCGAGTGGGACGCTGCAGTTGTCTCGTGCGAGCTTCTCCGAGTCGTTCACGCTGTGTTTCTGCTAGGTTTATTGTGTTGCGTACGCGTCGTTCTCCGAGGATTGGCTTCCTTCTGCTGGCTTTTGTATGCGTGTCGGTCGTACGGCTTGAGCTCCGTGCGACTCGGTCTGGTTTTGCACGCATTACATCGTACTGCGCGGGTCGGAGTTCGCTGGTACGTTTCGTTCGGGTCCATTCCTGGTGCGTGTCGGTCGGGTCGATTTGCGTGGTTTTCCAGCCGGATAGCTTGTTTCCGTGCGGTTCGGTCGTTCGCCTTGTGTTCCGTACGAGTCGGTTGTGATTCACATGCATTTCATCGTACTACCCAGGTCGGGCGACGCCGGTACGTGTAGGTCGGATTAAATTCCCGTACCGGTACGTTTTCCGGCCCGAATCGGAATCGGCCCCTAAGTGTGCCCGTGTTCCCATGGGAGTAAGGCGTGTCCTTGTAAGATAAAAGTAACTTCTTCTTGCAGCATATGTACCACCTAACCCCTATTGATGTACATTACATGGAACGAACAGTAACCAGATTAAATGGATGAAAGGGCACAGTTGAAGCTATACCGTTATTGGGAAAGGAAACTCCATATTCACACACACACACACCAGTCCATTGCGGTGCATAGTGGAGCAACGGTTCCCATAGGAGCACACTCGTTCCAAACAGCTGAAATGCAATATGTGACACATACCAATTTTTTTATTTCAATTAGTTATTTCTATGTAAACATTGCACATTCATTTTTCATAATGTACAACAAACTTTGCAACCCTGTAAATAGAATTTGTGACTGACGGCAGATGTGGACAACAATTCAAAATCTATACTATCCCGCTTCCGTGTACGGCAAATCAGTGCAGCAGACTGTCACACAAAAAATTGACACCAGTCAGGTTGTCAGACAAAACACAAATGGCCCCCTTATTGACTTCGACAACAGAGTCATACGCATACTACCGCTGTTCAAGATTATGACTATCATGCAGCCAAACTGATGTGGAAGTCATCCAAAGGAAGAAGATATTTTTGAATGCATTGACACGATAAGCAAAGTACCACAACACTTAATGATATACATGGAGACTATCTTGATGGACATCAAGGAAACTTAATTCACAATAAACACTCAAAGCAATTGAGAAGTACTTTTGAGAAATGCCTGTTGGTCTGGGAAATGCTGTATGTCCAATGCCAGGTGACATGAAGATTGCAATATGTCACCTTACATCAAGGAGTCTCTTGGGACACTTTATGGGAAGAACAGTAATCTGGCACATAACATACATGCCTTGGCCAGGCAAATCTGAGCATCAGTTCTAGATATCCAGAACAAAATGGGACATTGCCATAGCCTTGCAGCGCTTCAATGAGTTCATGAAACATTTGCGTCCATTCAAATGCCTCCTCCTCAATTAGGTCCAAGGCTGGAGTCAGACAACAGTCTGGGGCCGATTCCGATTCAGGCCAGAAATCACTCCGACCGAGCCGGACCCGTAGAGATTTCCGACCGAATCGGACTCTGGCAGCCCGACCGAACGAGTACGATGCGTACGCATGCAATCGGACTCGATTCGGTCGGACTCCCATTGAAGTCAATGGGAGCCGGTCGTACAACGCGTACGTGGGCTCCCATTGACTCAATGGGTGCGAGGCGAACAAGGGCGCCCCCTACAGCGGGTACGCATCGATGCGACTCGCGCCGTACATGCACAGGTAGGGGGGACCCATGGGTCCCCCCATGTGTGCGACTCGTGCTCACTTTGCCACTGGATTCAAGCAAGCCTGGCTGATGACGGCTGGAATGCCAGAAACCGGTCCTAGGATGCTTGTTTCCGGTCCAGGGAAGACATGGCTTGGCAGTTTGTGCTGGACTGTTCCCATGAGGCACAGGGTCAGACTGATTTGCATATGGCCATGTCTGAACTGGGGTGGTGGAGTGAGCTAAAGAATGATGATGGATTAAACCCAGATCAGTTGACTGGGGGTGAGTGTTTGATTGGCTCAAACGTTCCGTCCATCATCCCCTTTTGTATCGCTTTGTTCGCCCTAAGTTGGCGGGGGTATGCCCAGACGTGGGTCCCTTGCTCACTTTGCCACTGGATTCAAGCAAGCCTGGCTGATGACGGCTGGAATGCCAGAAACCGGTCCTAGGATGCTTGTTTCCGGTCCAGGGAAGACATGGCTTGGCAGTTTGTGCTGGACTGTTCCCATGAGGCACAGGGTCAGACTGATTTGCATATGGCCATGTCTGAACTGGGGTGGTGGAGTGAGCTAAAGAATGATGATGGATTAAACCCAGATCAGTTGACTGGGGGTGAGTGTTTGATTGGCTCAAACGCTCCGTCCATCATCCCCTTTTGTATCGCTTTGTTCGCCCCTAAGTTGGCGGGGTATGCCCAGACGTGGGTCCCTTGCTCACTTTGCCACTGGATTCAAGCAAGCCTGGCTGATGACGGCTGGAATGCCAGAAACCGGTCCTAGGATGCTTGTTTCCGGTCCAGGGAAGACATGGCTTGGCAGTTTGTGCTGGACTGTTCCCATGAGGCACAGGGTCAGACTGATTTGCATATGGCCATGTCTGAACTGGGGTGGTGGAGTGAGCTAAAGAATGATGATGGATTAAACCCAGATCAGTTGACTGGGGGTGAGTGTTTGATTGGCTCAAACGTTCCGTCCATCATCCCCTTTGTATCGCTTTGTTCGCCCTAAGTTGGCGGGGGTATGCCCAGACGTGGGTCCCTTGCTCACTTTGCCACTGGATTCAAGCAAGCCTGGCTGATGACGGCTGGAATGCCAGAAACCGGTCCTAGGATGCTTGTTTCCGGTCCAGGGAAGACATGGCTTGGCAGTTTGTGCTGGACTGTTCCCATGAGGCACAGGGTCAGACTGATTTGCATATGGCCATGTCTGAACTGGGGTGGTGGAGTGAGCTAAAGAATGATGATGGATTAAACCCAGATCAGTTGACTGGGGGTGAGTGTTTGATTGGCTCAAACGTTCCGGTCCATCATCCCCTTTTGTATCGCTTTGTTCGCCCTAAGTTGGCGGGGGTATGCCCAGACGTGGGTCCCTTGCTCACTTTGCCACTGGATTCAAGCAAGCCTGGCTGATGACGGCTGGAATGCCAGAAACCGGTCCTAGGATGCTTGTTTCCGGTCCAGGGAAGACATGGCTTGGCAGTTTGTGCTGGACTGTTCCCATGAGGCACAGGGTCAGACTGATTTGCATATGGCCATGTCTGAACTGGGGTGGTGGAGTGAGCTAAAGAATGATGATGGATTAAACCCAGATCAGTTGACTGGGGGTGAGTGTTTGATTGGCTCAAACGTTCCGTCCATCATCCCCTTTTGTATCGCTTTGTTCGCCCTAAGTTGGCGGGGGTATGCCCAGACGTGGGTCCCTTGCTCACTTTGCCACTGGATTCAAGCAAGCCTGGCTGATGACGGCTGGAATGCCAGAAACCGGTCCTAGGATGCTTGTTTCCGGTCCAGGGAAGACATGGCTTGGCAGTTTGTGCTGGACTGTTCCCATGAGGCACAGGGTCAGACTGATTTGCATATGGCCATGTCTGAACTGGGGTGGTGGAGTGAGCTAAAGAATGATGATGGATTAAACCCAGATCAGTTGACTGGGGGTGAGTGTTTGATTGGCTCAAACGTTCCGTCCATCATCCCCTTTTGTATCGCTTTGTTCGCCCTAAGTTGGCGGGGGTATGCCCAGACGTGGGTCCCTTGCTCACTTTGCCACTGGATTCAAGCAAGCCTGGCTGATGACGGCTGGAATGCCAGAAACCGGTCCTAGGATGCTTGTTTCCGGTCCAGGGAAGACATGGCTTGGCAGTTTGTGCTGGACTGTTCCCATGAGGCACAGGGTCAGACTGATTTGCATATGGCCATGTCTGAACTGGGGTGGTGGAGTGAGCTAAAGAATGATGATGGATTAAACCCAGATCAGTTGACTGGGGGTGAGTGTTTGATTGGCTCAAACGTTCCGTCCATCATCCCCTTTTG
The DNA here is from genome assembly GCA_963921515.1 of Calotriton arnoldi. Lineage (NCBI taxonomy): Eukaryota > Metazoa > Chordata > Amphibia > Caudata > Salamandridae > Calotriton > Calotriton arnoldi. Next base: position 419,922 of record CAWUFW010002323.1, on the reverse strand, counting down.
TATCGCTTTGTTCGCCCTAAGTTGGCGGGGGTATGCCCAGACGTGGGTCCCTTGCTCACTTTGCCACTGGATTCAAGCAAGCCTGGCTGATGACGGCTGGAATGCCAGAAACCGGTCCTAGGATGCTTGTTTCCGGTCCAGGGAAGACATGGCTTGGCAGTTTGTGCTGGACTGTTCCCATGAGGCACAGGGTCAGACTGATTTGCATATGGCCATGTCTGAACTGGGGTGGTGGAGTGAGCTAAAGAATGATGATGGATTAAACCCAGATCAGTTGACTGGGGGTGAGTGTTTGATTGGCTCAAACGTTCCGTCCATCATCCCCTTTTGTATCGCTTTGTTTGCCCTAAGTTGGCGGGGGTATGCCCAGACGTGGGTCCCTTGCTCACTTTGCCACTGGATTCAAGCAAGCCTGGCTGATGACGGCTGGAATGCCAGAAACCGGTCCTAGGATGCTTGTTTCCGGTCCAGGGAAGACATGGCTTGGCAGTTTGTGCTGGACTGTTCCCATGAGGCACAGGGTCAGACTGATTTGCATATGGCCATGTCTGAACTGGGGTGGTGGAGTGAGCTAAAGAATGATGATGGATTAAACCCAGATCAGTTGACTGGGGGTGAGTGTTTGATTGGCTCAAACGCTCCGTCCATCATCCCCTTTTGTATCGCTTTGTTCGCCCTAAGTTGGCGGGGGTATGCCCAGACGTGGGTCCCTTGCTCACTTTGCCACTGGATTCAAGCAAGCCTGGCTGATGACGGCTGGAATGCCAGAAACCGGTCCAAGGATGCTTGTTTCCGGTCCAGGGAAGACATGGCTTGGCAGTTTGTGCTGGACTGTTCCCATGAGGCACAGGGTCAGACTGATTTGCATATGGCCATGTCTGAACTGGGGTGGTGGAGTGAGCTAAAGAATGATGATGGATTAAACCCAGATCAGTTGACTGGGGGTGAGTGTTTGATTGGCTCAAACGTTCCGTCCATCATCCCCTTTTGTATCGCTTTGTTCGCCCTAAGTTGGCGGGGGTATGCCCAGACGTGGGTCCCTTGCTCACTTTGCCACTGGATTCAAGCAAGCCTGGCTGATGACGGCTGGAATGCCAGAAACCGGTCCTAGGATGCTTGTTTCCGGTCCAGGGAAGACATGGCTTGGCAGTTTGTGCTGGACTGTTCCCATGAGGCACAGGGTCAGACTGATTTGCATATGGCCATGTCTGAACTGGGGTGGTGGAGTGAGCTAAAGAATGATGATGGATTAAACCCAGATCAGTTGACTGGGGGTGAGTGTTTGATTGGCTCAAACGTTCCGTCCATCATCCCCTTTTGTATCGCTTTGTTTGCCCTAAGTTGGCGGGGGTATGCCCAGACGTGGGTCCCTTGCTCACTTTGCCACTGGATTCAAGCAAGCCTGGCTGATGACGGCTGGAATGCCAGAAACCGGTCCTAGGATGCTTGTTTCCGGTCCAGGGAAGACATGGCTTGGCAGTTTGTGCTGGACTGTTCCCATGAGGCACAGGGTCAGACTGATTTGCATATGGCCATGTCTGAACTGGGGTGGTGGAGTGAGCTAAAGAATGATGATGGATTAAACCCAGATCAGTTGACTGGGGGTGAGTGTTTGATTGGCTCAAACGTTCCGTCCATCATCCCCTTTTGTATTGCGACTCGTGCGGCTACGCGTACAGGGGGGTCCGACATGGACCCCCAAAGTCCGGCTCCGACTGCCCTTTGGAGCCGGACGGCGCGAGTCGGTCGGACTGCTCGCGGCGCGCATCGTACTTGCCCGGCCGGGGAACGTCTCCATTGCGCGGTGCGAGTCGTGTCCGTGCGAGTCGGTCGGAGTGGTTCGGACCCGCGAACGAGTCGGTCGGCGATTTCGCGTGTGCTCGCATCGTACTCGCTCGCCCGGACGCACGTTCGAATCGGTCGGGAAAGAGGGCTCCGAATCGGATCCGGTTAAGCCGAATCCGATTCGGTGCCCTACCGGCCGAGATCGGAATCGGCCCCTCTGTGTCCGAATCCTCAGATGGGCTCAGCTAGTGGCAACAGGGAGTGAGTTCTCTGGCATAGTGTGTGTAGGAAACAATCTTTGCACACTCTGTAAGTAAGGGAATACTGATTAGATGTTACCGACTAATATCTATTTCGACTGTAATGTCTGGCTTACCAAGTAATATTTGGTTTCTCACAATTTGATTATTTTAATTCACGGTTGATGTTTGATTAGCTCTATGTCAGTTTTACAGGGACATGCATCTATATACGTGTGGGACTGACTTACATTTTGCCATTGTTACATGTATACATGTTTTAATTATGATATTTTCACATTAGCCTCCGTGAGTTTAGATACTGAATAGTCCGTAATGTACATTCCCGTTAAAATGTCTACATAGATTCAGAAGTAGGGAAGTTCTTTGTTAAACTTGTGCCTTCCAGCCTGTTAGTCTCTCTTAATGTCATTCTCATAATGTTGCAAATTCATGTCTACCTATTGATCAAGTGCACTTCCTCTTAGCTAGGTGGTGTAAAATGCAACATACAACATTCACGGCACATACTCTTCTTGATCTGTACAACAGTTTACCTGCAGACTGGGCATCTGAATATTGTTTTCAGGATGCCAAACACCTCTCTATTAAGCTGGCTGCCTCCCCCTGTACAGTGTTATATGTTTCTTTTGCTGCAATTGTATGCTGGTTGTATCTTGTGGAAAGCCATAATCCCATTGTGTATTGCTGGTCACATAGTTGGGGGAGGTCAGAAAAAAATACAAATCTTGCTTGTCAAAATTCAAAATACAAATTACAAAATATTCTTGCGCCCATGTGTCTCAAAAATACATATTCCATGGCTTTAGCTCCACACACCACTTTCAAAACATTGAATAATTAATTAAAAATAGTACTCTACCTGAAAATGTCGGAGTTGTGTGGAGTCCCTGGGAACAGAGGGTCAGATATACTAATGCATTTTCTTGTTGAAAACATATTTGTGACAAAGAATGTGTTTTTTGAATGTACTAAACCCATTTAATGATTCCATAACATTTTGCCAAATCACTAAATGGGTTTTAAAAATCGTAAGGAATGGCTATTTGGAAAGGGCGTATTTGAGGCGTCCCTGCCAAATAGCGATTCCTTAAGGTTTGTATTAATGTTTTGCGACTAAAATGCAGGCGTAAATGATAAATATTTTACAGACATCTTAAAGGAAGTGGTAACCCATTCACAAACATCAAGGGGTCTGCCTGCGACCCTTTCTCCTTTGTGAATGGTCCAAAAAACATGTTTAGCACTAGTCTGTGGTCCATGGCACAATTACCTACTCTAAATAAACAGTTTTACAAAGTTTCTTTTTTTTGCAAGCGTATCCTGTTTTCCTTTAGGGAAAACAGGCTGCATTATATAAAAACAAGCATTGGCAAAACCAATAGGTCGGCATTGGCTGCCAGCCTTTTGACAATTCAACACTCGCACGTCGAAATTAGCTGTGAAGGAGACGTTTTTGAAATACCGCCGAGGTCAGCTTCCCTCTCTACTGCATCTTCCCCTTTCCCCCCTTGGCAGCGAAAGCTCACACTGAATATTTTGCTGCTTATGTGGCCATGGAAAAAGAAGACTTGCCACATCTTCTATGCTCCTGCAAGGAGTTACTGGGGAAAAGGAGTCAGCTGCTAAGAGCCCTTTTCAACCAAAAAGGAATACGTTCGCAGAGGCAAGGCATCAGGGCTGGACTGGCTACCGGGCGTTTTGGCATGCTGCCGAGCTGGGGGCTGATTTTGTTGATGGGGACCTGCGTGTGCTGAACGAAATTCGTTTTCAATGTTTATTTCGAAGCACACGCAGGTCTCCATCAACGAAATTAGCCCCCACCGCAGTGACATCAGCCTCCAGCTCGGCAGCATGCCAAAACGCCCGGTAGCCAGTCCGGCCCTGCAAGCCATGTTGGCCTGGTTTGCACCTGAGGACCCTCAGCTGAACTGCCGGCTGGTAAAATAACTCATACAGGAAAAGAAAATGCCAACATGGGACTGCTTGGCATTTAATACCATGATCACCACCAACTCCCACGGAAGCCGCCAGTCTGATCTGTAATGGCTGTCAGGCAGCTCCTGCTCCAAACATGCACGTGGCTATGGGTGATATAATTTGAACGCTTCTCAGTTGGTTTGAGGACTTATCCTGCCTCAATCACCCGGCTTACTCAAATCACGGCCACACTAACTAATGGGCCTCATCAGAGGCCAATGGTCCGACAGTACTGCAGCTGCCGCCATGTTCTAACTTTCCCTTATTGTATGTGAGGGAGATGCACACTTGCACTGTGAATCTGCCTAGCCTGTACCCTACTGATACTTTTGTACTATAGCTGTTTAATATGAATTGTTAACTTTTGATCAAAGGATGGACTGCTCACTCTGCACTTTAATGAACCATCTGTATCCTTCCAGAAACAAGGGTCTCACCAGAATCCATCCACCTTAATGGTTGACGGTCCAACATCACCAAAGCTGTTTGCTCTGCTTTTTAAACTTTTCTTCCACTGTGTGCAAGGAGGCAGTGCTTTGGCACTTCAGATGCTGCTCAGCTTGCACTTATTGAATGTGCCATGACTTTCTAATTTTCAACTGGGGATAACAGGCTGTACATGCCCACCTTGCACATCAATGATTTATTTGTTTTTTAGTCGGTGATACTGTTTTATTACTACCATGTTAATCTGCCTATACTTTCATACTAATTTGCATGCAATTTTATCTGATGACGTGTGTTTTTATCATACTTACTCTCCATCTAAATGGGGTCACTGTCACCTACACATTTAAAATGATCCACCTGGGATAGGGGTGGTTAAAGTCGCTGGAACTAAGCATGCATTTTATCGATTTGTTTTGTACTTTTATTTAATGGCAGTGACTCATTTTAAATCTGCCTAGCTGCTATAAACGTTTGACGCAAGTGTCTTACTGTTTTAAATTGATGTGTATTTTTGGTCTTATTGTTTGCTGCACTTTGTTGCAGCGGTTGTAAGTAACTATGCAAAAAATAAACTTGACTTGACTTGCCAATTCTTGATTTGTTTTGTCATTATTTTTGGAAAACTTTATTGTACAGGAACTGCTGGGACCTAATCAAATCTAAAAAAGATAAACATTGGCTAAAGGCAAAAAAGTATTTTGGCATCAAAGTCCACGTTACCATAGTACTCCCTGGCATTAAAGGGGACTACTTTGTGTGTGGATGGGCTCCTTCTGAAACGAGAGCAGGCTGTAACTCAAAATGAAGTCAGTCAATGGAAAGAAAGAGCGTAGAAAAGAAGAAAAAAGAAAGAAAGAAAGAAAGAAAGAAAGAAGATAAAATGTAAGAAAGAAGTAAAGAAGGCAAAACAAAAGGAGCCAAAAAGAATGAAATAAGGAATGTAGGCAAAAAGAAAGAAGGAAAATGGCAAAAGAAGAAGAAAAAAACTAACTAATGAAGGAAACACAGAAGGAAAAAGTGAATAGAGAAGGAAAAAGGGGAAAAAGAAAAGAAAGAAGGCAAAAAGCAAGGAAGACGGAAAGAAAAAAAGGAAAGAAGAAAAGAAAGAAGAAAAGAAATAAGGAAAGAAGAAAGAAAAAAGGAAAGAAAGCATGAAAGGAAGAAAGAAGGAATGAAAAAAGGAAAGCAAGCATAAAATAAAAAAGGAAAAAATGAATTGAGGAAGGAAAGAAAGAAGGTAAGAACATGCATTGGCAAAGCAAACAGGTCTCGCCTAAAATGTGTTTTAGCCATGTTGTACACCAGTGTGTCTGTTGTTCAGAATCACTATAGGTTAGTTGTGTGGGGTGGAGTGGGGTGCAGTGGGCTGTGGCGGGTGAAGTGGGTGTAGAGGGATAGGGTTGATTGGAGTGGGGTAGACTGGGGTAGAGGGGAGTGGGGTAGATTGGGGTAGAGTGGAGTGGTGACGAGTGCGATCGAGTGGGGTAGATTGGGGTATATTCAGGAGAGGTATATTGGGGTAGAGTGGGGTAGATTGGAGTGGGTTAGATTTGGGTAAAGTGGAGTACATTGGAGTGGTGTAGATTGGTGTAGATTATAGTGGAGTGAAGTGGGGTAGTGTAGTGTAGCTCCTATTTCCCTAATAGGATCTGCGCATTGAAATAATATACCCTATAGGCTTGACATAGGACTGAGGTCGATATGTCCATATCGGGTATATTAAACTTAATTACTTGTGCCAGCTAGCTCAGAGGCCACTAGAAACTCCTTGACAAACAAGAAGGGAGTAGTTTCTGGCAGCCGCAAAACATGACCACTTTGTTTCCCTTTAGAATCAGAACGTGTCCCAGAGTCGTGGAAACAATAGATAACCGTTTCACTCAGCTCAATCGTGCATGCTTAGTTTTCCTCAAAGTTACACAGAAAGAATAGACGGGCGTTTCAATAAAAGATTTATTGAACAGTCTTGTTTCTCGTGTAAGTAATATGTGCTGTTACGATCACAAGACAGTATGCAAGATAAATAATGTACAGCGTAAGCAGTAGAAATAAATAATACTGTGCTAGCATGATCTTTAGTAGATATTCATTTACATAAATAACACAGACTAAAAATGCGAGTACTCATACGATGCGTTTCTAAGCTAGTTCTACCCCAATGTACCTAACCTAACCTAGGTGTAGGGAGAGGTATGAAGTAGGTGAAGTATTCCTTACTATGGTATACTAAGAGTATGTTACGCCTAGTATTCCTAGTATGCCAAGAGTCCCTCTAGGTTCTAGTCAGCTCCATACCTTAAGAATGAGAGAGGTAGGAATCTCTTGCCAGACTCGAACTCCAACACCCCGCAAGGGAAGTCAGATCACTGGAAGCTGGACTCTCTGCGTGCAGGGATGACAGCGTCTTCTCAGTGCGTCAGGCCGGGAAACGGGCTCCTCTGAAGTCGAGGTCTCCTCTGGTTTACAAGGGCTAGGGAAGGTATATTTATACCTGAGAGGTACCTCAGAATGTTAGCATTGACGTGAATTGGACAGCGGAAGACGTCATGAATGAACCCCTAAGGTATAACAGTTCATGCATAATAGATGAGTCCTTGAAGAAATCAATAGTCCTGTGCTAGGGAAACTCCCGAAGCCTAAGGGTCTGTTCTTCAAGAACTCGTTGTGACGTTAGGATGGACAGATGTCGGAGACCATGCCTGTATTTGGAGTGCATGGTTTAATGCCTAAATAAGGACTGGGATTTTATGCCTATATAAGGGCAGGGCGAATTGTGCCTATATAAGGACATGATACAGGAAAACCTAAATACGAACATCCTAAGAGGAATACAACAGTAGATTGGGACACAGTGGAGTGGGGTAGATTGGGGTAAAGTGGAGTGGGGTAGAGTGGGGTAAACTGAGTAGAGTGGGGTTGAGTGGGGTAGAATGGGGTGGGATAGATTTGGGAGGGTGTAGTGGGCTAGAGTTGGGATAGAGGGGTTATATTGGAGTGGGGTAAAGTGGGGTAGATTAGAGTAGGGTTCATTGTGGTAAATTTAGGAGTGTTGTGGGGTAGAGTATTGTAGATTGGAGTGGAGTGGAGTGAGGTGGAGTGGGGTAGATTGGGTGGAGTAGATTGGGATAGATTGGAGTGGAGTGAGGTAGATTGGAGTAGGGTAGATTGGGGTAGATTGAAGTGGGGTACATTGGGGTAGGATTGGGGTGAGGTACATTGAGGTAGAGTGGAGTGGGGTGAAGTGGGGTAGAGTGGAGTGGGGTGGGATGGTGTAGAATGGGGCAAAGTGGAGTGGGTAGAGCAGGGTAGATTGTAGTGGGGTAGAATGGGGTTGATTGGAGCTGTGTAGATTGGGGTTGATTGGAGTGTGGACGATTGGGGTAGAGTCGCATGGGGTAGATTGGGGGTAGAGTGGGGTGGGGGGTGTAGAATGGGTTAGAGTGGAGTGGGGGTAAAGTTGGGTAGTTTGGAGTGTGATAGATTGGATCAGGGTAGACTGGGGTTGATTGTAGTGGATTGTAGTGGGGTAAATTGGGGTAGGGTAGATTGAGGTAGAATTCAGTGGGGTAGATTGGGGTAGAGGTGGTGTGGGTTGGAGTGGGGTAGAGTGGGATAGATTGGGTGAGTAGATTGTACAGGAGTGCGTGGGGTAGATTGGGCTGGGGTAGATTGGAGTGGGGTAGATTGGGATAGAGTGGGGTGGGGTATATTTGGGTAGACTGGAGGGATAGATTGAGGTAGGGTTGTGAGGAGTAGAGTGGGGTAGATTGGGTAGAATGTAGTGGAGTGAAGTTGAGTTGATTGAAGTGGGGTAGATTAGGGTAGAGTGGGTTAGATTGGAGTGAAATAGGTTGGAGTGGGGTAGATTGAGGTAGACTGGAGTGGGGTAGATTGGGTAAAGTAAAATGGGGTAGATTGGGGTAGAGTGGAATGGGGTAGAGTGGAGTTTGGTAGACTGTGGTAGAGTGGAGTGGGTTAGTGTGGTGTAGATTGGAGTGGGATAGATTGGGGTTGGGTGGGATAGATTGGGGTAAATTGTATGTGAGTGGGTAGATTGCAGAGGGGTAGATTGAGTGGATGGAGTAGATTGGGGTAGAGTGGGGTGCAGTAGAGTGGGGTAGAGTGGAGTAGATTGGGTAGAATAGAGCAGGTTAGTTTGGGGTAGAGTGGAGTGGGGTGGAACAGGGTAGGGTAGGGTAGATTGTGGTAGACTGCGGTGGGGTAGATTGGGGCAGATGGAGAGAGATAGATTTGGGTAGAGTGGAGTGGAGTAGATTGAGATAAAGTGGGGTGGATTGGGGGAGCTTGTAAAGGGGTTGATTGGGGTTGGGAGAAGTGGGGTAGATTGGGGTAGAATGGAGTAGTTTGGAGTGGGGTAGATTGTAGTGGAGTGGAATGGGATCAATTGGAGGCATAGATTTTAGTAGATTGGAGTGAAGTTGATTGGGGTAGAGTGGAGTGGGATGGAGTGGGGTCAATTAGGGTAGAGTGGAGCGAGGGGAGGTAGACTGGGGTTGAGGTGGGAGAGTGAAGTGGGGGTAGAGTTGGGTAGATTGGCGTAGATTGGAGTGGGCTGGATTGGTGTGGGGTAGATTGGGGTAGAGTGAGGTGTAGTGCAGTAGAGGGAGGTAGATTGTGGTAGATTGAGGTAGAGTGGGGTAGATTGGGGTGGGCTACAGTGGGGTATATTGGAGTCAGGTAGATTGGGGTAGATTGGTGTGGAGCAGAGTGGGGTAGCTTGTTGTGGGGTAGATTTAGAGAGAGACACTCTATAATGCAACGCTGGCTCGTCTCTGCTCTACTTCCATCTACTTAGATACCCCAGCTCTACTTCTATCTACTTAACCCCACCGTCGAGTCACCAACCAACTCAAAAAAAAGAGGCTGGTCCACCCAACTCTGCGTCCAGACTCATTAATCTCTAAAAAGAACTGACGTTGGCCCGCCACATCCCTGTCTTGCTGCGCCTATCCACACACTGCCAGACCCATACTGCCTGACCACCCGGTGGCTACCCCAATAGAACTCCGGGGGGTAACGGAACTCGAAACTCGAACCCCGAGGGGTCACGGAACTCAAAATTCAACGGCAAGACAACAGCAACTACCTGGCCCATACCTGAAACAAAACGACACGAGCCGCACCTCAATGCCCTCACCGCTCATACACTCTTCCTGTCCCCAGTGACCGCAGGCTGACAGCCAACCAACCAACCCCTAAGGAAGCGTCTTGACCACGCTATCAGTCCCGTCCACCACTACAACCCACCTGACCCCTGTGAAAGCGTAGCACAACTAGCCCTAAAGGAACTAGCCCCACCTCAAGCTTAGTTAAAATGCCTTCTATCACGCCAACCTACGCCAACCCCCTCACGTCGAGCTACGTAAAACCGCACGGCCCGAGCTCCTTCTCGATTAGTCTCCCCCCAACCTCTCACCCAAAGCGAGAAAAAACCTCAAACATAAACTGATCAGGCAATACACAGAATCACTATTTGCTGACATATATCACTGCTCCTATAAAGGCCAAGTAAAAATGGACCTCAATTTTCACACGGAAAGACCCGAAAAGTGGAACTCCATCCTCATATCACAACTCCACATTACCAAAACTACCAATACACCCCATAGCTGCCAACTATCATTCTCTATCCCTAACCGTACGACGAGAAGCGGGAACACCTCTGTGACCATCTACTCCAACGGCACAGTCCTGATTCAAGCTAACAATGACAACATTGAGGCATTTGACTCCCTCTTCCCCTCACTTCGGAATGCCTCCGCTCACACTCATCTCCCCCACCCAACCCACCCCTTCTACCCAGACAACCAGATCCCCCAGATGAACACCCACACCATTCCTGCACCCGCTATCATAAGCCCCTGTTCTCCAACTCGAGACACCACCAGCACCTCTGGCGCCAAGAACAAGACTCCCCCTCCCCCGCCGGTTCGTCCCCGTGAACAGCCTCCCGCTCATAATCTTCCTCAAGCAACACCGATCGCCCTCAATGTACAGTCTAAGACTTCCAACCACCTTCCTATACCCACCTGCAAAAGAAAGCAGCTACCACAACATGACCCCCCTAACACCACGACCCACCTTAAAGCCCTCACGGACAACACAATAACTACCAGAAGGCAACACAACATCGTCAGGCCTTCTCCCCTTCGGGAAGACCCCGCCCAGAGTCCACCCACCCCCAACCAAGATGAGACGGGGCGCCGGCTCTCCCTGCTTGAAAGCCAACTGACTATTATAATACAGGGCTTTAACGAAATCCTAAACAACCTCGCTACGCTTCGCAAGCCCTCCAAAAACCCCCACTGTACTCCCACCATCTCCAACCCTACACACCAAAGTCTCCCCGAGGCTACGCGACCCAGTTGGACCTCACCCCCCCTCTCGAGTCATACACTGAGGCCCAAAAGAACTATGGAGGCTATGTCCTCGGATGAAGCAGCTGAGCTGGCCTCCTCGTACGACATCCCCTCTGCTTCCATTCCCCAATCCACGATTCAGGTAATCACTGGATTCAGAAGAGATCCCTCCACTCTGAAACCCCCTAGACCCCCAGCCTCCATCATCAACATCCCCATTGCACCCATAAGAAAAAACCCAAAAAAAGAGTCACCACCTACCAACTGCATGCTCAAAAACTGCAGATCAGCCACCAAACATGCCACAGAGCTAGCAGAATCCATCCTCACCCATGACATAGACATAGCCTTCATCACCGAGACCTGGTTAAACGACAGCTCGCCTCCAATCATGGATACCCTCGTACCCCCAGGCTTCTCAATCATCAACAAAGACCGAAAAGACCAAAGAGGTGGGGGTCTAGCAATCATTCACAACAACAACTTGTCCGTGACCGAAATAGAAACCTTCAACTATAGCACCTTTGAATGCCTAACCGCCGACATTAACACCAGCAACAACAAAATACTACAATGCCATCTCCTATACCATCCCCCAGGCAACACCACCACATTCACTGAACACCTGTCAGTCCTGGTTGCACACTGCTCACTCCGAGAAACAACAACCTAATTCTGGGCGACCTCAACTTGCACTGGAATGATAAAAACAACTCACCAATACAAAACCTGAACGAGCTATTACATAGCAACAACCTTACCCAGCATTGCTCAGAAGTAACCCATAACAAAGGGGCAATCCTGGATGCCATCATCGCCCAACGCGACGCAATCACAATAGACCACATCTTACCGGTCGACTGGTCAGACCATCACTTAATCCTATTCCACATCACGCAACCGATCATGTATCAAACTCCCATCCAAAACCCCCCCACATGGACGAGAAACCTATCACAGATCAACATGGTCGACCTAGAAGAAAAGATAAGCACGCTCCTGCCCATCTCCCCAGACAGTCTCTCCACAACAGAACTCACATCTCATTACAACACAACTATGTCGTCCATCTTAGACCAACTTGCCCCCCTGAAACTGAAAAAAACCAGGAACATTCCTTCCAGATCCTGGTTCAACATGGACATCAACGCTAAAAGGAGGCAACTTAGAGCTACAGAACGTCTATGGAGAAACAATCCCTCCACAAGCCTCTGCGAGCAACTCAAAGCAGCCCGTAGGAATTACAAAAAACATATCAACAATGAAAAAAACAACTTTTTCTGTACCGCTCTTGACAACGCGAAAAACAGGCCCAAAGAACTCTAACATCATCAGGCAACAAACCTCCAAGACCTCTGCAACCCCAGTCCTGGCCTCCAAAGACCTGTGTGACAACTTCGCCAACTTCTTCAACGACAAAATCACCAAGATTGAGCTATCTCTTGACATCAACCTCTATCCCTCCTGCAAAAACCCAACCCCAACAATCGAAACCACCATGAGCAAGCTCCCCACGAAAGCCTGGAAATCCTTCGACCCCGTACCTGAAGCTGAGATTCTTAAACTGATCTCCTCCTCCAATCCCGCATCCCACATCCTCGATCCTGTACCCACCCAATTGACCAAAAAGCTGAAACTCTCACTCGCCCCACTCTGGAGCGAAATCATAAACAGCTCCTTGAAAACCGGCATCATACCAGACTGCCTCAAAGTCGGCCAAGTCACGCCACTATTGAAAAAGCCAGGCCTAGACAACACCGATCTGAACAACTTCAGACCTGTTTCCAACCGCCCCTTCCTATCCAAAATCCTTGAAAAGTGCGCTCTCCTACAACTGACTCAGCACATAGACAACATCAACCTGCTAGATCACCACCAATCGGGCTTCATAAAAGGCTGTAGCACTCAAACCGCGATCCTTAACATCGTGGATGACATCCACAAGTCTCTTGATACTGACAAATGCTGCCTACTCATCCTCCTGGACTTATCGGCAGCCTTTGACACGGTTGATCACAATCTACTCATCAAGGCTCTTCAAGACAGAGTAGGTGCGGACGAGGTGGTCCTACAATGGTTCTCCTCCTTCTTACACAACCACTCCCAAAGGATAAAAATCAAAACCTTTACGTCCGACCTACACACCGTCAACAGAGGTGTCCCCCAAGGCTCAGTGCTCTCCCTCAACTGTTCAACATATACATGGAACCCCTCACCACCCTTCTAAAAAAGCCAACATCCCCTTTCACCTATATGCAGATGACACCCAGATCTACTTGGAAACCTCCTCCATCAACGACATTCTAAGACTCAACAACACTCTTAGAGAAGTTCAACAGTGGCTAGCAACAAACCACCTTAAACTCAATCAAGACAAAACCGAAATCCTCCTCATCTCCAACAAAGAAGAAAACCCTCAAATCGTAGAGTGGCTGAAAGCAATCGATGTTCTCAACGGTAATCTCACCCTGGCTAACTCGGTAAAATCTCTAGGAATCACCCTCGACTCAAAACTAAACATGACCAAACACATCAAGATCTCTGCGAAGAGTGCCTTCCTCAATTTGAAGTTTCTCAACAAAATTAAGCCCTTCATCCCACCCAAGGACCTCAAACAAGCCACCCAATCACTGGTGCTATCTAGACTTCACTACAGAAACGCAGTCCTCACCGGTACAGCTCAATCCCACCTAGCGCCACTCAAAACAACTCTAAATGCAGCTGCCAGAATGGTCACCGGAGTTAAGAAATATGACCACTTATCTCCCGCAATCAGAGAACTAAAATGGCTCCCAGTCGAAATGCGTGCCAGCTTTAGAACTGCCTGCCTCACGCACAAAGCCCTGCACACAGGGAAACCAGAATACCTGGCCTCCAAACTCAAGAAAGGCGGCCAGACAAGAAACCTCAGGAGCTCAAACACCCTCTTACTCATCCCTATGAAAACACGCAAACAAAAAAACGCTGCACGATCCTTCGCTGGAAACGCAACCAAAATCTGGAACTCCATCCCAGCCAATATCAGGACTATCCCTTTCTTTATAAAATTCAAAAGATTCCTAAAAGACCTCTACCTCAACCGTGCCTTCCCGAACCGAGAATCGCCGCCGAAACGCAAAAGCCTGCACTCTGCAGTCACCTGACAATGTTCCATCACAACCTACCTCTTCCTGCACTTTACAACCCCTTGACAATGTTCCACCACTACCTACCTCATCCCCGCTCCCCTACCCCCTCCTCTTTCCCTCTACCCGGAAGGAGGTTTAGCCCAAGACATTGTGCACTCATCGATGCTATCTCAGGACCTCCCTACCTCAATGACGCACAGCACATTGGATCTTTCGAACTTTTACGTTTAACTTTGCCTTTTTATGTGATTTTTGCTTTAAATCTGTTGTAAAGCGCTCCGATACCCTCGGTTCTGGCCAGCGCTATATAAAACTTCTTAATAAATAATAAATAAATAAATAAATTTAGGTAGATTTGAGTGGGGTAAATTGGAGAAGAGTTGAGTGGGGTACATTGGGTTACAGTGGAGTGGGGTAGATTGGGTAGAGTGGAGTGGGGTGGAGAGGACTACAGTGGGGTAGTTTGGAGTAGTTTCGGTAGAGGTAGATTAGGGTATAGAGGAGTGGGGTTGATTGGGTCAGATTGGAGTTGGGTAGAGTGGGTAGACAGGGGTTGCTTGGGTGGGGTAGACTGGGGTAGAGTGGAGTGGGGTAGATTGGGACAGAGTGGAGTAGGGCAGATTGAGTAAGGCAGATTGGAGTGGGGTATATTGGAGTGGAGTGGGGGTAGATTGGTATGGGGTAGATTGGGGTAGATTTGATTAGGGTTGATTGGGGAAGAGTGGAGTGAGGTGGAGTGTGGTAGAGTGGGGTGGTTTGGGGTGGATTAATTAGGGTAGTGTTGAGTGGGGTAGAGTGGGTACATGGGCTAGATTTTAGTGAAGTGGAATGGGTTTGTTTGGAGTGGGGTAGATTGGGGTAAATTCCAGTGGGGTAGAGTGGAGTAGGGTAGATTGGTGTAGGGTGGAGTGTGATAGAGTGAGGTAGAGTAGGGGTAGATTGGGTATAGTGAGGTAGATTGTAGTGAGGTAGCATGGGGTAGATAGGAGTGGGATAGATTGGAGTGGAGTAAGGTAGATTGGGGTAGATTGGAATGGGGTATATTGAGGCAGAGTTGAGTGGGGTAGATTCTTGTAGAGTGGAGTGGGGTAGATTGGGATAGAGGTGAGTAGTGTGGAGTGAGATAGAGTGGGATAGATTGGCGTAGAATGGGGTTTAGTGGAGTGGGGTAGATTGTGTAAAGTGGAGTGGGGTATGGTGGGGTAGATTTGGGTACCTTGGGGTGTGGTAGATTGAGGTAGAGTGGAGTAGTGAAGATTTGGGTACAGTGGATTGGGGTAGATTGGGGTATAGTGGAATGGGGTGGAGTGGGATAGAGCGAGGTAGATTGTGGTATAGTGGAGTGGGGTAGGTTGGTGTAGATTGGAGTGGGGTAGATTGGGGTAGCTTGGAGTGTGGTAGATTGTGTTAGAGTGAAGTGTGGTAGATTGGAGCTGAGTTAAGTGGGGTAGATAGGGGTAGAGTGGAGTGGGGTAGAGTGTGGTAGGTTGGAGTGGGGTAGATTGGGATAGAGTGGGGTAGATTGGGGTAAAGTGGGTAGATTGGAGTGTGGTAGTTTGGGGTAGATTGGAGGGAGTGGAGTTGGGTAGATTGGAGTGGGGTAGATTGAAATAGACTGGAGTGGGGTAGATTGGGGTAGAGTGGAGGGGTAGAGTGGGGTAGACTGGTGCAGCTTGGTGTGTGGTAGATTGGGGTATAGTTGAAAATCATAGATTGGGGCAGAGTGGAGTAGGGTAGATTGGGGAAGAGGAGTCAGTGCTTTGGCACTTTAGATCCTGCTCAGGTTGCACTTTATTGAACTTCTAGGTGTGCCATGTCTCCCTAAATATTCAACTAGGCATTACAGGCTTGTACTTGCCTACCTTGCACTTCAACGATTTATTTGTTTTTTAGTGAGTGACGTTGTTTTATTACTACCATGTAAATCTGCCTACACTTTCATACTAACTTACATGCAATTTTATCTCATGATTTGTGTTTTTATCATACTTACTCTCCATCTAAACGGGGTCACAGTCACTTACACATTTAAAATGATGTACCAGGGATAGTGGTGGTTAAAGTTGCTGGAACTTAGCATACATTTTATTGATTTGTTTTGTACTTTATTTGGTGGCGGCGACTCATTTTAAATGTGTGTAGCTGTTATAAACTTTTGACGCGAGTTGTGTTTCTGTTTTAAATTGATGTGTATTTTTGGTTTTATTGTTTGCTGCATTTTGTTGCAATGGTTTTAAGTAACTATCCAAAAATAAACTTGACTTCACAATTCTTACTTTGTTCTGTCATGATTTTTGTAAAACTTTATTGTTCAGGAAGCTGCTGGGCCCTAATCAAATCCAAAAAAGAAAAACATTGGCTAAAGGCAAAAATGATTTTTGGTCTCAAAGAAGTACACGTTACCATAGTAATCGCAGGCACTGAAGGGAACTACTTTGTGTGTGGATGTGCTTCTTCTGAAAGGACAGCAGGATGTAACTCATAGTGAAGTCCATCAATAGAAAGAAGGAAAGAAAGAATGGAGAAAAGAAGACAAAAAAGAAAGAAAGGAAGATAAAACAGAAAGAAAGAAGGAAGGAAAGGAAAAAAAGGAGGCAAAATGAACAAAAGAAGAGAAAAAGAAAGAAAGAAGGAAGGAAAGAAAGAAGGAAAATGGCAAAAAGAGGAAAAGAATGACCAAATGAAGGAAACACAGAAGGAAAAAAGAAAGAAAAAGGAAAATAGAAAAAAAGAAGGCAAAAAGCAAGGAAGAAGGAAAGAAAAAGGAAAGGAGGCAGGAAAAAGAATGAAAGAAAGAAGGAAAGACGGAAAGAAAACATACAAGAAAGAAGGAATGAAAAAAGGAAGGAAGACAAAAAAAAAAAAGGAAAGAACGAAGGAACGAAGGAAAGAAGGAAAGAAAGAAGGAAAGAACAGACATTGGCAAAGCCAATAGGTCTTGCCTAAAATGTGTTTTAGAAATGTTGTACATCAGTGTGTCTGTTGTTCAGCATGACTAAAGGTTAATGGGGTGGGGTGGATTGGAGTGGGATGGTGTGGGGTGTGGCGGGGTGTAGTGGGTTGGGGTAGATTGGAGTGGAGTAGATTGGGGTAGATTGGAGTGGGTAGATTGGGGTAGAGTGGAGTGTGGTAAATTGGGGTAGAGTTATGTGGGGTAGAGTGTGATAGATTGGGGTAGAGTGTGGTATATGGGAGTGAAATAGAGTGGGGTAGATTGGTGAGGGTTTGAGTCGGGTACATTGGAGTGGTGTAGATTGATGTAGATTATAGTGGAGTGAAGTGGCTAGATTGTGATTGAGTGGAATGGGGTAGATTAGGTAGAGTGGAGTAGGGTAGAGGGGGTAGATTGGAGTGGGGTAGAGTGGGGTAAATTGGAGTGGTGTAGATTAGAGTGGAGTGGGGTAGATTGAGGTAGAGTGGAGTTATCCATATTTGACTATGTTATTAGCAGCTATGAATATACAACAAGTTTCGCTGTTTCTCCACACAATTCGTTCAAAGTAGTGATCATGCAATACTTCTCCTTGAAACAGACCTTTATTTACAGCCTAAAACCACCTGGTCTCTATCATATGGAAAGGGAGATGTATCAATCCAACAAAAGGTTGAATATTCTGGAACAGCAAGAATCGGATGCTAATCAATAAAGAAATTAACAGAATAATAGAGTTCCAGCCGTCTGAACAAGTCACCAAAAGTGTCAATCCAGTTCTCCACTTCGATAGTACTCATTCGTTATCTAGTACCCTGCAGAGGAAGTCTCCGCTCATCAAAAACAGCTCCCCTTGGAAGAAAGGCTCTACAGCAAACCCTCTCTCTAGTACGTTAAACAAGTTATTCAGACTTCAATTTATTACTTTCTAACCGACTAGGAAGTCTGAAATCTCCATCTTAAATTAAAAAGGGAAAATGCTCTGCATGAAAGATAGAGCAAAAATGGACAGAAACTGGGTGGACCTTCAAGAAGCAGTGCGGCAGAAAAACACCAAGGCCTTCTGGGGTATAATTGCAGAAGCTAGTGGAAATAAAATACCTCCAACAGCTACACCAGTCCCACAAAAGGAATGGGTAGATTATCTCTCTAAACTGTATGGGATTAACCTGATGACCACTGGCAATGTAAAACCCCATACGGTTAGAGCCTGCAGCGAGTTCGACCAGCAGACAAAGTCGCCTACAGAAAAGCAAATTGCCTTTTATATAAGGAAAGCGAGAGCTACAGCAGGGTTCACTGATAGAATTTCGATGACCAAAAATATCGTTGTTAAAAATAGAAGAAAAAAAAAATAGAATACAAAAATATCGACTACCATACCTACACAGGTAAATACAAAATTATTGAATACTAAATATTGATGTAAAAAATATAGATGTAAAAAATATCGATTTAAATATATATATAAAATAAAATAATATATATTAAATATATTAAATATTAATTTTAACAAAATAAATTAAATTTAATATACATTTTAACAAAATATAACAAATAAACTTAATTAAAAAAAGATAAACACACAAACATAATAATTTATACATATATATATCTTTACTTTAAAATAATTAACAAACTATTATCTTTAATTTATTTTTAAACTTTAAAATTATATAAAAATAAAATATATATATATATCAATAATTTAAAATATAAAAAACATTCTATAATAAATTAAAACATCAAACTATTTAAAAATATTTAAACTTAAATTTCCCAATACAATCAGTGCAACAGTAGGGAAAGTGTTGGATAGCAAAATAATTAAATTTACTATTCCAACTCCAGTGAGTGCAACAGTAGGGAAAGTGTTGGTTAGCGGAGGGGTGAAAATTACTATTCCCACTCCAGTGAGAGCAACAGTAAGGAAAGTGTTGGATAGCGGAGGGGAAAAAATTACTATTCCCACTCCAAAGAATGCAACAGTAGGGAAAGTGTTGGATAGTGGAGGAGTAAAAATTACTATTCCCACTCCAAAGAGTGCAACAGTAGGGAAAGTGTTGGATAGCGGAGGGATAAAAATTACTATTCCCACTCCAGTGAGAGCAACAGTAGGGAAAGTGTTGGATAGCAAAGGGGAAAAAATTACTATTCCCACTCCAAAGAGTGCAACAGTAGGGAAAGTGTTGGATAGCGGAGGGGTAAAAATTACCATTCCCACTCCACTGAATGCAATAGTAGAATAACTGTTGGATACCAGAGGGGTAAAAAATGTTATTCCCAATCCAGTGAATGCAACAGTAGGGAAAGTGTTGGATAGCGGAGAGGTAAAAATTACTATTCCCACTCCAGTGAGTGCACCAGTAGAGAAAGTGTTGGATAGCGGAGGGGTAAAAATTACTATTACCACTCCAGTGAGTGCAACAGTAGAGAAAGTGTTGGATAGCGGAGGTGTAAAAATTACTATTCCAACTCCAGTGAGTGCAAAAGTAGGGAAAGTGTTGGATAGCGGAGGGGTAAAAATTACTATTCCCACTCCAATCAGTGCAACAGTAGGGAAAGTGTTGGATAGCGGAGGGGTAAAAATTACTATTCCCACTCCACTAAATGCAACAGTAGAATAACTGTTGGATAGCGGAGGGGTAAAAACTTTTATTTCCACTCCAGTGAATGCAACAGTAGGGAAAGTGTTGGATAGCAAAGAGTCAAAAATTACTATTCATACTCAAACAGTTAAAACTAAAATAAAAGACATTTAAAAATTATAAAAAATCATAAAAATAAATAAACAATATTTAGAAATAAAAAATCAAATATATTAAATATATAAAAAGAAAAATACATTATAATAATAATTACATATAAAAAACCTACAAATAATACATAATATAAAATAATAAATACATTTATAAAATAAAATTCTTTCAAACTAGAAAATATTTACAAACAAATAAATTAATTATTATATAAATGTATTTATTGTATTTCCTACCCTATAACACCACACCAATAACAAAACACTTCAACATTTTTAATTAATTTATTTTCCCAAATTAACATAATTAATAATCAATTTAAAAAATATAAATAAAAAAACTAATAAACATTAATTGACTACACACACTTTAACACTATGATATCCACAACACACACCTAAATTAAGCTCTAAAATAATACATAACAATTAAAATGTATTTATAAATTAAAAACTATTACTATTAACAACTAATAATAAAATAATTGAAATGTATTTAATACCCACCTTTTACCCCTTTAAAAGTAAAAACTACAGACAAACAATTAAACAATTACCCAAAATGCATATCAAATAATTAACATTAATTAACAACTATGGGGCCGATTCCGATCTCGGTCGGAGGCGCACCCAATACTATTCGGTCGGGAAAAAAGCCATGCGAAAGCCAGTTTCCCGACCGATCCGTCACAGCACACCGAACGAGCAAGTACGATGCGCACAACAGCAAAAATCCCGGCCGAGCCGTACTCACCCAAACCAGGTCCTGTTCTCCGACCGAGGCGAATCCGGAAACGCCGAATCGAGTCGCACGGAAGGGAAAATGCAGCCCCGTCCGGCCGGACAAGTACGATGCGCTTTCCGTACGCGCCGAACCCGTCGCTACGCACGGCACGTCAAAGCATCCGGGAGAGGCGCACATAAGCTCCGAATCGCGCCACAACACGATCCACGGCTACGAGGCGAGACACAGCACAGACGAGGACGACGCGAGCGCGACGAGGACGAAGCGAAGCGACGAGGACGAAGCCAAGCGACGAGGACGACGCGAAGCAACGAGAAGGACGAACGACACGAACCAACCATGAATCCCTTCGTCCCGATCATACCAATATTCTACATCTACTACCGGAACAGGCACGGACGCGTACGGCGCAGAAGGTAAGTCAGACACCAACCACAAAACACATACAACACGTACACGACACATCACACACATACACTGGGAATCTGAATATACTTACACCAGTAGCACCATAGGGGCGGGATGCCCATCACCAATGCCACATATGCACACAGGGGCCTGAATGCGCGCCACCACCCCAACCCAGGGGGCTGGATGCCAACCACCACAACCACCCTTAGCCAGGGGGTGCCAGATGCCCACCACCACTACCACCCTTAGCCAGGGGGCTGGATGCCTACCACTACTACCACCCTCACCCAGGGCGGGCTGGATGCCTATCACCACCCTTAGCCAGGGGGCTGGATGCCTACCACTACTACCACCCTTACACAGGGGGCAGGATGCCTACCACTACTACCACCCTTACACAGGGGGCAGGATGCCCACCACTACTACCACCCTCACCCAGGGGGCAGGATGCCCACCACTACTACCACCCTTAGCCAGGGGGCAGGATGCCCACCACTACTACCACCCTCACCCAGGGGGCAGGATGCCCACCACTACTACCACCCTTAGCCAGGGGGCTGGATGCCTACCACTACTACCACCCTTAGCCAGGGGGGCTGGATGCCTACCACCACCCTTAGCCAGGGGGGCTGGATGCCTACCACTACTACCACCCTTACACAGGGGGGCAGGATGCCTACCACTACTACCACCCTCACCCAGGGGGGCAGGATGCCCACCACTACTACCACCCTCACCCAGGGGGCAGGATGCCCACCACTACTACCACCCTCACCCAGGGGGCAGGATGCCCACCACTACTACCACCCTCACCCAGGGGGCAGGATGCCCACCACTACTACCACCCTTAGCCAGGGGGCAGGATGCCCACCACTACTACCACCCTTAGCCAGGGGAGCAGGATGCCCACCACTACTACCACCCTCACCCAGGGGGCAGGATGCCCACCACTACTACCACCCTCACCCAGGGGGGCAGGATGCCCACCACTACTACCACCCTCACCCAGGGGGCAGGATGCCCACCACTACTACCACCCTTAGCCAGGGGGCAGGATGCCCACCACTACTACCACCCCCACCCAGGGGGCAGGATGCCTACCACTACTACCACCCTCACCCAGGGGGGCAGGATGCCCACCACTACTACCACCCTCACCCAGGGGGGCTGGATGCCTACCACTACTACCACCCTTAGCCAGGGGGCTGGATGCCTACCACCACCCTTAGCCAGGGGGGCAGGATGCCCACCACTACTACCACCCTCACCCAGGGGGCAGGATGCCCACCACTACTACCACCCTCACCCAGGGGGCAGGATGCCCACCACTACTACCACCCTTAGCCAGGGGGCTGGATGCCTACCACCACCCTCACCCAGGGGGCAGGATGCCCACCACTACTACCACCCTCACCCAGGGGGCTGGATGCCTACCACTACTACCACCCTTAGCCAGGGGGGCTGGATGCCTACCACCACCCTTAGCCAGGGGGGCTGGATGCCTACCACTACTACCACCCTTACACAGGGGGCAGGATGCCTACCACTACTACCACCCTCACCCAGGGGGCAGGATGCCCACCACTACTACCACCCTAACCCAGGGGGCAGGATGCCCACCACTACTACCACCCTCACCCAGGGGGGCAGGATGCCCACCACTACTACCACCCTCACCCAGGGGGCAGGATGCCCACCACTACTACCACCCTTAGCCAGGGGGCAGGATGCCCACCACTACTACCACCCTTAGCCAGGGGAGCAGGATGCCCACCACTACTACCACCCTCACCCAGGGGGCAGGATGCCCACCACTACTACCACCCTCACCCAGGGGGGCAGGATGCCCACCACTACTACCACCCTCACCCAGGGGGCAGGATGCCCACCACTACTACCACCCTTAGCCAGGGGGCAGGATGCCCACCACTACTACCACCCCCACCCAGGGGGCAGGATGCCTACCACTACTACCACCCTCACCCAGGGGGCAGGATGCCCACCACTACTACCACCCTCACCCAGGGGGGCTGGATGCCTACCACTACTACCACCCTTAGCCAGGGGGGCTGGATGCCTACCACCACCCTTAGCCAGGGGGCAGGATGCCCACCACTACTACCACCCTCACCCAGGGGGCAGGATGCCCACCACTACTACCACCCTTAGCCAGGGGGCTGGATGCCTACCACTACTACCACCCCCACTCATAGGATGGACAATGCATGACACAACAAGCACACCACAACCTAGGGAATGCAAGATTAAGACATCCCCCCACCACCATGACAAGCGTGTGAGCAGGCTGTGTCAAATGCCTACAACACCGAACATGACATTGAACATACAATGTGACCCCCTAGCACATGTGCCACACATATATGTGTGTGGCACCCACAATGCAAGCAGCCCATGACCATTGTGGCAATGGGGCCTAAACCCCCATCATCACAGTGACCAAAAGGCAAGTGTGGGGTCCATAGCTGAAGCACATTTTGACCATTGTGGCAATGGGGTCTAAACCCCCATCATCACAGTGACCAAAAGGCAAGTGTGGGGTCCATAGCTGAAGCACATTTTGACCATTGTGGCAATGGGGTCTAAACCCCCATCATCACAGTGACCAAAAGGCAAGTGTGGGGTCCATAGCTGAAGCACATTTTGACCATTGTGGCAATGGGGTCTACACCCTCATCATCACAGTGACCAAAAGGTAATTGTTGACAAAGAAAGAGCTGCAACTGCCAAACTGCATGGATCATTCCTGGTCACAGAACCAAAAACTCATCTGTGGCAAAGTAGTGTATGTGTCCCATTGCAACATAAATTGGGGGAGCCAAATACTGCAGTGCAAATGAAACATTCCTTTGGCCATGTGCAGACAAACAACACCCATGGGGGCTGAGACCGTCAACAGTCATCAATGACACAATGACAGAAGTGACCATCAGAATGCAGAACCACATATTTGCACCAATGGGCACACAAATGCAGATACCCTGTGGAGACAGCAGATGTGAGGTGAACAGATACCATACCATGGCAGCAATGGGACACACAAACCATGATCACTGTGCTGACCGATGACCTAGGAGTCCCAGGGACAGCAGGGGAAACACACCAAACAACATACAGCCAATGGCACACCCAAGATATGCCAATGCAGTGGTGCAGATGCACAAACACAAACAGGCAGACCAACACTGTCATCATACACAGCAGGTGAGGGGTGGGGGTGCCAGTGTCCCCAGGCAACAACACAACACATGAGGAGAGCTGAATACCAATCATACAGATGTGCATACACTGCCACACTAAGGTAACTCATGGATCCAAATCCCCTATGTGGGCAAGCAGGCATTGACAGGTGAGAGGGAGCACAAAACACACATGTCACACAGGCACGTAGGAACAACAACTGACACAGCAAGTCACAGACACACCACAGCACCACCCCCAGGGCCCCCACAATGTGGTGACCCTGGGCTGAAGAAAAATACCACTGTGATGACAAAGCTAAATGTCGTTCACACTGTGAACCACAGTCAGGTGTCCTGAGCAACTAACTACCATCACACCTACACAAGCACAAATCAATCAGCATGGCCAGTAAGCCAAGGCCAACATGGAGGCAGGGGACTAGCCGGGCAACAACTCTCATCTGCACACACTCAAGACCACACCCCTCGACCTCCAACAATGTGCAGCAGTGAAGTACACATGCACTGGTGACATTGCACATGCACCCATTACTATTCCAGGGTGGTGGGTGGGAACCAAGGTGTAGAAACACATCACACATGGACACTCAACAAGACTCCTGAATGTCTGACACACTGCACACTACGCTGTACATGGACATGACGGCAATACCACACCGACCAATGGGATCCCAGCCACAGTCACACACCAATGAAGAAGCCAAGGTCACCCACAAAGAACACACATAGACAACAACCAACATTGCAGCCCGGACCCTAAGGAGTGCCAGCAGTCACACACACAACGTGTCACAATCACTGAAAGATAACACAAACTGGAAATCACATGACAGGGGCAAACAACAAGTGCCAAAGGGAAACCTGACTGTGACCCATCTGCGTCTGCACACAAACTCTGCCCTGACAGCAAACACACCTATGGGTGACACCCTGATGACCAGTAATGTGCCATGCACCCACATCACAGAGAACACAGGGAGAAGACTTTGGGGGAACATAGCTCAAGTCAGCAAGCATCACAAACAGGTACAACACTAGGGATCACAGCATGCGCAGATGAATGGAAGTGAACACACAGACATGCACATACAACACACACCTTGGGCGCAGGCAATGTCACACGTGTACACACTGCCATGAGGGGACTCCACTCCTGTGTGAGGAAAGCTGTGCCATATGTTGCCTCAGTAGGGCCCCATCATGTCAGCTGAGCACTTGGTCACACAATCAACAATTAGCACCAAATGAGGGCTCCCATCACATCAGCCTGGTCATGGATGTGCCAACGGAATCATCAGCACAGATCCAACACACTTGTATAGCAATGTTGCACTGACTACACGGATGAGTCCCTCCCCATTGATGCCCAAACCTGCATGTCCACTGGAGATGGCAACACGGTCAGGGAAGTAGACAAATGCAACGATGGCAGGCACAACAGATGTGCAGGGGTGGAAGCCACAGATATGAAATTGCCAATGTAAGTAGGAAACCCATTGCCAAATACTGAACACATGACACCCTCAGATGCTGCTATTGATGACATGGATACACCACATGATAGGACACATTCCCCCTGGACCACATGGGTTCCTGCACAGTAACACTTCATAATCATGAGACCAGATATCACCATCACTGCAGCAAGGGCATGGTTAGCTGCACCAACAACATGTACATCTGAAGCATGAGCACTAGAGAAAAGAAAGTTGCTTTATTCAGCATATGTGTTGTTTGATAACGACGTCCAGAAGAAATTAGAGCAAAGGCCAATGGCCAGTCCATTGTCAAAGTTCAAACAGGGTGACACTGGCAGATGTCACCCTACGCATGCCTGCACAATACCAGGGACAATCCACTAGGAGGGGCAACCGGGGGCAGGCCAGGCACCGCAGGGACAGGATCAGGGCTCACCAGGGGGAGTCAGGGAAGGGGTGGTGGGTGCTGGAGAGCCACTGACAACTGCAGTGGAGGTGTCTGACATGGTGTGTGCCGGCACAACTGGGGGCATGACACAGATGTCGTGGGTGCCGGCACAACTGCAGTGGACCCTGCAGATGGGGTGGACAGGTCCGCCACTGCAGTGCCCAAGTCAGACAGGGCGGTAGTGGACTCCACTGCAGTGCCTACCTCCAGGGAGGAGAATGGGGAACAGGCAAGGTGGGTTGGACAGAGGGGGGGACACCCTCACCACATCAGTGGCACAGACAAGCGCAGCGGGGGTGTGGTGCTGGGAGAGCAAGTGGCAGGGGGAGAAGGCCGGAGCATCTTGGGGATGGTATATCTGTGGGTGGGGGAACCTGGGGCAGGGTGTGGTGGGGGCACCTGTGCAGTGGGGGCCTGAGGGATGGAGGACGGAGACCTTGTGCCTGAGCTGCAGGGCGGTGGCGGGGTCTTGCTCTTAGCACTCCGGGGGACTTGCGGGTGGGGGCCTCAGTCCGTCTGCGCCTGGGGGAGGGTGTCCGGGGCGAGGGGCACTCTGCTCCGTGTGGGTGGGCTTCCTCTTCCCCCGGGATGCTGGAGCAGCTTCATCGGTGGGGAAGAGGCCGAGGTCACAGAGGAAGAGCTGCTGTGACTTTGGGGTTGCAGGTGAGGCAAGGGAGGGTGCTTTGGAGGGAGAGGGAACTGAGGACTGCGCAGTGCATGTGGATGCGTGTGTGTGTGCCAGGGCCCCATCCCCTGTGAGTCTGGCTTCAGTCCCCTGAATGTGCGTGCGTGTGCGTTTTGTCATTGGCGTGTGTGTCAGTGTGCTGGATGTGTGTGTGCTGGTGTGTGCCAGTGTGTGTGTGCCTGGGATGGGTAAGGTGCTGGGGAGTGTGGATGGAGCAGAGGCAGGAGGGGTGAGGGACCGTTTGAGGAGGGACACTGCTGCCATCAGGGAGGAGTCCATGGACCTATTGCCCCTCTGTAGGTCAGACATGCCCGATGAGATGCCCTCCATGAACGACACCAGCTGAGTCAACAGCGCGGTGTGCGCATGGAGGACACTCAGCATGGCTGTCTGCCCTACATGGAGCTGGCGAAGGAGGTACACAGACTCCTCACTCAGGGCAGCAGGGGACACAGGGGCAGGGGTGCGGTGCCTGGCCCAAAGGAGACACGCTCCCGGACATGGGAGCCTCCACGGACCTGGGGAATGGGAGCCGATGGGAGGGCGGTGGTGGTGCTGGTGGTGGCGGGGACAGCAACACTAGCTGGGGTGTGGTGGCTGCTGACACCCGCCTCCACAAGGGAGTCATCCTCCGAGTTGCTCTGGTCCTCAGCTGAGGTGGATGCTGCTGAGGACTCCTCGGTGTGGCTCCCCTCGCCCTCCGTGCCACTGGGTCCCTCCGACCACTCCTCGGCTGCTGACCCAGTCTGGCTCTCCGGCTCCTCCTGGTCCGTGGAGCTGTCCCCTTCCGTGGCCGTGGATGTATCTGCAAACAATGGGGAAACAGACAGACATCAGTCACCTGCACATAACGCACACACCACTGTGAGCACAGCACATCACAGAGCAAGCCCTGGCATCATTAGTTGTGCATTGCTAAAAGTGCACTAATTGAACAGGAGAAGACAATTGTCAGTCTGATGCCAAGCATGGCACTCACATCCCACATGGCCTTGCACCCATCTGTCTGGTGTCTGTTGGATTGCAACACCCCAGTGTTGACACATGCACCAAGTACACAGTAGTTGGACAGTGCAGAGGACACGGTGTGGACACATCACAGCTCTTGCCACTGAGTCAGTACAGGTTTACGGATGTAAGGGATGCCCAGAGTCAAATAGTAAATGCATGTGATGCATACCAGCGACAGACACCATGATGCACCCATGTCCTGATAGCCAGCGCCACTATGGTGTGCATGTAGCACATGTCACTCCCCTGCAGGATCACCAATCAGTAGGCACATGCCATGGCGGAGGCATGACTGCAAAGTCATACATCACTGTCTCAGTGATGTATGACTTTGCAGCCAGACAACAACACTCTGCACTGTGTCACAATAGTAGGTCATGGGGAATGCAAGTCCTGGAGCTGCACAAGTGCACATGTACATCCCCCCACAACACATCCTCTTAACCCTCATCTGTCCAGGTCATACCTATTGGACATATGGGAGACCTGTGACACTACCCTCTGAACCTGAGCCCCTCACACTCTGCTGTGCATGGGGAACAGCTGCCTGAACTTCACATTTACATGCCCCAGTCTGCATGGGCAGCTGATCAGACACCTATGTGTCACACAAGTATCGTCTCCTATGGTCACATCTCCAGTGGCATGCTGAGCCCCTACCAAGAAACTCCACAGCAGTCCTGGCGACTAATCCACAGCACACTGACACAGAGGCAGACACCTGAGGGGCAAATCACTGTGCACAATGTGTCCTCTGATACACGGGAGTGGGAGTACAGAGTGTATTGTATGGCCTGGAGTAGGCATGACTGTCCAGCCCCACATGAATGAGGGATGAGCCCTGGACTGTAGGCAACTGGCTAAGTATGTGTGACACACGTCATATACATACTCCTGGGGCCCAAACATTGTTCCCACCCGCAGCATGGGTGTGTGCCAGGTACCCCAGCCACATGTGGTGGATCAGCTCAGCAATTGGACCACAGATCAAAGTAACACGCTGAATACATGTCAGAATACAGGCATTGTGTAAGCAATGGACCCACCCATGATGCCCACCACAGAGTCAGGGAAACAGATGCTGTCTCCCACCTTGAGTCAAGCAAACTGCAAGGACACAGTCCTAAGTGACAGAATTCCCTGCATGTAAGGGCCACACCTGGGTATCAGATGAGGAGTGGGCAGTGCACAATAGAGGGACATGGCTCCTGGACAACATGACTGCTGTACTGTGGCAGTTCAACCTGGCCCGAGGAGGGCACATAACATGTTAGACAGAGTACACAGTGCAGTCTTTGACTCACCCCCTCCTTGCTGCTCTCTGGCCTTCAGCTGCCCATCCAGGTCTGGAAAGACCACCGCCAGGATCCTGAGCATGTGGGGGTCAGGGTCCGTGTTCCGCCCCTCCTGCAAGGAGGCGACAGCTTCAGCTGGACCCGTGCAATCCTCCGGGTCCAGCCCCGAAGGTCCTGCCACCTCTTTTGGCAGTTGCGGATCCGGCGCTTGTAGACCCCCACGGACCGGACAGCCCGGACGATGTCCTTCCAGATCTCATGCTTCCGATGGGCAGAAGCCTGTCAGGATGACAAAGTGATAAGGACATTACTACACATGCAACATATCCGTGCATGACACAGTTGCATATACATGTCGCAATCACAGGGGCACATGGTGTACCCAGGCAGTGCACGGCTGCCCATGGACAGTTTTCCAGAAGTCACTACATGGTATCATAGCATGGGGAGTAAAACCCTGTTCAGAAGCACTGTCACTGCACCATACCTGTCCAGTGCAAGTCACTACACACTATGGGGGTGACAACTACTCAGTGAGCCTGCTAGCCAGTGGTGTGCTGACTCTCAGCCTTGCTAGTCAGACAAAATGCACATTCAGAAAGGCAGTGCACAGAACACTCACCTGCTCCCCTGGTGTCCCATACAGCTTGCTGTACTGTGGAAGTAGGCTGTCCAGCAGGGCCTGGTTCTCTTCAAGGCTGAAGGCTGGGGCTCTCTCCACAGTACGTGCCATTGCAGGGTCCAGAGGGGCAGAGACAGCAGCAGTGCAGTGGCAGATGTCGTCCTGGAGCATGTAGTGCAGGCAAGTGGGCTCTCAGGGGAACATGCAGCAATATATATGTGCTGGAGAGGCAGATACTGTCCCTTGTGTCCAAAGTGATAGGTCCAAGTCGTTTGCATCTTCTGAATATGGCCAATCCATGGAATAGCAGCACCAAAACACGCCCACAGCATCCTTCAAAATTTCAACTTCATGACATACATGATTTTGCAACATTGTTGTGGGTGACCAACTGATTTTCCAGCAACCGACTCGTTCGAATATTCGAAAACGCGTCCGTTGCCAGGCAAGCCCATTGTCAATGGGTGCGCACCGATCGGTCCATTGAGGTACAACGCGCACAGGGGTACAACGCGTACCCGCACACATTGAAAGCAATGGGCCGGCCGGAGGCACCGATCGGTCCATTGCTGTTCAACGCGCTCAGGGGTACAACGCGTACCCGCACACATTGAATGCAATGGGCCGGCCGGAGGCACCGATCGGTCCATTGCAGTACAACGCGCACAGGGGTACAACGCGTACCCGCACACATTGAAAGCAATGGGCCGGCCGGAGGCACCGATCGGTCCATTGCAGTACAACGCGCACAGGGGTACAACGCGTACCCGCACACATTGAATGCAATGGGCCGGCCGGAGGCACCGATCGGTCCATTGCAGTACAACGCGCTCAGGGGTACAACGCGTACCCGCACACATTGAAAGCAATGGGCCGGCCGGAGGCACCGATCGGTCCATTGCTGTTCAACGCGCACAGGGGTACAACGCGTACCCGCACACATTGAAAGCAATGGGCCGGCCGGAGGCACCGATCGGTCCATTGCTGTTCAACGCGCACAGGGGTACAACGCGTACCCGCACACATTGAATGCAATGGGCCGGCCGGAGGCACCGATCGGTCCATTGCAGTACAACGCGCACAGGGGTACAACGCGTACCCGCACACATTGAATGCAATGGGCCGGCCGGAGGCACCGATCGGTCCATTGCAGTACAACGCATCACTGTACATGTGACTGGCATATGTCAGCATGCCTGTCTCAGATGGACATATGCCAGCCACAGATAGCTCCCAGGGAGTGAGGGGCACACCTACATCACGACAGCCTGTCCAAACCTTATCATAAGGCATGTAAGGCTGCATTTCCTATTGTGTGTATGTTGGTGTACATGTTGTCCTGTGGGTGTCACCTGTGGGCAGCCACCCCCAGGCTGTGCACGTGTTCATGGGGACAGGATCATGGGTGTTATGTGTACGTGACCACTGTGATGTGCAACTGTTCATATCTGTGCATGTGCCATGGTCACATTTCACAGTGGTGTTTGTGTATGTCATGTCACATACCCCGTGAGTCCCATGTGGGACGGTATGTTTGAGCCAGGGTGTCCCAGTGGCACAATAGTGATGGCCCTCCACAGTCTTTGTGCATGTAGTGTTTACAATGTCTCTGATTTCATGTGCACAATGGGAGACAGTCTCCACATCCACGTTGTGTGTGCATGGACTCTGATGTTGTGCGTGTGTGTCACAGACGTCCATGGCTCTCCTGCCATGGCAAGTGTGGCCACTACCTGTGGGGGTCATGTTTGTTTTGTTGTGGTGTACACATGATACTCCAGGTGATGCCAGTGTCCATGTGGCATTACAGGGTCCCTGGGAATGTGCCTGTCGTTGAGCTGTGGTGCCTGGGGCACATCTGTCCTCACATGTCACTGGGGGTGACTGTGACACAGCATCATGATATCCAATGGGCCAACCTGGGACAAATTGATGCCACCTGTAGGACCGTGTTGACAGATGTTGGCCATGTATGTACCATAAATGTCGTTCCGGTACTTAACACTTCATGTAGTTGTGCCTCATGATGATGTATGTTGGGATCTTGAGTGTGTTCAATGCCGCATATGTGGGGTGACTGACGATCTTGCTTACTTCTCCTCTGCACTGCAGGGCTCCTGCTGTCCATCGGCCATTTCCAGACCTGGCAACGATGGTGGAACGGGACAGCATCCGACGGTACCGCTTCACCAGGCAGCTGATTGAGGATTTTGCAGTGCAGTTGTCCCCACATTTGCAGCCTGGCCGGCCGTATCCTACAGCGCTGACCCCCAAGGTGAAGGTGATGGCAGCCCTACACTTCTTTGCCACCGGTACCTTCCAACATACTGTGGCGTCTGCTGGTGGGATGTCACAGACCATGTTCAGCCGTGTGCTCTGCGATGTTTTGGCGGCAATGTTGCTCTTCCTGAACCGGTACATCTATTTCCCTAGACTGCGACGACTCACTGACGTGAAGAGTGACTTTTATGCCCTGGGGAGGATGCCGCATGTAATTGGCTCCATTGATGGGACACATGTGGCTTTGGTACCACCACAGGCCCAGGAGCAGGCCTACAGGAACCGCAAGCACTACCACTCGGTCAATGCACTGGTGGTGTGTCTTGCAGACATGACCATCACACACGTGTGTGCCCGTTTCCCTGGTTCAGCACACGATGCCTTTGTGATGAGGAGTAGTCGCATCCCCAGGTTGATGGCACAGATGCAGAACCAGCGTGCCTGGCTTGTCGGTGTGTACTGACTTTGTGCCATTGTGTGTGATCTGATCTGTAGTATTCCGCCCACTTTTCCAAGTCAGCTGATGTGCACTTGTCTGTCCGTAGGTGACTCGGGATACCCCAACATGCCGTGGTTGCTGACACCCCTCAGGAACCCTGTGACACCTGCCCAGATGCGCTACAATGAGGCACATGGTCGGACCAGGAGAGTGATTGAGCGGACCTTTGGTCTCCTGAAGAGCCGCTTCCGCTGCCTGGACAAGACCGGAGGGTCCCTCCCATATGCCCCTGCGAAAGTGTGCAAGATTATCATCGTCTGCTGCATGCTCCACAACCTGGCAGTGCGGAAGGAGTTGCCTCTCATCCAGGATGACGATGACCAACATCCGCCACCTGTGGAGGATCCTGGCCTGGACCACGATGCCAGTGACGATGATGATGATGATGGTGATGGTGATGTCCGCACACAGCTCATCACCAACTTCTTTAGCTGAATGTGAGTATCCTGAGGTGTCATGTGAATGATGTGAGTTGGCATGATGTGTGGGTGGTGCTCTGGTGCTGTTGGAGTGTGTCCATGGGCTACTTGACAGGATGTGTGTTGCGATGTGTGGTGACAGGTGGGCTGTACTCCCCAACAGTGTTGACATGCTAACTTGGTTCTGGGTGGGTATCTTGTAACATGTATTGTGCATGAGTTTTGCTGTTCTGTCCTGTACTGCATTGCTTTTGACTGTGTGTCATTTCTGTCCTTCACAGGGTACTTTCAGATTCGTTTGGTCAACTGTGTCCACCGACGACGTGATTGCACATCCAGGCTGGTAGCTGTTGTGTCCCTACAGGTGATGTGCGCCACACCCATGGACTTCCTTCTGTCTACAGTTGTTGACTGTGTGCCCGCTACCAGGTGGGGTTACCTTGCATCTGTAGTGGTTACGGCATGTTGCTACTGTGTAATAAACCTGTGCTTCACTTAGTGATGTGCGTTGTCTGTGGTCACACATTTGAGTGCCATTTGCTTACTGCACCTGTGGGCTACTTGACTACAACTGGGAATGGGTGTGGTGTCTGTGCATTGCACCGTCTTCCCTGGCAACATCAGTGTAGGCAATGAGTCAGATGGCCTAGGTGTGTATGTGTTGTGTAGCCCTGGTGGTGTGTCTCCCTCATATGTGTCACGTTGCCTGTACTCACATGCCTGTGTTGTCCTTGCTGTTGCAGTTCGCATACACTGTGTAATTTTGCAGTTCATCATCCCCATAACAGCACCCACGTTGGAATCACGACAGAGGCAAGTATGGTGTATTAGTGTGTTTATTGTGATAATAGTGCATAGGATGGATTGTGCTGTACATGAATCTTGCAATCCCAAGTTCCTAGATGAATAGAAAGTCCAGGTAGACAGGATCCCCAGTATCGGGGCCACAGTTGTCTGACACATTGTTCCAACTTGTACTCCCCATGCTATGTGTGGGAGTAGTGTTGCCATCAACAGGGTGAACAGTCTGTGCACAAAGGCGAAAATCCAGAACAGGTTCAGGCTTCCTGGGAGTTGCGCTTGGCCATCAGCCTCTCACTTTCCCCTCCTCGGACGACCCCTCTTCTTGGGGGGCCCTCAAGTGCAGGCTGCTGCGGTGCAGGGGACTCTCCGCCAGAGTCCTCCTCCCTCCCTGTGGCAGTTGCAGTTTGTTCGGTACCAGATGTTGTTGGCACACAGGGAGGTGTGGACTGGTTGCTGTTCATCTGGCGGAGGCATTGTAAAATGTCCCTGTGCACCGCCGTCATCTCATGTAGTACATCCCACTTGGACTCCACGCGGGTCATGTGGGAGTCCACACGTGACATGTGGGAGTCCACACGTGACATGTGTGACTCCACTTGGGACATGTGGGAGTCCAAGCGGGCATGATGGGCAGCCTGCTGCTGTTTGATGTCTCTGAGGAGCCCCACTACCTGGCTGAGCTCTCCGGTGCTGGACTGGTACGCATCAGCTATGCGTACCAGTTGTGGGTCTTCATGCACACCAGCAACGTCTGCAAGCAGCGACCTCTGTCTCCCACCCCTCCCACCACCCCTGCTGACATGTGCAGTGTGTGCAGTTGCACGCACAGATAACCCTGGTCCACCTTGGGGGTTGGTGGTGGTGGTGGTGTCCATGGCCCCAGGTTGGTCCAGGGTCACTGCGCTGGTGTTGTTCCTTATTCTGTCCATGTCGGCAGGGATGGTATTCGTGGTGACAGTCGTTGGAGGGGTGGGTGCAGGGGGTGCAGCTGGTGGACCTGCTGGTGCTGCAGCTGGTGGTCCTGCTGGTGCAGCATGTTGACTTGCACCGGATGTGCCAGGTTGTTCTTCATCGTCCGAGGAGGACAGAGGCTGTACGACGCCAGTGAGCTCGGCATCCTCTTGAGCCTGGGACTGGGACTCCTCAGCGTCTGCTGCTGTGTCCCTATCATCACCTGTTTTTGGGAGACACAAACAATGTATGTCATGTTTCTGCAGGCATCAGTGGTTGACACACCTGACAGTTGTGACTGTGCCTCGGGGTGCGGGCCTGTACATTGTATTGTCCTAAGTCGTCACAGTCAGGGGTTGATATTGGTGTGGCACATTGTCCTGCATTATTTGGGCATTTCTATGTATTCTCTGGGGTGTGAACATGGTCTGCATTGATTGTGTTTGGTTGACAGCCAGACCTCCTTCCCACCCACCCACCCACCCAGTCAGTTATCCCACCATGGAACGTGCTTGCATTGCAGGGAGTGGAAGTTGTCTCTCAGGATGTCAGTCAGTGGTGTCCTGCTGTTTGTTGGTGCACAGTTGGCAGCAGGGCCTTGTGCTCCCCACAGCAGTAGCCAGTGTCAGCCATCTTGTGAGTCCTTCTCCACTCCCTGTGATGTGAGCATGGTTCAGGGTGGTGTTGATGGGACAGTTGTGGGGGTGAGCTATGTCTGTGACTACGACTCCCATCATGCTATTGCCTCCACCCCCTTCCCAGCATGCCCATGCTTCCTTCCTTTTGACTCTGCTTCCCTGTGGGGTGGGCTGGCTGTGCTGACAGGATGGCTGGGAGTGTTGTCCTGGCAGTTGTTTGGCTAAGAGTCCCAAGAGTGTCCCTGTGCTTCACACAACATAACCCAGGGTGGTGGTGCTTTGTGGGATCTTGTGTTAGGATGGAGGGCATTGCATTCTACCAGGTGGGTACTGTGGAGTTTGTGTTGGGGGGTGTGAGGGGAGGTGCTGGTGACTATAGTCAGTGCTGCAAGTCCCCCTTCCCACCCAGCCAGCCAGATATCCCACCATGGAACGTGCTTGCATTGCAGGGAGTGGAAGTTGTCTCTCAGGATGTCAGTCAGTGGTGTCCTGCTGTTTGTTGGTGCACAGTTGGCAGCAGGGCCTTGTGCTCCCCCAGCAGTAGCCAGTGTCAGCCATCTTGTGAGTCCTTCTCCACTCCCTGTGATGTGAGCATGGTTCAGGGTGGTGTTGATGGGACAGTTGTGGGGGTGAGCTATGTCTGTGACTACGACTCCCATCATGCTATTGCCTCCACCCCCTTCCCAGCATGCCCATGCTTCCTTCCTTTTGACTCTGCTTCCCTGTGGGGTGGGCTGGCTGTGCTGACAGGATGGCTGGGAGTGTTGTCCTGGCAGTTGTTTGGCTAAGAGTCCCAAGAGTGTCCCTGTGCTTCACACAACATAACCCAGGGTGGTGGTGCTTTGTGGGATCTTGTGTTAGGATGGAGGGCATTGCATTCTACCAGGTGGGTACTGTGGAGTTTGTGTTGGGGGGGTGAGGGGAGGTGCTGGTGACTATAGTCAGTGCTGCAAGTCCCCCTTCCCACCCAGCCAGCCAGCCAGATATCCCACCATGGAACGTGCTTGCATTGCAGGGAGTGGAAGTTGTCTCTCAGGATGTCAGTCAGTGGTGTCCTGCTGTTTGTTGGTGCACAGTTGGCAGCAGGGCCTTGTGCTCCCCCAGCAGTAGCCAGTGTCAGCCATCTTGTGAGTCCTTCTCCACTCCCTGTGATGTGAGCATGGTTCAGGGTGGTGTTGATGGGACA
This sequence comes from Calotriton arnoldi, assembly GCA_963921515.1. Lineage (NCBI taxonomy): Eukaryota > Metazoa > Chordata > Amphibia > Caudata > Salamandridae > Calotriton > Calotriton arnoldi. The sequence continues at coordinate 383,556 of CAWUFW010002323.1, read as the reverse complement.
GTTGTGGGGGTGAGCTATGTCTGTGACTACGACTCCCATCATGCTATTGCCTCCACCCCCTTCCCAGCATGCCCATGCTTCCTTCCTTTTGACTCTGCTTCCCTGTGGGGTGGGCTGGCTGTGCTGACAGGATGGCTGGGAGTGTTGTCCTGGCAGTTGTTTGGCTAAGAGTCCCAAGAGTGTCCCTGTGCTTCACACAACATAACCCAGGGTGGTGGTGCTTTGTGGGATCTTGTGTTAGGATGGAGGGCATTGCATTCTACCAGGTGGGTACTGTGGAGTTTGTGTTGGGGGGTGTGAGGGGAGGTGCTGGTGACTATAGTCAGTGCTGCAAGTCCCCCTTCCCACCCAGCCAGCCAGATAGCCCACCATGGAACGTGCTTGCATTGCAGGGAGTGTAAGTTGTCTCTCAGGATGTCAGTCAGTGGTGTCCTGCTGTTTGTTGGTGCACAGTTGGCAGCAGGGCCTTGTGCTCCCCACAGCAGTAGCCAGTGTCAGCCATCTTGTGAGTCCTTCTCCACTCCCTGTGATGTGAGCATGGTTCAGGGTGGTGTTGATGGGACAGTTGTGGGGGTGAGCTATGTCTGTGACTACGACTCCCATCATGCTATTGCCTCCACCCCCCTTCCCAGCATGCCCATGCTTCCTTCCTTTTGACTCTGCTTCCCTGTGGGGTGGGCTGGCTGTGCTGACAGGATGGCTGGGAGTGTTGTCCTGGCAGTTGTTTGGCTAAGAGTCCCAAGAGTGTCCCTGTGCTTCACACAACATAACCCAGGGTGGTGGTGCTTTGTGGGATCTTGTGTTAGGATGGAGGGCATTGCATTCTACCAGGTGGGTACTGTGGAGTTTGTGTTGGGGGGTGTGAGGGGAGGTGCTGGTGACTATAGTCAGTGCTGCAAGTCCCCCTTCCCACCCAGCCAGCCAGATATCCCACCATGGAACGTGCTTGCATTGCAGGGAGTGGAAGTTGTCTCTCAGGATGTCAGTCAGTGGTGTCCTGCTGTTTGTTGGTGCACAGTTGGCAGCAGGGCCTTGTGCTCCCCACAGCAGTAGCCAGTGTCAGCCATCTTGTGAGTCCTTCTCCACTCCCTGTGATGTGAGCATGGTTCAGGGTGGTGTTGATGGGACAGTTGTGGGGGGCAATATGTGTGACTGCGACTCCCATGATGCTATTGGCTACACTGACTTGGCCAGCATACACAGAATTCCTTCCTTTGAGTGGTCTTCACTGTGTGTTGGTGTTGTTGTGGTGGCTACATGTGTGGATATGTGTGTTAGTTCTATTTGTGCCACTGCCTAGCTGTAGTTGTGGTTGTGTTTGTACATGTGTTGGCACAGTTGGATGTGACTTTTTTGATGGCATGTGTTGTGTTTATCTGACTGACATACACATTTTGGGATGATTCTGTTCTAGTTGCTGTGTAATTGCTATGTGTGCATGGTTTGACTCTCCCCTTGACAGTGATGTGTGTGTTTTGTGGCAGTTTATTGTGTACATTTGTTGTGTACTCACCAGGCTCTGGGATGTTCTCTAGTCCATATACGCTCACTGGCGGAAGGATGGCCCGCACCTTCTCCTCCCAGGGCCTGAGGTATATTGGCTTGGCAGGAGGGCCACTGCCGGTATGTTGGCTGTTGATGTAGTCTATCTTCAGCAGGTCCCGTACCCTCCTGCGCACGTCATACCACCTGTTCTGGATGTCCGTCTTTGTGCGCCGACATGATGATTGGGCGTTCACCCTGTTGATGATCCTCTCCCACATCTTGGTTTTCTGCGACATGGGGGTCTGTTGGACCAGAGTGCCAAACAGCTGTGGCTCCACCCTGAGGATCTCGTCTACCAGGACTTCCAATTCACAATCTAGGAACTTGGGATTCTTCTTGGGGGCATGGTGATGGGTGGTGATGGTGAGTGATGTGTGTGTTGGTGTGCAGGTGAGGGTGTGTGAGTGTGTGTTTTGCTGGGTGTATGTGAGGTAGGTATTTGTTGGTGTGCTGATGGTGTGTGGCTTGTGTGAGGGGTGAGCTGTGGGTGTGTGGTTGCTTTCTCTTGGGTGCTGGCAGTGAAATGGCATTTGCAAAGGCTCATGGTAGTGATTTGTGTCCTTTATATAGGTGGAGTTGTGGGTGTGTCTTTGTTCTCTGTCCCCACCCCCCCAGTATTTATTGGCTTGGCAATTGCTTGTTTGGCCTTTTTTGGGTGATTTTTCCTTTGTGCTGTTTGTGTATGTTGGAAACGTTCTTGTGACCGAGTCGGACCCTGCATTGGTCTCGTACGGTGTTTTCCGCTTCGTTCACGCTGTGTTTGTGCAGTTTTGTATGCTGCGTACGCGTCGGTCGCGGTGTATTGTGTTGCTTCGGCTCGGTTTTGTATGCGTGTCGGTCGTACGGCTTGTCCTCCGTCCGACTCGGTCGTGTTTTTCGCGCCTTGCATCGTACTTTGCGGGTTGGAGTTGGCGGGTACGATTCGGTCGGATTTGTTCCGGGTGCGTGTCGGTCGGTTGGATTCGCGTGTTTTTCCGGCCGGATTGCTATTTTCCGAGCGGCTCGGTCGGTCGGCTTGGTTTCCTGACGTGTCGGTCGGATTTATCGCGGCTTGCATCGTACTTGGCGTGTCGGGCGCCACTGGTACGTGTCGGTCGGTATTTTTTCCGGATCCGAGTCGGTCGGTGCTTTTTCCGGCCCGAATCGGAATCGACCCCTATGGGGCCGATTCCGATTCCGGCCGGAAATCTCTCCGACCGAGCCGGACCCGGAGAGAATTCCGACCGAATCGGACCCTAGCAGTCCGACCGGACGAGTACGATGCATTCGCATGCTATCGGACTCGATTCGGTCGGACTCCCATTGAAGTCAATGGGAGCCGGTCGCACAATGCATACGCGGGCTCCCATTGACTCAATGGGTGCGAGGCGAACAAGGGCGCCCCCTACAGCGGGTACGCGTCCATGCGCATCGCGGCGTACATGCACAGGTAGGGGGGACCCATGGGTCCCCCCTGTGTGCGACTCGCGCACCTACGCGTACAGGGGGGTCCGACGCGGACCCCCAAAGTCCGGCTCTGACAGCTTTTTCGAGCCGGACGCGCGAGTCGGTCGGACTGCTCGCGGCACGCATCGTACTTACCCGGCCGGGAAACGTCTCCATAGTGCGGTGCGAGTCGTGTCCATGCGAGTCGGTCCGAGCGTGTTGAAGCCGCATACGAGTCGGTCGGCGATTTCGCGGGTGCTTGCATCGTACTCGCTCGGCCGGACCCGCGTACGATTCGGTCGGGAAACAGGGCTCCGAATCGGATCCGGTAAATCCGAATCCGATTCGGAGCACTACCGGCCGAGATCGGAATCAGCCCCTATATATTAATTAATTAAATAGAAATTACTTCCCACTCTTTACTCCTATAAAAACCAAAACACACAACTAAAATTAATTACACAATTACCATAATTAATTACCAATTAATTAATTAAATTTGATTAACATCCAATCCTTAATTCATCAATTAAAAATAAATTACTTCCCACCCTTAACACCTGTAAATACCACAACACACACCTAAAATTATTTACACAATTACGATAATTACCAATTAATTAATTAAAATGAATTAACAGCCAATTATTAATTCATCAATTAAAAATACTTTACTTCCCACCCTTAACTCCTATAAACACCAAAACACACACATAAAATGTATTACACAATTACCATAATTAATTACCAATTAATTATTTTAAATTAATTAACAACCAATTATTAATTAATTAATAATAAATTACTTTACACATTTAACACTATAACATCTCAATTAAACAAATATTAATAAATAAAAAATATTCAATAAATGTAATATAATTAAATTACTTCCCACCATATTCCCTCTAAACCCACAACCCGCTACGGAACTAAAAATGCAAAAATCAAATTAAAAAAAAATTAATAACTACAAAAAATGTAACACATATATTAATAATACAAACAATTCTTATACAAAAGAACATACAACACATACATATAAAATATATACTAAAATACATAACATTAATAAACAAACGATATTTTTAACAACTATATTTTTGCAAACGATATTAAATACTTCGATATTTTTAACATCAATATTACTTACCTAAAATCGATATTCTTTACCAGGAGAATCTGGCTGTCGATATTTCTGACCCGCGATATTTGCAACTCGATATTTGTGAAACTCGATATTTTTTATTCGATATTTTGTCTCTGCACCCTACAGCAGCAATGGGACCAGACAGGATCCCCGTAAAGGTTCTAAAGGAAAACGTCGAAGAATGGAGTAAATTTCTGGGCCCCCTTTTTACGTACTGCTACCAAACTGGCCATATTCTAAGTTCTTGGTTGGGAAGCATCGTGGTCCCTCTCTTGAAAAAAGGTTCCCGCCTTTCTCCAAGCAAATATCGCCAAATTGCCTTCCTGGATGCCACATGGAAGATCTTTGCAGGCAGCATTTTGGACCATCTGAATGACTGGGCCACATCCAGGGGAGCAATTCCTATGGTCCAAGCAGACTTTCGTCGAAACCACTCAGTGATTGACAACATCACAATTCTGCAAACTATAATTGATAAATATGTAACCAGTAATACCCAGGTAGTTTATAGCCTATTTGTTGACTTTTCTACAGCCTTTGATAAGGTTGATAGGCCCTCCCTGTAGAAGAAATTAATGAAATTGGGTGTCCCGTCAACCTTATTAAGGCTAATAGTAGCTCTCCATACATCTACATGGTGTAAAGTCCAGATGGGAGGGGACGAAGGACTTAATCAGGAGATTCCCACACAGAATGGTCTCAAGCAGGGATGTCTTCTTGCTCCCCTTCTATTTTCACTATTCCTTAGTGACTTACTGGATTGCTTTCAGTAGGAAAATAATTTCCCACCACAAATAGCAACTCAAAAAATCAATCTTTTAATGTACACCGACGACATGGTCATTTTTGACCTCACTCCAATTGGACTTCAGCTCAACATGGAGGTACTTTTTAATTATACATAAATACATTTTTAAAAATGAACATCTCAACAACGAAAATATTACCGTTTAGGGGTAGGAAAAACGCTAAATCCTTTGCCTGGAGATTAGGAGGAACGCCAATTGAAATAGTATCTACTTACACCTATCTGGGGGAGAGTATTTTCTCTTAGTGCAATAAAAAGGTTTTATTTGTCTATGGGGAAGCGAAATTTTTCAGCCCTCCTTGAAATTTATTGCACAAAGATTACCCCTATATTAATCTATGGGTTAGAGCACATTTCTATAAAAGGTGGGGCTTTTTAAATCACAAAGAAGGGAAGCTCTTGCGTACAATCACCTCTACAAGCCCAGCCACACCTGTACAAGCACTTCAGCTAGAATTAGAGGTAGTTAGCGCGTGTACAAGAGCCTCGGCAAACATTGTTAGATGGGTCTATTACCTATTACATGCACCCGTAGGCTCATTGAGAGCACTTTTATGTCAGGAAACCTTTAAGGCTGACTCAGGGAAAAATACCTTTAAAGAAAACCTAGAGACTGCTTTGGAGTATTTTCAATGTTCTACTAAACTCCTGCAATCTTGGTCACCAGCACTCTTGAAGTTTTTTCTGAAAAAATCCACCCCGAGATTGAGCTTTGATATGGATAAGTTTAATTGTCTACAGTTATCTCATTATAACTCATTTTTAGCCAGAGTAGAATATAAAGTAAGTCCAAAATATTTGAGATTTTCATTATACGTAGGGTTAGGCGTTGCATTTTGATGTTGAGACTGAGGACATTACCACTAAAAGATTTAACTAAAAACTGGGGCGGCACACTAGATAAATCTAGCCTCTGTGATCTTTGTAGTGGAGGCCTTCAAGACATGGTACACGTCCTATTCGTTTGCCACAACAAACTCCTGGTTGAAGCATGCAGCCATTTTATAAAACCTATTTGTATTAAATATAATATCGCTAGAACTATGGATGTAATCTAGTTAATAAGACCTTTCCCAGATGAACTTGAATGTTTTAAAGTATTTAATGTTTTAGAGATGTTTAGTCTATGAACAACAATATTTCCTGTAAAAAATATATTTTTATATTGTGGTTTCTGACGAGTTCTATATCAATCAAATTTGATTGATTGATTGATAGAGTGGAGTCCGGTAGAGTTGGGTGGGGTAAATATTAGTAGGGTACATTGTGGTAGATTGTGGAGTGGTGTGAGGTAGATTGGAGTGGGGTAGGTTGTGATAGATTGGAGTGGGGTAGATTGGATTAAAGTAGAGTGGGGTAGATTGGGGTAGAGTGGAGTGGGGTGGAGTGAGGTAGAGTGGGGTAGATTGGGTGGTGTAGATTGGAGTAGATTATAGTGGAGTGGAGTCAGGTAGATTGGAGTGGGTAGATTAAGGTAGATTGAAGCGGGGTACTTTGGGGTAGATTGGGTGGGGTAGAGTGGAGTGGGGTGAAGTGGGGTAGAGTGGAGTGTGGTAGATTGGGGTTGATTTTAGTGGGGTGGTATAGAACGGAGTAGTGTGGAGTAGGTAGAGCAGAGTAGATTGGAGTGGGGTAAATTGGACCAGGGTAGATTGGGGTTGATTTGAGTGGGGTAGAGTGAGGTAGGCTCAAGTGTGGTAGACTGGGATAGAGTGGGATGGGGTAGGATGGTGTGGTGTAGAATGGGATAGAATGGAGTGGATTAGAGCAGGGTAGATTGGAGTGGAGTAGAGAGGGGTAGATTGGAGCAGGGTAGATTGGAGTTGAATGTAGTGGATTAGCGTAGGGTAAATTGGAATGGGGTAGTATTGAGTGGGGTAGATTGGGGTAGGTTGGAGTGGAGTAGATTGCAATAGAGTAGAGGGGGTAGTTTGGGGTAGAGTAAAATGTGGTAGATTGGGGTGGGGTGGAGTGGGGTAGAGTGTGGTAGAGTTTTGTACAGTGAAGAAGACAGGGGTAGAGTAGGGTGGGTTGGTGTAGAGCAGATTGGGGTAGAGTGGAGTGGGGTAGATTGTAGTGTTGTAGACTGTAGTAGACTGGAGTGGTGTAGATTGGATTAAATTGGCGGGGTAGACTGAGGTAAATTGAAGTGGGGTAGATTGAAGTGGAGTAAATTGGGGTAAAGTGGGATGAGGTAGATTGTGGTAGAGTGCTGTATGGTAGAGTGGGGTAGATTGGGTAGATTGAGGTTGGGTTGATTGGGGTGGGGTGGGTGGAGTGGAGTAGAGTGGGCTAGATTGGGATAGATTGTAGAGAATTGAAGGGGGTAGATTGGAGTGAGGTAGATTGGGTTGGATTGAAGTGGTTAGAGTGGGATAGATTGGGGTAGATTGGGTAGGTTAGAGTGGGGTAGATTGAGGTAGAGTTGAATGGGGTAGAGTGGGGGTAGATTGGGGAAGAGTGGGTAGATTGGAGTGGGATAGATTGGGGTAGAGTGGGGCAGATTGTAGTGGAGTGGAGTAGGTTACAAAACAGCACCCATCACGTGCAGCATGCAAATGGGCCATATTCTTAATAACAGTTTTAACTACATGAAATGACCAGGTCACATAGATGCAGCTGGCCCTAACAAACAGGGTGCCTTCAAAAGACTCTGTTGTTTTTCTGCCAGTGCAACACAGTCTCCATGTTGGACATTGGAATAGGAACAGTGAAAGTACTTCGGTAGTGGGTTTACTGCTGCTGACTGAAAACAGCACTGCCTGAAACCCACCCACTGTGGTGCATTAACGGCTCAACAATTGCAAAAATGGAGGGCTTCAGCTGAAGAAAACAAGTGGCTTTGCCTCAATATTCTGCGATTCTAGCCAAATTACTTAATCTTCCAGCATAAAATATTAATGTAAATTTGTGTAATGTAACTGGTGCTCATGTAAAGCGCCCAATATTTTCCAGTCAGGTCAAGTTTGTGCGATATAAAAATGTTTAAAAAAAACAGTATGTAAATTTACAGCAGGAGCAGCAGACGGACACTCATTCAGTTAAATCAACCTGTACTTCGTTCATGCTGCACCCAGACACAAGAAAGTCATGCAGTAAGTGACACCTTTCAAGTGCTGCTGAATTAGAAGGCAGCAAAGAGTGATGAGGTTGCCAATGAATGGTAAGTAATGGGCGAGGTTAAAGCCACTTTTAGAGAGGTTTTGTTTAGCTGTAGTAAGTCGTTGCCAAGCGAGAGCGCAAGCGCGCTGACTGCAGGCTCGACCTAAACAAGGAAAGACAAAGGGAAAGAATACAAAAAAGAGAGATGCAAGGAAAGAAAGATGGCAAAAAGAAAGATGAAAGGAAAGAAAGAAGGAGAGAATGAAAGAAAGGAGACAAAAAAAGAGAGAAAGAAAGAAAAAAGAAACAAAGACAAAAAGGAAACAAAGAAGGAAAGAAAAATTAAAAGAATAAAAGAAAAAAGGAAAGAAGGAAAGAAAGAAGATGGATAGCTGGAAGAAAAGCGGGTTCACAGTATAAAACAAAAAGTTAAATATAACGTTTAGTTTTCTTCCTTGGCAAAGTTTATTAAAGAACCCTAGTGAAATTGAGTCCAGGAACACAATATGGTAGTCTGTGAAAAATCAGCAGCCAGATAAGCAAAGGCCTCTGTGTTGGAACGGGCCCTTTTGCAGGGTTATCCCCAAACATTTTGCCTTCCCCCTGTATTTGTTCTGACCTGTTTTTGTTGGTTTTATGACTCTAGGCACTTTACCACTGCTGATCAGTGCTAAAGTGCATGTGCTCTCTCTGTAAACATGGTAATATTGGTCTACACCTGTTTGGCATATTTAATTTACCTGTAAGTCCCTTTTACAGTGGTATCTCATAAACCCAGGGCCTGTAAATTAAATGCTACTAGTGGGCCTGCAGCACTGCTTGCTCCACCCACCGAAGTAACCTTTCAAACCTGTCTCAGGCCTCTTCCGCTGTAGGGCCTGCCTGTGCAGTTTACTGCAGCAGTGATGTTGCATTAAAACTCCCCTTTTATTATATATAGGTCATCCCTAAGATAGGCCCTCGGTAGCCCTATTGGCAGGGTGCTGTGTAGGTAAAAGGTAGGACATGTGCCTTAGCTGTGTGGAAAGTCCGGGTAGTGACAAACCGCCTATTTGGTTTCTCACTGCTGTGAGGCTGCCCTCTCATAGGTTTGCATTGGAAATTTCCAGATATGTGCTTCAGTGGTAATTTCTGATATAAAAGTGGTAGCGTGGCCATGTTTGGTATGTTTGGAGGAGTAGTAATAAATCCTGCTTATTGGTGAAAGCGGATTTGTTATTACTATTTTAGAAATGCCACTTTTAGAAGTGGGCATTTCTGTGTGCTAATGAATCTTTGTGCCCTGCCTGGTTGTGCATTCAATGTCTGGTTTAGTCTGACAGGAGAATGGGATGTGCATTCACTCTAGACAGTCACAAGGGGGGTTGACGTGTGTCCTGCCTTTCCTGTGTGACTCAACGCTTGGCTGAATAGACCTTGACTGCATTTAGAGTGGTGGTAGGAGTTTCCCTTGCACCTGAACAGGCCTGGTCTGCATTTAGAGTGGTGGAAGGAGTTGCACCTACACCTGAATAGGGCTGTGTCTGACTTTCACAATGCTGTCTCCTCCCTTCTGTAGTTTGTCTGGAGCTAGGGCTTGGTATTGAATAGGGGTGCTGTACACTTCAAAAAAGTGTTGGAAGTGCCCCCAGAACAAAGTCTTTTGAAGTATAAGTACAGGGGCTGCGACCCCATGTTTGGGGACACTGCCTGAGACTTGTAACCAGAGGCTGCTGGTTCTACATGCTGCACATTACCAGAGGACTGCTGGACTGCCAGGAGGAACCACCTTGGGAATTGATTACTCTGTAGTGCTGACCTGCTGCCTGTTGGACTGAAATAAGGACTGCCACTTTGCTCTGAGGACCCTTGTTGTGGCCTGACTATCTGCACCCTGCTGGTGTGCCCCCAGTGGTCTCCCAGGACTGGGTGACCCTCCCTGTGGTTGGGAGAGATTAGCAAGTAGTTAGCGCTTTATTGATTGGAGCTTCCCAGTGCTCTTAAACACTGGAAGTTCCTGCCACTTATTGGGACTTCCTTGTGCTTCACGCTCTCCTTGGGACCTTCCTAAGTGCTGTTCCTGTGTACTGTGCTGGGTTAGGAGCTCTGTGTGCTTGCTGGGAGCTCCGTGTGTTTTTGCCACTGGGGAGACTATCATGCGCTCCCTTGATTACACGTGTGGCCGTGGCACTGAGTTCTGGGCTGAGCCACCACCCTCTGTGGCATCAGTCCAAGAGAAAGGAGAAACCAATTGCGGCCACTCGTCAACTGAACGAGTGCCACAGGAAGTCCAGGCTTTGCCTGGCAACCAGCCGCCACAGTCAGAAATGTGGCTGGAAGAAGGATCTCCGCTCCTCACAGCCCCGAGTTGGACACTGTGCCGAGTGCCGCAGTGTCTCCTCTGTGATAGCAGATTACAGCAGAGAGTGGGGATACTCTCAGGAGAAAAGTGAGCAGGTGCGCCATAGCCGCAACCGGATGGCGTGCTGCAGCTGCAAAAGAGAAAGCCCTTGCGCCTCTCGCTCTGTGCCAGATGAGGCCGTGCTGCTACAAGAGAGGCCCCAGGTAGAGTGTCACTGGGCCCGCCTCTCTACTCGGGGAAAGCGATGGTGCACCCTGGGCAGATGTCTCCGCGAGGTGCACAGCCCCACCTTGTTGGCCTGACAACGAGGGACATGCAGGGGGCGCGCATCCCTCCAAATGGGGAGAGACCTCAGCAGAGAACTGGATTAACCGGATCTGGCCAGAGCGGGACTGCAGTGGTACAGGAAAGGACCCCCGCACCAGTGACCAACAGGATTGATCCTTACCCCACCACCCCGAGATCGTCACGAGACGTCCGGGCTTGTGTGGAGCTGTGTTGGGCAGTACCCAATTGGTGCTGATCCCGGTCAGGGATCATGGGGGAAATATCATAGTAACCCTAAGACGATCGCATTGGGCCGTAAGACACGAGGCAGGTGCCCAGGAGGTCCTGGGCCCTATGTTTCATGCCTAAGTTACTGCTTCGTCTGTAGTAGGTGCACAGCTGCTCCTCCGCCCTAGAGCTTTCTTGTGTATTTATCCCAAAGAGGCCTACAGTAAACCCTGAATAACATATAATGGAAGCGCAGTGCGCTGTGTCTAGCGGATACCTGCACTTGTAGATGACTTACCCTATACGTTTACTGCGGTACTCAGAGGTCTAGGTACTCATGGTGATATTTGATGAGTTATGTACAGTCGTGTTGGGTGATGTGTGGCAACCCATGTGTTTTCTCGTCCTGACCTACCTGCAGCATTTTGCGCCCTGATTTATGATGTATGTCGTTTGATGCCTCACAATAACAGGATAACGAGTACTATTTCAGAATGTACATTGCATGCATAGTGATGGTGTGGTTTTATAACGTGTGCAACCTATGAGTATTTACTGGATTGTACTTACTTGCAATGTTATGACAATTGCCTGGTTGGCAAAGTGATTTATGATCTAATTGATGTCATGACAATCGTCTGGTTGGCCAAGTGATTTATGTGATAATGGTCTAATGTGTTTTACGAACAATACAAAGGATATTTTATATAACCTTGTGTGGAGTCTCTTTTTGGTGGTGTGCCTAGCCTGTCACTGGTGTGTGTGTGTGTGTTGCGCAAACGCTTTACACATTGCCTCTGGGATAAGCCTGACTGCTCTGCCAAGCTACTAAGGGGGTGAGCAGAGGTTATCTTGGGTGTGTAACTCCATTACAGACTAGAGGGGTGGGTTCTGCCTGGCTTAGGTGCATAAACTAGCCAACCAGAAACTCAATTTCTAACATTCCGCAAAAGGAATTCACAACAACATTGGCAGGAGACAGGAAGAGATAAACCTGGAATGAGCCCTTCTGCTTACTTCAAAGGCTTTATGCCATCACATCAGGCAACACTAAAGAAATGATAAAGTTAAAACAAAAGCACTGGCACTGAGGGAACTACCTTGTGTGCTTATGTCCACCTTATGAAAGAGCAAAATGCAGTCACTCAAAGTGAAGTTAACCAGTGGTGTAAGTAGGCTGACCCATTGCCCCATGCTGTGTGCTGTAGTGAGCGGAAGCAAAATGTGAATGATACAACAACAGACCAATGGATGAAGAGATAGTTGAAAGCCCCTTAAAGTAAGTATATTTTACATATTATTTTAGCAAAATCAAAAGGTGTCGGCTAATGGCAGTCATAATAAAAGTTGCTGTATTTAAAAGAAATGACAGACATGGTGGTCTGCTGACTCCAGCAGGCCACCAAACCTGTGATGTCAGCGAGTCATAGTGGGTCAAATTTGTGACCAACCTCACTAATATTCTTGAGGTAGGTTGAATTGCGATCCTTTGTGATTTGGTATTTTGTGAACCAACCTATTAATACATATGTTGGTTCGCAATTACCATTGAATTAGTAAAAAGGCTTTTCGCAAATTGCAAACAGTTTTAGCTAAATCCAATGTATGTACATCTGGCCTTAGCTACTTTATTTGTGAAGCAGTTGTTTGCAGCACAGTTTGCCACGTTAATGGAATATGTCTCCTGTTGCTGGAATTGGGCACCATCTCAGCAGGTGATAAAAATATGAGATATGTGATACTTATGAGATATGGCAAATTGGTTTTGGCATAGTAGCTAGCCTTCACTTCTTGTGCCTTGAGGCCTGATTTGGAGAACGTGTCGCACTATGATGTAATGGGCAAAATGCCTTTAAAACATATGGCAGAAATGCAGACAATGCAGCTTGTGAGACCATAGCTACTGCAGCACGTCTGTTCTGGCAGCAGCATGAGGACAGCAAATGCAATGCATCAAGTGCAGGTATGGTATGCAAATTCCCTATATTTGGCTCTGGGGATGACCCTGTTTGTTCAATGCGCTTTAATATAATTATATGACTTAGCCTGCATCTTTATTTGATTATGTACCTGGTAATAAAACCAGTGTTACCCATACTGTGAATACTTTCTCTATGCAGCATTCGCCTGGGTTTCATTTTGACATTTCCAGCAGTAAGTGTCTGTGTCCTCTTACTGTGACCTCCAGTGTGTTCATTGGGAGAAGAAGGACTGGGGTTTTACATTCCTTTTGTATTCTTCTGTTTTTGCACGTTGTTTTGGCACTATTTGGGCATGTGCTATAGTGCTAAGCTGAGTGATGTTGGTAAATTCTGTGTTCACGGTGAATCTTATGGGGCTTTGCATTGTATGTGCCTGCTTATTCCCACTTTGCTTATATGATCTGGGATTAGGCAAAGTGCTGAAGTGTGTGAAGTAGTGCAGCGCTTGCATTGATTTTAGCACTAATCCTTAGTTGCATACGAAAGTTGCTTGATGCTATTATCTGCGTTTCTGTAAGCGGACCTTGCACTAGTGCTGTCAGTTACTAGGTCCAAACTTTATTGTGTGCCTCACTCCGATCCTTTAAGTGTTGCTAGAGTATGGTAACAGTGACCACTGTGGCCTGCCTCCTTGTCACCAGTCATTCCTCCTTCATTTCTGATACTTCTATACATTTACTCTCTGCGTGGAAAGAGACAGAACATGTTTAAACAATTGTTGGAAACTTGTAAAATGTTCAAAACCTGCAGCAACATGCAAAACAGCATTTTTCATGGACAAATCGGCCCCACAGGTTAGTTCTCTCCCTACCTATCGTCATAAAGAACAGTGAGCAAGATGTCAAAAATCTTTAGCAGAGGCTTGTTAAACAAGCATTTGCAATGCAATCGGTCTCGCCTTTGGGACCTTATAAGTATTTAGCTATGCACCATATTATCCATTGGACCACCTGCACTCATTTTTTAGTTAAAGCCCATTGCTATCAAACACCCCGTCTTGTCAAACACTAACTCCGGCCGTCAGGCCAACCTATCGCCCACTTTTGCTACTATTGTCCACCTCACCACTGCATCTCCCACAAAACATTAGGCCAACCGTCTCTCCTGCTGAAGTCACTTCCCTACCACCAACACCATTTTCTAATCCCACACTAAATACTTTGTCAACAGTCTCTCCTGTTCAAATCACACTTCTGCCGCATCCCCACCCTAAGCACTAGGCCAACAGCCTCTCACGCGGACGCCACTCCCCTGTCATCAATATTCCTCATCACGCTAAACCCATAGCAATAGCAACTTTGCTCACGTTACTTCCTTGACATCAATAATGCCCAAGCTACTCCATGCCAACAATCTATTCTGCTGACGTCACTCCCTGCCATGGCCACTGCCACCCTGCATGCTACTACACCTTCTAGCCACTTCCCTTACTTCCCTCCTAGCCCTCCGTAATGTGCAGGTTTGTATCATTGAACCCCATTAAGGCAGCATACAAACCCCAGCCCTCCCATTTTATACCCCGGTTCACGCTTATAAAGAACTGCTGTTCCTGGTATGGGCTGATACCCGATATCACAATATCACCCGATATCACAATGATGGAGAAAGCTTGCAATCCTGGGGAATCTCACACACTGCTAGGGAGCTCAGGCTACTGGAGGAAGCTAACACTGCCGGAAAAAGCTTGCAATGCTAGGGGAATCTCACACTGCTCAACTGGAGCAAGTTCAGAATGCCTTGGAAAGCTCATACAGCCAAGAGAATCTTACACTTATGGGGGAATTTTACACTCATGGGGGAATCGTACACTCATGGAGGGAATCTCAAGCAACTGGAGGAAGCTTACACTGCTCAAGGAAGCTTGCACTGCTGGAGAAGCTTGCACTGCTGGGGAAGCTCGCAATGCTGGGAGAATCTCACACACTGCTGGAGGAAGCTTGCAATGCTTATGGAATCTCACACTGCTCTGCTAGAGGACGTTCATTCTGCTGGGGAAGCTCATACTGCTAGAAGAAGCTTGCAGCGCTCACAGTTTCTCTCAGTGCTGCAGGAAAAGGACCATGCTGGAGAAACTCCCATTGTGAGAGCCCAAGAGTAATGACAGAGGGAACTCGTGCTGCTGGGTGAAGCTTGCGCTGCTGGATGAAGCTTGCGCTGCTGGATGACGCTCGCACTGCTGGTGGAAGCTCTCATTATTGGAGTCCAAGAGCAATGGCAGACGAAACTCGCACTGCTGAATAAATCTCACACTGATAGAGGAAGCTTGCAATGCAGGGGGAATCTCGCACATTGCTAGGGACGCTCAGGCTACCGGAGGAAGCTGGCACTGCTGGAGAAAGCTCGCAATGTGGGAGGAATCTACTATTGTGCAGGAGAAAGTTCAAACTGCCTTGGGAATATCGCACAGTGTCGAAGGAAGCTTGCAATGCTTGGGGGTGCTCACACTGCTCTGCTAGACTGAGTTCAGATCGCTGTGGGTAGCTCATGCAGCCGGGGTCTCACACTGTGCTACTACACCTTCTAGCCACTTCCCTTACTTCCCTCCTAGCCCTCCGTAATGTGCAGGTTTGTATCATTGAACCCCATTAAGGCAGCATACAAACCCCAGCCCTCCCATTTTATACCCCGGTTCACGCTTATAAAGAACTGCTGTTCCTGGTATGGGCTGATACCCGATATCACAATATCACCCGATATCACAATGATGGAGAAAGCTTGCAATCCTGTGGGAATCTCACACACTGCTAGGGGAGCTCAGGCTACTGGAGGAAGCTAACACTGCCGGAAAAAGCTTGCAATGCTAGGGGAATCTCACACTGCTCAACTGGAGCAAGTTCAGAATGCCTTGGAAAGCTCATACAGCCAAGAGAATCTTACACTTATGGGGGAATTTTACACTCATGGGGGAATCGTACACTCATGGAGGGAATCTCAAGCAACTGGAGGAAGCTTACACTGCTCAAGGAAGCTTGCACTGCTGGAGAAGCTTGCACTGCTGGGGGAAGCTCGCAATGCTGGGAGAATCTCACACACTGCTGGAGGAAGCTTGCAATGCTTATGGAATCTCACACTGCTCTGCTAGAGGACGTTCATTCTGCTGGGGAAGCTCATACTGCTAGAAGAAGCTTGCAGCGCTCACAGTTTCTCTCAGTGCTGCAGGAAAAGGACCATGCTGGAGAAACTCCCATTGTGAGAGCCCAAGAGTAATGACAGAGGGAACTCGTGCTGCTGGGTGAAGCTTGCGCTGCTGGATGAAGCTTGCGCTGCTGGATGACCCTCGCACTGCTGGTGGAAGCTCGCAATGCTGGGAGAATCTCACACACTGCTGAAGGAAGCTTGCAATGCTTATGGAATCTCACACTGCTCTGCTAGAGGACGTTCATTCTGCTGGGGAAGCTCATACTGCTAGAAGAAGCTTGCAGCGCTCACAGTTTCTCTCAGTGCTGCAGGAAAAGGACCATGCTGGAGAAACTCCCATTGTGAGAGCCCAAGAGTAATGACAGAGGGAACTCGTGCTGCTGGGTGAAGCTTGCGCTGCTGGATGAAGCTTGCGCTGCTGGATGACGCTCGCACTGCTGGTGGAAGCTCTCATTATTGGAGTCCAAGAGCAATGGCAGACGAAACTCGCACTGCTGAATAAATCTCACACTGATAGAGAAGCTTGCAATGCAGGGGAATCTCGCACATTGCTAGGGACGCTCAGGCTACCGGAGGAAGCTGGCACTGCTGGAGAAAGCTCGCAATGTGGGAGGAATCTACTATTGTGCAGGAGAAAGTTCAAACTGCCTTGGGAATATCGCACAGTGTCGAAGGAAGCTTGCAATGCTTGGGGGTGCTCACACTGCTCTGCTAGACTGAGTTCAGATCGCTGTGGGTAGCTCATGCAGCCGGGGTCTCACACTGTTCTGGGATTCTAACACTATTGGGGGATTCACACACTGTTGGATTTCTTTAGCACTAATAGTAAACTTTTAGATGAATCGGACATAGCTGGAGAAAGCTGCCATCTTTTAAGTCTTGTCCGGCCATATGGATATTATGTTGGCATAAATATGTGGGCGACGCACTCTCCGTGGCACACACCACACTTTTCGATAGCTCTGGAGGCCACAGGCCCACCTCGAGCCCTTCCCTCGGCACCTGGTCTCTAGCGCTGCCGATAGCTTCTGTGCACCTCAAAAGCCCGCCCCTTCACTGAACCCGCCACCTGGGCCTGTAAGATGTATGATGCTGCCACGCTACAAAAGTGGATTCGTCTTGGGTCGGACAAACCGCGCCGAGGTCCATAAATCAGAAGCCAGCACAGTTTAATAAAAATGTATTGACTTGCAAGTGATTATTAATCAAAAGGCCATTAATAGCGGCAGACGCTACCGAGGGGTGCGCGAGAGTGATCAGAAATCCATGGCGGCTGCTGGACGCATGCGTAAGATAGCCGTCTGTATTGCGCATGTGTTCTGGACAGGTCAGGCAAAATAGAGTGCGAATTCACCCAGCCAATCCCAGGACAAAACAAGCATTTAAAATGCAATAGGACTCGTATTTACACGAGACCTATTGCATTCGAAACGGAAGTGCGGGCGTCGAAGAAGGCACAAACAGGATGGGAGGGGTGGTGGTGGTGGTGGGACGAGAAGTCTCGGACTGCGGGAGGGAACGGGGGAGGCAGGGGAACAAAACTGTTTTTAAAGTTAAGGGGCCGATAGCCACGGAAGGACAAAAATGACGACATGGCCATCAGGAGGCGGGACTAACAAGCCGAAAACCAATCAGAATGCAGCATTTAGGATTTCGGCCAATCAAAAAGATAGGCGGAAAGTGGGTGGAGCTTTCCCCGCTATACTGTATACTGCATGCCTCGCAAAGCGAGCAGCGCAGGCGCTGCAATGCTAGCAAGACCTAAAAAATGAACTGGGAAGCGGTGTCAGTTTCATTCTAGTGGCCCTTTCAGTAATGGAATCGTATATATATGTATATTTATTTGCCGTTTCGAATTTACATGGATTCATCGACACACAGTGCATTGATAAAAAATGTCATAGCAGCATAAGCTTAAAATATTTAAAAGACAATAAAAAGCCTTAAAAACAATAAAAGCAATACATACATTCATTATTTACCATAACTATGGAACACGCTAAGCAATGCTAACTACTGACAGCAAGCACAAGTTAGATCAATTTTAGGGGTTCAGGTTATTGGGTGCAGAGGATAACATAGGTAATCCACTTGAACATTCCCTGCGAAAAGAATAAAGTTTTTTAACTAGGTCCCGAATCAGTTTTTTCATTATTCGTGCATTTGCTTCTTACAAACCACACTGCTTTCAAGAAGCTAGACACAGAGAGCACTATTTTTGGATTAGTGTCAGCTTGGCAGATTCGTACAGCCTCCTTGTAGTGCCTAATCCCCAGTCTTAAGCAGAGTAGTTTAATCCAATTTGTTCATGAGATTTTGCACGCAGGACAAAAAAACAGAAAATGCTGGGCATCTTTGCGAGCAACATTGCACACCGGTCATGTGTCTTTGTTGGACAGGGGGTTGGACCAAATGCTTGTAAAACAAGCTAACGGTAGAGTGTCCAGCCTCAGCTAAATGTAGAGCTTCCTCTAGAGAGGGGCTTGAAGAAAATCAAGATACTGTTCAAACTTGAAGTCGATTGTTTCATTCAGAAATGAGTTGATTAGAGATCCATGATGGGACAATGCTCCACTCTACAGATTGCCAGAAGGACTTTTTTACAAGTGGAGCTGCACTGGAAGTAATTGAACATGGGTCGAGGCAAAGCTTGTCCACACCTAGTTTGGTGAGTGAGCTCTGGATATGTTTTAACTAAGGGATGTTCAGCGCCTGAGGCCTGCTGAATATATCGCTTAAGGCTGCCCTGTAATGCGCCAATTCTTCTGTTGACCAGAGTCTTAGACAGAAGAGGATAGGCTTCAGTCTCACACTATCACTTACCTTGTGTAGGTTTAAGCCAAGGCACAGGGGAAGCAGAGAACTTTGCAGGAGCTTCAACAGCGATCTTATAAATAAATTCTCTGGAAGAAGTAAACCTTCAACTTGGCTATGGTCCCACAGCTCAGCGCTATATATTGCTGCGCTGGCAGCCTGTGCTCTGTAAACTTCGAAAGCCGGGGAGACTGAGAAATGTTTAAACCCCCCAAAGAACTGGATGATGTCGCTAGTCCTGTGTTTGAAATAGACTTTGCTCTTGGTTACTTGTTCTCCTCAATCATCGCTATCAGCCAATCTGAGAGCCAAGTAGTCAAACTCCTTGACTCTGTCAAGGGGTTTGAAGTCCAAGAAGATTCTGCACCTGTTGGGCCTCTTTACATTGAAGGTCATAAATGTAGTCTTAGTGGTGTTGATTTTAAGACTGCTTTGCTTACAGAACTGGTCGAACTTGTCTACCAGGGTCTGTAGCCCTCTGGGCGTCTTAGAAATCAGGAGGGTGATATCAGCAAAAAGTAACACTGGAATTTCCTTCCCTGCCAGCGTGGGTAAGTCATTGTCCAATGTCAATAAAGTATCTATGCACCCATTAATGAAAAGTAAAAATAATGTATGTGCCGGCACACACCCCTGGTGCACCCCTACTGACGCCTATTGGATTTAAGTCCCACTTCTGGGCCACCACGGACCCTAGCGTAGTTATCTGTATGTAAGCAATTTAATAGAATCAGTATCACTGTTACACAGGAGACTACTGAGGCAAATACTCATGTGGTGGACACATTTTACTCCAGTGTTATGTTATGTTATGTTTGCTTTTATTTGTAAAGCGCACTTAGAAAGTGCTTCAATGCGCTAAGAAAACTAAACAACAACCCGCTGGTAAACTAAAAAGAACTACATCATCAGACAAAAACAGATCTAGAAAACCTCTCAGAAATAAGTCAAAGCTGATACAATTGAAAGAAAAGGCTACGCATGGACAGTCAAACACCAAAATGGTAGGGAAACCTAACCAAGATGTCACTGAATTAATACCGAAAGGGCCGCATTTCAGCAATTTGCAAAATTTTAACAAACAGTTGTTAGCTCTCAGATAGACAGACATACATTTCTTGCCACAAGGTAGGTGCAGCAACAGAAAAAGCGCAAACACAATGTCACTTTGTGAGATTTTTGTACCACTCAACTCAACTGATGAGATGAGTACAGAAGCCACAAGGGTTGGTACCCAGTTCCTAGAAAATTAGACAAAAGTTGATCTACTACTGGATGTGTTATCACCATGGCCTTCAATATGACCCTCTCTCACAGGCAGCTTGAGCTGCTCCCTGATAACAGTGCTGATGTTATCATATCTAGAGATGCTAGAAAGGAGCCTGGCCACAGAATTCTGCACAAGGTGTGGCCTATCCAGTTCTTGACATGTATGGTTAGAATAGTGAAGACGGAAGGACTCTTGTGAGCTGCTTTATGTTGGAAAGTCTGTTGCTTGCAACGTTGGCCTACTGCGTATCTATTGTGACCTGACTGACACCATCAGATTGTGCGCATAATTAGCGTGGGACTCGCCCATACATACCTAAGCTGTTGGGGATCTTTCATGGTGACAAGATTTTACTTTTTGTGGGATTCAACTTAAAAAAAGTTGGTTGACATTCACTAATGAATGAAAGAAATAATCTCCCTCGTGGCCGGATTCGTTTCATAACTAGTTTCTTATCACTGTCATGAAGTGCTAATATCTGCTGTACATCATCTGCATGTATACAAAATGAGGACACGTATATGGTGCAATAAATTAGCAAGGAAAGATGTGGATGTACGGAGAGTATTGCATCCTGCAGAACACCACATGTGACAATTCTGACCTTGGAAGAAAATGGTGGGAATGCAACAGCTATACCTATCCTTTAGATGTAGGAAAGTAACCATTCAAGAGCAGAATCTGCAATACCTGCTACCCTTAATCGGGAATTTAACAGAGATAGATTGACATTGTCGAACCTTCCCGAGCAAAACCCTGCTTGATAAATGATGTCTAAGATGTTGTTGGCTCCCACAAACTTCTGCAGCTAAACATAAGAAAGTATTTCCAGATGTTTGCCATGTACGGAGGTAATTCAGGTTCAAGAAAGTCTTTTTAGAACACTTTTCATGATTGTGTCTTTCTACTCTTGTAGAGCACATCCCTTTGAAACGGAGGTATTGTAAACAATCAGAAGATTTGACAAAGTGGAAGTGGGAGCTAGCTATTTACATTCTTGGATGGCAGATATCAGGTGGAGATCAGGGAGGTTGGCTACTGATAATAGCTTCCATAATCTGTGACTTTGTCAAGAGAGTGAAAATTCAAAATAGGATATCCAGACTTTTAAGTACAGACTGGCTTGGGATGGCTGGTAATATTGATGTCCATTCATATTTTGCCTATCTTATCCTGGCAAAATGGCCACATCCAGGCATAGCGATGCGGTGTGAGAGACCAGGGCCTGGGCTGCTGCTGGAAGTTGCAGCTCACTAACTGTGTAATACAATTCCTTACTCAAATTCAGGGTGCTGCTAATGTATTTTGTAATGTGAAACATTTTAGTTGATTTTATTTTGCTTTGCATACAGTGGCTGAACTATGCTTTGTTTCTTAAGCGAAGGGTCCCAAGATCTCCTTCACTTCTTTTCGCATTATCTAGGTGCTAGTCTAGCCTTTGGTAGCTTCCCACATAACCAGGGATTGTGCTTGGGGGCATGTTGCTGGGAGTTTTGCTCTCACTCACGAATAAAAAAATAATCAAATGCTTCAGATAATTCGATATTTGTTCTAATAGACTGGAGTTGTCAAAAAGACACCATAGAAGACTCAGAGGAGTGGTCACTTCTTTTTCGTTTCAGAGCAGGGTCAATTTACTGGTCCCTATTTCTTAAACACTCTTTAGACCCAGAGGGGACCTTAGTTTCCACCTGCCCCTGTGATAATCAATCCGCACAGTCAATATTTTACTTTATGTTTTTTGCAAATTGCACATTCTAGCACGAAAGCACTTTCAGATACCCTTGTTACGGAGGATAGGTCTCCGATGTTGTAGACTAGCTCTCATCCACCTACAATCTCTAAGTTCACCTGAAATTGTTTTCAGTGTCTGTGCCTTCTTGAAAGCGGTTATTAGGGCTAGACAAACCATGATGGGTTGACTCGTTAGAATTTTATGCCCAATGTGACTTGGTATTTGGAGTTTGGTTGAGTTGTTCTGGCCCAATTCTAGGGGATGGTAGGATCGTATAGCGGACCCTATTTGAGGTTTTTGTTCTCTTTCCATTCCCTATTCTCGCTCTTTTGAAACCTCAGCCACTCCCTACACGACGGTAATGAAGCTCTGAAATGTGATTACGTCTTGCACTCCTTTGCTTATCTTAAACATGGTCATTTGATGTATTGAGGAATTTTAATGTTGTTTATGCACTCATATTTGTTTTTACCTTTTTTAATGTAAGTTGGTCTTTAAGTCTACATGTGTGATTATAGCCATGTGCAATAATTCTATGTACTTTTATGGTCTATTTTTATTTAGATCGAATAAAGTTATATTGATTGATTGACTCAGAGGAGTGTTGTCCCACATTCTCGTCCTTGAATCCCCAGGAGATCCGACCATGGAAAATAACTGGGTTCTTGATAGGGCTGCCTGTTACAGAAATTCAGTGCAGCCTCTAATAGGTCCTCCAGTCATAGATGAAGGTTGCCCAGTGCCATCAAGTGGTTCTGTTCCAGTAAGAGATAGCCCAATATTTCAATCACTATAGCTATCTGGGAAGTTGCAACAGCAGAGTAATGAGAAATCAGTGGAAAATGAAATTGATCGATGTTGTATTTGCAGGTGAAGTTTAAGTGCTATCTATTGAAGCCCTTCTCTTATACTCATATTAAAAGTGCTTTCTTAATTTGTGGCCCCTGTGCTAACCCTTTTTTGTTCAAGGATAGCAATTACAAGTGCTGCAATAAATTTGGCGTTCTGGATTTTTCCCCTTTAAATTTAGGCAGCTGAAATACAACCATATACAGATTTTGGTGTCTAAAATACCAAACTATGCACTTTGTGCTCCATTTCAGGTACCATCTCGAAACCGCTGCTATTTGCTAAACTCCTAATGGAAGCCCTGGAATTAATTTTATGGGTTTAAATGAATGTCTAGGTGTCATTTAAATTAAACTTGGAAAATGCAGACGAAGAAAGCTGATAACTATCTAGAAAATGATTTGAGTATTGCTGCAGACAAAAGGTGTGTAGCGCAAAGTGATGCTGAAAGTCTGCGCCCTTCTAATACATTCAAATTATGGTAGTGTTTTGGTAAGAAGAAAATCGGAGGACAGAGTGGAAAGCTGCCTGCAGTGTTAAGAGAGTGGCGTCTGCAGTGCAAGGGGTACATTCACCTTATGGTATGCAGTGATTTAATTTAGTTTGTGACTCTAGACATTGCAGGAGCGCAAAATAAATCACCCCTATCCGACCTTGCAAGACATCTCATCAGATGATGACTTTCTATTTGAAAAGCAAACAATTAATGTAATTCACTTACAGGGAACTAAAACGTGTCTCTCACCTCTGCCAACAAGCAGGGCAAGGAGTGCGCTGCTGGGAAGCCTTTGTGAATCAATTAATCAATGTGATTTCATTTTTTGAGCTCTGCTGATGAAATGTCACCTAGTATGGTTTGCTACAGAGCAGCTCAGCAATAACTGAATAGAAAGGTGAACCCGAGACCCAGTGTTCTCCTGAATTCCTATACTCGGGAGGAAAAGATGACTTGAGATATTCATAACTATTCAGTTTTGAGATTAAATGTTCTGCGCCATTGTTAGGACCGCCATGTCTGTGACTGGTTTTTTAATAAAGCAGTTTTTTTTTTTTTTAAATGCAGCATGTTTTCCTTTAAGGAAAACGGGATGCATTTAAAAAAGAAAAATGAAACGTTTCTGTTTAATTTTTTAAGAGCAGGCAGTGGTCCCTGGGATCACTGCCTGCTCTTAAAAAAAAATTCTGCACACACTCACAAAGGGGAAGGGAGTGGCTTACCAACTACTTGAAGTAGGTGGTCAACAGCAAGTGTTTTGCGACCGCAAATGCGGTCACAAAACAATGGTACATTCTATTGTGACTCGCTATTAAGAAGGGACGCCCCTTCCTAATAGTGAGAGTTGCAAACGCTATTTTGCGAGTCACCGACTCGCAAAATAGCGTTTGTACATGCCAGGACCCTTTTTTGCAGTCACAAACGGGCCGATTTCCTATTTGCAACCGCAAAAAACAGTCGTACATCTTGCCCTAAGTGCCAGATGTATCAAAGGTTTTTCCCATGCTGTGCCTATGGGAAAAAACTTTAGTATATATGGGCCTAAATTAAGTTGCACTAGGCATTGTCAAGTGTATTTAACACAGAGAGGCATGAAAGACTTCAGGTCTGAAGTACTAAGACGCATTTAAAAAAAAGAGATTGCAAATTGGGGAGTGACTCGCTGACTTTGTGATTCAACCTATGTACTAATAAGTTGAATCACCAAATCTCTAGACGCAGGGGGGGTCACAGAATTACCTACTTGATGAATACTAATTAGGCAGGTCTCTTTTTGTAGCCCCCTCTAATTGGCTAACAGTGGAATGGTAACCTTCAAGGAACAGCAGTCCACCATCCTTGTGTTTCCATTCACAAATTGGTAAGTTATGTTTTTTAAAGCCGCCCATGTTTCTTAAAAAACAGGAAATCCTTTAAAAAATAGTATTGGTTTGGGAATACATCAGGAGGCACAAGCAGTGAGGGCCACTGACTGCTCCTCCTGCGGTCACCCAACAAAATTCACAAAGTGGAAGGTGTCCCAAGGTGAATCAGTCACTGCATCCTTTGAGATGATCAATGGTTGTGATTGAGGTTGCAGTCGCAAATTATTGATACGCACCATTGAGGCTCACAATTGGGAAGGAACACCTCTTTCACACTGCCTCCTAATTGCGATTTGGAATGGTTTGCAAATCTTTTCCCAATTTTTTTTAGTAAATGGAAAAATGCCATTTTGCAGTACCAAACCATATAGTTTTGTGAATTGCAGGGTTTGTGATCACAAAATGTCTTTGTTTACAACGTATTTAGATAAATAATTCAAAACAATGGTTAATCCAGACAGAGGCTACATTTTCTGGAAACAAAAGCCAAGTGTGAGGTGTGACTTGTTTTTAATTTCTGTTATGGTGGTTTACTGCTGTTCGAGTGCTTTCTCAAAACTTACCATCGTGTACTTGTATTTTATAAAAGGGCAAACCTGTTTATGTTTCTGTTACTGAGGCCCACGCTTTTTAAGCACTTTCACTCTTTTTGTCATCATGTACTTGTATTTTATTAAAGGATTCTCTTAAAGTTGATTTGTATTACCTACTTGCATGGATTTTGTTATTGTTTTAAATAACTGTACAATAAATTTGATTTGTTTGCTTGATTAATATATCTTTATTCGGCATATAAAAAAAATACCATAAAAGTAACAATTTTTCAACAGGGTTAAAACAGAACAATTCATCAATATAAATCCTACGCAATACAATTTCAGTATATGGCTGAAGCTATACACATCTCAACAAACCATTTTTAAAACAATATAAGAAATGGACGCAAGAAATCTATAGGCTTCCGCTACCCTTTGTGGTCCTTAATCTAACCGCAGCCCTTAAAAAGTTGATGGTACAAAAAAGTGCAAAAGCATCTGGGGACAATTTTAAAAATAACAGGGCCACCCGTGCTTGTTTAAACCTAGCTCTCTTTAAAATGCCCTTCAAAAAACGACTTCTAGGATGTGAATAAAAAGGGCATAGTAAAACAAAGTGAAGGGTGTCCTGTGGAGACCTATGGTCGCAGCCACAGGGCCCCTTCATCTCTGTGGACAGTGTGAACCCTGCCGGTTCTGCTAAAACGTGATGCAAAAGATTTAGCCTAAATCGGGTCATTAAAAATCTGTCATGGGCACTATTTAGACAAGACAAGTACGGTTCAATGCCCTCGGTAGACTTAGTTGCTATATATTCTCTCACCGACAGCTTAGCTAATTCTCTGTCTCCCCGGAGCGTCGAAGCGCACTTAAAAAACCGATCCTTGACCAGGGCCTTAACCTGCATGGTCATTCTAGAAGGATTAGTAAAAAGCTCTGCACATCCTATTTTCTCAAAAGACTCCTTCACATACTTTAGCCAAGGGATTTTAAGCCATGGTCCAAGGAGAGACAGTCTTCTATAACCTGCCTGCATAAGGCCGCCTCCTCATTTGCCCAGATCTTTACCCAACAAACTAGGGGTTTAACTGCCATCCTATCCGTAATGTAGCGGACACCCAATTCTTCATGGACAATAAGGGATGGCGTACTCTGTGGGACTTTTAGGAGACGCTGAAAATACTTATTCTCTTCAATCTGTAATTGATTAGCCTCTATGAAACCCCACACCTCACTTCCATACAGCACTTTAGCACAGCACATGGAACTATATAGTCTTAAAACCTGTTCTGGGGACCACCGTCCTAACCTTTGTGCAAAATTCATTATTGACCCAGTACATCTGGTCATCGATCGGCATTTCTCTTCTAATAAATATTTAAAATTTAATCGACCATCAAATAAAATCCCCAGGTACGAAAAAGACTGTACCTTTCCCAAACAGTGAGATCCAATTTTATAATTGTAGGATTTGCCTGGTTTTTTGCCCACTTCCATAACATAGGATTTTGCCAGGTTAGGGGACAAATCCAGATTCCCCATAAACGACACAAAGCCATCTATTAGGAGCTGCAGGCTTTTAGGGGTACGGGCCAGGAGTACTGCGTCATCTGCGTAAAGCAGAACGGGGATCCCATGGGTACCTATCCTAGGAGTGTCTACCTGTAAGGTGCTTAGTGCTCGGTCAAGGCCATTTATATATAACGTAAACAAGAAAGGAGCTAATATACAGCCCTGTCTGACCCCACTAGAACACCTGAAGGATTTTGTTAGTTTACCCTCCTGGCTATATCTGACCGCAGCAGTGGTATTCAGATGTAAAGATTTTAAGATGTTAATAAGCCCCGGATCCACACCGAGCCCACCCATAATTGCCCATAATTTCCCTCGATTGACACTGTCAAAGGCCGCAGTCAGATCCATAAATGCCAGGTACATCGTCCCTGGGCTGACTGCTGTATATTTGCCTGAAAGAAGGTATAAATTAAGGCATTGGTCGGTGGTAGATTTCCCAGGCCTAAAACCAAATTGGACGTCAGTTATAACTTGATGGTCCTCAGCCCAATCGGTTAGCCGGCTTAAGACCACCCGCCCTAATACCTTCGCTGACACATCAATGAGGGAAATCGGGCGGTAACATTGTGGGCTATCCTTGTTACCTTTTTTAAAAATAGGGACAATCGTGGCTGTGGACCATGAGGCTGGCATTACTTTGTCCACTGCTGCGTTTATAACCCTGGTCAGGATAGGCGCCCAGAGATCCAAGTTACTTATAAAAAGGTCAGGTGGGATCCCATCTGGGCCCGGGGCCTTGTTCCTGGTTAGTCCTTTAATTCCTGTTTTAACCTCACCCAGCGAGAATCTTAGTGGAGTTGTCCTCTGCTCCCCACTATGGACCTGCAACTGAACCGTACTGGGATGGTAATTATAAAGCCCTTGAAAATGCTCATACCATTGCTCCGGCAGAATATTATTGCCTAGCCCTGGTTTGTTAGCATCTTGAAAACAGGGACTGTTTATGACTCTCCAGAAGGCGGTGGAATCCTTTAGTACCATCGCCTCTGTCAGATCTTCCCAGGCTTGCTGTTGTAATCGACCTTTACGTCCCTTAATAGCAGACTTATATTTTTTCCGACAAAGAGTCACCCGGTCCCTATCTCTTGGAGAGGTCTTTAGAGCATCTTTCAACTCTCTAAGGGCACAAGAGCACTGTGGGTCAAACCATCTCGGGTTGTCCGTTTTGACCCTATAAGCTGGGGCTCTAAGCAAACTATCAACTATTTGGGCAACGCCCTTAAAAGCCTCAACTAATTCTGCTCCTTCCACTTCTAGGTCTAAACACCTTAGGATGACCTGTTCGCCTTCTTTTAAAAGAGATCTATAAAAGGCCTCGCCGTTGACCTGTGTCCATCTCAGCCTCCTACCTTGATCCATAGCCCTTACCACCCCCCCTCCCGCTCCAAGAGGTTCCTGGCGGTAGTGTGCGTCAACAAGGGATAATACAAGAGGATTGTGATCACTAAAGGCACTATGGCCAATACTGAACCCAGACACACAGTTTCTAAGTGCTGCGGAAACAAAAATAAAATTAATAAATGAGGCACATCCTCTGCCTTTGAATGTAGGATGAACCATTGTATCCTGTCTAACATCAATCAGGTCAATGGTGTGTGTTAACGCATACGTATTTAGTAGGCCACAGAGTTCCCTTCCCTCCTTTGTATGTTCCATATGAGGGCCATCCTCAAGCGTACAAGACGCCCAATCCCCACAAGCTACTCTCAGGTTTGGGCACAAATGACAGTTAAAATCACCTACTATAACCAGCTGAAGCGCCATCAGCCCTCGCTCATATATCTGGGTAAGTCTAGTGTCCAATTCATGCAGACTAGCAGAACCCTGTCCATGTAGTGTTGCATTATAAAAATTTATAAAAAGTAACCTGTAACCCTTATTAAAAATGTGAGCCCCTGCGCTACTTCTGAGCCCCAAGCCAAATCTGTCCATCTTCCTTGTAGTGCAAGTTCTACAAATATGACCAACCCTCCCTGGCTCTCCCTGACGTAGCCTTACGCGCTGGACAAAAGAAGGTTTTATAACCCTCTAGAAAAAAGTTATTGTTTACTGGTTCCCATGTTTCTTGTAAACAAATTATCTGAAATTCCCGGATGTAAAGTAGCCATTGTTCATTCTTAAATTTCGTGGATAGGCCTGCTATATTCCAGGAGACTATTTTTATTTCTCTTTCATTTGGCCTTTCTACACTAGCAAATACCTGGGGACTATGGGTCCTATAGACTTTCTTATTTAAACTATTGTCCACATGGGCGTTTACAACCTGATAATCACTGGTAATTTGGCCTTTAGCTATCCCCGGGTTGATCTCTTCTCCTCTCCCCCCAAGATCTTTAATAATCACGGGGGTGTCACGGGCTCTGTTGACGTTCCCCAACATACCTAGTCAATCAATATCATTTAGGTCTCTTAATGGGGCAAAGATGTTATTTGTCGGTGCTGTAGAGGCCCACCCAATTGCACTCTCCGGTTGACCCACATATCCGCAACTTTGGTTTAAGTTCGGCAGGGGTCTATAAAAAAAACCCAACGGAAGCAATTTAATGCTTGAGTCCACCTCAGCTTGGAAGAACCCATTACTCTGCGAAAGAATCTTACGCACAAGGTCGGGGTGTCTAAGCGTCACAATTACACAATCCCGTGAGAATGCTTTCCTGGTTCTGCCGATCCAAGACACCCTTCTTGCCATCAGGATGTGTCTGTGAACTCTGATATTAAACCCTGCATTTCTACCCATCCAAAGCGCCACCTTATTAATCAATTGGGTCGCAGGTTCCTCTTTTTGGCTTGTATGTGCTGGGACACCAGTTAAAACAACTGTATACGGGCATGAGGCTGGGGGTAAATCTAAAACTGGTAGGCCCATAGTGCTCTGTGCACTTAGAGAAGGCAGTTCTTTTAAATATTGATTTGCATTATCTCCCCTTTCTATCCTTACAGTGTCTACTTGCTGTAATAAGGGATTACATGGACTCCCTATCATCACTTCCCTGGGCCCCCTAGCACCAGTGCTTGCATTGGGTCTAGTTACTTCCGGATATACATGTGGGACGCTATTAACTGCAACAACTACCCCTGTTATATATTCGCTATCCCCATTTTACCTCCCCTCAATTACATTTACAGGCAATAGGGCTGGAACTTTAGGGACTTCAGATTCTTCCTGAGCAACACGTGCACAACTACATGCCCCTTGGTTAGCTAATGGACTACTAGAGTTCAGGAGTAACAATAGTTTTTCATCGATTGTCCCTAGTTTGCATAAAAGGGGCCCCAAGAGAACAGTCATCAAAGTCTCCAATCTTCTCCATTGATCGGGGTCGTCCCCAAGCCCCACGCTAATGTCATTGCCACTTTTTAGAAATTGATCCATGGCCAATCTTTTATTAGATTCTGAGGCGGACTTATCAGGAAACCTCATTACATGGTGCTTGGATCTAGGTTTTTGTTTTTGCTTTTGTTTTTGTGTGACTCCTCCCCTCATTCGCTTCGCAGGTGACTCTCCACTGCGTGACGTCAGAGACTTCGGTATACTTGTCGAACTTTGCCTGGTGGCCCCTTTAGATCGAGTAATAACCTCACCACGGCACGAGCCAGAAAAAGTTACGTTTTGTGCCGTGGAAGGAATCGGTGTCTCTTCGACCAGTATGGGCGAAAAGACAGGCTCATCGTCCCCTGCGATATTATGGGCAGAATTAGTGGAATTCATCTGCTCAGCTGTAATCTCTGGTGACAGGATTGGAAGATTGACTGATTCCCCAATGTTACTAAGACCAGGGGTCACAGAACATAAGTGGTCCACAAATTGCTGCCCACCCCTGGGGGATTTAGCCGTAGCTAGGCCTCCCAATGATGACCGTTTTTGAGCCGCAAAGGTATCTAGTGAGAGTCTTTTTTCTGTGAGCTGAATCTGATGGGTCAAAACTGACTCTGCTCTGGTCAGGAAAGCGTCCAGGGTTCCCACAACCCCCCCTCCTACCAGTGGACCCGTGACCTTGCGTTTGCTCATTCTGTCGACAAGCTATTGCTTGATTACACACAATCCCTCGAGGTACACAAGTCCACAACTAAACTGCACCTTATTTCAATAACTGAACTCCACCTTAATGCATGTGGTCACGGAGGGGTGGCCCAGCCCAGCCTCTTCCTGTCTCTGACGGGCTCAGACGGGCCCGCCCTTGGCCCGGGCTTCGCCCGCGGCGTCCTGCGAGCGGGTGCCGCGAGAGGCTAAGTAGGCTTTCCCCTACTCAGGTGCGGCAGATTAGTGGCAGGCAAGGCTTCCTGGGACTTGCAGTCCCCTCAGCGTCCGGCAGCGACCTCCTCCAAGCAGCGATGCGGCTCCCGCTGGCGGGTGCCGCGAGAGGCTAAGTAGGCTTTCCCTACTCAGGTGCGGCAGATTAGTGGCAGGCAAGGCTTCCTGGGACTTGCAGTCCCCTCAGCGTCCGGCAGCAACCTCCTCCAAGCAGCGATGCGGCTCCCGCGAAGCGGGTGCCGCGAGAGGCTAAGTAGGCTTTCCCCTACTCAGGTGCGGCAGATTAGTGGCAGGCAAGGCTTCCTGGGACTTGCAGTCCCCTCAGCGTCCGGCAGCAACCTCCTCCAAGCAGCGATGCGGCTCCCACGGAGCGGGTGCCGCGAGAGGCTAAGTAGGCTTTCCCTACTCAGGTGCGGCAGATTAGTGGCAGGCAAGGCTTCCTGGGACTTGCAGTCCCCTCAGCGTCCGGCAGCGACCTCCTCCAAGCAGCGATGCGGCTCGATTAATATTTAAACCAAAGATGCAAGTGTTAAAGAAGGTCTACAGGAAAAATGGTAACGACGCAGCCTTTTGTCAGTAGCTAGTGACAAAGGCCCATTCACCAGTTAATATCAAGAGACACTTAGGTTGGGGTATATAACAACATTTTATCAACATTTTCTAGATGACATGCAAAGGTCTTTAGTGTGTAGCAGGCCCGATTCTAGTGGATGTGGGTGGGGAGGGGGTATGCTAGGCACTCCCAAGAGAAACCTCTGGCCACCCAAATGCGTTCACAAGTGGAAAGACCACACTTTTCTTTTTAACACTTCACATGGGCCCGCAACCTCACTCTCTGCTTAACCGTCAACATAACAAGGGACTCTTTGGGTGACTTAAGAGCGTGGGCGCAGGTCTAAAGTCACCAGGGTGGAAGGCAATGTTATCTCATTCCTTCAGAAAGCACAAATGGACAGCAGGGTATCCTGAGACACTCCCTGTGTAAGAAAAGGAACACCCTTCTCCCATCATGAGGTAGTTAAGTTAAATGTCAGAAAGAATTTGGAAATGATGACCAAGAAAAGTAAAAGAAAATGTGCATACATATGTTTAGGTAGCACTTTTAAACTTAACTTGTGACAGTCTATGAAGAATAAATGAAAAGTGAAACAACAAAATATTGCATCCTGATATCGAGTTAACTAAACAACATTCTAATTTTGTAGCCAGGGAATGGGGGAGAAGAATTGTGTCAAGGGCATTAAACAACAATATTTCCTTGGCTAGTAACCAATGAAGCATCCTTAGGATAGGAGTAATATAATCTTTAGGCATGGTACCAATAGTAATTGGTCAGTGGCATTTTGTATGAGCTGAAGTCTTCTAAAAATGTTTTCTATCAGTTCTAGGTAGAAAGCATCTGTGGCTGTAACTATAGGGATGTTGTACCATGGTGCAATTCAGAGGAGGATTTTGTACTGTGGTTGGCTACTTTGGATCTCTGCATTTCCAGGCAAAGATCCTAATTTAAGTGAATATACAGATTCCAGAAAACTTTAGCTGGAGGAATGGGGTAGCATCCCCATAGGCCAGCAGCTCCGGTTGCATTTGTCAGTCGCATTTTTTTGTGATCATCAGTTCTACTTTTCATGGATTCAATTTGATAAGATAATAGGCCATCCAATGATGTATGCCAATTATGGCATTAATTAACCACTATAGCAAGCAACCAGGCATGAAAAGGTTTGCCTGTGCAGGTGTTGGTTGGGGTGTCATCAGCACAGATGTAATACTGTACTCCCTTAACATACAGCAAGGAGGCTAACAGTAACATGCACATATTAAAACAACAGGAGGGTAAGTACAGATCCTGGGCCACTCCACATGTAACATCAGAAAATACAATGAAGGAAGAGTGTTGAAACTTTTCACTCACTCACCCCCAGTCACAGATCTGGGTTTAATCCATCATTATTTTGCTTGCCACGTCACCCCAGTTTGGACCCAACCATGTGCATATCGGTCTTGACCCTGCTCCCCATGGGAACAGTCTAGCCCGAACTGCCAAGCCAGGTCCTCCCTGGACTGGTAACAGGCATCCTGGGACCCCATGTAACCTGATATGGCAATGGCTTGAAAGCAGAAAACTGTGCGTAATATGTCAAAAATGGGCAGAGCCATTTTTGGCAAGATTATTGAGGCTAACATCTTTCATTCTGCAAAGCAACAGTGATTGGTCAGTGGTATCAAGGAATTCAAAACCGTTCAAAGAGAAAACAGTTCCTTGTAAATCATGGCCTGCTAGCCACTGGAGATCATCCAGGGCCGAAGTATGTAGCAGGTCTGTGCTATGACCAGATCTGAAGCCTGCTTGGAGATGTTGCAATATAATATGGTCTTGATAAAGGTGTGTAACTGTGTAAATACCACTTATCCCAAACATTTCCCAAGATATGGTTACAGAAATAGTTAACAGAAGTTGTTAGGGTTCTCAACTGAAAGGACACTTTTTTAACAGGGGTTCAACCATTGCTGCTTTCTGCTCTAACTGGACAATACCGTTATTTAGGGAGTGTTTAAACAGACTGACTATACTTGAAATGAGGAGTGAACACAGTTCTTTCATTACGGAGGCTGTAAAGATATCGGCTTGGCAGTCGAGAGTCTTGTAGGGGAGAAAATCTTAACTACTTCCATGGATGAAGTCCTTGCAAAGTTGGTGAGTTTGTTTTTCTTTTACTCTAAGACAGCTAAAAGGGAAACTGGTATTATTAAGGAGGTCTTCCTGCTCAATATGGCATCTAATGTTATTGATCTTGGTGGCAAGGAACTGTGAAAGTTTTTTTTTTTTTTTTGTGGGAACTTTTAGAGCGCACGATTACCCAGAGGTGTCCTGGCGCTAGTTACTACTCCTTAATGCTGAGCTGAAAAAGAGGTTTATTTATCAAAAAGCCAGGTCTTTAACCCCTTCCTAAAGCTAGAAGATTGGTGGCATTTCTCAAATAGAATGGCAAATCATTCCAGGCTTTTGCTGCACATGAAGAGAAACTTCTGCCTCCCCATTGAGCTTTTTTTGTTGGTGGGACTACAACCAGCTTAGCTCCCAGAGATCTAAGAGTTCTTGCCGGTATGTACCATTGGAACTGGCGCCTTAAATGATCTGGTCCTAAGCCTTGAAGTGCTTTAAAGACCATACAGAGAGATTTAAAATGCACCCGGTTCCTCATCGGGAGCCAGTGCAGTTTTTTGATCTCCTTGGAGATTGGAGAAAACTTGGAAGTGCCCGTAAGTAATCTGGCCGCTGCATTTTGTAGCAGCTGAAGCTTATACAGAAATCTTTGTTGTATGTTTAGATATAGGCTATTACAGTAATCCAGTCTCGACATGACCAATGCTGTGACTACCGTTTGCCGGGTCCCCCGAAGGTAAGAACCGCAATACCTTCTTGACAGTTCTAAGAACATGCACTGTTGTTGAAGTTACTGCATTTACTTGGGCCCCAAAGGACAGTTTCTCATCCAGGATTATACCCAAAATTTTCACCTTTTTGAGGGTGTAGGGAGTGACCCCATGGATGCAGGCCACCAATTAGGAGTCCAAAATTAAGGTCGTTCCCAAAAAGCATTACTTCCGTTTTTCCTGAATTCAGTTTTAGGCAATTATCTGCCATCCATCTCCCTACAGATTCCATACAGACCTGAAACCGTTTATCTATTCCCAGCTCTTGGCCAGGTAATAGAGACACCACAATTTGTGTGTCATCAGCGTAGGAAGTGAGACCAAACCCAAATGTACTGATGACGGGGGCCAATGATGAGACATATACATTAAAGAGTGTGGGGCTCAGTGATGATCCCTGCGGTACACCACATGGCAGTGCAAAGGGCTTGGACTGAAATTTACCTAGGGATACAATCTGTCCCCTGTCTGATAAAAAAGATTTAAGAAGATCCCAAGCTTTCCCTGGACCCCACAAGCCTTGAGTCGGTCCATCAGAATATCGTGATGGACCGTATCAAAGGCCGCGGACAGATCCAATAAAATCAAGGCTGCCCTGCCTCCTCGATCCACGGCTTCCCTGATCTCCTCGGTGGCCTTAATGAGCGCAGACTCAGTGCTATGTCCCTCTCTAAAACCATATTGAGAGGGATCCAGTGCTTGAACTTCCGCCAGAATAGTTGACGATTCATGATCTTTCAACCATTTTTGCGGGGAGAGGAAGCCGAGAAATCGGACGGAAGTTGTTGGGATCCTTAGTGTCCAGGCTTGGCTTTTTCAGCAGAGGCAGTATCGAAGCCACCTTCCAAAGCTTGGGAAACTGTCCTGTTTCAAACATCCCATTAAAAATGGATGTGACAGAGAGAGCAATCGGACCGGGGGCCAATTTTACCACCCTCACAGGGAATGGGACAAAAGGCGAACCAGATTTGGCTCCCATTAGAAGCTCAAGAGTATCATTTACAGTCAGTGGTGCAAATTTGTCCAGGGCCCGGGGGCCAATCCTTGTGGATTTAGATACCTCCCTTGCCATGTTCAGCCCAGCATTGTTAGGTCCGCTGAAAACGGAAAATATGCTCTCCACTTTATTAAGGAAAAATTTGGCAATCTCCTAACACAGTTCCTGACTAGACTGAACTGTAACTGGGCTCAGGGAAGCCAGACTGGAGACAGTTCTAAATAACTCTTTAGCAGAGTTCTTTGCCAGGTCGATTTGGGTTGAATAATATTTTTGTTTTGCAACGAAAATAACTTGTTTATACTCCTCAAGGCTAGATTTATGCAATTTCTTCTCTGCTTCCTTATAGCCTTTCCTCCAGTTACGTTCCAGACGTTTACAGCTGCGTTTTAGATTTCTCACCTCCTCTGTGAACCAAGGAGCGGAAGGATGTGCTCTTTTAGGGAAAACATTTTTAGGTGGCGCTAATTTATCACATGCTTGCACAAGCCAATTGGTGTAGGTGATAGTCGCCTCCTCTGCACCCTGTGGTAACTGGGCTGCCGTGGTAGTTAGAAGAACCTGTAAAGCAGTGCCATCAACTCTATTCCAGGTTCTAATCTCTATCTGTCCTTTGAGATAGCCACTCTTCGCGTGCTGGACCGCAATAGTTAGTTCAAATTGAACAGCAGCGTGGTCAGACCACACAAGTGGTAATATGCCTGTGAATGACATATCGGGATGGTTAGAAAAAATCCCATCCAAGGTATGTCCAGCTACATGAGTCGGTCCCCTAACATGTTGCTTTAAATCGGCACTATCCATCATATCCATTAGCCTTGCTGTGTCAGGGTCAGTAGACATCTCTAAGTAGAAGTTAAAATCTCCCAAAATAGTGTAGGTGTTACAGCACAGACCCTCTTCCAACAGTTTACTAAAATGAGCAGCAAACAAATTTCTAGCTCCTGGTGGCCTGTACAATAAAATACCTTTTAAAGGTATGGTGATCAGATAAGGTGAAGTTAAAGGACAAAGCCTCACAGGCTGTGGTTGAAACAGACTGAAATACAGCTTTGATAGAGCTGTGGTAAATTAATGCCAAACCCCCTCCTTTCCTAACAGGCCTATTTAATGCATGACAGAGAAACCCAGGCGGGGTAGCTTTCACTAGATCTGGACCGGAGGCCTCGTCTGTCCAGGCTTCTGTAATAAAGGCTATTTTTATTTCATTTTCCTCTATGAGCCTTGTGCACTCCGTACTGTGTTTGACCAGGGACCTGACGTTCACCAGAATGCATTTAAAAACTTGAGTGCCACATCCGGCTGCAGATGACCTTTTATCCTTAAAAAACCTAATGGGCTGAAATCTGATATCTGGTAGGGTTATATTACATGTAGGACAGGACCCTGTGAGAGTTAATGGCCTTGAATCAAAGGAAATACATATACAATCCCTAGTCCTCTCCACCCTATTCAATTCCAACAGAGCATTTTTGGAGTATGTGTGGATGGAGGGCTTACCTGGCGTCAAACTACCAGGGGTTCTGGCGCTGAGCACGGCCCGAGCGTGGACGGGCGCAGACGGGCTTGCCTTAGGCGTGCCTTCGGCGCGCCAGCGGCGCGCCCGCTGCGCGCGTCCGCTGCGTTCCCGCACCAGCGTCTCAATTAATAGCTGGAGTCAGGGAAAGCCTAGTCCGCTACCCCTTGTCCTCCCAAAATGGCTGCCCCCGCCCGACTCAAACACGAGTTAAGCTGTGCCACTGAGCCTCTATCCCCACCAAACAGATTACAAGAATAACAGGTAAAAACGAAGTTTTGAAAGTCCAGATTTTTAAAAGTAAGCGCTGCTTACAGATTGTGCAAAATACGCTGTGCAACCCTACTAAAAGACTAAAACATTGAACAGTTTAAAAGGCATGTAAAAAGATATTATCTCTCTATGCGCCAGATATCGCCGTGCAAAGAGCAAAAGAACAGTGCAACTCGCAGTTATCAAACAATCTCCCGGCTCAAGCCTCAGGAGAGTAACAGTGCGCTCCCGCGCCAGCGTCTCAATTAATAGCTGGAGTCAGGGAAAGCCTAGTCCGCTACCCCTTGTCCTCCCAAAATGGCTGCCCCCGCCCGACTCAAACACGAGTTAAGCTGTGCCACTGAGCCTCTATCCCCACCAAACAGATTACAAGAATAACAGGTAAAAACGAAGTTTTGAAAGTCCAGATTTTTAAAAGTAAGCGCTGCTTACAGATTGTGCAAAATACGCTGTGCAACCCTACTAAAAGACTAAAACATTGAACAGTTTAAAAGGCATGTAAAAAGATATTATCTCTCTATGCGCCAGATATCGCTGTGCAAAGAGCAAAAGAACAATGCAACTCGCAGTTATCAAACAATCTCCCGGCTCAAGCCTCAGGAGAGTAACAGTGCGCTCCCGCGCCAGCGTCTCAATTAATAGCTGGAGTCAGGGAAAGCCTAGTCCGCTACCCCTTGTCCTCCCAAAATGGCTGCCCCCGCCCGACTCAAACATGAGTTAAGCTGTGCCACTGAGCCTCTATCCCCACCAAACAGATTACAAGAATAACAGGTAAAAACGAAGTTTTGAAAGTCCAGATTTTTAAAAGTAAGCGCTGCTTACAGATTGTGCAAAATACGCTGTGCAACCCTACTAAAAGACTAAAACATTGAACAGTTTAAAAGGCATGTAAAAAGATATTATCTCTCTATGCGCCAGATATCGCCGTGCAAAGAGCAAAAGAACAGTGCAACTCGCAGTTATCAAACAATCTCCCGGCTCAAGCCTCAGGAGAGTAACAGTGCGCTCCCGCGCCAGCGTCTCAATTAATAGCTGGAGTCAGGGAAAGCCTAGTCCGCTACCCCTTGTCCTCCCAAAATGGCTGCCCCCGCCCGACTCAAACACGAGTTAAGCTGTGCCACTGAGCCTCTATCCCCACCAAACAGATTACAAGAATAACAGGTAAAAACGAAGTTTTGAAAGTCCAGATTTTTAAAAGTAAGCGCTGCTTACAGATTGTGCAAAAATACGCTGTGCAACCCTACTAAAAGACTAAAACATTGAACAGTTTAAAAGGCATGTAAAAAGATATTATCTCTCTATGCGCCAGATATCGCCGTGCAAAGAGCAAAAGAACAGTGCAACTCGCAGTTATCAAACAATATCCCGGCTCAAGCCTCAGGAGAGTAACAGTATGTTACACGGTGATTGACAAGGCTCAACTTGGTTATCACGTGTTAGAGAGGACAAAAAAATTACAATAACCCTGAAGATCTCTTTTGATGTGTTGGTTGCTAGTATAATGTGGGTGGAATTGTAGACTTGTTTATCCAAAATAAATGGTTACTTGTATGAGGCTTTTGCCATGATATACAGTTGTTTTACCTCATAGTTTTAATTTGACCACTATTTCATTTCTACTGTCCTGGTTTTGAGTTAGCAGGTGTGTAGTTCCGATGTAAACCAATGGTTGTTCTTGTGATGCATCTGTGGGACCATATTGATAATGTCTTGACAAAGTGATTTGTTAAATTCTGATTAAGAGTGGCTAAAGCACAATTTAGGTCATTTGAAGCAACCATAATGGGGATGGAGGCAAAGACAGGATGTAATTAATTTACTTGCTCCATGGATAGAGAAGCATCTCCAACATCTGTCTGTTGTTATGAACCCCCTTATATAGGTTTTCATTATTTTGAATGCTTTGATAGCCAAAAGGACTCAGTGATGGTCTCACTTTGGTAACAATACACAAGTGTCTATGGAGCACTGTAGGTCAGAGGAGGCAAGAATTGCATCTAGATGTCCTGAAAGATGAGTGGATTCTCTGTTCATTAGCGTTAGATTGCAAAACTTGAGCTCTTTCAAATGCAATGGTCTACCCCAACCGGGAATTCTAGACGATAGTTGAAGTCAACCAAAACAATCGAACAATCATCATCGAGGGTGTAACATCCTATACCTTTTTTTATTGGAAGTGGAAGCTAAAGCAGAAAATTGTGTGGGATGGGTGAAGGCGATAAACTGTATTCCTATGTACACTTTTTTGCATTTGAACACATGATCTTCTCCTTGAAATGTTCTGCGAAAAAGTTGTGGTTCAATATATATGATCAATACAAAAAACGGGAACCCAGCAAGGGATATTTGAACAAAACAAAACTCTCCACGGGAAAGAAAAACTCTGTTTTTCTGATACAACCCTCACCCACCAGGGTTGCCCCTTGGTGGCATGCTTCATCATTGGGGTTCTTCCCGATCCGCTGCGGATCGGGCGTGCTGCGACCTACGGATACGCAGGAGCACATAATGATTTTATATAAAAATTTAAAATCATGGGTTGGTTTGAAAAAAGTAGGTTATGATGCGCCTACGTTTTTCAAGGTCAACATGTTTCAAGCCTTGCCCCTATTGGCTCTTCGTATGGACCATAGGAACCTAGTTCCTTTGGCCCCACTCCTTAAGGTCCCTTAATAGGAACGCCTTAAATCGTATGCCATGCCAATAACATAACATACATACAAAAGTCACCGAATGGTGTTCCTTCACTGCTTATCTGTGAAAACAGAAAAGGAGAGTTTAAAAATGTCAGCCTAAGGCTGACTCATACTAATTCATTATGCGTTCGTGTAAAACACCTTAAGTGCAGAAGTGCTGTTTCACTGCAAATTTAAGTGACCATTCTTCGTGTTGTTCGATCTGATCAAAAACCACAACCAAATTATCAAGGTGTGTGTTTAAAAAACCCCACTCGGGCATCAATAGATAATACGAAGTTGAAAACAAAACAGACGAATACACACAGAAAACACATACATCTTTGACGTTGCAATATTACGTCATGGTCTCTCCAGGGAGGAGGGGGGCCTGTAGTCACACCCTAAAGAGGAAAGAATGACAATTGAATAGGCGGGCCTCAGTGCTGCCGCCGTGAAAGCGGCAAAATGATGCTTGTATCATCGAGGCTGTCAGAAAAGCAGGGGCCTCGCGCTCACATTCCCATATGGGGATTCAACTTACTTCGTCAAGGCCGACCCTCGGCCTCTGTACTTGTGCTGCTCACGCGGGGACTGCATGTTACGGATGTGCATCCTGTCGGGTGTTTTGTGTTGGGATGTAGCGGGACACTTCCTCGTACGTTCCCAACACTAAAGACTAGTCCGCTGTGGGTCTTACAAAATGGCCCACCTAGCGGCACAAGGTAGCGTCCATCAGGGTATTACCAGACGTGCTGATTTTCATTAAACCACTACTGTTCAACAAACTTGGTAGTTCTTAGCTACATACTCAGAATGGTTGTACTATATATACAAAATACTCTTAGTGATGGTCACCAGGGTACGGAAAATGGTGGCAAAGTAGGCTGTCAGGTGGTCAATGATTAGTCATGTACCGATCAATAACTATGTCTTTCCTGAATGAACACACACGTATGTGCGAAAAGGCATCTTCTATTCAGTATGGATGTTAGGCAAAATGTTTTTTCAATAAGTGAGGCCAAACCAGGATTGGCTGATTTCTGTTCAAACCATGTGGTTCAGCAATCTTGGTGATTTCCAGCTACTTACTAGGATTGGTTGTCATGTGTATACAGAATGTTGTCAAAAATCTTTTTACAAAACTAAATCCCTTGTGGTGATGGTCATAAGGTAGAGTGTGTAATGAGGTGGCAATTGCTAGATTGGGTGTCATAGCAGGCTGTCAGGTGATTAATGATTCTAAAAGCTAATGATGGTTAAGAAAGCCCACGTTATTTCTGTTTCAGTACGCTCGTGTGTGCGAAAGGACTGGTATCTTCTTCCCAATAAGGATGGACTCAATGTGGTTGTTAAATACTAGTCTTCATTGAAGGAACAGGCCCCACTGGATGTTGTCGTTGAGGCCCTGGGTGTGTGTTTTAAGTTTAAACACCCATCGCTGCTCCCTTTCAAAAAGCTTCCTTTATGAGTTTTCAGTGTCCCTGATGTGTTCTAGGATAACGCACTTGAACACCTGTGCTGTGTGGTTCATTTCCAGGTAGTGGGATAACATTTTGGTTGTTGTGCGGGGACACCTCAGGTTACTTCAATGTTCGCAGATTCTAGTTTTAATCTTCCGTGTCGTCATACCCACATAGTGTAAGTTACACGGCCAGGTTATAAGATAAACCACTCTTGGTGTGTTACAATTAGTCAGATTCCGGAGTTGCCATGTCATTTTGTTATTAAAAACCACTGTTTTTGTGTTTGTTGTCAGGTGGCACACACTACAGTTCCCACATGTGTAGTGACCCATAGTTGGCGTCATGGTAGTGTGTTTGATCATTGCCCTGCTGTTCGTTATACGTTGGCGAGTGTGAACTAATATGTCCTACATGCTCTTTCCTCTCTTGCGAGAGAACATGGGTTTTGGTATTGATAAACTCCTACTGTTGAGTATACGCCAGTGTTTTTGGATGATCTTGGTTACCAGATTGGACGCTATGCTATATGTAGTGATACAGATAGGTCTCTCGTCATGATCATTCTGTTTTTGACGGGGTTCCAAAAGGCCTCAACAACAACATCCTGTGGGGCCAGTTCCTTCAATGAAGACCGGTATTTAACTACCACATTGAGTACATCTTTATTGGGAAGAAGATGCCATAACGTGGGTTTTCTTAACCATCATTAGCTGTTAGAATCATTAAGCACCAGACAGCCTGCTATGACACCCAATCTAGCAATTGACACCTCATTACGCACTGTACCTTATGACCATCACTACAAGGGATTTGGTTTTGTAAAAAGTTTTTTGTCAACATTCTGTATACACATGACAACCAATCCTAGTAAGTAGCTGGAAATCACCAAGATTGCTGGACCACAGTGGTTTGAACAGAAATCAGCCCATCCTGGTTTGGCCTTACTTATTGAATTATTTTTTTGCCTAACATCCATACTGAATAGAAGATGCGTTTTCGCACATATGTGTGTGTTCATTCAGTAATAACGTAGTTTTTGATCCGTACATGACTAATCATTGACCACCTGACAGCCTACTTTGCCACCATATTACGTACCCTGGTGACCATCACTAAGAGTATTTTATATATATAGTACAACCATTCTGAGTATGTAGCTAAGAACCACCAGTTTGTTGAACCGTAGTGGTTTAATAAAAATCAACATGTCTGGTAATACGCTGATGGATTCTACCTTGTGCCGCTAGGTCGGCCATTTTGTAAGACCCATAGCAGTCTAGTCTTTAGTGTTGGGAACGTACGCGGAAGCGTCCCATTACATCCCAACACAAAACACCTGGTACGACGCACATCGACAACATGCAGTCATTGGGTGAGCAGCAAAGGTACAGAGGCCAAGGGTCGGCCTTGATGAAATAAGTTGAATCCCCATATGGGAATGTGAGCGCGAGGCCCCTGCTTTTCTGGCAGCCTCGATGATACAAGCATGATTTTTCCGCTTTCACTGCGACAGCACTGAGGCCCGCCTATTCAATTGTCATTCTTTTCTCTTTAGGGTGTGACTACAGGCCCCCCTCCTCCCTGGAGAGACCATGACATAATATTGCAATGTCAAAGATGTATGTGTTTTCTGTGTGTATTCGTCTGTTTTGTTTTCAACTTCGTATTATCTATTGATGCCCGAGTGGGGTTTTTTAAACACACACCTTGATAATTTGGTTGTGGTTTTTGATCAGATCGAACAACACGAAGAATGGTCACTTAAATTTGCAGTGAA
This sequence comes from Calotriton arnoldi, assembly GCA_963921515.1. Classification (NCBI taxonomy): domain Eukaryota; kingdom Metazoa; phylum Chordata; class Amphibia; order Caudata; family Salamandridae; genus Calotriton; species Calotriton arnoldi. The sequence goes on along the minus strand of CAWUFW010002323.1, from coordinate 340,537 downwards.
ACAGCACTTCTGCACCTAAGGTGTATCACACGAACGCATAATAAATTAGTATGCGTCAGCCTCTGGCTGACATTTTTAGACTCTCCTTTTCTGTTTTGACAGATACGCAGTGAAGGAACACCATTCGGTGACTTTTGTATGTATGTTATGTTATTGGCATGGCATGCGATTTAAGGCGTTCCTATTAAGGGACCTTAAGGAGTGGTGCCAAAGGAACTAGGTTCCTATGGTCCTGACGAAGAGCCAATAGCGGTAAGGCTCGAAACATGTTGACCTTGAAAAACGTAGGTGCATCATAGCCTTCTTTTTTCAAACCAACCCCTGATTTTAAATTATTATATAACACCATTAAGTGCTCCCGTGTATCCATAGGTCGCAGCACGACCCGATCCACAGCGGATCAGGAAGAACCCCAATTATGAAGCATGCCACCAAAGGGCAACCCTAGTGGGTGAGGGTTGTATAAGAAAAACAGAATTTTTCCTTCCCGTGGAGAGTTTTGTTTTGTTCAAGTATCCCTTGCTGGGTTCCCGTTTTTTGTATTGATAATGTGACATTGAGGAGGACAAACCCAGTTATCCTCTTCCTCCCCCCTTTTGTTTGGATTGTTCAATATATATGTTCTTTTTTTATAAATAATGGCTACCCTGCCTCTGGGTTTATCAGCTTGAACAACTCTCAAGATCTATTAGTTATCTGGTAATAGCTCATGCAGTGAGTAATCTGAATTTCTCTCTACACAAGTATCAGCTATGCAACAGAGGTCAAGAGTTTTAGATTCACAGAGATCAGCAGTGTGCAGGTGATGTTTCACCACTGATCTCACATTACACATAAAAACCCTTATATTATACGTGTAAGATGAACAAGAAGATGGTGTGGAATAATAAGGAGGTGTTAGAAACTGGGTTTTTGGTTGGCAGAGGTATGCACTCTGTCCAAGCATGAAACCACAATCCTAGATGGGGTAAGTCACAAACACACCCTAAATTAACCTGTGCTCACCCTCTGGTAGCTTGGCACAGAGCAGTCAGGATTATCTAAGGAGGCAAAGTGTAAAGAATTGGTACAACACTTCAAACAGTAAAACAGTAAAAACACCACACAAAAGGATACCACACCTGGTTAAAAAAATAGAGCTTAATTTAATGAAAGAAACAAGACCAAAACAACAAAAATCCATTAAATAGAACCAGAGGGAATCATTTTTAAGGACTATCTTGAAATGTAGTGCTTAAAAGCATGAAACGCCAACCGGGGCTATCTAGTCGTGCTAGACCGGGTCAAATCCAAAAGTTCAGGCTGACTGAAATAGAGAGCAGGTTGGCCCGCTGAAAAGTACCTTGGTTTTTTGTTGCGTCACCGTTAAGGACGAGATGCGAGGAGCAAAGGAGGTGATGCTTCCGCATCGATCCTTAGGATGTAGGCGATGCATCAGCTCCGAGCCGCACAAAGTCAGCAATGCATCAGGAATGGAGGTGATGCATCAGCGTCGATGGAGAGGCACCGGTTCTGAGTGACAGAACGGTGTTGATGTTTGGATTTTTAGCTGGGGCAGCACTTTATACCCACTTTCAAGGGTCCAGGACTGGATTGGCACCACTTGGAAGGGCAAGACTCTCAGATGACAGAGCCCATGTGCTGTAGCAGGTGAGTTGGAAGTCTTTTATGTCCCTGAGACTTCAATCAGGAGGCAAGCCAGCAGGTCCTTGGAGTCACTCTGGTTCTGGGTTCAAGTGATGCGGGTCCAGTACTTCTCACTCAGGCAAGGAGGGCAGAAGGCAGCAGGCAGGACAGCACAGCAAAACAGTTTTTCCAGAGCAGCAGTCCAGCAGACGGGCAGTCTTTCAGTAGCATAGCAGTCCTTCTTCCTGGCAGAGTATCCTTAAGTCAGGAGTGTACTTAGGTGGTAGGGTCAGAAGTGCATTTCTTATACCCAGTGGTGCCTTTGAGGTGGGGGAGACTTCAAAGAGGGGCTTTGAAGTGCACAGAGGTGCTTCCTTCCATCCCTGGCTCCAGACTCACACTGTGGGTTAAGCAGTCCTTTGTGTGGGGCCAGGTGACAGCCTATTTAGGTGTAAATGTGAGGCTGTGCCCAGCTCCTCCCTTCTATCCTGCCCATGATGGCCCATCAGGATGTGGATGGCCCATCAGTTACAACTAAGCTCCCTTTTTGTGTGGCTGTCCAGAGAGAATGCACAAGGCCTAGCTGTCACCCACCACATACGTGTATTGGAGACAGGCAGCAGGTCCACAGATAAGAGCAGAAAAGTTTAATCTTTCTAAAAGTGCCATTTTAAAAATTGTAATGATAAATTCGACATAACCATTAAAAAGGATTTATCATTACAATTCCATATGTACTAAACATGACAGCTTGGTGGACTCGTCATCCACCTGATTTGTTTGATCCTTTACCAATTTGATTTCATAATAGGCAGATGTCTAAACAGACTGTGGTACCCCAGGCATGACTAAACAGTTGCCACTGACTCAACATATTTGGGTCTAGACCATGATATAATGAGTGCTGAAGCATACACTCGATATGCCCAGCACAAAGAATGGGAAGGTTCTGCAGAGCTTGGCGAAAAAAGCACTCAAATGGCAACTGACCGATAGAAAAAGCTTGCCTTGGTTAAGCTTTTCACAAAAATAAATTGTAAGACCTAATGGCAAAAAAACAATTCTAGCCTCAAATCACTGTTAAGACCACAAGCAGAAGAGGAACATGTCACCCACCTAATTCATTTGATCCTCTACCAATTTGATTTCACAACAGTCAGGTGTCTAAACAAACTGTGGGATTATGGCTGTAACTACATAGTCACCACTGGCTTAACACATTGGGAGCGAGGAGGCAAGCACCGAATACTGCCAATACAGAGAGAATGGAAAGACTCTGCATGGCTTGGGGAAACAACACCCGACCTACCAAGAGGAAAGTTAAAAAGTTTGCATTTTGCCCATTCCTGCATTCTTCTCACGGCTGTTGGACCTGGCCCTTTTTGCAGGGTTATCCCGAAACTTTTTGCCTTTTTCCTCCAATTTTCTGACCCTCTTTTTTTTACTTTAGGACTCTGGGCACTTTACCACTGCTAATCATTGCTAAAGTGCATGTGCTCTCTCCCTTTAAACATGGTCTGATTGGCTTACACCTGTTTGGCATATTTAATTTACTTATAAGTCCCTTGTAAAGTGGTATCCCATATACCAGGGCCTGTAAATTAAATGCCACTAATGGGCCGGCAGTGAAGATTGGGTCACCCACATAAGTAGCCTTTCAAACCCGTCTCAGGCCTGCCACTCAAGTGCCTGTATGCACAGTTTACTTCCACATTGACGTGGCATATAAAACTACTTAGAAATGAAAAGAATCAAGCTGATTGGCTTGAATGGACCGTGTGCACTACGCAGAAATATATGTCAATCTTTACACAATTTTGAACCACAAAAATTGAACAGTGTGACACAATATTCATATACAAAACACTGCAGTCAAAGAAAATGTATCACAGAAATTTTCATAGTTTTTCAAAACGAACTCATGTTCAGAAAATATATAGTCACAATCCATTAAATTGATAATCAGGTACACTTTGTATATCAGACATTCTGTGAAAGACATGAAAGGTGAAATTCATGAATCTTTATATCAATTCCACTTGATAGCAAAATGCCCTATGCATTTCGGGACTCCTGCGTCCCTTCTTCAGGGGCCACTGTAACATAAACAAAAATAACAAATGGTTAATGCTGCATTAAAAGAAGCATGCTTGTCAGCTGCCTTATCCGACGGCACCCGTCACTGTAAAAGTCAATAAATTACCCAGACATGCACGACAGCCTGCATGTCATCCTTACAATCCAAGAACACGTAAGTGATCACAAATAGTGAACTCCTACTAGAAAAGATCAACATGCTGTGGAGCCCCACAGACTAGAAACCAAAACCACAAAAGTGAATGCCCACGTTAGTGGGAAATGCCACTGAAATGTAGACCCAGAAAACCAGTGAACAATAGAACAGAACTATGGTGAGCGATATATAATAGGCATATGCTTCTGATACAGAAACCTACTCACGATAAATAAACAGTAATGCACTTACTGCCAAGCGGGGACAACGTGATGAAATTCAAAACAAGCTCAAAGCTGAATCTACCTAAAAAATAAATAAGTGTAAGAAACAGACGCGAAGACTCTGTGTAACCATCTCGCCTCTATATACCGAACATAGACCGCGCCAAACTTTGGTGAACTATGTCTAAAATGCAATTTGCTCTCCTTCAGCCTGGTAACACTCCCACAGTTCGTCTGTCTGCTGAGACAAGACTCATGTGGCCAAATTTGATGATGCCCCATTCTCAGCTGATGACCAGGTGTGTCCCTTTCCTTCTGTGACATGTGTCACTTGGGTTGTGTGTATTTGCTGTCGTCCAAGGTTAATGTTGAGAACAACATCTGCAACAGGTGCATTGAGATGAGCATCATGAGTGAGGCAATTGTCTGACATGTGTCAGCACAATGACTGAAATATGACCTGTACTCTGTGTGGGCCATACATAAATGTGCAAATTGCTGATCTGGGTCAGCATAGGTGTCTGAGGTATTTACTACACACCCATGCAGCAGGTAAGACCAATGTTGAGGCCTCTGACAAATGAAATGTATGAGTGTAACAAATGCGTAGTCACCTGCCTAGTGCTCCGGGTAATCCCATGTGCCCAATTTTTAGGATACGAGCTTTCAAGTGAAGGGAAAAGCCTGGCAGCTAACGTTTTAGAAAAGTGTGCAGCTGCTTCAACTACCAAAATCATTAAAAATCTACAATCAATACTGGGATTCCTGAATTTCGGCAGAACATACATTTTAGATTACGCAGAAAAAGTAAAACCATTCTACGACTTAATCAAACCTGATTTTTCAGTCAGACATTGGACACAGGAGCACACAAACATCCTACGTTCACTACAAGAAGACATGATAGCTTCAAAACACTTACAGACACGCCTACATGTACGCAACCTAGTGATCCGTGTAATAGCGGGTCAATGCGGGTACACTTAATTAACCTTCAATGAAGGTGAAACAGTACCAATCGCATACAAATCGCACCTGTACACAAACGCAGAAATGCGTTTCACTTCAACAGAAAAAATCCTGACAGCAGTTCAGACCGCTGTAGCAAGAGAAAAAGCCCTAGCTCAGGGGAAACGCATAATTGTCGTAACCCCAGTACCATCTTTAGAAGCTGTTACAAAGGCTAGCATTCCAAATGCAAAAGCCTTACATCCGAGACGGATACAATGGTCTAATTCTCTTACCGCAACGGATGTTGAATACAGATTTGATCCAAGTCTAAAAACACAAGCATTCCTGCAATACGAACAAGAATATCCTCTACCAAATGAGATTTTGCCTGTAGATCAGTATGAATATATTATTTACACTGACGGATCTGCTCAACCGGCCATAGGGAGTAAGCAACAATACAGCGCAGCATGTGCTATCGTTAAAGGTCGCATGCGGGATGGAAAGTTCCATCCGAGTTGCACCAAAACGCAATCTCTAGGAGACTGCACGGCTCAGTTGGCAGAGTTAAAAGCACTGATACTGGCACTTGTAAATACGGATCACGAATTCCCCACACTAATTGTGTGTGATTCCTTTTACTGTGTGCAGTCATACAATGAATACTTGTATCATTGGGAACAAAACGGGTTTAAAGACGCAAAAGGTGGCACAATTAAGCATAAAATGCTATGGGAACAGGTAGTGGAGTTGAAAAATGACCTACCAAGGGCTCACGTGATACACACACTGAGTCATCAGCGTAATGGCGTTCACGTTGAAGGGAATTCATTGGCTGATGAAGCCGCAAAGGAGGCTGTGCAAACGGCTTCCATAGCTGCAATCACTCGCTCAAAAACGAGGATAGACGGTGAGATTATGGTGGCTGTTACTGCTTCAAGCAAAAACATCAGTGCAGTACCAAAGAAATTTCCACGCAAATACTCCTACAAGTTAGATGCAAACAACATTCCATTTGCTCAGATTCCTGGAGTGGGGGATAGAGTAATACCAAATATGGATCGTATGTTAGGTTTAATACTAGCAGCACATGAGGGTTTGGGTTCTGCACATACAGGCGTTACAGCGACTATTTCATTGTTGAAACAGCGCTATTGGTGGCCCACTCTAACAAAGCAAACTAAAGACTATGGGGCCGATTCTGATGCGGGTTGGAAAAGCTTCCCGACCGAATCGGTTGGGAAATGGTGTCCGACCCACTCGGATCGGGAAAGTCCGACCGGCGGAGTAGGATGCATCCGGATGCTTCCAGATACGATTTGGTTGAACTCCCATTGACTTCAATGGGAACATTTGTTCCTAACCGCATCAGAATTGGGCCCTCGGTCGGGAAGACACGTTCCCGGTCCGATTTGGAAGGAGCAAATGCCGTTAGGAGGCCTTCCTAACCGCATCAGAATCAGGCCCTCGGTCTTGAAATGCGACATCTGCCAACAGATGAAAGGCTCCACCAGAACATGCCCGGTGCAGACACCGTTGCTGATATCTAACAAACCTCTCGCATGCGTGTATCTGGACCACTGCGGACCCTTACAATCTGATGGGGCTTACAAGTATATCATGGTTGCAGTGGACTCCTGCTCAAGATTCCTATGGGTTTGGCCTCAGCGCTGGGCTGACGCTCAAACTGTTATAAAAGATTTGCGAGTCTTTAACGGGACATACGCAGTTGGCACGTTACATTCTGACCGTGGCTCGGCGTTTAGCTCTCGGGCTTACAAAGAGGCCATGAAAAGTATGGTCGGTGCACTGCGGTACTCCTCTCCGTACCATCCTGAGGGAAATTCTGTTGTGGAGAGGAAAAACCGGGACTTAAAGCAATCTTTAACAGCTAGGGTATTAGGCAAGGGCGGTAGTTGGGTCAGTCACCTTTATGGGGTACAAAGAGCAATTAACAACCAGCCAAGAAACTCTCTAGGGGGTGTCACTCCATATGAGGTCCTGTTTGGCACAAGAATGTGGGTACCTGATCTTGATTATGAAGGCGCAGTGGCGGATGAGAAACCATTTGATATCCATGATCGTTTGGCTGTTTTACAGGATATAAATGAATTCAGGACACAACAAAGCAACGTTGTCCAGAAACAGACCGCCACTGGGGAAGTTAAGGCAAACACGGCAAGACCTGTCTGGATCCCAAAAATTCGGGGATTTGGTCAGAGAGCAAATAGCGGACAAAAAAGAATTTGGACCATCATACAGAAAGCCTGTACCTGTCCTAGCAATTCAAGGAACACGAACTGTTCTTTTGCCGCCTCTTGCCGGGAAAAAGGAGAAAAGATTTGTCTCAATCGACTTAATCAAACCACACAATGTGGCCGATTCTAAACAGTAGGCCTCGTGAACTCCACAGTAGCAGGAGCCCTCCTCTAGCTACCATCCAAGAAGTTCAAACAGAAAGACTCATCTCGTTTGAAGAGCCTCCTGTACGGAATGAAGGACTAAGCAACAATGCTATGGAACTCGTTCCCCTTGAACCCGAAGTTCATCTACGAAATGAAACTCAGAACAACACTCAAGTTGCAATCAGACCAAATACAGACGTCTATGTCAACATGCCTCGACGAGAGCAAAATGCGATTTCAACAAATCCCGATGCAATTCTTACAATTGATCGAACTGCTTCTGGCTACTTCATAAACTTTGATACGTTTTCTTTGGATCCAAGTGAACCGGAAATGACGCCAGCCCAAAAATCACGTAAACAGCAAGCTAAAGACTTTCTGAACTTTCTTAAAAAGACTTACCTGGTATCACCTTGGTTAGAACTTTGGGTAATTACTGGGATTCTATTTTTTCTTTTCTGGCTAGGCTTAGTAATAACTTTTAGCATGCTTATTAATGGACGATATCTTCAGTAAAGCTCTACAGCCCCGAAAGTTAATTTGATTTTAAAACCACATCGATCGTCTCATCGTGAACAGAGAGACTTGTTATCAGTGAACATCACAGCAGTTCCTATACCGGATGGTATAGTTTGGGACAAGGTTGATTTCAAAATATTCGGTCCGACTGAACTTTTAAAAATTTCTCATTTATTTAAAATTTCATTAAGTGATATCATTACCTCAAGTACATTTTCTGATGATTGGGACTCTGAAACTGTTAATAACATGTTGTCTGATTTAGAAAAAACTGCTGCATTTCCGAACACTGAAATGTTAGAAAGTTATTCAGACTATGACACTTTGTACTGTTACCAACATTATGGTCATCATTTTCTGCAATGTATTTGAGTACCATCAGTGGGAACATTGCCCTACACCACCAAAAAGTAGTTCGCACAAATTTGCACAGACATTTTCATATTTTTCAGGTTTTAACACTACTGACCCGACCTCATATTATTATAAGGTTACACCAACATCAGCACTGAAAATTATGTTGACGAACACCAACCAGATTTACTCTGCTTCCTTTATTGCCAAACTGTCTGAACAGGGTTTTGACCTATGGAAGGAAACAATAGACTTAAAGTCAGTCTGGGGCTCTAGGGACTGGCAAGCCCAGGGAACAGAAGCGCTATTTAGAGCATGCCTCATTCCACAGCAGATGATATTTCTAAACGAAACTGTGCAACAGACATCCTGTCTTGGATTAGCCAAGATCAAGGACCTGAACACACCTAGATTTCCAACACCATCACAGATGGGAGGGTGGCGAAATTCGACTTCAAAGGAAAGGGCAACAGTAGATGACATTTTTACAGTACAATAGATCAGACCCTAATTGGAAAAAATGGGTGGTTTGGCCCTTAGACACAAACATATGTCATAAACGATTCTTGGGTATCACCGAAGGGTTCAATATCCATAGGCCAGACCCGCATTATGTACAAAGAGAACACCAAGGGGTAGTGACATCCTACAGTGTTGGGAAGTTGTGCCTTGATTGGCTAGAAACCTCAACACTAACAGAAGTGAAACAACACTTAGCCTTACTCTCACAAGACATGGATCTTAGGGATTTTTTACAAGGTCCCAAGAAACAACCTCAGAAACGTTTCATATATGCTGGTATTTATGCTGCCTTTAATGAAAATTGGAAAATATCCCAACAAGAGGCCGCAGAGAGAATACGGGAAATAGACCGTATTAACTTAGAAAAATCATTGGCTGTGGTAGACAATGGGTTAACAACTTTGTCCTCCAGAATATATTCTTTGGGCAACATTGTGTCTTCTGCGATAGATATCCTAGAACAAGATCTGGCCATATTACAACACGGGCAATCTCAATTACGTTCTATCATGTCATTGAGCTGGACGCTGCAATCTTTGCGTGCAGGCTTTGTGCCTTGGCGTTTTATAAACAGTACATCTCTGTTTTCTGAATATAATCTAACAGATAAACAGATTGAAATGGCACAAAGGGGAGCAAAATATACAATGCTGCGTATTGAAAAACTGGACCGACTACCATTTACAGTAGCGGAAGCTCCGTCTACTGAATGGCTAATCCATGGCCACATAACTCTACTGGTCACTACTTTTCAGTTTCAATATTGCCTTGAACAAAGGCAGGCGGGCAAATATGAAAAAATGGGTAAGGAATACATTAAGGAATCCTGGGATTTGCCATATAGATTTCGATGCCGGAGTGGGGATCGAGAAGTGTTTCTAAGTGGTACAAATTGCAAGAGCGCTTTGAGCGGTTCTCTCATGTGCCGGGACATTTCATGCACGGAGCGTGTAATGGATCAATAGCAAACTTGTCCTGCCACATGAAAGGGACTCCAGCTGCCGTGATTAAACCGGTATTTGAGCTGCTCTCAAATGGGAGTTACTTGATGCTGAACGATCAAGGTTGCTGTGGTATGCTTCCGGGCATTGCCTATCTGGTCACTGTGAACTCCAGGGTTACTTGCTGTATGCAAGTATTGTTTCCCCCAACAAGTACAGTCAGGGAGGCACTGTTATGGCCTTCCTTGAATGTTTCCTTTATACAATTTGATACTTTGAGCAGACTGAAAGCCATGCTTTTACATCAAACCGTACCCTTAACCTCCGCTCGAGAGACCTTTGATCTTCAAATCGCAAGGACCTCGACTGAGATACAGGCGCTTATACGTACAAACTGCCCCATTCATTTCGCAGAAATGGTGGGTCGTATCTTTAATATGTCTGATACGAGTGGTATTGTACACCTATTTAAGACCATAGGGTCAAGACTCCTTAGCACCTTTCAGACAATCCTCGGAGTTATCCCGAACTTTATACACTCCGTATTTGGAAGCATTTTTGGAGGTCTACCCCTGATCCTGCTATCAATAGCGGGAATCCTGATTGTCATTTACCTGCTACGCAATGGACGGCCCAATTACCAACGAGATGGCAAAAGCGCTCCTGGAGCGGAAATACCGTGAACGCATAGTACAACATCTGGGCACACCTCGCCTAAGGGAACTAAGCGCCTCTTGGTTCCTATCGTTAAGACCAATCTGGATGGACTGCATCTTACCTGTTCTTCGATGCCTGTTTTGCGGTGAAAAATGCGTGTTGGACCTCTGTCTGACACTTGCGACGGACACACCTGCGGAGTTAAATACCAGGCTGGAACCCCTGAGGGCCCATGCTCAGCAATGTCCCCAGCGTATTCCCATTTTGATGGCTGCATTCCTCGAGAATCCGCAGGTGCCTTTCACAACGGGGGTGAGCTTTAGCTCCACCACTAGCACCCAGGTATCGACTACAGCACCGGCTGCCTCTACACCAGCTATTGGCAGTACTGAATATCATCTGTGCTCCATTGACGTACTCTGCAAGGTGTTACAAGGACCGTCCCCTGCAGCAGCAAGCAGCGATGATGTTGCGTCTCCCAGCCAGGACATTTAATCTGTAATTGGCTCATCGTGTGCTGAAAAATAATTCAGTTTGTTCTTTTTCTCCAAAACTCAACTAAATTTGGAACATTTCCTTTAAAATTGACACTTTCTCGCGTAGAACCTCAACTTATATAATCGAACTGAATTAGGACTGTGACTTAAGTGACCATTCCAAACAATGATTTCCGTAGTATTATTTTTTTAACCCTTTTATACCTTTTTAAACTGTTTTTAAAATGATTTTAGAACAAGGTTTTACAGAAGCTCACTGAAAAATGTTTTATGCACTACTATCTAGTAAAGAGTAGAGTTCACTAGCATTTTTATCATTGTTGATTGTTCGGAAGAGGAGTGGGTGTTATGTTTCATATAGGTACCCTACTATAGGCCCGGGTAACATCATACCCCTTCACCTACGTTACCTTCCCTACACTACACTGTAACGAGCCTCTTAGGATTGAACCTTTACCTAGATCTAGTCCTGGGTGCAGAAGGAGGGTTTCTCCTAAACAACAGAGACCTATAACTCCATCAATAGACTCTCACAGTATGAATGAATATTCATAAGGGTTCTCAGAAAACAAGCTGGGGCTACACACCTTCCTCCCCCTATCTACGTACACGGTTCAACCCATACGTCATCCTCAAAGCCAACAATGGCTAATACGAGCAACAAGGCACAAAGGAGCCCTAGATACTTTCTGCATAAATATAGCACCTCTTGCTAATGTTAGAGGAGAGGGAACCGAGACTTCCAGGCCGACACACTGACCAGAGACGCTGAGGCTCCTGCATGCAGACCCTCCAGCTGACAGTGGTCTGAACATCCCTTGCGGGGTGTCCAGCTCGAGACCAAGAAGGGCTCCTACATTCTCACATCAGGTAATGGGGTTCGACTAAATACTAGAGGGATTCTTGGCTTTACCCCTACTCACATGCTAGGTACACTTAGGTACATCTAGATAGGCATCGTAGGAGTACGCGCTTTCTTTTATCATGCATTTTATATTCATGTATTTATTCATGCATATTGCAATTTGGTAGAACTGTACTATCCATTTATATTCACTGTACTGCTAATCATATATCTCTGCTACTGTCTAATAGTTGTTGCAGCTCATATATTCTACACAAGAATAACAACTGTTCAATAAACCCTTATTGAAATGCCCAGGCTGTTTATTCTGTGTATCTCTGAGACAAGATAAGTAAGCACGAGTGACTGAGCGAAAAGTAGTACATTGTTTCCACGATCTTGAGGGATCAGGGTTGTCATGTTCTGAGGTTGCCAGAAACTAAATCAAAAGGATATGCAGTTCCTGAGGGGAGTGAACAGGTCTCTTATGAATTGCCCTCACACACCCCGAAGGATGTCATGCTTCATCATTGTGTTGAGCTGCTCGTGGGGCCGGCGCTGCAATGCCCGACGGGCTCCCGAGAACGGGCTCTTTGCCGGAGATCTTTTAAGAGACAGTCTTTTGGAACATATAGGGCAGTACTAAACCTATTTTAAATTCACAACGCACACTCACTCCACTACCTTGACCACTTACCTTCACGCACCAAACGGCTGTCTCTTAAAAGATCTCCGGCAAAGAGCATATCCTTTTGATTTACGTACCTACTAGGAGCATTGTGCAGGACCTCACCAAAAGCTCCCGGTTCCCCCACTTTGATAGAGTTGCCAGAAACTAATCTCTCCCCGATAAGAGGAGACACTAGTGGCACTGTGAGCTAGCTTATGCAAACAGGCTAACATTTCTCGGTGGGGGTGCTCAGAGTCAGTCTGCCACCAAACCCACAGTTTATGTTATCCGAACGCGCAGGTCCTGTATGGGTAATATAGGAACTACACAACAGCTCTTCAGAGGAACAAGCATTGCTACAGCAGTCTAGGCCAACGCTACTTTAAGGTCTTACTCTCATCATTGGCAAACATTTAACGAGTGGGGTCCAAAAAACAGTTTCCAGGTCAGTCAGTGCGACCTATCACTATCTTGAAGTTTCGTAAGGAGGGGTTTGAGTTAGGATTGGCCATTTCAAGTTTGAGAGGTCAATGGACAGCAGTATGAGCTTTTCGGAAACAGGATTTTGAGTGTATGGCACCTTTGGTGCCTGGGTTATTGAGGTATTTTCTCTTCAAGAACCCTGTATCTCATGATCCAGTGCCGTCATGGGATTTGCAATAGTTTTGAATGCCAATTCAAACCACTAGATCAGGTGGATCTGATGTTTTTGACTTATAAAGTTGTGCTTTTAGCGGCCATTTCTTCAGCAAGGAGAGTGGGAGGATTCGGAACTTTGTTAGCATCAAAACCTATTTTAAGGTTTTTCACAGACAAGGTAATTCTACGGCCAAGTAATCATTTTGTTCCCAAGGTAGTTTCCTCTTTTCATTGTTTGGAGGATCTTGACTTGCCAATCCTCTGTGCTTCTCCTAGGTCAGAGGAGGAGCAGAAACTGCATACATTGGATGTGAAGAGGGCTTTGTCAATGTATTTGGGAAGGGTAACATCATTTAGAAAGATGGACTCCCTATTTGTTACACTTGGTGTGGCTGGTCAGGGTTTGAAACCTTCTGGTTTGACTTTGAGTATGTGTCTTAAGTCAGCTATATGGGCAACATATAATTCCCAAGGGGATAGGATTCAGCATTCCAATCAAGGAAGGTCAACAAGGGGTATGGCTGCTTCCTGGGCTACTGTTGAGAGAGCCTCAATGCAAGATGTTTGTAATGCAGCTACGTGGGCATCTCCTAACACTTTTTGGCATCTTTACTGATTATTGGTGGGCAATACATCAGCTAAATTTGGTTCAGCAGTGCTGAGTGCAGTAGACAATTGCTGATGAACAAATATTGTGTACTTTATTTTTGTATGTAAATAAACTTGGTTTGTGCATTTCACAGTGAGTCTGTTTGAAGCCAATGTAATGCTTTGGTATCATCTCATTTATGTAAGGATTGTGACAGGGAAGAGAGGAGAGGAGGTAATGCCCGGGTGCTTACAATAAACTTTGTTACTCTGACTCGTCTTTTCCCTGTCATAGTCAGTTTCCCATCTTTCTCTCCTGGAAAATCTCAGATTCAATGGCTTGGGAGTTACAGGATTTTAGGTATGTGTGTTCTCCTTTCATAGCAGGAACTGGAAACAGAAAGGAGACTACGGGGAGGGATGGGAAAGTGAGTTTTTTGGTCTTGGGACAGTTCTGGTGGGAAGAGTTGGTGCTCATTTACGTAAGGACTGTGAAGGGGAAGAGAAGGAGTCGGAGTAATGAAATTTAGTGGTAAGTAACCGGGCAATATGATCAGCGATTGCTAGAACATGCACATTGTTTCAACAAGCAAATTTTTTCTCTGCATGCAAATTCCATGAGTAAACTAAACCAGTGCTTCCAAGAGCCATTGAAAGCACTCTTCGTGAACCTTTCCTTACATGATCGTAGGACGAGCACACAAGGACGAATAGAAAGTAACTACAATCCTTTAGGCAGTGGTGCTGGAACCATTTCCTGAACTGGGGGTGTTGGCCAGTGGCTTCAGCACACTGCCATACTAGGGATTCTAAAACATTATGCTGCTACCTAACAAGCAAGTGCAGAAAATGAGCAAAAACCTTTACTGGAGAGCGGAAGGGAAGGTGGTGGGTGAGATTGTAGTCTGAGATGTGTTGTACAAAAATTTGGTTCAATTGTGAATTATGATGCAATCTTCCTAAATATATAGATAAAATGTAACAATGTTTATTTTATTAAAAAAGAGTCAGAAAAAGGTTCTGAGTTTTTTGACTATTCATACACAGAATAGTAAAATGAATGTGTATTAGTTTCTTTCATCATTGTATTTCAAAACGTGCCTGCCACCACATTTTAGTATTAAAATGCAAATGAGTCTAATTTTTAATCTATTTAAACTTTAAAACTGAGCTATTTTTTTTACATTGCATTGATGGCTTCCACATGTCTCATTCTTTCATCCTGCATGGATACGATCACAACAGTGACAAATGTTTGTTAGCAGATGCCATCTCTTTGAGGCCACATAGTATAAACGTACATATTGTGCAATGGTTTGATAAAAGGTTTTTCTCTGGGCTCTCCTTAATTAACATTTGTCTTTGACTGCATTTGAAACTATAGCTGATGCTGCTTGAAACATACAACTAATTGTAAGGCATCAATCATTGTTTTCAATTTTCTTTTTGAACTTCCTTCAGGTGAAGGGTGCTACAGCACCTGCCATATCTGGCCCCTGCCTATAGAAAGCTTATGATAACCTAAAAAGGTTTCTGACTTGCAGAAGGTCTAAAGCAATCAATCCTATCCCACTTTGCAAGCCATGGCACCCTGCGATGACTTTATATGAAAATATAACAATTAATTTTGCTCTTTCATGCAGCACGGTAACATTACTTTCTACCCCTTCTCCCCACCGCCAACAGAATAGAGGCAGGGATAGGAACCGCTGCCAGGGACTTTCTTAGTGAATTAATGAATCAATGAGATGCCTGAGGTTTACTGATGAAATGTCTCATAATAAAGGGTTGCTCTCAAACAGCTGTGCCAAGAGAGCCAGCAGCTATTTCTCTATTTCGCAAAGTCCTTCTGAATTGATTAACATTTGAACAAAAACAAAAGGAAGGCATCCATTTTTAGGTCTAACGTGAGGATACAGCTGTCTGTTTACCATTTTTGACCAATTCTTTAAACTATACATAGAGAGGGTTTTAGCCCCACTCAGATTGGTACTTACCTTTCACCTCATACTATTTGCTGTTGGTGAAATGTTCTGCCTTTAAGGAAGGACTTCCATGGGAAAGCAGGAACAACCATTTTACATCTGCAAAGTACACTCAATCATTTTACACTGCATGTCACAATCAGTTATTTATCTCCTGTAAGCACTCTACAATGAGAGCAATCCTTTTTGCCGCTCTTTTCCCAGCAGTGGCAAAGTCAATTGGTCTGGCTCTAATGTAGTAAGCAGTAGACAAATAATGGTTTTTAGGAAATTGTTTAAAAGCTCTGCATTTTAGTTCAAATAGTCCAAGTACATCTCTTAGTATTTCCTCTTGGTATGTTAGTTAATAGCCACACAATTATTTTTCAACTAACAATTCATTGCTACATGTGCAACTTGGCTGATTTTTTTTCATTTCGGGCATCATTTAAAAAAATCTGGGTTCCAACATGTATACTGACCCTCTGCTTACGGACATTCTATCCATACAGAGTGAGCACGCATGTGCGCTGCTCATCCTGGTCTCCATTTGTGGTTGTGCAATGTTCTGTGAGTGCAGTGTTATGCTACTTGAGGGCAGTTTTGTCTTCATTTTTTGAAACCATGATCTTTGTGACTGTAAATCTTTTTGTTCTAGATATTTATTTTCTGTTCCTGGCAGTTCTATTGGGAATTAATCATTTCAAGCTGATTTAGACGAAAAACGTTTTTTGCATAGCCTTCCACACGTACTCACTCCATCCAATGCTTTTGATAATCAGATTATGTTTTTTGTAGTAAAAAGAACTTTGGTATACTTTAACCCCTTTTACCTTTTACCATTAAAGTAGGGCAAGTGTTTCTATTATGGTGAACACTCCTTTTGTACTGGATTATTTCATTTTTATTGTTGTTTCACATACTCCTGGTAAGCCCAATAACTTTATTCCCTCTACCTATATGCTGATATTACAGCCCACTCATGTTATTTTCTCTCTTCATTCAGTTTTAGTGGCATACATTTCTGCCAAGATGGAGGTAGAGCACATTTGTATGTGATTCGGTCTTGCAACCCTCTCGGATTAAATACTACTATTTTGCAGGGTGCATCCTTAATTTGTCCTATCTAAATACATTTCATATGCGATGAAACATCAACAATTTTTTCACTTTTGGACTGCTACCAGTGATAGCACTGGCCCCTTATAACTATTGCACTTGTTGGAGCCAAATATTGTTGCCTATCTTGAGTTATTACTGTTCACTCATTGTTACCTTGTCCACAACCTACGTGCACTGTGGGGCCACATTTTATTGCTCTTGGGGCAAATGTTTTACCTTATGGGTATGCCATAAAGAGTTTTACTGATAGATCACTGGTTTGATAGTGAGCTTGATATTGAGTAGGATTATTTCCTTAGAGAAAACATACCTAAACTCTCTGAGCTAAAGTAAAGAGTTTTGAAACAATTAAGTAAGAACCATCGTTTATCTACTGATCAATGTATCCAAGTTATGAGGAATACAGGGTTTCTCCATAAAGTGTTACTGTTTTTTAATGTACTATACAGCATTTGTAAATGTTACACAGGCAAACAGCATTAGTGCATGCTACGCCGAATTCACAAACTCCAATTTGTAGTAATATTGTAGTACTACAATATTACTACAACAGTGCTACAAAATGATATTCACAAACTCTACTTTTATAGTAAGTTACACATTTGTCGTAACATATTTTGATTATTTATTTTCGAGTTATGTCCACCTTGACTGTGGAGTCTCCCTTTCGTAAGGTACAGGGAATATTGTAAAAATATTGTAAATATATATTAAAATAACTTTCTGCTAAATATTTATGTATATTCATTTTATGTATTTACCTGAAATGCAGTACAAATTATAAATCATGATACAGCAATAATAATGTATCTTTCTGTTAATTAAAACTTTAATTAATGGAAAGTTATCAAATTAAATTACAACTATTTTACTGAAGTTTACATTAAAAAAGAAATGTCCAGAAGAAGAAAAAATATTATTTAACATACAGTAATAAATATTAAAATTGATGTATTTAATTAATAAAAAATAATGTAATTAGATTTAATAAAATTCAAAACAGGTTATGCATTATTTTATAATTAGGAATATGTACTTATTATTATTTTTTTATTTTTATTTGTCCGTTTGCAAATTACAATACACAGAGTTCCGAAGGGCGAACCCAGCAAACATACATTGTCCAGTATGTAGCGCAAACAATTTTCATAATACAGGAAACAAGCCCATCTCAACCCCCCTCCCAACTTCTCCCATTCAGCAAGTGCAGTTTATCAGACATGTATACAATTTACATATTACAATTGTGGCACCAGAGTTTGATATATTCTAGCTCATTTTGTTATTTAGGCATACGCACTTATCATTGTGCTTGATGCAAGTCCGGATTTTCAAGTAAAAACATGGAGAGTGGTGCCCAGAAGTCTTTTGGCTTTGAGGCGACAGGCAGTTCCTCAGCATGTATCCCCATTTGCTCTTTACAGTATACTAAGTCTCGAATCCATTTCTGGATAGTGGGGCCAGTCTTAGCACCCCAGTGTATTGCAACTGAGCGTTTTGCATACAGGGTGGATATTGCAACAATACGCCTATTACAGGGCTTAAGCTTCTTTACCATGCAGAGCAAGCATATTTCAGGAGTAAATGCAACTCTTTCAAGCACTTCTTCAGTGAGCACCTCTGCAACGCGTCGCCAAAAAGCATATATTATGGCACAACCCCATGCGAGATGCATGAAGTCTGCATCAGCCTGCCCACAACGTACACATCTTGCATTGTCCCTCAACCCAGATTTCTGTAATTGACTTGGTGTGTAGTACAGCTGGTGTAAATATTTAAAATGTATAATGTGGAGATTGCAATTCGCCGTTAATCGACCAGTCAATTCGAAGCAGAACTCCCACTGTTCCAGTGTCAATGGGGTCTCAAGCAAAGCATTCCATTTTTTAAACGGAGAGGGCTCTATCAACTCATTCTCTCTTTGGGAGGTGTTGTATAACCTTGTAATCAATCCCCTGCTCTCCTCCCCTGCCAGCACAGCTTGTAATGCCTTCAGTGTTTTCGGCTCTGTGGGAAAGCCAGGGGATAGGAACCTGACGCACCCGTGCAATTGTAAAACCAAGCATTGCATTATAAGTTTTTTCTATTTGAAATTCTTCAAGAGACCTGAATACACCATTCCTATACAAATCTCCAACCTACGTGACCCCTACCATTTGCAATGCCCTCAGGGCTCCCTGCTCCTGGGCCGCAGAGATGCCCGGGTGCGCAGTGATCGGTAATGCTGGGGCGTACATATATTCCAGCCTAGCTCGCTTGGCAAGAGCCTTCCACGCCCAGGCAGTGCATCTAACTGAGTTGAGTTCCTTCCTGGCAGCTCCCACTCCGCCCAACACCATTGCAGTAAGCGGAGTCGGATGTACCGTGTCAGCCTCAACCGCGGTGTGTGGAAGGTACCGCTGTGGGAAATACCAATAGTGCACGAATTGCACTTGGGCACATAAATAGTATAGACGTAAATCGGGTGCCTCAAAACTGCCCCGATCAAATGGTTGAGCCAGCGTGCTCCAGCTACATCTCGGCCGTTTGCCAGCCCACACAAGTGACAACAAAGAGGTCTGGAGTGTATTAAAAGGTGCCATGTTGAGTCATATAGGAATATTGACAAATAGGTATAGAAGTTTGGGCAATATGGTCATTTTTACAATTGCAATTCTATCTGCTAGCGAGAGGGTTAGGCGGGCCCAGCGTGCAGTTTGCTCCGTGATTTTAGTGATGGCCCGTCCGAAATTCATGGCCAGTATCTCTTCCGGGTCCCTATGTATCCATATTCCCAGATATTTCACCGGGTTGGTGGACCAGGATAGTGGGAAATCCAACATAATCTCCTGAGTGCCATAAGTCAACGGGAACACTGTAGATTTCGCCCAGTTGATTCCCAGGCCTGAGTATCTCTCAAACACCACATACTCTCGCAGCAGCGCTGGAAGATACGTGGCAGGCTCACGCACGTACAGCATCATATCATCTGCGTACAGGGAGACAACGAGTGGCCGCTGTCTGAACCTTAAAGCGACGTTAGCGTATTTTTGGCGGATTTTGCAGGCTAAAGGCTCAAGTGATAGAGAGAATAACATCGGGACAGGGGATATCCCTGTCTTGTGCCCCTCTTGACTGGAAAGGCATCCGAGATCCACCCATTTACCCGCAGTCGGGCCACTGGCCCAGCATAAAGCAGTTTCACCCATTTCAGGAAAAATGGCGGCATGCCCATTCTCTGTAAGACAACAAACATATACCCCCATTGTAAGGAGACAAAGGCTTTTGCAGCATCTAACAGCACTGCAACCGCCTGAAAGTCTTACTCCAAGTAATGTAGCACTGCAAAGACGGTTCACAGGTTATGGGCCGTGGATCTCTTAGGTACAAACCCTGACTGATCTGGAAGGATCAGCTTTGGGACCAATGGCTGCAGCCTATTTGCGATTATTTTCACGAGAATTTTGGCATCTATGTTTATCAGGGACAGAGGCCTATAGGACTCATATTTATTCGCCTCTTTTTCAGGTTTTAACAATGTGACGGTTAGCGCTTCATTTAGCATGGGAGGCAGTATTCCCGACTCATATGCTTTGGCATGAACATTTAATAATCTGGGTGCTAGCTCATCTATGTAGGCCTTATAAAACTCACTTGGTAGCCCGTCAAGGCCAGATGATTTGCATGTGGGGAGGTACATTATAGCTTCCTTTACATCCTCCACATCAAAACGTTGCATTAAATACTCTCTCTGGCCCTCAGAAAGCCACCCAAGAGCAATGTCATCTAGATAAGTGGAGATCTCTGTCTCGTTAACCGGTGGCCTGTCCCCATAGAGTTTGGAGTAAAAATCCAGAAGAATCTTACTGATATCTGATGTGGAATGTCGCGCAATAGCATCCCCATCCAACAACTCTATAATATTTTCCTGACCCCCTTGGCATTGTTATTTTTAGAGCTAGCAAGCAACTAGGACTGCCACCCTCCCCTTAGTACCGCACTTTACATTGTCTAGATCTATGCAAAATCTCTTGATCGGCCATTTGGTTCTGTTCAGTCACAAGGTCTCTGATTTTAGCAAGTATTGCTGGTGCCGGGCTCAATTCGTACTCCCTTTCCAACGTTAATATCTGCGCAGCCAACCCGCTGATTCTACGCCTGAGATCTTTCAAGACTCCACCCTGCGCCCCTATGCACTCCCCCTGGATTGTAACTTTGAAGGCCTCCCATAATGTCCCTGCACTGTCTACCGTTCCTCCATTTTCTGCAAAGTAGTTTCTGATAGCGTTCCCAATTGTGTTCCTAAACACAAGGTCTGTCAGAGAGGACTGCTGAAGTCTCCACTGAAATGGAGGTCTCGTACACTCAGGGACACACAGCTCCAACAGCACAGGGGAGTGATCAGAGAGTGTTTTCTCCAAATGACTAATTGTAACTGTCCAGGGGCATGCCTCCTCGGATGCCAGCCAGTAGTCCAGCCTGGACCATGACCCGTGCACCGTGGATACAAATGTGCTCTCCCTGGCTACGGGGTTGCAGAGTCTCCATATGTCTTTAATCCCCTCAGCATCCATCAATTCTAGCAGAGCCACTGATGCCTGCTTCCCACGCCCCCCAGTGCATTGTGAGCGGTCAAGACCCGCGTCCAAGCATAAGTTAAAATCACCACCCCAGAGCACAGCTACAGGAGGAAACGTGGAAATACGTCACCATGCATCGTTAAAAAAGGCAGGATCATCAACATTGGGTCCATATACATTCACTAATAGTACAGTCGTGCCCCCCAGTTTTCCCTGAATCAGTGCTACCCTACCCTGCTCGTCCACCTCAGATCTAATCATAGTGAACGGTGTACCTTTCTTTACTAGGATCATCACACCTCTGGAATAAGAGAAGTATGAGGCAGCTACTCTCACCCCAGCCCCTCAGGCCCCCACATTGCTCTCAGTATATTTGGTTAGATGTGTTTCCTGTAGGAAAGCGATGTTCACATCCATTCTATCCAGATAAGCTAAAACAGAACGAATTTTCTTGGGGTTATTTAGTCCACGTACGTTCCATGTGAGAAACTTTATAGTACTACCCAGACCTGCAACATATCAATACCATGATAGTTGTTACCCAACCATGCCACATATGCAAATTGTATTTCTCCAAAGGTCTTATCTTTACAGAATTGCACCTGCCACAGCACCCCCCTCCCCAAGATCCCCCCACCCACTTCAGCACCCCAAACTTGCTAAAGACATCCCCTTTTAACAAAAGCAACCCCTCCCATGAACAGAGTATCATAATGAACATACGGGGTACACCCATTGGGGAATGCCAGAGTGCAAGTTGCCTCCCAAGAGATCGGGAGGTGGCCGATCTGTCCAATGTCATTGATATATTATCACAGTCATAGTTCCAAGACTCTAGAGCAACAATAAAACCAACAGCTCATTTTGAACCTGTGCAGCCCTTAGACAGAAAAGAGTCACTGTGGACATCCCCATACAGAGAGCACCTTACATATCAACACATCTCCCTTCATAAAGCGCACAGCGTGTGGATAAATTCACTGCTCCTCATCGTCAGGGTCATTAGAAGATTCATGCCTGCGCCTTTTCAATGTTTTAGTGTGCTCAAGTGCGGCTTTTGGGCTGGTAAAGATCTTGAAAGCCCCCTCTGTGCCAATTCTGAGGCGAGCGGGATACAGCATGGCGTAGGGAATACCCTCTGACATCAGTAGTTTCTTTACTGTCCCAAATTCTCTCCTTGCTGCCTGCACTGTTATCGTAAAGTCCGGGTAAAAAGCCAATGCATTTCCCTGGTAGTTTATGGACCCCTTCTCTCTCGCCATACGTAGGATAGAGTCACTGTCCCTGTAGTTTAATAACCTGGCAATGATGGGGCGCCGCATTGCTCCAGGGACCGGCCGAGCCGCAAGCGAGCGGTGTGCATGCTCCACTATCAGCATTGGGGATAAGTTGTCTGCACCAAAAATATCTTTGATCAATGTCTCCACAAAGGTTTCCATTTTACCTGTGTTGGTTGATTCAGGCAGACCAGTAATTCTGAGATTGTTTCTTCTTGACCTCGCCTCCAAATCTTCGTTT
Source organism: Calotriton arnoldi (assembly GCA_963921515.1). Classification (NCBI taxonomy): domain Eukaryota; kingdom Metazoa; phylum Chordata; class Amphibia; order Caudata; family Salamandridae; genus Calotriton; species Calotriton arnoldi. Next base: position 317,704 of record CAWUFW010002323.1, on the reverse strand, counting down.
TTCGCCTATATAAGCGCAAAAACCTTTCCCATGTTTAGAGATTTACCGGAGATCGTATTCAGTTCGTCCTCAGTGTTGGAGACCCTCTGCTCAACCTCTCCGATTCTGGTGTTTTGTTTTTCCAGCTTTGCAGACATGTGGTCCATTCGTAGATTTAGATCGTTGATCTTCCCATCTATTGACTGTAGACTACACTGCATTGCTAGAAGCGTTGTTTCCAGGGAGGGGGCAGCCTCCCCTGGGACTTCCGCCTCCGAGTCAGAGGCAGTCTTTCATTGTGACCTGCTAGGTTTCCGCATCTCAAACATGAGACGGGGCTTAGATTTGTCAGTTTTCCCCATTTTCTTTTGCCTCGCACTTATGTGCCACGGTCGGACAGTTCTCACCTTTTTCAATTCTCTGTTGATACTGCACTCTCTGCGTCATCTTACACAGGCAGCCCCACGGATAGAGCTCGCGGTTCAGACGTTTTTTTATACTTAGATTGCCTTACGTGCCAGCCTCTATTATGGGCTGCAGCCTGCTGTCATGCCAGTTCTGGTTTCGCAGCGGAAATGTCCTATTTTCTGCAGCTACCGCAGCTACTGCCTGTTGTATTACACTGCCCAGGCTGCATTATTCCCTTCACTCCCGTCCGATGCCACCGCAATGTTGTCTCACATTGGTGTGAGGGAGTGCACCTTAAGCTTGCAGCCGTACTTCGTGCACAATTAAGTGCGACCTGATGTCTTCAGTTCTTTTTTTTTTTAAATATTTTTTTGTGAAAGTTTTGTATTATGTTTCCTCGTTTTCGGCCGCCACGCAGTATTCCCCTCCTCTCTAGCATCCCAGGCCGACTCGGTAACCAGCCCGCCACCTGTTCACACAGGCAGGTCCGTAGGCCACAGCCACCCGCCCGGGCCTACACTTATCTCTGTACTCCCAGGCCCCAGCGCGGCCGCCGGGCGCACTCACCGCACCGGTTCTGTGCTGCAACTTGCACTTTCGGGGCTTAACATTGTTTCCTCAGGGCGCGTAGAAGGTCCGTTCTGTGCCGCCTCCCGCCTCCTTCGTCCACGATGCCTGGAGCTCCAAGAGGCAGACCGGTCAGCACCGCTCCCCCACCAGGCCCCGCCGCTTCGATCCGGACAGACCTCCACACAGCGGTGCCTAGCAATGGGCAGCAGGCCTGCCCCCTGTCCCCCTCTCACTTGGCATGGGTTGGAACGCATGTCACTACTCACACGGGCGTCCTTCTCCCATCCGGCAGCCTCTCAGTGATGTACGCTCGATGCCTCCCAAGCGTATATGGCTGCCATTTTGCTCTTGTGGATTCGGCTGGTCTCCAATGCTCTCCCCCAAACCGCCTCCCTTCCCCTCTTACAGCAATTGCATTGGCTCCCTGTGCGGAAGCGGATCCGATTCAAGATCTGTTGCATTGTGCACAAATCTTTGAATGGCAAAGGTCCTAGCTACCTGGCAGAAAAATTCACAAAATATCTGCCATCCAGGGCCCTGCGCTCAGGGACCAAGTCTTTACTCGTGGTTCCACGTTGCAAAAAACCTTGGCTGGGTGGTAAAGCCTTCTTCCACCTAGCACCCTTCTACTGGAACCAATTACCCATCCATCTGTGAAAATGTCCGGATCACTTGCAGTTCCGTATGCTCCTCAAGACTGCACTGTTTTGATTTGTTCCCCTTCTCTGGCCGACTGAAGGAGTTCAACAGCACGGAGATACCCCTTGGGGGGTGATTCAGGCGCTTTATAAACCAATAAATATCAAATAACAAATATCAGATTCACCGTGGGATTACTGCGATGTCGAAGTTATCGGCGCTTGCAAATTGCCTCATATCTGTCAGGAGCTGCGTACATTAGCTCTGCGTCCCTTTTGGTGTATTAATCTACCTTATTTCGGTTGGATAAATGTCGGATTGTGGATCGGCCGGCAGAGCTGCACTAATGCGCAGCCATCTTGCCATGCGCCCTCTAGCGCCCCGGTATATGTACTTATTGATATATGTTTTAACATTAACTTATATTTATTCCTTTTTTTAACTATTTCAAATAATTGAATTTAATTTGATATTATTTCCTATGAGGATTTATTTTAAATACCTACCTCCATTATTTTCTCTGGGAGGTTGTTGCAGTGCTAGTGGTTGGCCATGTGTAGTGCTGGACTTACTACTGTTTTGCCGTACTACTTTAGAAGTGCAATTTGTGAATAATAATAATAATAATAATACAGACACTTATAGAGTGCGACAGCTACCTCAAACAGAGGTGTCCCGGCGCAAAAGAGATTAGTAGTGCATAGATGTTAATCCGGACAGCCACGCCCCCGGCCCAATTATTCTGCCCTAAAGAGCCAGGTCTTAACCATTTTCCTAAAAAGGGGTTCTGTATCTATGTTGCGGAAATCACTTGGCAGGGAGTTCCATAATTTTACCGCCCCGACCGTGAAGGATCTGCCCCCCAGGCGGGCCTTCTTGAAACGAGGCGTGCAGAGAAGCTTTTGAGAATTGGACCTTAAGGATCTAGACTGCTTATAACCGCGTAGTCTCTGTTTTAGGTAGCTGGGGCATTTACCATGTGTGGCTCGGAATGCAAGCGTCAAGGCCTTGAACTCGATTCTTTTAGCCACTGGTAGCCAGTGGAGCTCTTTTAGATGCGGAGAGATATGTTCGCGAAAAGGAACACGCCTAATCAGTCTCGCAGCCGCATTTTGTACCATCTGAAGACGTCTAATTAGGTACTTTGGCAGGCCAAGATAAAGGCAATTTGCATAGTCCAATCTGGATGTAACTAATGCATGGACTATGGTTTTTCGGCATTCTTCTGGCAATAAATGCAGGAATTTCTTCAAGTTTCTCAGTTTACAGAAACAGGTAGCTGTCACCTGCCGTATCTGTGCCAAGAATGAAAGATCAGCCTCCCACTTCACCCCCAGATATTTTACGCAGTCTGCAGGGGAGGGGAGAGGTCCCATTTCCAATGGCCACCATAGAACCGGTGCTGGAGGTGGCCCTTTCCCGAAGAACATCACCTCTGTCTTGCCTGCGTTGAGCTTAAGTTTATTGTTGTTCATCCACAACGCTATGTCTCTCAGGCAGCCCTTGAACCTCTTAAAGGCCTCCTCGGTCTGTCCTTTAAAAGTGAAGACCAACTGGGTGTCGTTGGGGTATGAAATCGCTTTGACCCCCCAGTTGGCTATCAACGAGAACAGTGGAGCCAGGTACAGATTAAACAGGAGTGGACTCAGCGCTGACCCCTGAGGGACTCCACACCAAAGCTGTTTCGGTTTAGACACAAAGGGTTGCAACGCGACCTTCTGTGAGCGATTACTCAGGTAGGAGTTAAGCCAGGCCAGTGCCGTACCCCCAATGCCCATCTCCTGAAGTCTTCTTGACAGCCGAGGTGTGGTCGACGGCATTTTGTAGTACGTCTTGTACTTATGTGACTGCAATAGTACTTAAATTGCAGTTGGTGAATCAGAGCTGCTGTGTTTACATGCATTAGGGCATAAAAGCCAGACCTATCAGATGTACCAAAACTTATTTTACATCTAAGGTCACTTTTTTGTGCCATCTATTCTTGTAATAAACTGATTGTAAGTGTGGGATGGAATACAAAAACTAGTACATTCATATAAATGCAAGCATTTTTTTTAATATAGGGAATTATTAAGTGAATCTAGAAGTTTAGAAGTTTCGACTCCAGTAGTTGGACTGAAGCAAGCATTAAATAAATGTAGTTGAATATATTCACTTTTAAAATCACAAATCTAATGCATTTTGCATGTGTTACTGTCACAAATGCTGGTCAGAACATTAAACAGCAGTAACACTTTATGGAGCAATCCTATAATCCTCAGAATTTGAGTCATTAATTTCTGAATTCCCAGTACCACCGTCACAACAAGCTGGTATGCTTTTTGTAGCCAATGCGGTGCGCCGTCCAGCATCATTTTAAGACAGTATTAAAATATAGTGCATTTGCCAGAGTTTGTCATCCATGTATCATGACCAAAAAGTAAACTTCAGCTCAGGAAGAAATGGGAAATTCTGATAGTTGTGTTTTAATACAGATTTCACTCAATGATTAGAAGTGCATTTCTGCCACATTGCTGCATCAGCATTTCATTCTTTTCTGAAAGAACTATTGATGTACCTATCAACACTATTTTTAAGAGATCTTAGATAGTTGTATTCTATCTGACTGTCTTCTTTTAAAATATTGAAGAAATAGATGTCCTGCTGTTAGTTTTGGATCTGCAGAAAAATGTTTGACTGAATTTTTTTAAGTGAGCTTGACTTACATGAAAGATATTGTACAGGGGCCTGTGAACAGAAACTTTCATGATATAGTAGCGTAGAAATGAAGTGATTGTGTTTCTGACTGAATCCTGAGGTGTTAATACAGCTTCAACATTTGATGATATCCGTGGACCTTGGCAAGTACCTTAGGACTCAGTTAGAGCTTTGTAAGAGTAGGAGCATCATCACAAATTGGCACCTCAGCTGCCCTACCAGATGGTTGGAACCCATGCCTTACATAGAGCTGAAGGATCCAAAGCATTTCCACTGGTGGCCTTAGCTGGCTCCACCAGTTGAAATCCTTAATCTGGGGGCCCATCCACCACTGAGTTACCAGGTCATAGTGATGGTTAAATCGCTTTATGTGGGTTGAATGGCTATTTCTAGATTTCCTTCTTTCCTTTTAACCTGCCCTTTGTAGAGCTTAGTTCATCAATTATCCAGACTCACTCATAGGAATGTGTGGCTAGGGGCTACCCAGAGCGCAGGTCTGTTCCATAGATTCTGTTTGATGCATCGTCAAACCGCTGTAGTTTGTCTCTGTCTGGTACAGTGGCAACTATACTGCCATAGTATGGAAACTATTTATGAGCTAAATGGGCAATACTTATCTTTTTTCTGATGAGACTTGCCGGTGTTGTATATGCCTATGAATTCATGGCATGATTAGTGTGTGCTATTGCCTTACAGTGCTGTTGTTGCTTCTTCAGTGAGTTGAACTGCTCTTGAGAGCAAGGATTTTCAAATTGCAGAAATGCTCTGATAAAATTAAATATGGGGGAAAGACCAGACAGAGTCTCTCTTCTTTGGTACCCCTTGCTCTATAAGTGATATAAGCATACCAGGTTATTTTAATATAATAGCCACAGAGTTGATTACAGTCCAAGAAGACATTAACTGCTGGCTGTTTAAAGTCCTAGATCAAGAGTATTTCGAAGATGATGATACCTACATTAATAACAAAATCCCTTCAGATGGCAGCTCTGTCTAAATATAGGAATCAACAGTTTACAAATATGTGATTGAAAGAGACACATAAATTAATCATAACTAGTTGAAATGCTTTTGGATAGCACTTAGGTCCATAGTTTATGCATGTCTGCACCATTACAGAAGGAACCATCTTCATGTAAACAGACTTCATCACAAAGGGACAGTGATTTTTAGGGCCAGAAACTTAGTAATGTAGAATCAGAAGCCCTGAATGCTTTGGGAAATTCACAGCTTAGAATGAAGGCCTCTTTTATTAGAGATAACATTAGGAATTCGGAATTCAACTTTACTGCACAACTGTCTGCTACATTGAAAAATTTAAGGGGAATGCTTAGGGTCTTCGGTATAATGTCACGGATGTCTGAAGATCTTCAGATAATGATATAACAGAAATAACTTAACATACTCTTTTAAATGTCATCCAAAAAATTAGACCAAAAGGGTTCATAAACCAGGGAGTGAACAATTGGGTAAAGACCCCAACCCCAGTAGGGTACATGTTATTAGCAATTGTGGGACAAAGTTAAAAGGCTCTAAATCATAAAGTGTCACTATAGCAGACTGTTAAACAAATGCTAATATTATACATTTTGTTTTATAAGCTACATTGTGTTGTTCACTGTTCAGAACTAGAGAACACTATAATTACTTCAACTTTAATTTTTTGTGTTTTACTGTATCATCCCTGCCAGTTTCCCTTGCTAATCCTCTTTCTTAGTAGCTGACAGTAGAGCATGTGGGACCATTGAGGGATGATCCAGAGGCCTGTCTTGACTTCTTGGTGATTATAAAGATTGTGCCTCAACAGATTATCCAGTCCACATATTTTGTTAATAACAAACAGTATGGATTTCACATTACAACATGTATATCCTTTAGTCACAGAGGTGGTGAATAAGCAAACAGACCTCCGGGGAGGAGAATGCCAATCCAAGAGCACCTAACTAGCTTTGCCTCATCCATGGGGTGGGTTGGACCAGAACCCATTGATATTTCTGTCCTTAAATTCATAGACCAGGCACATTGAGCAACCCATCCCATGGTCATCGCATTTGCTCTTCATGCTTTTATCTTCATATACATTGCACACATACTTTTAGACACAAACATGGTTGCACTTTCTTTGCTATCGAAATATCCTTTTTCTGATGAGCAATCCCGATAAGTATTTTTGACAACCGCCCATCGTATTATGAGTTGAGCTGTCCCAAACACACACCGCCGGCCTGGAGATCCTGTCACCGGCTCTGCAGCGGAGTCGTGGCGGGCTGATTTGTCGGCTGTGAGATGGCAGACACCGCAAGGATAGCGATTCCGCCGCTGAGTGTATTACAAGTACAAAGTGACATTGCCGGTCTCATGGTGGTAGACAGCCAACGGCGGTTAGTCAAAGGCGGTCCATAGCCGATGTGCGAAGGACCAAACATTTTCAAAAAAAAATCCTAAAAAATGCTATTGGTTGGACCCAGATACCATACCTCTGAAATTTTGTCACAAGTGGCCACGCCTGCAAAACAAACTATAAAACACAGCACTAACTTCACCTACATCCTTGCCATTCCAGACCGAGCAGCCATCTTCATCAAAACCATAAATATTCTTTGATCAATCATTTCCAAAGTTTCACTCATTAACTACCACCATCACCCTTTAAGTCAATTTGCACAACCTAAGCTGTTATTCCCTTCTTACATTTTCTTTCCAACTCACCACCCTCACATTTCTTTCTCCCCTCACTATGGGCCCCAAAAAAATAGCCTTCAGTGAAAGGGAATTAACAAGCATGGTGGATGAAATCCTTAAAGTTGAGCCCCAATTTTTGTGTGCCCACGTCTAGCATACTCCTCACAGCATGAGATCGGAAACGTGGGAGAGGATAGTCAACAGAGTGAATCCTGTCGAAAATACCACATGCACACAGACCGACATTAGGAAGAGATTGGACAACCTCCGGAAGAAGGTTCGTAAGAAGTACAGAGACCACCTCCTGGAGGCATGTAGAACTGGCAGTGGTCCTCCCAGCACGCCATTATGACTCATGCCCTGGGAGGAGGTCTTGGTCATCCTACACCTGAAGGTTTGGAAGGAATACAGGGAGGAATAGACTCTGGTAAGCCATACTACAAGAACTGACACAATACCACAATGTCCTGTCCTCATTTACATCTACTCCCTGAACATGGCACGTAGAATCTATCTCAAAAGTTGGTTTGTATGTGGCAAAGAATATTGTTGCAAAGTACAATACAGATATTCATCAAACACTACAAGAATGAAAGCATGTAATGTGTGATCATGTAAATGTGTACTCAATCAAAGATCTGTACAATATACAGCCATGGTACAATACTCATCACGAAAGTTATGATTAACTACATCTACCATGAGGCCTTGTTTCTTCACCATCACCCAGCATGCTACACTCCTCTCCCCCCTTCTCACCTGGCAGCCATCTTACTACTGAACTAACTCCATTCAAGGAGCACCACTCTTCTCATCCTCAGCTAAAGGTACACCACCTTCAACACATCTACCATGAGGCCTTGAGTCTTCACCACAACCCAGCTTGCTAAACTCCCCACCTACCTTCTCACCTGGCAGCCATCTTGCTATTGAACTAACTCCACTCAAGGAGCACAACTCTTCTCAGCCTCAGCTAAAGGTACGCCCCCTTCAACACATCTACCATGAGGCCCTGTCTCTTCTCCATTACCCAGCATGCTACACTCCTCACCCCCCTTCTCACCTAGCAGCCTTCTTGCTACTGAACTAACTCCACTCAAGGAGCACAACCTTTCTCACCCATTAACAAAGTCTCATCCAAGTGACTACATCTACCATGAGGCCTTGTCTCTTCACCACCACCCAGCATGCTACACTCCTCACCCCGCTTCTCACTTGGCAGCCATCTTGCTACTGAACTAGCTCTACTCAAGAAGCACAACTCTTCTCAGCCTCAGCTAAAGGTACATCCCCTTCAACACATATACAATGAGGCCTTGTCTCTTAACCACCACCCAGCATGCTACACTCCTCACCCCCCTTCTCACCTGGCAGTCATCTTGCAACTGAACTAACTCCACTCAAGGAGTGCAACTCTTCTCACCTGTTAACAAAGTCTCATGCAAGTCACTACATCTACCATAATGCCTTGTCTCTTCACCACCACCCAGAATGCTACACTCCTCATCCCCTTTTTCACCTGGCAGCCATCTTGCTACTCAAATATCCAACATGAAATCTGTCACATTGAGAAACGTAGGGAAATTTAATCTGAGGTAGCCATCTTAGGTTGTTGTTGTCATGTACACAAACCCAGAGCTATGTTGTCCTGAGCTACAGAACAACCCAACTAAACAACTAAGAAATGTGTGCCAAACAAGACAATCAGGTAATCTACAATGCCAACTGAGCCCATGCTCACAAGTTCCAATTTTTATTGAGGACAAAGTAAGTCAGCAAAGCTCATTTTTGAAAACCTAGCAAAAAATATGCCTTATTGCATGTACAGATATACATTGGAACCATACCCTGTCAGTGTAGGTAATTGTTGAAGACTCACTGAGCAAACTACAACATCAAGAGAACAAGATTTTTACCTTTGAATAAATTATATGATATATTAGCAGATTTACATAATTAATGTTAAAGATGATTTATGTCACTGGTTACAGATGTCAGTTCTTTTGCTCAGCAATGGACTGGACACAAATGTCCTAGATGTACACACATTAATGCTACCATTAACTTTCATCTCCATTTGAATCCATAGCTGACCCAGCAGATGGAGGAAAGTCAGCAGAGTCCCTCCCAAGACCAAGACTACAATGACAAAGCCCTCAGTGACCAACAAGCTCCTGAAGCATTGGACTTCAACGACCGGCCTAGCGAATCTTGGCAGTCTGGGCAGCCCACCACAATTGGCCACTCTGGGACCACACGTCCTACCATGGCTGCAACAACTCTGACATCTTTCCCCACAACCACTGCACCTAGCACAGAGAATACCCTCTCCTGCCCCCAAGTACAGGCTTCTCAGACAGCCACCACCACCCCAGTCAGTCAGGAGCCAGGACCCAGTCAGAGGGTGCAGTCTGTGTCTAGGGCAGAGGGCAGTGGGGCTAGAAGTCGGAGGTGGGCCAATGTGGATCCCCAGCATGAGTCCACTGATATGATGGGCACCCAGGCTGCCATAACACAAGCCCTGGCTCTGTACCAGGATTTTCAAGGTGCATTGGGTCAGGTTGTCACCGAAGTTAGGGAAATGAAGGAGTTGCACCAGTCCACATATCAGGAGGTCACTGCCATCCGGGGCGATTTGGCCAGCCTCAACAATGACGCAGCGGGCCTATGCACTGAGGTGTCAGGGATCCGCACCTACGTTCGAAGGTGGCCTCCATGGTAGGGGTGTTGATGGATATTAACAGCACCCTCTGCAGGGCTTTGCCCCCACCAGCTCCCCCTCCCTTTGTACCAAGCTCATCACCACCAACAAACTCTACTGCTGCCACAGGAAGGGAGGCTGTGACAGAGGAGTTCACACCAGCAGGCACCCCAGGCTCAGCAGCTCCTGATCCCCCCTCACCCAGAAAGAAGGGACATCCTTGTAAGACTTCAGGAGGGAAGGGTGGCAAGACCAGGACCACCAGCAGAGAACAACCTTGCCACTAATTTCGTTGCTGTGCGTGCCACATATTCATGTTGTTGACTTAGCCTCCCCATATTTTCCAACTCAGATGTGAGGGGTCGTTTGGACTTTGGTACCCCAGAAACTAGGGACTCAACTTCAACGTTTTCATCCACCATGATTGTATCCGCCACTTAAGAATATTTGTTTTCATCCACACTCCTATCACTGTTATTCTCACAATCACTCATTATATTTTGTACTTGTATTCTCATTCAAATAATCTTAGATATACCCCAATACTCATACTGTCCAGCGTATTCTTTCAAACATTGCTTCATGTGATGAATCATCCATGGTCAAATAGCATTGTATGTTTGTAAAGAAAAAATTGATTACTCCTATTGAAATGTAGTTGTGTCTGCATAACAACAGTGCTATCCCCTCTGTACAGTAGTAGCTCACATGAGGATAGACACACATTGTCTCATCATCTACATCACTGAATCTGTACATACAGAGACTGTCTAAATGTGTGTCAGGTCGGCTATACATCTTCAGCAGGACTTGCTGCAAAAGCTAAATTCTATAGTAGCACTAGATTTACAACTTTGTATCAGAATACACAGTAGTCACAAACTCACTTCATGTGACAAACAATCAATTAATCAAAAAACATTGACATGCACATGTGGGTTACCTCAAAGGTCATTTAATCAAAATAACAGATAGAAATTAAGTGCACAGACACATGTCTGCACCACAGTCCTTGACCCCAGGAACTTAACAATCATGCGTTGCCTACATCTGGTGGCATAACACATGTACATGTCAGTCATGTGTGACAAGAAGACATAAAACATTATGATACGACACAGAAACAGTCACATGCAGGTCATAAGCAATGAGGAATGAGGCCATGTGAAGTCAGATTTACATTAACTAGCCTTAACCCAAACATTTGTTGTGACACATGATGGCACACATATTGCTTTGGGAACAACACACCATGAGACAAAATACCATGAAAAACAAGGTACTTGCCAAACCATTGTAGTACAAGCTGTACTTATGAAGATGTGTCACACCCACCCCATCATCTATGACACAAAGTCACAGGAACAATCCATGGTCACTCCGTTTCCTCAGGAACAGCAACATATACTAGCTGAAGTCACAACTCGATTATGAACACATGAAGACGACATGGTGCACATGCCTACAATTGAGCAATACAGTGATCAGTTCTGTAGTAAATATATACACATCTCTGCTTTTTCAGAGGCTCAACATTTTTAAGCAATGACGGTACACATTGGCGTCATTAATTACATTGAAAAGGTCATACTCCAGCACTTCCCTTGTCTCAACATGGTTTGATTCACTCAAAACATTCCCTCTGTCTGTACTATAGTGCCTAGTGAAACTGTGAACAACACATCTCAAAGAAACACTTACCTTCAGGAGAAGTAGTTGCGGATGAGTTCCTGACGCACATCTGCATCATCATCCTCACCACTATCGTCATCATCACTTGGCATTTCCCATTGCCCTGCAGCTGGGTTCCTATGCTCTCCATCCTCCTGGATATACAGTATCTCCCGTCTCAGGGCAATGTTGTGGATGATGAAACTGCCCATGGTTATCTGGCATATCTTCCCTGGTGAGTATTGGAGGGCTCCACCAGTCCTGTCCAGGCAGCGGAACCTGGCTTTCCGGAGGCCAAAAGTCCACTTCACTGGCCGCCTTGTCCTTCCTTGTGCGTCATTGAAGCGTTGTTCAGCAGTCGTTGTCAGATTTCTGAGTGGCGTCAACAACCCCATAGCCAGTTGGGATATCCTGAGTCTCCTAAATGTGAAACATAGAGGTTGAAAATATTAATTCACATGTCAATTTGCATGACATCCACGCATAATCAAGCTACAACACATCACACTTACCCACAAGCCAGGCCCTCTCTGGTTGGAGCTGTGACATTAGCCTTGGTATGTTACTGTTCTGCAGCATGAAGCTATCATGGGCAGATCCTGGGAACCGGGCACAGATGTTGGAGATGTACAGATCTGCCAAACAGACAACTTGCACGTTAATGGAGTGGTAGTGTTTGCGGTTCCTGTAAATTTGCTCACGGTCATGTGGTGCCACTGAGGGAATATGTGTACAATCAATGGATCCAAATACATGTGGGATATGCCCTAGCCCATAGAAAGCTGCCTTCACTGTCCTCAAATCATCATGGCCAGGGAACTAGATATAGTGGCTCATGTCTTTAAACAATGCAGCAAGCACCTCTGTCAGGACGCGACTGAACATCACTTGTGACTACCCCCTGAAGTGGCAACAGTAAACTGAAAAGAGCGAGTGGCCAAAAAGTGCAAAACAGACAAAACCTTTACAAGAGGGGTGATCATGTGTGGATATGCAATCTCTGGTCGAAGATCCTGTTCCAACTGAGTAGTCAGCTCCAGGATGGTCAGACAATCCAATCTGTATTTCTGTATGATGTGCCTCACCTGCATTGTCTGGAGGTCAGGGAATGTATGGAACACTAGAGGATGACTGCCTCCTCCTCTTCCAGAGTGCCTAAGTGAGAGAGTAGTGGAACATCATAGCACTCAGTTAGCAACATCATAAAACTCTTTATATGTAAAGCATTGTACAAATGTCAATGACATATGTTGTTAAATGCAGGAAACTAGCTACATTACTGCCCAGCCTGCCTTCACTAACAGTCACCTACAAGGTCACAATTCACATTCCGACACCTTGATCATGCACTGCATCAAGTAAAAGTAGCTGACATGTCAAAAAGGGTGGCTTGTCTGACATGTTTTAACTGGTACACCATCACACATGTTGCAAAGTTTGAGTGCCTGCCATGTACGTCTATACATTGTACAATGAGTACCATGTCCAAAACTTTGACTGGGATTATGAGCATGTGAAAAAGTAAGCCTTAACAATTACATATAGTGGTAGTGGTGCCTATTCAATAATCAAAAAAACTGTAACAAGTGTGTCTGAGGCCATCACAAACACATCACACTCAATAACTGACATGGTGGTTGTCTGAACTAGTGTTGGAATAGAAAAATATGCTTTGGCATTAATTTACATAAGTTAGCATTCGCTGCGCCATTTTGTGTAAGGGCGCCATTTTGTATCATGATCGAAACTAAGCCTTTGCCATGTCTGAGAAACGGCTTTCTCTAGGTTATGTTTCTTCGGAGCTGAGTTTTGCTACACTAATGAATGCACTGTTCTTATTAGCGCATACCTTTCTTCTAGATGTCGGCCCTCTCCCACTTGTCTAGTGCCGGGCACGGGCAGAATGACATTGACTGTTAGATAGTGTGTGCCCAGCTGCAGAATTGAAACTTATTTTTTGTATTTCACTGTTCTGTTGTATCTGCTTGGAAAATTCCATTGTGGGCGTGCCTTCATTGGTTCCGAAATGTATCTCTATGCTTGCTGATGCCAGTCCCTCTGCAGCACTCCCTAGAGACTGGGCAGACAGGGCTCCGCTCTGAGCGTACTCTGAATAAACAGATATTGGTTTTTATTCTCTACTGTCTGACCGACTCTTTATTTGGTATGGAAGGCTGAGAGGTGGTCCTGTGTGACCTGGGTGACCCGAATCCGGTCACTTCCTTCAGTTGGAGCCCGAACAGGGACTCCTTCGGGTGAGTGACCCATCCCCTTCCGTGGACGAGGGGGGATGTCGAGGCTATTGTCGGGTCGGACTGACGGATCAGGGATCCCTGTATGAGGAGCATTGATTGCTTGCAGCTGCCCCTTCTGTCCTGCCGGACAGTGCCTCGCCCAGTGGTCATCCCGACTGGAGTCCTGAACGGCGAAACCCTTGGATCTGATGGTTTGGTCTGAAGAGTCAGCAGTGGAGAATCAATTAATTTGACCTGCATATATCAAGTGAGTTTTTTTTGGTTCTTTGTGGATATGGTACCCTTTTGGTTTGTGTTTGGTACTGTCTAAGGACCGTCTTTTGGATAAAAACATTTGCACTTGCTTTGCCAGGCATAAAATAGTGAATTTGTGTTCTTTTGAAAATGCCCGGTGTCAGTTAGTTGTTTTCTTTGTGCTGTCGCTGTTGTTCTGTTGATGCTCGATTGGAAGAAGCTCAGCCGGCGCCTCCAGAAGGCACTCCAAATTTTGATATGTATGTGAAGCATGGTCTTGGCCCTATTATGTGTAGTACATTATGGCACAAATATACGAGAGACAATGCCGAGTTGCAGTGGCCGCTGACGGGCACTTCTGATGAACAAAAGATTGAGTATTTACAAGAACAGTTGTTTGAGAGACGAAGTATGCAGACTATGTTTGATTCCCTCAGAACATGGCAGAAAGCAGCTAGACAGAGGCGATTGAAGGCAGAAAAAGAGGCCCGGCAAGGGAAAATGCAGACACTGACTCAGAAAGCTGTAGCATATGATAGGGAAAAACAGGAAAGGGGTGTTGAATCTATAGAAGGTTTCAATTACAGTTTGATAAATCGTATGTGGTTCAGGAAGAAGATGACATTTTTGTCGAAGAATTGTTGGATACCCGACCCCCGACCCCAGCCTCCATATGCCCCGCAGAGAATATATCCCACTGTTCTGGTGCCCTCACAGCCACCCATTACAGTTGCGTCCACTGTCTCTGTTCCTGTGTCTACCGCTGTTAAGTCAATAGCTGTTGCTTCGGCTCCTCCTCTTTCTTCTGTTTCTTTGCCATCTGTGGCCACTGTGACTGTCAGTACTCCTGCTACACCCATTGTCTCAGCGTCCCTTTTGCCAGCTCTTTCTCCCGTGACACAACCCTCAGCGACGATAGTGCCTGTTACTTCTGTTGCTTCTCCCACTGTTGTTTTTCATCCTCTGACATTAGTAAGTAGTGGGACACCGGTACGTGGATTTGAGGATAGGGATTGGATGAAATTTAAGGAGCGCATGGGACCGTTAGTGCGATCTGATGTGGGAGATGATGAGAAAAAGATAATAGCTAATCAGGCTGCACAGTGGGCCCGTAATCTTATTTATAGTGTAGAGGATGTCTGGGCGACTATGAGAGATTTTGAGTCCTTTATACAGCAGCATGCGCCTTAAACACATGTCCGCTACTTTGATTGGTCTGTGACATCAGTACTTTGAAGGGGAAGCACCTCAAATTTTATATGTTATTAGAGATCGAGTGTATATTAGTGAATTGTGGCCAGAACAAGTTTTTGCTAATGTTACGACAATAGTAGCTTATAGGGGAAGACTACATGAGAAAAGTCCCAGGTCGGTGTCCCAGTTTCCGATGCAAGAGGTCCATCCCATATATCATCCAGAGATACCAGAGTTAACGGATCAGCGTGGTAATGTTACCCGAGCGGCAGTGGCGGCCCGGTTTCAAGCACAATGGGTTTATACTCAGTGGAAAAGAAGTGAGGTTTTGTCCCTTAAAACTCATTTACCCGATCCTAGAAAAAATCCTACTGCTTATTATAAAGAACTGATGGAAGCTGCTTCCTCAACGGTAATGACTCTTGCTGATATTGAAATGTTTTTTGGTCTTCTTATTCCGGTTGATATTTGGAGGCAAGTCCATACTCAAGATCATGTTCCGGAGTTAATTGGTACTTGGGATCAAATTAAAGCATGGGACCAGGAGAGAAAGCTAGGTGATAAACCCCGAGCTGAGATACTTGCTTTGCCTGGTCGTATTATTACATATATGCATTCTCTTATTCCACCGAGAAAAGTAGATTGGGATAAATTGTCAGCTTGTCGCCAGAAGAAAGATGAGAGTGTGTCTGATTTTTTTCACTCGGTTCGAGGATAGGTTTTTAGATTATAGTGACCAGGATTTGTCTGTTGAAGGAGGTGTTCGGTTGTTTGTTAACAGATTTGTTTCTAATTTGCTTCCCGAAATTGCGACTCGATTGCAGGCTTCTGAAAGTACCTGGTCCACCTCTTCTCCCTCTGTTATTTTGAATATGGCACCGTATTATGATTAGTGAGATAATGAAGAGAAAGAAAGGACAGAGAAAAAGCATAAGAATTTAAAGACAAAGGTATTGTTGCAGCAGGTTTTTAGAGGGAATGGCAGAGGACGTGGTGGTCCTGCCCGACAGCTTCCACGTACTAGTAGGCAACCGAGTACAACGCCTCTAGGGCCGAATCAGTGTGCGTATTGTAAGGAGGAGGGTCACTTGCATAGCTAGTGCCCCGTGCTCTTGCAGAAGGTGGCGGTCCCTAGAGGACGCGGTTCTTGTGGACTGGGTCATGGAGCTGGTGGGGCAGATAGGGCACAGAACGCTGCAGCCTCACAGGGTCGTTCTCATAATAATTATTTTGATGACCCTCGGGATGGACAGTATTACCATGATGATTATGACATGGAGGAAATGACAGGAATGTCTTACAGCTAGGACAGCCAGGGACAGAGTGGGGGACCAGTTCCGATACCTGTAGATCAGCGTGGTCCTTATGTAACAGCGGAACTGCAAGGTTCGACTAAGGAATTTTTGGTGGACACAGATGCGACGAAAAGTTCTGTTTTCGGAAGTATGGTCCCTGGGGTGGCTCTGTTTGGCCATAATAACGTGTCGGTAGGTTTTTCAGGTGTACCGGTTGTGAGTCCCATTTCAAAACCTCTTGCATTGATTATCGCCCCTTTTACTGTGGACTCGCCATTCCTGCTGACATCTAATTGTGGTGAAAATTTGATGGGTTTGGATTTGTTAAAGAAATTGCATGCTACTATTTATTGCTCCCTGGCAGGTGTCTATATGACAATGGGTCCTGATGTAGTACGTGCTAAACAGTGTTTGTCCAAAGATGCGCCTCTTCCTGTTGAATTTGCAGATGTGCCACCCACTTTGTGGGCGACAGGTGATACAGATGTGGGACTGCTGCAGATACCACCAGTTTCAATAAAAGTTAAGGATGGTGCTATTTTGCCCCGTATCCCTCAGTATAAAGTACCACAGGCAGGAGAACGAGCCTTATTTCAAATTATTCAGGATTTGATCAAGAAGGGAGTGGTTGAGGAGACGACTGCCAATATTTGTAATAGTCCTATTCTTCTCATTCTTAAACAGACGCCTTCAGGTTCTTCTGATGACCAAGAAGATGTCTATCATTTTGTGATTGATTTGCGCGAAGTTAATAAAATAGTGGTTCCCCAGTTTCCAGTGGTCCCTGACATTACTACTCTTTTGACAATGATTCCTTTCACTGCTAACTTCTTTTCTGTCATTGATTTGAAAAATGCTTTCTTCAGTATTCCTATTCATCCAGATAGCAGGTACTTGTTTGGATTTATACTAGCTGGCAGTAGCTTTAGGTTCTGTCGAGCTGCTCAGGGCTATACTGAGAGTCCAAGTATTTACAGTCAGGCTTTAAAGTCCCAATTGGATTCCCTTTCTCTTCCCGCAGGTAATGTATTGGTGCAGTATGTTGACGACCTCCTTATTGCTTCTGATACTGAACAGGGTTGTAGAGATAGTACAGTTAAATTGTTGTTGCATTTGGCCCACCATAGACATAAAGTTTCTCTTTCTAAATTTCAGTATTGTCAACAGGAGGTCACCTATTTAGTTCACTTACTGTCGAAGGAGGGTAGGAGATTGACCTCTGAGCGCATCAGTACCATTGTTAAAATGCCCATCCCACAGACTCAGAAAGATGTGCACACTTTCATAGGTATCACTTCCTAATGTCGGCAGTGGATACCTAACTACTCCTTAATAATTAAACCCTTGCTTGCACTAACCACTAAAGACGTGCATGAGCCCCTGCCTTGGACGCCTGAATGTCAGCAGTCTTTTGAGCAATTGAAAACTGCGCTTTGTCCAGCTCCAGGACTTGGGACCCCTAACTATAACAAACCGGCTGTGTTGTTCGTCCATGAGATGGCTGGTTGCGCGCTTTCTGCTTTAACACAAAATTTGGAGATAAGCAACGGCCGTGTGCTTATTTCTCGGCTGTTCTTGACCCTGTCGCAAGAGCCCTCCCAAGCTGTCTAAGAGCGGTCGCGGCTGTGGCCGTTTCTATCAGACAATCGGCTGGACTTGTGCTGGATACTGATCTCACAGTCATGGTACCCCATGCTGTGGATACACTTTTGAATTGGACAAAGACACAGCACCTCACCAGTGCACGTCTGACTGGCTATAAATTAACATTTTTCGCTAAACACATCTCGGTTAAAAGATGTGCCACTCTGAATCCAGCCACGTTACTGCCCCTCCCTTCTGAGAGTGATGAGATTGATAACCATGACTGTATCTTCCGGACGGAAGAAGAGACGAAAGGACGGGTAGACTTGACTGATGTTCCCTTATCTGACCCACAAGGGGAACTATATGTCGATGGCTCTTGTTTTAAATTACCAGATGGCACTACAACTGCTGCGTTTGCTATTACCACGCTGCATACTGTAGTTGAGACATCACAAGTTCCTTATCAGTCAGCCCAAGCTGCTGAGCTTGTTGCCTTAATACGAGCTTGCGAATGGAGTGAGGGACTGGTTGTAAATATTTATACTGACAGACAGTACGCCTTTGGAGTCGCGCATAACTTTGGGCGACTCTGGGCTGAGAGAGGGTTTTTTACTTCGCATGGCACTGAGATTCAGCATGGGCACCTTATATTGAGGCTCTTGTCTGCTTTGACACTTCCTAAGAAATTGGCCATAGTAAAGTGTAGCGCCCACCGGAAAGTCACTTATGATGTATGTAGGGGAAATGCGTTCGCAGATCAGACAGCTAAGGAAACAGCCCGGACAAAAATGAAAAGAATGTTTGCAGCAAGTCCCGCTAGGTGGGTGCCTGAAGTTACCATGTTTGAGGATACACTTGAGAATGTGAAAGAGATACAAAGTGAAGCCACAATGAAGGGATTAGCAGTGTGGCAAGAAAGTACAGCACAATTGAACGATGAGGAATGTTGGATTGATAAGTCAGGGAAGCAGAGATGGATGTTACCAGATGCATATGTTCTTCCTGTAGTCACAATGACCCATGGCCCCGGGCATATGAGTGCTAAGGGTATTTGCAAGTTGTTAGACCCTGTATAGCAGAATGACAACATTTCTAAGACAGCTGCACATTTAGTGAAATACTGCATGGTGTGCATGATGCACAACCCTGGAAAAGGTACCCCTACACCACCTGGTAATTTCGCACCACCCACTTTCCCTTTTGGGGTCCTTCAGATGGACTATATAGAGCTAGACAGATGCAATAATTTGAAGTATGTGTTGGTGGTTGTCTGTGCGTTCAGTAAATGGGTTGAGGCTTATCCCACTAAAGACAATACAGCCATTACGACTGCAAAGGTACTCCTGAAGGAGTTCTTTTCTCGTTTCGGCTTGACCCATTTGATTTGGAGTGATAACGGAAGTCATTTTAATGCCAAAGTGATTCAATTGATTTGTGATGGTTTGAGCATCAAGCAGAAGTTTCACGCTGCCAATCATCCACAGTCAGCAGGTTTGATTGAGAAGTACAATGGTACTCTCAAACTGAAATTGGCAAAGGTTCAGGAGACCACAGGGTTACAGTGGCCAGATGCTTTACCATTAGCTCTTTTGTCCACAAGAACAACAGCACATTCTAGGACAGGATTGTCATGGTACAAGGTCGTGTTTGGACGCCCAGCAAATGTCTGGGGCGTCCCGCGCCCTTGGCGGTTTTCAGATATTGAGTACCAGTTGTTGATCGACTACCTTTGCCAGTTAACTGAAAATTTGCGCTCTATTCACCAACAGGTCCGGGAAGCCCTACCTGCTACACCAGAGGGGCCCGGACACGATATTCAGCCTGGCGATTTTGTGTTGGTATGAAATTTCCAGCGGAAGAAGACTTTGGAGCCCCGGTGGAAGGGACCAAAGCAGGTCCTCCTGGTTACACGTACAACTGTCAAGGTTGCTGGCCGAAAGAACTGGGTGCATGCGACTCACTGTCGCAGGATACCTCTACCCTTGCCCTACGATCAATGGGTGAGGGATGGAGTAGGGGACTCCGAGTGTGAGACGGTGCCTCAGTTTGTCCCCTTCAGTGACGCCAGGCTGACCTGGACCAAAACGGATGAGGAAAATGATGAAGTGCTGAATGCAGGAGTTCCACTGGAAATACGGGCTATCCAGGAGCCCCTTTTCACTGATCCTTCTGTACCTGGAGTTACTAAGTGTAATTTGCGCCCTCGGCTGAGGAACAGTGCACCAAAGGAGAAGTCAGATTAGTTAGGGATGGACTGTGTAAGTACAGATGTACTTTGCTATAGTACCAACGGAGTTAGTTTAGGGTGATGTGAGATTTGTGCACTGTTTAGACATTGGACAGGATAGAACAAAGTATCCCCTTGGGGTACATTATCCTGGTCGACATGGGAATCCGAGCTTAGGACAGGAGCAAGCTCCACCGCTGGTGCTCAAGAGCGCCAACGTTTTGATGGACAATAGGAGCCTGTACCAGTGAGGATCTGATGGACACTGGGAACTTGTATATTCCTTTCGCTGACATATTGCCCCCTTGTTTCATCATTTGCTATCGCATCCCTTTGGCAGGATGGTTGCCGACAAAGAGCAGCCAGTTATTCCCCCTGTTTATACACGTATATTCTGGTCTACAAAGAAAAAGATATTATGTGTTATTCTTGTGATTTTCCTGCTATTGATTCTGGGTGGGGTGTCCTGGGTTTTGGAACAAGATCAAGATACACCGTCATGCACTAAACATAAGGTTGTTTCTCAAGTCCGCGCAAAAAGGACAGCCCAGAGTAATGTATTTCTAGACACGCATTAAAGGTTTTTTGGGAAAAGGTACTGCATGCTACCCTACTGAGTCTGTTACTAGCTTATGGACTGCATATCCATTGTCACTTGTTAATCACCCTTATACTCGGCCCCTGATTTCGTAGAAGTACAAGGAGTATTTGGGTTTGGTTATCCAGGCCCATGTCTATATCATCGAAAGCCACGAGGCATAGGTTATCAAGGATGTAACAACAATACTTATTTGGATAATTTCTATATAGAAAAACAGAATGTAACATTGGTGGGTTGGCATTACAAAGAAATGACAGTTCTCCGAGAAGCTGGTTACTACCCTGCATGTTGTCCAATTGTCACTTTTACTGACCTCATTCTGTATGTCAACTGCTCAGGGGTAGTTCTGTGTAAGGGTACGTACTCTATGGTAGATCCAAAGGACCCTAGTACCGTTGGATGGAATTCCAGGTATGCTGTTGTAGATTATGATAGGTCTATTTATGCACACCTAGGGTTTTTCTTTTTATCTAATGGGACTTATTCTAATATGCATATTGGTACAAATGATGTGGCCCTTGGGATGTTGTTCCCTCTAGGTGTGCCTTGCAAACATGCGAAGCCTGAGGTCAGACGGGTTAAAAGAACACTGACAAAGGAATTTTGCGAAGGGGTGACAGACCTTGAAGTCAATAATTATAGTAATGGTATCACTTTTGGGTATATTCTCTCCTCCATTATTACCTTTGGTGGTACTGCTATGGCCAGGGGCGAAAAAACTAGAGAATATTTTGGATGTAAGCTGCAGATACTGTCTAACTCCACGAGGGCAGCTTTGCATGACATCACCACCCAATTAGAAAGTATGCGAATATGCTCCGAGCAGATTAGATATGCGGCTGATTATATCCTTTCCAAGAGCGGTGGTGTGTGCGCGGTAGTAGGAGACCAGTGTGTAGTCGGGATCACTAATATGGAAAAGAACATTACCCAACACATTTTAGACTTCCTAAAAAATGCTAAAGGAATGGAGAGTGGGAACTGGAGTTGGTCACTTTTTGGTGGATGGGGTTGTATCCTTGAAAAGGTGATTTATTTCATTGTGATTTTGATTTCTTGCTGTGTTTTGGTCCAGTGTCTTCCCTTATGTTGCTCTTATTGCACCACCCTTCTTACTCCTAAGAGAATATCGGTTCATGATACTAACGCAACAATTATGATTCAAAAGGAAGTAGAAGACCTCATGCAAATAGATGAGGGTATTTTTGAGACTTCTTCCCTCCTTACAGTTTCCTTCCCGAAGCTGAAGATATGGAGTGCTCCTAAGACAATTATTGCTGATTTATTGCATTATATGTCTTTTTGCTATTATACAAAATGTTTAGCTCATGCTAAAAGGAGGGTCTGTTGAAATAGAAAAATATGCTTTGGCATTGTTTTACATAAGTTAGCATTCGCAGCGCCATTTTGTGTAAGGGCGCCATTTTGTACCATGGTCGAAATTAATCATTTGCCATTTCAGAGAAACGGCCTTCTCTAGGTTATGTTACTTCGGAGCAGAGCTTTGCTACACTAATGAATGCACTGTTCTTATTAGCGCATACCTTTCCTCTAGAGGTAGGCCCTCTCCCACTTGTCCAGTGCCGGGCACGGGCAGAATGACCTTGCCTGTTAGATAGTGTGTGCCCAGCTGCAGAATCGAAACTTATTTTTTGTATTTCACTGTTCTGTTGTATCTGCTTGGAAATTTCCATTGTGGGTGTGCCTTCATTGGTTCCGAAATGTACATAATGTATCTCTATGCTTGCTGATGCCAGTCCCTCTGCAGCACTCCCTAGAGACTGGGCAGACAGGGCTCCGCTCTGAGCGTACTCTGAATAAACAGATATTGGTTTGTATTCTCTACTGTCTGACCGACTATTCATTTGGTATGGAAGGCTGAGAGGTGGTCTTGTGTGACCTGGATGACCCAAATTGGGTCACTTACTTCACTAGCGCTAATAGGAAAATATAGGCAAACACCGCAAGCGGGCAAAGAACGCGTGCTTATTGATTTAATGCACAGTGGTCTCCCTCATAGGATAACGCTGGTTACATTTGATCGCGGTAAACTAATGGCTATGTGCGTCTACGCGTACGTACTTTTATGCGCTGTACAAGTATGCTGCAATTTTCAAATACACACACTTGCCTACAAACTCTACTGCCATCACCCACTCCTAGTGCTCAGCTCCTGTGTGTTACCTCTGGGACCAACCATGCCAGGCCAAACCAGTGCGAGGGCTCCTGCCTTCACAGAAAAAGAGTCGGAGACCCTTCTGGGAGAAGTCCTGCCAAAGTATGGCCAGCTCTACGGTTCACTAGAGGAGCAGGTGAGTTCTGATTGATGATTTGAGGATGAAGATGTTGCTCTCCCCAACTGTCAAAGTCAACCATACCCACTAGGATGTCTACAATCATATTCCTAACATCTGTCCATTTAACTCTCATAACTTTGTGTGCACAAAATGTGTAAGTATGTGATAGCACTTAACTTGTATGCAATTAACAACCATTCTCTCAAATATGTACAGCACCACATCTGAGACCTGTGGCAGGGATAATCAACTGGATGAATGGCTGAATGTGGAATCCATTGGCATAGCCATGTGAAACGTGTCCAAGCTTTATGAAGATGGTTATGTAACTGTACATACCAGTCGGGTGAACTTGGTTGGTGCTGCATCAGAGTAATGATGGTATGTATGTGGACATCCACACGTCTCAAAACAGGTGATTCAGCATGAACTACCGTCCTAGTGTGAAAGCATCCTCAAAAGTTGTCACTACGATTAATCTAATTCTGTCTGACTTTTTAGCTGGGACATTGGATGTATATAAAATACTGACATTCAGAAACATATGTAGTTCCAGTGGGAGCGTGTTGCCTAACTCACAAACAGACAATTCTGACAAGATGACACTGTACCTGGGTCAACATAGCTAATGCAACTTGTCACTCAACATCATTCAGATCTGTTTTGCACAGCATTGTCATGTTACCAATCACAACTACTAATGTGGGATGTCATGTATGTTTTTCTGATCCAATTTGTCATACTCTTGACACTCCTGTGTGTATTTCTGAGCATCAACTACATGATCATCAGGAGTCACATGATGCAAAACATCCACATGTGTCTGACAGTGGCTGTAAGACCCAAAATTATGTTTGTTTAGGCTTACTCATACATGTAACAGTGCTTTAAAATCCAAAATGGTGAACCTCTGTACATCTAACATTGCACACAAGAACCATGTTCACGACATGTGTCACTCTCAGAGTCACACAGATGCACACCATGTTTTATGCTGGAAGTATGAGTCACCACACATGGGAGCAATTCAATTTGTAAAAACATATTGAAACATGTCACAGTAGTCAGAAATATATTCATGTTCCATGAATGGAGTCATAGAACTGGCTTGTCATAACCACAGTAAAGTCTGGCATTGTCATCGCACCTGTTTTGTACTGCCAAAGGTGTCTGGTGTGATCTCTTGACTGATTTCACAGACTGTGTGTGTTGGTTCTGCCCTTTGTTTGGATGTGAAATTAGCCTGACTCCTGGACCAAGCTAAATGCAACAAAGCATTTAAAGCAGATATGTGTGATGTTATCCAATGTATGTGTACCTGCACAACAATGTTTCTAATGACCTCTATCCTGTAGTAGTGGACATTTTGCACATGTTAGTTCTCAAAAAATGCATTGATATTAGTCGTAAAAGTCATATGTCATGCATGTGCAGTCCATTAAGCATCGGATTCATCCCTCCAGGTCAATGCCCAACTGAAGCAAAGGATTTGGAAAGCCATCACCAGGAAAGTGCAGACCCAGGGAGTCTTTCACCGGCGCAGCTTCCATTGCCGGAAGAGGTGGGAGGAACTCAGACGTTGGAGCCGAACGATCACCCTAGTCCAGCTGGGAAAGTCCTCCCCACTACGAAGGGGCAGGCGCCAGACCTTGACTCCCCTCATGACCTGTATTCTGGCGGTGGCCTATCCTGAGCTTGATTGCCAGTTGAGGGTCCAACCGCAGCTAAGAGGTTGTGAGTATAGCCCTGGACTCATGAATCAGCACCTAAGCACACATGTATGTCACAGGTACCCCTAAATGGATCTATCTGTATTGTGACCAATGCCAAGTCTCATTGCAGAGTACATGCCTGTGTAGTGTTGTCAGGCTTGGCACACATATGTGTGATGGACCACCCTCAACACTGCCGTATGCAACTAAATGTATGGCTCTTCATGACATGGCCTCAGTGCCCAACATAGTAGAAGTAGGCTGTAAAGGTGTCAAGGACATATGTGTGAGGTTTAGATATAGCATCATCCGTCTCATTAGTTACAGTCATGTGATGACATGGGTGGTTTTACACACATACTCATCGACATGAGTGTCTTGAGACAATATAAACCTGATGTAGAGGCTCAGATATACTTGGTCTGAGGACCAACAATACTGTATCACATAGGTCATAGGAAAGGTCTCATGCATCTAATTTTTCATTCAATATAAATGGCACATACAAATGGATTATGTTTGCAAACATTGCATTGCCTGCAGATGAGTTGTATGTAATGGTCATAACAAAAGTTGTGTACATATGTGGATGCGTTTAGAGAGCAACAACAGACAACATATGTATGAGAGTCCTGGTTGTGCTGCTATGATGTACCTTTCCAATGGTCTACAGGTGTAACATAAGCCACATGGGCGTAGGTTTCCCTTTAAAATAGCACACATACCAGATGCTGTTACTTGAATAACCCCATATGGAAACGGTCAGGAATCAATCCCAGCCTGGAAGTGAAGATGTGCAAAATGCGTATGTGTTGTCAGGGCATATGGATGAATGAGTTCATATGTCAAGTGAACCTGTTGATCACTTCCTTTAAAATTTACTCAGGATGTCAGTCAAATTAGTCAAGAATGGGAAACACCCATTAGTCTGCCGGAAAATGTGTATCATCAATGAACAACTTTGAAAGTTCCCCAGTACTTACAGACAGTTTGTAATTGATTTTGGCTTTGCCAATAACATTATGTAACAGACATAGTGCTGTACGAATCATGTAGCAGGAGCAAATCAGTCCTAATAGCAAGCATCATTATGAAGGTTTGGTGATTGTACCATGTCCGTGTGAGAAATAGGCATGACTGAAGTAAGCAATGTCTTGAGCGTTGGTGTCACGTTTCCCAATCATGTGTGAATTTGACACATTCACAGATGGTAAAAACAGATCCTACTACAGACATGGATGAGGAGGAGCGGAAACTTGACACATTCAATTTTCAGATCCTGTGTTCAATGCCACCATTATCGGAGTGATTACTAGCTCATGTTGTAGACATGCATGTGGTCTTGATGTATCAGTGTCCCTAATGTCATACCGATTAGGAACGTTTTTATGTCAACCTTGCTAGTTGCTCAGAGTGCTAAGCTCTGCCTCATGTGAGTCCTGAAGAATGCCTGGAACATCTGTTGTCACTAGGGCAGAAACATGTTGACCACACCACAGGGTATACATCCATAACCCTGTCTCACATTGCTTTTAACCCCTACCCTCTGGGACATAATAATAAAGTCTGTTGTCCATACTGAGGTAGTTTTAATACACACTTTTTGTTGCACTCTGCCCCTCACGTCTACCTAAGAGGCTTTGAAACATTGACGTGCTCCACAAAACACTCCTGCTCCTTTCCTACGGGAACGTTGTAGGCCATACTGAGTACCTTGCAGTCCCAGTGTGTTGAGGAACCCAATGATGAAGCATTTCACCCTCGGGTGAGTGAGGGTTCTCGTCCAAACCCCTGTTGTGCCCCCACCTTTCACAGTCCCTGCTCCATTCTTTGTTCTTATTTTGTGGAGAACCTTTCTACCTTATACTCTGTGTGAGTTGTATATTCTTGGAAGTAATGTAGGATAGATTTCTACTTTGTAGCTTATACTTCCTGGTGACCCCTTGTGTGAGAATTATTACTTCCCAGACAGTTGCACAGGTGCCCAACCTTCCTGGGTTCCCGTCTCCTCTGCTGCAGGCACCTCTACCCCTGCCCCTGTGTCCTCAGCTACCCTTGGTGAGGAGGCTATTGACCCACTGAAAAAGATCTCTGTTGGGCAGACTGCACTGTTGAATGCCATCAGGGTCTGGGCAGTCAACGTACACAGATGGCTGCCTACCTGGGTGGAATTCACAGTAGGATGTGTGCTTTACAGGGGCCAGTTCAGGCTCTAGCCTCCTCATTAATGTAAGCTATACCCATACCCCAGCCTTCCATCCAACAGCCTTCACCAACCCCAACGCCTTGCCCATCCCAATCTTCATCCCCATCCACAAATCCTACACCTCTGCTTCCCCAAGCACACACACACACCTATGCATGCACCCACCCAATCACAAACCTGCAGCACACAACCAGCAACATCCCCAGCAATCACTACACACAGCACACATGCAGACATACAGCCGGCAAAACCACCACCTATTAGCACAGACACTACACCTCCATCCACATCCCCTTTGCAAGCAGCTTACACCTCAATTTCCTCTTCCTCCCAACCTGATCCAAGCTCTGATTTACCCTCAACCTCTACCCTTGACCATTTCTTCTTGTCCCTTGGACTTTGCCTTGTTGGACAACTCCCGCCCCTCCACCATCCCAGGACCGCTTTTTCCATCTCTATCCCCTATCCTATGCCAGCACACCCTACCGATCCAGAATCCACTCCCAGGTAGAGGAAGAGAGGCAGGAACCATTTCACTCCCAGGGCAAAGTCCACCTCCAACCCAAATCCACCCCTTCTAAGCCCAAGCCCAGTCATTCCACACCCTAGTCCACAGGTCACTATTCTTCCCTGAGGTGCCTGCCCAAACCATATGATGCCCCTCCAGGGAAGTGTGTTCACAATGTTTGTTTGGCAAGTGAAGTGGCATGTCTCCTATTGAGCTGCCACCAGGCTTTATTGCCATGTCAGAAAGTCATGCCTGACACATTATTGTATTTATTTGTGTTGTTATAAACATATCTTATTTTGCATAACTAGTCAATTGTGATGTCTTGGTTATTCTTCAGAAATTTTGAAAGTTTGGATCTCTGTGATGTTTTTGGGCATCTCAGGTTTGTACACTTGTTTTCTTGCTTCATAAAACATAGACATGGGACTGTATTCGTAAATGGCAACAATGAATGGAAACAGTTTGAGAGGTCCATGAGTTACATGGATTGACATGCTGCCACCCATGGAATGAGGCTGCTCTGAATGATGTTAGTCATGTGTAATGGTCATCATGACAATGAGGACCTGTTTGAAATTGATACTCTGGTCATGGTCGAATGTCATATCTTGCAGATGTTAGTGGTTGACATTTATCACAGTTAAAAGTGCTAGATACATTGCTCTTTCACTTGTTTACAGAGTACAGCAGTTCACATGGGCACACAGGTGTACACTATTTTCACATGGCTGAGCTGCCTGTGCCACGGATCCAATATTTGCATGGTTTGAAAAGACATGACCACTGTCTACATTCACATGACTTGCATGTCAGATAGGAAAGCGTAGAGCTCTCACCATGTGAATGGGCTTCACAATGCCACTGTACACGATATTTGTTAGTAGTATATGCAACAGTCTCTACATGCACAGACACCCAAATGATGGTCTGATTGTAAACATGTTCATTGGAAACAATCAATGTCTCACATTAGTATTGTGCAAAATTGTGATATTTGACACATTTTTACCTGTAGTGTCAACATTCTAGACAGTACTAGATACCTTCTACATACTGTAAAATGCTCGCACAAGTGTCTATTACAGTTGTCTTGATATAGAGCCCAGAGACTTGTGTAACAAATATGGAGCTAAAATACTACACTTGTAAGGCACCCTTTCTTCTCTAAAACTCTCAGTTTGTACTAAACAATTGTGTATTGGAACACCTATGAAATCGTTGCTCAATATCACAAGCATCTGACCTCTTCCTCAGTGAATTTGTATGTGGAACATTGGATACGGACTCAGAAATGTATTAACACACCGACGTGTCACATGGCGGTCCCTTTCAAAGAAATAGCTGCCAGGGCAACCGTGGTTCGAAACACTGATGGTGTACATTAAATGTCATGTATGATTTTTACAGTGGCAGACCCAGTAGTGCCCCCCCTCTATTAACAAGCTGTGCCCCCTCTGTATCCATGTTGGAACATGCTTGTACATGTACATTGATTCGGCCAGACTCTTCCTGACACTCAGGCCAGTGAGTACTGACATGCCTGAGGGGATAGCATTCCCAAGCCTAATCTGTCTGTTTTAACACACTCTGCCTCTTACACATGGGTTCCTATGTGCCATGGTACCAGTGCAATGTTCTACACAAAAGGAAGGGGTGAGGGGCTAAACCCCCTACTCCGGACCCCCTGTCCACAAGCTCAAACACACAAAACGGAGGAGAGAGTGGTGAATAAATATATGTGGTGGCAGGTGCTCAGTGTGAAAATACTGCCCTCACTCACAAAATTGTGACATGCTTCAACAAAAGGCTGAGTCATCATGAGTCGTGTGGAAGGAGTGAGGGCCTCAGCCTTCTACCCTGAGGAGCTGGAAACCCTGCTGGAAGAGGTCCTCCCCCACTACAGTCAACTGTATGGCTCACCAGACGAGCAGGTGAGTGCTTCACAGTCCTACAACACTCTGTTGATCTGCACATCTTTATGTAGAACTGGTTGGAATGGTACTTATGTGGCCATTGGGTATTGTGTGAGATGTTAGGGGGGGCATGGAGGCATGCAATTGTACAGAGATGTGATATATCGAAAAGAGCATGTTTACAAATTACCTTCATGATTCTGTTAAATCTCCTTGAAACTACACACACCTTGAGGCATAGGTGGCAGGGTACAATGAAGGTGTACATGTATTTACACTTAGGTGTTCTGTAGCAATTGTTGTAATCACATGAATCAGGTATTTATTTGAAAGACAGTGGCTGTAAAATTAATGTGCATGCACATACACCTACATTTGATGACTTGTGTATGTACAGACCAATAGTGATTCATACACAAGGTTTAATCGTCCTGCTGTCTGGGCAAAGTCTGTACTGTTGAACACTGAACTGGCATTTGCAATATGCGTAGCTGACACACATGTAATGAAAACTGAGATGTTCCCATGCTAATGTGAAACGATTGAGTTTCACTTTATTTACAGACGATTTGGAAGTTCTGGCTCACAATCAAGGCTGTCTGTGGTTAGTGAGTTCCCTTTACTTATGTGGTTTGAGTTCAATACATTTAGCCTTGGTGTGCACAAGTTAATTTCAGCACCTGTACGACATGTAAGGGAGTAGCAGCAATGGTATGTGCGATTACATTCATTATGCTTTGACACTCTGAACACACTGAAGGCCAAGTTGTTCCAAACAGTTATGGCCTCAATTTACACCAGAGAGTTGTTGGATCTTCACTTTTGAAGGTCTGCATCTAAGATAGATACGGAACATCCTACAAACTTGACACAGCATGTGGGGGAGCTGATTCCTCGCATCTTCTACATGTGTTATAGCAAGGTAGTCTTACACTTTATTTAAACTCATTTGTATCTCGTGTGGTCAGCTACCTTGAGATACAGGTCTGTGTAATTCCAACTGTTGCTCATTACGAACTTGCATACTTTCATGAAGGCATACAGCTTTTGATTCGCCTGGCAGAGGGAACTGCATTTGTGTTGTAAACCAGCTATGGATGTCCAAGTTCAAGACGAAAAGGACCAATCACTGACACTGGTGCTGCTGTGCCATGAACTTATGGTTCAGTGCTTTGGACAGTGCAGCTTCTGGAGCTCAACGAACATTGGTTTCTGTTCTTTAGGCCAGTGAGTCATCATTGCGTACAACCCATGTTCCGCTGTCTGGTCTGCCTGTACGAATTTGCAGTGGATTTGTGTCTCGGTTTGCCAATGGAAGTGTCTTCTGACCTGAATGTACTGTTGGCTCCCTTGGATGCCCATTTGACTACTTGTCCGACAGCGTATACCACTTCTGCTTAATGCTTTTTTTGAATCATGCGGAAATTCATCTGGTCCCAGTGCTTTGGCATTGGAAATGAATCAGCGCGGAATCCTTTCCTCTGCAGCTGCAGTGCAACAGACTAAGAACATGCATGCTCAATTAACTTGCTTGGACCTCCACCATTGGTACCTCCTTCGGCATTTGCTGGCACCATCAATGATGCATTGACCACATAGAGTTGTAATTTGGCTCGGGTGGGGGTGAGACGAGTTTGCAGATCTCATGAAATTTTCAACCATCACAAGCTAACTAGATATGTTATCCGTTCCGCTTTTTAAGTTTGCATTCATTTCAGTGTGCTGAGACCGCAACACAACCTGACCGTCATCAGCTAAAACCTGACATGTTTAGTTGCTATCTGCTTTCCTACCCGTTCACCGTGTTTTGTGATTCAGAAGGCTGAACACAAGCACTACATTTAGAAGGCAAATTGTAAGCATTTGCTTTGATAGAATGCTATTTGGCAATTGCTCATTGATGCCGTCCATTTGAGTGAGCTGTAGCTATAATGTATGTCCATCATGTCAAATTTTGCGTAAACATTTGTGAGACTTATTGACAATATGTAGGTATGATTTAGGTCTGTGAAAATGCCATAGAACCAATATGCAAACTGTTTCAATTAACATGCCTTTATCTTCTCAGTTCACGAAAATAGTGATTTTGGTGGCTTAACAGCGGACAATGACTGCTAGGATTCACAAACAGTTGTATGATGTGAGTCAAGATGACATACATGGGCTGATATGTATATGTGCTTGGACATGACCAATTGTGCATAATGTGTATCCTGCGAGTATGTTTTAAGAAATTGCATATTGGCACCATTTCCTGTATTGATGTAGCAGAGAAACTCCTGGTGACATATTTATGTGTGCTCATGCTTAGAGTGTACCTATCAAGTTAATGTGTTTGACATAAGGAGTGTGCATGCATTGTCAACATGTTCTTGATGGACAGCCAATGTGCCAGGAAGCTCGTTATAGTTGTTTTCACTTCGCATAGACCTATGCATTTGGACGAGGCAAGTCAGAACAGAAATCTTTTGGTGTAATTGTCAGACATACCATTTTTAACCTACCCATGAACATGAGTGAGCATGACTGGGTTGACTAGCAGTAATATGTTTTGTACAACTATGTGTAAGCATGTATACATGTTCACATGTTTGAATTTACTGATCATATGTGCACATGGACTATGCACTCTGTCATTGCATTAGTTTGATGAATACATTTTGGAGCTATGTGTCGCCCTTGTAACATTACATTGCCATGAATGTAAACTGGTGGTGTTACAGTGGTCTTTTTGCTCTATTCTCATTTTCCCAGTGTATATGTTGTATAGAAATGTAGTTTCAGAAAATGTCTAAAAGCAAACACATATTGCTACTTGCAGTAGTGGCTGCTACCGAATGGGCGTGGGGTGGAGGGAATTAAAAATACATTTAAAAAAAAACAACTTACCTGAATGTGGCCAGCCGCAGCCTCTTCTTCATCCTCTTCCTGGTTTCTGTGGAAGCAGGAAGCACCCAGGCGCCCCTGAACCAATCACAACACTGCAATGCAGTGCTGTGATTCGTCCGAGCACTGTGGTTCGGCGCTCAGACAGGGAATGGGACCCTGGGCATGTTCTTCACCCAGGCTGCATTAGAGCAACATGCAAAGTGCGCTTGAACGTTTGGCCGGCACAAGACGACCGGCCAAAATTTAATGCGCACTAAGAAGCGCCTACCACTCCTCCCCCAGCCTCTAAAAAACTCAGCCCCGTCCCACCCCCAACCAACTGTGCCAGCACGTTTAAAAAAAATTATAATAACGTTAAGTTATTATCATTTTATTTTTCCGTTTTTAATTGCTTACTCAGTGAGCAGTGGGGCAACGCTCCTCCGGCTTAGGAGCAGCCACTGGCTACTTGATGGTTTTATAGTGGTACTTGGATGTGGCTAGTGACTAGCCATACAGATCGTGCATGTGCAGATTGTATATGTGTATTATCAATTGCAAAGTGTAGATGAGTTCCCAGTTCACACATCCTACAGGCAAAAGGGAAGCAAGTTATGGACATACTTGGATATTGAAATGGTGAGGAAGCTTGTTAGATGTTTTGAATTTCAGAGTCTATGGTGTATGTTAGTCATGTGATGGTCGCTTCAGTATCAAATGAGGTTTGATCACATACATATTACAACATATATCAAGAACTTTTTCATACTCATGGACCTATAGTGTTTGTGAAACTCCAACGTCTATCTCCCAGTCCCACACCTAGTAGTGTAACATGTGTCATGTCCCCGGAATGCACATATGCATTTGTGATAATGTAAATGTGTTGATTAATGTGAAGTAAGTGTGTTTTGGTGAGCATAGATTGTGTATGTATGATGCATATTGACTACCATGTCAAATGACATTGTCTGAGAGGCTGAGTATTATGAAAAACTTCTTAAGTGTGTTAAATTGTACTCACTGTATTCAACATGTTAGTAGCAAGTTTAGCAGGTGTAATCATGCCATCAAACTTCTTGCAATGTGGATTTCAATGGAGACGAATATAGTTTTCCATGCTGTGATTGTCTGCCATAACCTGACTTTGTTTACATAGTTCATACCCAGTCAATGATATGGGTACAGATTACATAGTCAATTAAATTGCACCGAGAAAAATAGCGCACACTGCAAGTGTCACAATTTGACTCATTTGTCTTTTTTGGACTCTAGAACTGGTTGCGGTTAAGCAGGTGCCAACTATTTTTGGATTTCTCTAGGGGCCCTTCATGTGTGAGTGCCTATTATGGCAGTGGGTATGTGTCATGACTTGATTCACAACATGTCTGCTTATGTTGGTATGTGATATGTATGATTGGCCAACATATGATTGCCATGTATGAGTAGTCTCTGTAACTGTGACACATACAAATGCACGCATTGGGCTTTTGTAATGGTAGTAGTCAGTATGCACACCAGTGTTAGGCAGTATGAGGCATGTGTATGTTGAGTGTCAGGTGAGTAAAGGGTGTGTGCTAACATGTTCCAGTGTCCTCCCCTGCATGAAAACCCATTATTGTGTGATTTGCACATGTACACCACTGCAGAGTACAATACTAGAGGGCATGCATTTCACGTATTAGATAGGCTGTATTAGGCAGTGTGTTACACCACAAGGGTGAAGTGTAGTGCAACTTGTTTTTACAGATTGTGTCTACAGTTGGAGATGGGGTTTTAATTGTGCTGAGTACCTATGTTGCGTGGTTGCTGAGTACCTATGTTAGCGTGGTGAGATTCAACATACATGTTCATACAGTTTTATCCTTTTGATATTTATGAAGTTTGTAAATTGAATTTGTTGTTACAATCTCTTGCTTCATGTCTTCTGTGTGTACAGGTCAACGCCCATCAGAAAAAGCCATTATGGAAAGCCATCACCCGAAAAGTGCGGTCCCTGGGGATCTATCGCCGGCGCAGTGCCCACTGCAAGAAAAGGTGGGAGGAGATAAGACGCTGGACCCATAAGATCGCTCAAGTCCAGGTGGGGCAGTGCTCCCCAGGTCCTAGAGGAGCGTCTAGAAACTGACTCCCCTCATCGGCCGTATCCTTGTGGTGGCCTACCCAGAGCTCGGTAGGCTGTTGAAGGCCCAACAGCAGCTACAGGGGGGTAATTTTTGTTCAGAGTTTGTCTGTGTGCTTAAATTATTTCCTCCTATCACAGGCAGCATTTTCCTTGCAGACGATGTAGGTGAGTATAGGTGTGGGGATGACTTGTATTGATGCATGTGTGGGTAGTGAACCTGCAACCATACTGTTCTTACTATACTTAGGTCCAAGATCCAAAAATGAGTGTAGTTAAACAACTTATTTTGTACTTTTATTATTACCTGGAGGAATGTCACATACACATGTCTGATGTGATGTGTGTATGAGATGTCCCACACAGACCATGTATATTTTGATGTTTTGGAATGTTGCTCACAGAATACTTTGTATGTTGTCAGAGAAAATTTCAGAAATGTGAGATTGCATGCATTGCACAAAGGAATCAAGGTAAGAAACATATTTGGACCGATGATCTGATGTAAATATGTCCATGTGTATATTGTCTAATTGTACAAGAGACTGAAAGGCTATTGAACACATGTTTAAGTTATTCATGATGGATGATCTTAGTTCTACAAATGATAATTTCTTGTACATGTGTAATGTGCAATTTATATTCCAGATGGATGACATGTTGTTTTCCACACAGACAAGTGTGTGTATATATCTAAGTTATTTGGTGATACATAGTCATAGAGATAGAGATCTCCCTTCATGGTAAATGTAATGATGTCATGACTATGTTGTAGAATGATGACGTAGTGAGCTTTGTGTCTCAGACACTGGACCGGAATGTCCTTGATTTTAATGTGTGAAATATTTGTGGAGTTCATAGCCCCACTGTTGGTTGTGCTCTCACTGACTAATTATATGTGTGAGCGAAGTACATGTATTGTTTGAGTCATTTTGTGGGCTCAGTTCTTGAGGTATTTACAATGGTCTAGCATTTTTGTTGGTGAGCAAATTTAGATTGTTTTGTGTGCTATGCACACTCTTATTACCCCAGGTGACCCCTCATGTTGGATACATGGGACTAAGCTGACCAAGCTAGGCATCCACTGTCAACATAGGTTTGAAATATACAATGCAAGGTTGGTGCAGACAGCCAGACCATTGTGAACTGGGTATGTCCCTAACTGTAGGTGGCATTTGTAGCCCTGCCAATATGTCCTGCTACTGGCCAGTTATGGTGGGCCTTATTGTTACTACAGAAGTTATGAACGTAGTTCACTGTTTCCTTTGGAGGTTGTTGCAGCTGTGTTTTGTTAGTGAATGAAATGTCTTCAGTGTCCTTACACCTATTTGAACTGTCTTTTCAGCATCGATAGAGGCAGGCAGAGGAGACTTTGCCGGAGATGTTGGGGATACAGCTGGCCAGAGTGGCTCTGGTCAGGATACTGACAGCGACAGAGTCACTGGCACAGACGGTAAGGAGCGTGCCCAGGAGGAGCAACTTTCAACCTCTTCATAGCATTCTCCCCAGTGCCTGCTCTGTGAAGGTGGTAGACAGCCCAGGAATTGACACCACATCAACCTTGCCTGCCACCTTGACTCCCTTACCCACCCTCCCTGCTGGTCCCCACAAATTGGTCCGGCTCCACAACCATGAGGTGTGGAACATCTCCTTTGGTCCAGGCACCTCATCCCCTGCCCCTGTGGCCCCAGCTGCCTGAGTGAGGAGGCTATTGACCTCCTGAGATGCATCTCTGTTGGGCAGGATGCACCGTTGAGTGCCCTCCAGGTGCATTCCAGTGTAATGGCCCAGACGTGGGAGTTCGTGAAGTGAATTCACAGTAGTATGTCTGCACTACAGAGGTCGTTTCTGGCTCTGGCCTCCTCAATGACAGCAGTCTTCCCCTCAGCTAAGTCTTCCAGCCCACCTCTTGCCTCTTCCCAGACCCAACACCCTGTTCCCATACCTGTCCCATAAAGACGCAAACATAAGCAGACATGCAGTCCAAAAACCACATGCACCACAACACACCCCAAACGCAGAAATATTTGCATATATACACCCACCGAACAGACACTCGCCATCCTCACTAGGGCCAGACCACACATACAGTCAGAGCATGCACCAACAGACACAAGCCAGACACAAACAACATCAGACCACCAGACACTAGCACCAACCACAGGTACACCCACAACAGTGACATACAGTCCCTCAAGCTCCCAAAGCCTACCCCTTGCTATCCCTTCTGTACCTGGTGACATTCTTTCTGCCCCAACCGCTGCCCCACCTTCCTTTGACAACCCAACCTCACCCACTTCCGACCTCAGTTCTCTCCTAGTTTGTTGTTTTGAGGTGCCTGGCCTGCCCACTAGATGCCCCTTCCTGAGGAGATTCCCCAAGGCGTATAATGTTTGGCAAGTACTGTGATGCAGCAATGTGCTCATGCACTTTGGAACATTGGACTGCCCATTGGCCTTAAAGGTTTGTTAACTATAATAAAATACATTTTTGGGGAGAAAGTTAACTCCCATCCTGTCCTATATGCAGTTTTAGTTGTATGTGGTACCCGGAGTACATACTTGTACTCTGATGTAATTCTGATGGGTATTAGTGTTCCTTTGTAAGTGGTATTTGTAATGTGACCATTGTACATGTTGTGTAGTTCCACTGAATCGTAGGATATGTTCATTGGTTGGGCTAGTGTCCTGTAGACTGACTGATTGTGTCCTAGCAGTGTGTGTTTTTGCATGAGGTATGTAATTTGTTTTTTTTTGACTGTCAGCAAGAACTTGCTTGCTCTGCTCCCATTGAGATATGTTGATTATGTTTTGTTATTTGGAGTCCTCAATGTGTGCCTCAAGACATCAGCATTGCTTAGGTTTGTGTGGGTCTGCATGTACATGTGTGAAATGGGCAGCGTGTGCTTTTCGGCTACTTTTGATTGATGTCTGACAGATGCTGTGTTTGCTATTTGTTTGGCTGTTTTGCACTTTTCAAAATCCTACACATGTGTTCAGTTTATTTCTGTGTAACCTTTCTAAAAAACCATCTGTGATTTCTTTGGGCCAGTGCTTCTGTGATTGTCAATGCATGTGGTAGTTGTTTTATTGGGCCACTGGC
Organism: Calotriton arnoldi; assembly: GCA_963921515.1. Lineage (NCBI taxonomy): Eukaryota > Metazoa > Chordata > Amphibia > Caudata > Salamandridae > Calotriton > Calotriton arnoldi. The sequence goes on along the minus strand of CAWUFW010002323.1, from coordinate 280,233 downwards.
TTGGATTGTTTTGTTACTGTGATGGTGTCATAAGTATTCTGTGGTTTAAGTTTCGATAGTGTGTTTAGGATATGTTTCACATTGCTTGACGCTATGGCTTTGTATGACTTGGCTTTTGATGTGAGCTATGTGTGTGAGTTCACTTCAACATTGTGACAGAGAACTTTTTTTGGACTTGGATGAGTTGTTGCTACTTAAAATTAAGAAGGGAGTTTTGATGTGTGCATTGTAATAGAGTCATTTTCAGTGACATCTCTTATTCTGAGTTAGATTAACAAGGCCTCATGGTAGTTGTAGTCATTTCACAAAGACACATTGGATTCTTTTGGTTAGGTTGCAGTGGACGATTGGAGCGGAACTGGGGTATTGTGCGAAGATAGTTAGTTTCACTGTTGTGTGTGATAAAGATTGGTGTGTATTTTTCTAATCTATGGGTATTGCGTATCATGAACAATGCAGACATTACTTTCACGTTTGTGGTACTGACACATGATCGTGTGTAGACTGTGTGCATGTGTTGTTCAAATGTTTGTGGCATTGAGTGCACGTTATAGAATTTACAACACAATTTTGAAACTGTGCAATGTGAAATGTGGACCTGTGACCTTGTTAAATACAGGTAAATGAAAACTACATTATATGTTCGATGGCGACGCATTCATTTTGAATGGGTCACAATGAATACATGAAGTAACGACACTCCCCAGTGACGTCGTCTTCAACGGGCTCTTCTTTGGAGGTGATCGATTAGGTAGAGCAACAACATAAGAGGTAGGGTAGCCTCCATGTCAGCACAGGACATGTGAATGTGCGTAGAGGTGAGTTTTGGCCTTATATCCCTTCCTTTCAGCCACTTCTTGCCTGGAGGTAAGACCGCCGTACTTCCGCTGGCTGTGATGCAACTTGTAATGGGGCAGGATGTAGGAGTGGCGTTCAGAGGCTCATTGGTCCTCACTGCCAGCTGGGTGGTCTGAGTTAGCCGGCGGTGCCAGCGGAGCAACGGCAGTCCGCAACAAGCCTTTGGTTGTAACTCGGAATAGGGCGGTCGGGACTGCCGGTTAAACCGCCATCGCCACGCCACCACAGAATGGGTGGTCCACGGACCGCCAATCTCGTAATCAGGCCCTATGAGTTGAGCATAAGGAAACAGTGACATTATCTTATCCAATTAAAGTGGCCAGGGGCAGTGGCCACCAGACCAGAAAAAAAAGAGATGTTTCCCACATAGTACCAAGGCCTGAAGGATGATCTCAGGTAAGGTCTGCAGGAAACATTTCCTCTGACCATTATTTACACAGTGCTGTCAAATCTGTTTTGTCATCTAGACCATTGATTGTCAAATTCCAAAGGCAACAGGAAGAAACATGATGCAAGATTGGTTCCTACTCAAGTCTGAGAAAGAAAGACAATAACATCAATGGATTCCATGATACAATTCAAAGGGTTTGAAAGCATTCAAGGGCCCTGGAGTGAGGAGGAAAAAGAGGTGAGGTATATGGTAGGTCAATGGCTTTCTCTATGCTTGAAGTGCCTTTGTTTAGTACTGCTCTATCATGCCTAAGCCCAAAAGAGTTAATGCTTTGAGAGACTAAGGGCATCAACAGATGGAGAGTAGTGACAGTAAACTGTAGCAGCTTCTTTCAGTAACCCGTGGAATTTCATGCAGCATCCCACAAGGGCAGATTAACTCATTGGCTCTTCAGTGCCTACCCTTGCCTTCTAAATTTTGTGTGTAAAACATTCAAGATGCCATTTGAAATCTTTTGCAATGATACAAGGATCATGGTCTGTCTAGATGAAGGCAGAGGTAACAGATTAGGCATTGCTTCTTGCTTTACCCATTAGCTGGAATGGATGGGTGAGGGAAGGCAACCTCTACCTTAATGACTTAAAAACAAAAATATTACTTTTTGGTTATTTTATTATGCTGCAGTTACATTTTCAGTGACCCCATTCTCTGGATGCTTCACCAATAATAGCCTTCAAAATATGAAACCAAGGATTCATCTTTTACCCTGCACTCTCTTTTACTCTATAAGTCACAGCACACACCTTCACTTTCATATGCTTAGCAAAATCACACCAGTCTAAATCACAAAATGGACATAGTTCACTCACTGATAATGTTGGACCTGGCCCTTTCTGGAGGGTCACCCTTAAATTGGTTTGCCTTCAGACCTCCACTTTTTGCTGAATTCACTTTTGTTGGCCATAGCAGTCTGTGCGCTGCTTACCAGTGCTTGTGCTTGCTCCCTAAACATGGTAACATTATCTTATAGCCAATTGGCATATTAAATTTACTTTTAACTCCCTACTAAAGTGGGACTACATGTACCCAGGGCCTGGAAATTGAATGCCACCAGCAGGCATGCAGCACTGATTGTGCCACCCACTTAAATAGCCCTTTAAACATGTATCAGGCCTGCCATTGCAGAGCCTATGTGTGCAGTTTAAACTGCCATATCAACCTGGCAAGATAAACCATGAGCAGGCCCAAACCTTCCTTTTTAATGCATATAAGTCACCCCTAGGGTAAGCCCTGGACAGCCCAGAGGGCAGGGTGCAATGTATAAAAGTAGGACATGTACCTTTGAGTTTTACATGTCCTGGCAGGGAAACACTCTTCAATTTGTTTTTCACTACTGCAGGGCCTATCTCTCCCAAAGGGTAACATAGGTGTTGCCTTTTTACATTTTAAATGCTGTAATTTCCAAATGGGTAGAGATATTTGGTTCATTTTTGGTGTCTCTGGAATCCTAATTTAAAATCCTAAATTATGGTGAAGTTGTATTTTAAATTACACTTCTGAAAATGCCACTTTTACAAAGCTGGCATTTATTTTGCCTTGGCCATTTGGTGCCTGCAGCCTGTCTCTGGTCACATGACTGTGTGTAGTTGGCAGTTGGGGTTTGTGTGTTCCTCCTAGACAGCCACTCACAATGGCAGCTTAGGTGTGACTGGGTGGGCAATCATTGGCAGGATGAGTGGGAGGAGCAGGGCACTTGAATAGGCTGTGTCCTGCCTCCACATAAAGGGCTGCATAACCCCAGTAGTTAATCTGGAGCCAAGGCCAGACAGGCAGGGCATCTGTACACTTCACAGGCATGCCTCTAGAAGCTTCTCCCCACTTCAAAGGCACACCTATGCATAAAAGAAGGACCTCAGACACCATCACTTCAGTACACTTCTGGGCCTGAGGATGCTCAGCCAGGAAGAAGGGCTTCTGTGTTGCTAGAATGAATGCCACTCTGCTGGGCTTTGTAAATGTGTAAAAAAAAAAAAAGACTTTTGATCACTTTTTGTTTTTTTCTTATGACCAATGAAGAGTTAAAGAACTGCAGGGCATGAAAATAAAATGCAATTAAGAACAGATATGAGTTTTCTCTCTGCCTGTCCAGTTCACTGACCAAGACATGCCCAGACAAGAAGTTATAAATGGAAGAAGCCTATCATCTGGTTAGGGGTTGCAATCGAGACTAGTGGAACACTGTTGTTCATACCAAGTTTTTTTTTTGTTTTACTCCTGTAACATGCAGGTTGGTTTGCATAATTCTGCTCCTGCATTTCGATACAATATGTTTTGCATGTCAGTCTAGAGAGCTTTATAAATGAAGTTATAATATATTCCATAATCGGGGCAGAAGAGGAGTCTTAGGTGAACCATATTGCAGACATTTTGTGCCAACTGTTCATATGTGAGTCATGTCTCAATAGTAGGTTTTCCTAGCTTAATCATTTCTCCAAATAAAATTCAATTGTCTGATGTGAAGATCATCACACTATTCGAGGTGTAGATCACAAGGTATGTTGTCCACCATTTTTTTGCAGTTTGCCATACTATATTGGTATTTAATTGGGCAGCTTTCAAGAGAGTATTTTACAATCACAGACATGCTATGGGAAGGTGTAATCTTTATTTGTGCTACCAAAGCTGAAGCCGCCTTAAAATTCCTAAAATAGAAATTACCGGAAGACCCAGTCTCAGTCCATCCAAATACGTACCTGTAGTCATTTTTTTGTCAAGGCTGATGCCACAAAATTTACTGACCTACTGTGGTTGTGCTTTTCTCAAACCAATTGATAGAAACCAGGCAATTTCATCCTGTAGACCAGCATTACAAAAAAGGATAATTATGAGGAAAACAATTGCATCATTCTGAAAAATGGGTGTCTTCCTGTGTTTGGTCAATTAACATTTCAATTTAAATGTTTTCACTATGCAAATGCTGTAACAGTTTTATAATTGTGATGTATACTTTAATTACATGTTACTTTTGTCAAAAGTGATTAATAGAAAGTCTGCTGTCATGTTCATAAATTTTTAATTGGGTGTTGCACAGACACTACAATCATGATTTCATATACCATTGTTCTTTTCGATTCCACAAACTTTCTCGGCAAAGTATTTGGTCTTGTTTTCTGAGGCTTTGGCACAAAGAAGATTGGAAGCTTCAGTTTATATCATGCAATAAGAACTAGCATATGAAGTGAGTGCCTTGCTGTTAAAGTCCATGAAAGCCATGTAGTAGGCCATTTTGGGACACAATGGAACATTATATTAGACAAAGGTACTCGAGTGGCCCAACATGGTTCAAAACATTTAGCAGTATGTATATAATAGTGAATCATATTCTTAAGATAGAGCACTACTCAGGACCAGATTTACGATGTCTGTCTACAACATCTAGTCTTCTTTGTGGAGATATTAAGGGTAGATGCCATTATCACGACACTAGATGTAGCCTACTGGCTTACAAAAATGGAGTTCAAAATTTTTATTACTAATAAGTCAATAGGTCACCCAAAGCCTTTCCCACAAAGAAAATTTCAGAATGAAATCTGCAATTTAATTTGGATATTGGAGGTTCTGGTTCTAACCCGTTGAAGTATTGTAGATGTGTGCACCAGTTTTCATTCATAGAGGTACAAACAACGTAATTTTATTACAAATACCTCAAAACAAGTTCTATGTGTTTTGTGGGTGATTAATAAATTAGCTGAAGTATCCTCCTTTGCCACATGGAATTTGTCTACAATAATGTAATTCGTTTGCTAATCAATTTTTTGCCTTATTCGGTATCACCTTCAATAATTGTTAGTTTAACCTGTGATCAAGCTGATGCAAGTTTTGAAAAAAATTGCGTGTCTCACGGCTCAAATTCCATCGAGGTGGCCTGCCATAAAAAAAAACCTAAAGACTGATAAGGCTTATGCCCTTTCCGGCACTGTTGTCCAAATACAAGATCTGTGTGCCCTTTGTGATTTATAGTACAGGTTTACCAACCTTTTCTAGAAAAAGGTCGATCCTGTTTCTTTGAAACTTCTGCTTCTTTAGAGTATGTGCACTAATCCTATTTTTAAAATCTCCTCATTCAGTCACATCTCAGCCCATGAAATTGTTTTGTCAAGCTAATTATGTATGAGAAGGTCGGAGAACTTCAGTACGAATGCATATGATTTTGTGCTAGAAGTTCCTTCACAGTTATACTTAATTTCAGGTAGACTAGAAGAGTTATGCCTAGAGGATCACAACTGGAAATAGCCTTCTTCATGCATTCTACCAATTAGTGGTGGCAATTTTCGGGCTAAAGTCCAGGACGGAACAGATTATGGGGTAATTGAGAGGTCATTCCTAATTAGTACCCAGATATTTCCAGTGGTCAAATCGAGTCTTTGGCAATCCTGGTCCAGGGATGCGTGTTTGCTATTGTAGTTGATACTCTGCTCAATCAGTCTTCTGGTTTAATGGAATTAATCCTATCTTGGAAGGTGTTCTTTGTTTAGGAGAGGGTCAAGAGATCTTTTAAACGTATTATTCCAATTGTGAAGAGAAATATATTTTCTATGATCACCCATTCAGGCCTAAGTCTTACCTCGATTTCCTGTCTGATGCATTCTAATTAATGGCCCATACCTTGACCAAACGGTTTAGTTACACAGCATTCCTAGCATACGTAAAGGTGTGTTTCTTTGCTGCTGTATTATCGTTGTGCCAGAGATCAGCTTCAGAAAGAAGCCTTCAAGGGGCCATTGAGACCTTGTACCTTATACTTTCGCCTCTCAAAAAGCCTATTCAAACTCCTGCTACCATTTCTAAATGCCAATAAACTATTCTTCCTGCTGAATCATGGCTTCTCATTATAGGTGCATTAAAAGGGATAGGTCTTGTTAGTCAGCCAACCAGGTATAAAAAGGGTGCAGCAGAAGTCATAGAGTTGAGAATACACTAGGGGGGATATTCTCAAGAACGTGCGATAATCATCGCCAAAAAAGGCTAACGCACGTTTTCATATCGCCGTCTATCGCGGGAAAATAACTCCGTGTTAACGTCGTATTCTCAACATGGCGGTAACATGCGATAGTCTCCCGAGAACGCATCAAATGTCCGCGATACAACTACCACGATGGCAATAAAAAAGGAAACCCGAACGTGAAAAAAGTTGCGATGGGCCCAACCGCGATAGAAAAATCGGCGACAAGCAGCGCCAGGCTTGCAATTCTCACCTCAGGCGGGAAAAATCACCATAAAAGCAGCAAAAGACGCAGAAATAAATTAAAAAAACATAACAACTGCGAAGCACAATGGAGGGAGCTGGAGCAAGTACAGAGGACAACCCGAACCCCACAAGCCCCACGGAGGACCAGCCTGGGACCTCGGGGCCAGGGAAGGGCAAGGAGAAGAAGAAGAGGACGACGCGGTTCAGTCCGCAGGAAAACAGGATCCCGATAACGGAGGTGACACTCCCACCATCCAATTGCCATTGGTGAAATTGTCTGCACTAAATGTTGCACATACACTTGTCAGAGCGATGTGCCAATGCAGAGGAGTGACATGCACACAAGGAATGTGTCTTGGAATGAATTCATTTGTACATGCTGTGCCTGTGGTAATTTTGACCTGTCCCATGATTGCCAAGGACAGTCCCTATGTGACGTGCTTATGTGAAGAAATTGTGAATGATAGTGTCCCTTCGGGCTATTCCAGCTGCTGCTGCACTGGGGTGTGGTCCACCTGCCTCATCCTCATCATCATCAACTGGTGCATCTGGCACATGAATCCATGGGGCATTGGTGCGTACACATATGTTGTGCAACACACAACATGCAATGATCATCTTGCACACTATTTGCGGGCTGTACAGGAGTCTTCCACCTGTGATGTCCAGGCACCTGAAACGTGACTTCAACACGCCAAATGAGCGTTCCACAATGCCCCTGGTGCGTATGTGGGCCGCAATGTACTGCCTCTGGGCCTGGGTGTTCGGGGCTCGGAGGGGTGTCATCATCCACGGGCAGAGTGCATATCCTTGATCACCTGTGACAGGGGAGAGAGATGTGTCAATCGGTGGTTCGGCATTCTGTGTTGGCAAGCTTATTAGTATATTGGTGTGTGATGTGTGGGACATTGGGATACATGTCTGACATGTCTTGCATGTGGCAAATGAGCGGCATCCATGTGTAGTACATTGCCTCACAGCTGCTCCTCACTCCCCCCGAGCCTATTTACTTGTGTGCGCTGCGCGGTTGCATCACTTGCACTCCTAGGACACACCATTGTCATGACTGTCTGCGCATGTCTACAAGCCTGAAAACGACACTGTGATATTGGCCGTTGAAGGTGGTCGGCCACGTGTGTGTAGGCCTATGGTCAGTATATGGCGGAAACAGAGACACACGCAGTAGTTGCCTTGGTGGCCATCCCGGAATTGAACCAAGCCCTGAGCCCCGGGCTATTGATTCCCACTCCTAAGCTGGCCCAGCCCACTCCACTTACGCTTACAGGGGGGGGCGACATAGCTACATGTCCAGGGTCTACCCCACTGCCTGAGGTAACATGGTTGCGCCCACTGTCTACGACACTACAAACACCAGCAGTATATGTTCACATGGACATGTCTGTGCTCTGCATACTTAAGTCTGTCCAGCACATCCCCGCCACACTTGCCATTGTGTACATTCTGATTCATGGGTCACTTGCCTCCCTCGCACATACTTGGTTCCTGCCTTTCACCACATCCTGCTATTGTGTGGCAGAAGTGCATGTGTTGAACATTCACCACTCACGTGGCTAGATTTTGCCACTCACTCACTTTTTTACACGGTCCTGACGAAAGCCCACTTATTTTTTTCCCTGGGATGAAACATGTAGACCTACTGCAGACAACTATGAGTAAATCACTCTACTAGTTGCGCTCTTGGATTTTAACCATATCCTGGGCCGCCACGAATAAACACATTTGGCAAGGATTCCCAGAGATATTTTTAACTTGCACATTATCACTTCATACAAATACACAACACCAGCTCCGCTGTAATCCGGCGTTGTAGAACAACCGGGGAGCATTCGGCCACCCGGTTGGGACCCCAATGATGAAGCATGACACCAACCAGGTTGGTGTGTGAGGGGTCTTTTAATAAAACCTAATGGTTCCTCTGCACTGTTTACAATTATAGTGAGTCAAAACCTTTTTTCTATTCAGTGGGTACGTCCACATTGTTTGCTTACTTTACCTAGGGATAGGGACGTCTCCCCGACCTTTCCTCGCTCTCTCCTTTTGATTGATCCTTGAGAATATGCCCCTAAGAACCTAATCCCCAATTCTAAAAATTCTTAACGGACACACTTGGGATGTGGGTAAAGATATTAAATGCACAGATCTCAGTGTAGTTTAATGTTTATTTGTTTATGTCATTAAGTGTATTATGAGAGTTGCATTATGGGCTTTGTTACTCAGAATTAGAAAGTATTGCAGTGTGAGTTGTTCTGTTTCTTGATCATTTCAGTGCCACTCATTCTTTCCAGCCCCATTTCCTCTTCCATTGTGGTCACTGTAGTCCATGGAGCTCAGCAACTGATGTTCAGGCTTGTAGGCAGTAGACTAGAGGCAGTGGAAATCCAGCATCTACTATGACACTGTGCTGCTCTCAAGGAAAGGTCTCTGACATAATCTTTATACCTGAAGTTCCATGACGATGTTTCATGGACTAGAGGGGCACTATTAAATTATTGTGGTGTGTAGAGGCACATTTCATAATTCTCAATGTGGCAGACAGGCAATCAGTGACTTTAGAGTTCCAATGAAGGCTAATGCCACTTACCAGAGTGACTGAAAACAAGCATACATGGAACTATGTTTCCATCTTGCCCCCTGCTGCTGTTCTAAAACACTGAACACATTTTTATTAGTATTTTAGTAGTGCATGGATTCAGAACGATTGTAGTTAATAATACATCAAGTACAGCTGCATTCTGAAATAACTATTGGTGTGGTCAATTCAATGGTCTTTGTATGCATTTATCAGTTGCAATGATGATCCAATGATATGTCGTACTTGGACAAGAAACTGGAAGAAAAAGCTTTTACAAATGAATTTACCATAGTGAGTAAAAGTCTGTGAATGGTATCAATAATAACTACTCTTCAAATATGAATCTTTACTGAACCCCACTTCTCTGACATCTCATCAGTTTGATACCTTGGTCATCATTCCGTAGCTTATTTCATTAGTGTTTAGTGTAGAGTTTTGTATGGTGCCAAATATCATCAATGGCTATGCCAGAACATTTTGTAGAGGACAGGTTGAGTATATTTGGCTAAAACAAATGAGTTACTTGCAGTTATAGCCCTGCCAAATGTTGGGATTAATTTATTTTCCAACATTCCCAAGTCATGTCTTAACAAATGCCCACCAAAAGAGATTTTGCTGAGGTTTTGAATTATAAACATTTGGATTCAACACTGAGGTATGAGTGCATATTGTGCCATAGACCCTGTCAATGGATCACTGGTTATTTTCCCCATGATTTTGTCTCAGTTCATTTGTGTACCACGTGAGAGGAATCAAATAATTTGCTTCTGTTTAGGCAATAACCTGTTTGCAATCTCTGGATGTAGCCAGGCCTCTTTCCTATAGGTCTTGTGCAAAGTATCCATAGATTTACATGTTATCATTGATTCCACTATGAGCCATTGATGTGACTTCAGAAATGACTTCTTGTGGTCAAGCCTACATTGGTTTTGGCACAATCAAGTAACCCTGCTCTGTATACTGTGAAGGAAATTGGTCTGATTTTGTGCAGATGAACAATAGGAGCAAAAGGGGGATAAGGAAATCAGACCGCCCCCCACTCCATCAATTATAAACACAACGAGGTCTGACCTCCAAGAGCAGTCAGTCACAAGTTTTAGAGACTCCTGGGGGTTACTATATCCTTTCAAGAACACCTTCCCAGTTCAGTTCTGTTCAACAATCCATGAACTGATTAGTCCTTGCTGCTCCAATTTAAAAAGAGATTGTCAATAACCACATCAAAAATGAATACCACAGTGGTAAAGAATCCTCACATCAATGTGTGTATCAAATTCATCAAATGAAAAAAAGTAAAAAATGTGAGAACGGTTAGAAAGCACCTCACGTGCGCAGGCCAGTGATTTTGTGCAGGCCAGTGTTGATATCATTGCAGCAGTCCAGGTGAGTGAGTATGAGGTCCTGCAACAGTGCTGCTATTGGCTGGATTCATAACTTAATATTGACACTTTTGCCCACTAAATAGGAGTAGTTTGTTGGCTCTTCCTTCCAAATCTAGGACTTTGGCTGAAGTTACATTTATGCAGAAGAGGCAATCTTCTCCAGTGATAAATGTGATCAAGGAGCTCATTAATGTAAATCAATTTTTCTATCGATGTCATACTTAGTCTCATCAGAGTACATTTGGAACTGCACTAATATCTCTGATATCTGCCTGTAATATATAAACATTATATATAAAAGTGTATACATTTATATAAAAAGTATATACATTTTGTGGTACGCCACACTGTGCTCCATGAGTTTGCAGTTTAGATTAATCAATTACAATTTCCATTGTGAATTAGGAAAAAGAATCAAATCCAATCTAGTGCCAAATCTGAAACCTCCACCTACTCTTAAAGCCTCTTCAGGAATATTTTGCAATCCATCATAAGGTAGGCAACATGGACGTGAAGTACTTTGATGGTAACTTGATTACCTTTATCTAGGGTGATGAAAAGGTCCTCTCTGATTTCTTCACTCAAAGGCTTGAATGCCAGCTGAAGGTCACGGAAAATTGTTTTATTCAACATACTCCTGTAACTAACAGTCAGATTTACTCCATATTCAGATTTTTACTGGGGTGATGGAGGTTGGTTATTTGTGTCTTGCTGCCACTTGAGATCCACTTACAGGTTATTCAGGACTGCAGCAATAATCACATATTTTAGTGTTGAGGTGATTCTATATTAATTTGAGCTGATTCTAATGAAAAGAAGTGCTTCATGTCCATTGCTCAGCATTGCTATGGCAAAGACGTCAGAAGATTAAATTTTTGGGCTATTCTAAGTGATGAGAATGAATGTTGTTCTTAGTGACTGCAGGGAAGTGGGGAGGGTGTATGTTTATAGTATTACTTTTGTGTTGTTCACAATGCACTTTTTGATTTTTGAATGTTTGTCTTAAAAAGGGGACTGTACCACTGGTGTAAATGTGTATTGTTTGTTTTCAGTGGTTAAATGTGTTTCCCATTGCAATAAGTCTGAGGCCCCCTGCGTATCAGTGCTCTTTGAGAAGGTGAATTGTTTTGGAAATGTCTCCTTTTCGTCTTTGAAGTGGTATGTGAAGAACAGGAGTCTGTAACAGTTATGCTGGTTTTCCGGATAGTGTGCCCCCAGTCTGCAATCAGGATCTAAGCCAATCTTTTCTTCATGAAATATTTGATTGTACAATATATAGGTATTGCTTAAGCTAAGTCACAAATGGATGAATAAAAACTGCCTCAAGACAACCCTTGATAAATGAAAGTCCTCATGTTTGGTGGAAAACCCTTTTTCTTGGTGCATGCTATTTAAGATTAGCACATGTGGCCTTTTTCTGGCCCCTTATATAAGTATGTTAAAAGTCTGGACTCCCTCCTCAAAATGGACATTATGGTAGTGTTGGCTTGTTCCTTTGACATGTGCAAGTTGAAGCCCATCTTTTAAACCTTAAATGAAAGGTCATTTAAGGTTTAAAAGGCAGTCATTTCTTTAGTGACTGAATACAGACAAGGCTATTACAGTGTATGCTTACTGGTTATAAACAAGTTGCTAATACAATGTCTTATTCAGAACCAGGCAGCAATACTTTTTCTCTTCTGTACCTTGCTATGCCAATGCAAGTCCCAGAAGACTGCTTTGTTTTTCTATACAAAACAGAGTTCATTTTAAGATTATCTGCATATTACACAAATGCTTATAACATCCAGTTTCATTCACTCAAATATGAGCTTTTATAAACCACAACAAAGCCTCTTATCTTTTTCCAAGCATTTATTCAGTATTATATCCTTCAGGAAATCTTAAATTGAGAACAGAACATATTTATTCTTGCTCCAAAACTCATGCATACTCTTCCCCTACATAAAAAAAATCACCTCCCACATTCTGTTCAGGAAAACACTTAGGACTCTACTGCTGATTGATTAAATTAGAATTGCTCCTCTCTGTTAATTCCTTGTACACAGCAGAATCAAGAGACCTTTTCTGGTGAATGAGCACTTAGCTCATTTTCTTTTACATCGATCCTGTGGAAAACTGATCACCTGTGTACCATCTTCAAAGCTTCATCATATATCAGCTATTAAGACGCATCAATGGCTTTGCCAGGAGTCTTTTATGTCAGATCCTATGCATCAATCTCAGAATATTCTCCCATGCAATGGAAGGATCCATAAGAATATGTGACAATCAGGAATAGGTAGATTAAGTCAGCTATCCCAGCTTCCTCTTCTTCATCTCCTTTGAATTTCACTCTCTAGAGGTGATAGGTACTCCAGTGAAATGGCAGCATTGTAGACAGAAGTGCAGGATGTTCATAGGCTAGCTTTTTATTACTTTCATCTTCCTCTAGATGCTTCTGGCTTTGAATTTGGCTTAAGGTTGTGGGGTACCATGTTAAGATGGATTCCTCCTATGTGATCAATCAAAATAGTCTTGACTTATGATGTTTTTGACAAATGTTTACTTCATGTTGCAACAATTAGGGTGAGTAAAAGGGAGAAAATGTTTTGCCTTGATTAATTCAGTTATTCTCTTTTACCTTTTTAGCTACTCTTCTGAATCACCATCTATAAAACCCTCTCTTACCTTAATTGGCCTAAACCCTGTAGGTTCTGGTCTGTATTTGCCGTTACATAGATGCTTTTATTGTGGTGGAGCCCTTTTACGGTATATGCAGGAATGGGCCTTCATAAAATTATTTTTAGGTAAGAAATTAGGTGCTTCCTTCTGTGTTCTCAGTAAAAACAGTGATGTTGAAGCCTAAGTCTAAATGTTATCTGATATTCTGGGCTTTCTACTAAGTACGTGAAGAAAAGACAGGTTGAGCCAAATGTAGAAAGCAGTTTTTTTGGTCACAAATAATCCAACTTGGAGTTTACGACTGAAAATCTGCTTCTAGGAATATACTAAACCGGGAAATATCCTTTTCACCGACTGCTTTACAACGCATGTCATCACCCTGCATGTTTTACTCCGCAGCAACTTTTACAATGCAGGGCTTTACACCGCAAGCCATTACAACGCATTCCCCATTACAACCCCCCGGTGGAGATAGAATAGTAAATTGCGTTGTAATGGACAATGCGTTGTAATGACTTGCAGTGTAAAGCCCTGCATTGTAAAAGTTGTTGCGGAGTAAAAAATGTGGGGTAATGGCACGCGTTGTAAACGCGTGCGGAGTAAAGTGTCATATTCTACTAAACCCATCTTGGGACTCCTAAAATGGGTTAAGAAATGGATACGGAATCACCATTTGGAAGAGGTGTTTTGCAGGTGTCTCTTCCAAAAAGCAATTCTTATCCATATATATCAGTGGTCATACTATCTCCCAAGTTGGGACCATGACCCATTCACAAAAAAGGGAAGAGGTCTTTTGGGGACTGCTTTGTCTTTGTGAATGTTAAAAAAAGTATGCATGGGAGTAGGCAGTACTACTGCAAGCTGTCAAACAAACAAAGCCCTGTTTACGCTAAGGAAAAGGGCTGCATTTAAAAAAATCTGGGGTATATTAGCAAGACCCACGTTAAATTTATCGCCGTTTTAGCGGCAGGAAACTGCCGCTAAAACGGCGATAATGGGCTTGCTAATATGCGTTATGGAATTCCAATAGAAGCACAGGTTAGATGTCCTGCACATCTAACCTGGGCTTCTATTGAATTCTATAACGCATATTAGCAAGCCCATTATCGCCGTTTTAGCGGCAGTTTCCTGCCGCTAAAACGGCGATAATTTTAACGTGGGTCTTGCTAATATGCCCCTCTATTTTTTTGAAATGCGATAACTGATATAATGGTCTGCTGACCTCAGCAGGTATTATACAGACAAAACGAGGAGAAGGAAGAAGAGATCAGTGGCCAAATAGGGTGCAAGCAGGAGCATCCCCCTGTAGTCACACTCTGTATTTCTGGAATAAGTGAAAATTACGTGAGTCACATTCGTCAAAAGACACATAGGGGCATAAAATGGTTAACACCCAAATAATATCCACCACTTCTTGCTGGCTAGATGCGGGTATTTTACTCTTATTCCCTGTGTTTTTATTATATATTCCTACTTGTGAAGATCACAGACTCCTCAATGCTCTTTTATCTGCATTTCCTTGTTCAGCCAGTGCACCGGAAGGAGTGTACCCCGATTACATTAGTGAGGCTAAGTTCCTCCGAATCACTTCTGCACACCCCGACCATTCTGATCTATGCTTTGGTCAGCAGGCAATCATCCCCAAGTGAGTCGCAATTTGCAACCTACCATATTACCGACTATTACTGAAATTTTTAAGAACTGACCTATTAGTACAAATGCCAGTTCCGAAAAATCTTTACTGGTCTCAGTTTGCAACCAGCATTTTGCTGCCTCAGAGTTTATCTGAAAGGCATGTAAAGTTGAAACAAGCAAAGGGCACTTTACAACTAGCTATTGTAAGGATATATTTTTTAATTGAGGTAAAATTGTACAGTCCTTTGTGTTATTCTGTTTAAATTATTTTTGGGAGCATCTGATTGTCGATATTGGACTGGACGTTGACGTTTTTTATGTTTTGCCTGGTATTGTCAAGGCTCAATTTAACTCGGCAATAAAATTTGTGATATCACGATCTGAAACAATTAAGGAATTTTTTTTTACAGTATGGGAAGCACAGAAGGGTGCCCCGAGTGAATTGCATGCCAAAATAGTAAAGGGCTTATTTATAAGCCCCTTGAGCCACCAATACGTCACTTTTTCTGACACTCCGGTGGCGCAGGAGCCTGCTCCATATTTACCAGGCAGCACTAAGCCATTTTTTTGGCTTAATGCTGCCTTTTAAATATTGTTCCCTTTAACACTGTTTTCTGCATTAAAGAGGCATTCAGTGGGTGGTGATGGGGGTGTTCCCAGTAGCATCCATGGCTTCTTGACACTGCCCCAGATTTACGAGAAATCATAAGTCTGAGGCAGCAACAAGAACGTACGGGAGAGTGATCTTTATTTCTCACAGCCTCTTGTGATTAGATTATGCAGGAAGGTTTCCCTTAATGCACAAAAATAATCATCCCCGCAACGCAGGCACCCTTGCACCA
Organism: Calotriton arnoldi; assembly: GCA_963921515.1. NCBI lineage: Eukaryota > Metazoa > Chordata > Amphibia > Caudata > Salamandridae > Calotriton > Calotriton arnoldi. Next base: position 264,620 of record CAWUFW010002323.1, on the reverse strand, counting down.
TGGTTCAAAGGTGCCTGCGTTGGCGCACGGCAGCCCATTGTGCACCAGCGCAGGGAAAATGGACAGGAATGCGTCATATCTGATAGCCACGGCGCATTCCTGCCCTTTTCGTTTGCTGTAGGGCAGTGCCGCAGGAAGGCCTGCGGCACTGCCCTAAAGCAAAAACTCATAAATGAAGCCCTTCATATCTGCAAGGGCGACAGTAAGGCAAACCATTCCATCCCGTGGCGTCTCTGCAGCTGCGGCTCTGCAGCTGAGATTTCATTATGTGCTTCTTGTGTGGTTAATTTGCATCAAATAAAAGATCTAGCTAGTGCTCCCTTGAAGGAGACTCCCCAACACATTAAAAATGATTAGACGAGCACCTAGAATACTAACATTCTCATTGGCAAATGACGAGTGTTAAATTTAAAATGGTACGCTGCTTCAGAGCACTTGCTTATGGTTTGCCATTGTAAACATAAGGTTGATAAAGATACGTGCAGTGGACAGTTACAAAAAGTCACAGAACAAAAAACTATTTAAAAATTGAGATGAGTAAATTTACATTATGAGCCTATAATTAAAAACGCACACATTCAGAGAGATGTGTTGGTGCTTCCATTTATGACTGCTTGCAAAAATATGTATTAAAAAAAGTTTGAGAGACGAATGGTAACATTTCCCAACCTGCACTGACGTTTCAACATACAAAGAATGTGTAAGTCTTTCCATATGCTTTCACTTACGAGGAGTGACATTGCATCCCCTACGAATATTCCACACTTTCATCTGTGAAATGTGGAGGTCTCCACCTTTCATTGACAATAGGCATATTCTAGAAATAGCGATCGTTTGCTGAAATTCAGCACACCGCGCTCCTCCTTTCATGCTATTCTGAAATACGGTAGAGCGTGCCTCCTCTGTTCGCAGGTCAGAAACACATTGCCGGTTCTGTCATAAAATTGGACAGGTGCCAGTAAAATAAATCTAAATGCTTCAAAGAAAATTCACTCCATAAAGTCAGAGTTTCTTTGCTAGTTCATCTTGATTCAACGACAGCGCATGCATCACAGAGGTGCTTCAAAGAGTCCCTTACAATAAAGGTATAAAGGCAGGCATTCAGGTGTGCATACCCTCCCAGCTCTCCCTGCACTTCAGAATCCCATTTTATCAACTTTCGTATCGTTATCCATCGTGTAGCAGCTCAGCTTTCTAAATCATTCAAACCACCACCTGGATCACTCCGCCCTAGCCTTCCCGCCATTTAATGTTATGCTTCAGAATATGACGTAGCCTTCTCTTTGAGGTGATGAAATCCCGTTCCATTCTGACAGGTGGTTCGAAAAAATCCAAATGCTTAATGCAAATATTCTATGGGGCAGATTTACAAGAAACTGACGCATCTGTAGAGATGCGTCAGTTTCCCTGCGCCAGCCTGCGATACCCTTGCGCCACCATGATGTGCCGTATTTACAATACGGCGCACCATGGCGCAAGGATTGACAGATGCGTCAGAAATTCTGATGCATCTGTTGGCCCAAAAGTCACACATTGCTGGAGTCGTGTCGCAAGCACGACGCAACTCCAGCAATGTATTTTGAGGCCTATACTTACTGTACTGCGTCAGTCCTTACGCCTGCTTCAAGCAGGCGTAAGGTGGTTTTGACGCAGTGGCGTTCCAAAAGTGGCGCAGTGAAATATACAAGATTTCACTGTGTCACTTTTACGAGGCCTTCCTGCGTGGGAAAGCCCACCCTGCATACATAATACCTGACGCAGGTATAATGTGACGCAGGGCTTTACAACGTGACGCATCTCCCGAGATGCGTCACGTTGTAAATTGGCCGCATTGTTTGCGCTGCCGTTGCGTCGAAAAAAGTGATGCAACGGCAGCGCAAGGAGGCGCGAGGGGCTTGTAAATCTGCTCCTATGTATCCTACTATTGGTTACTGTGGTATACTACGCCCATTTTACTGGCCAGAATTTATCAACCTTACAACTTTCTTAGTTTAAAAGTGAACTTTATCAGATACTAAGGGAAAGATTTATAGTTCGGTGGACAGGATATTCCATTGCTAATGAGATGGAGTACTCTGCCTCCCAAAATGATGGTCTGCTCGCCCTAATTAGGGTCCAGAGGAGCATCAGCTTGCTGTCAACGGAGCCCTCATTCTTTCTGATGAAGGAACGCTTCCTATGAGGGAGTATGAGCCATCATAGGAAGTGCATTCCACCCTCGCCCTATTTAGAATGAACAAGGTGATGTCCTTTTTTTTCTGTCTGTCACAGTCAGGTAAAACCTTGCAGTAAGGGACAGAAAAAAACAAGTAATGACTTCCAAACCAAGGGGAAAAAAGCTCCTTTTTTTGTTTTAATGATTCGGAGTTTGTTTTTAAAAACAAACATTTGTTAAAGTTTGGTTGACTAGCATCATAACTAACTTTTTGTAGCTTGACAGGAGCATGCAATGACAGCAGTTCCCGTCAAGGTACAGAGATCACTGCTGGGCCTGCTGTGAGCACTACCCTGATGGATGGAGTACCGTCTGCTAAACTCTACATCTGTTTAGCCAATGTGCAGCATTCCGTCCATCATCTTGTGTGTTTTGCATTTCGCCCTAAGTGGGAAGGGTATGCCCAGACGTGGGTCCCGTGCTCACTACGCCACTGGAGTCAAGCTATCCTGGCTGATGAAGGCTGATAGCCTGAAACCGGTCCTAGGATGCTTGATTCCGGTCCAGGGAAGACATGGCTTGGCAGTTCGGTCTGGACTGTTCCCATGAGGCACAGGGTCAAGACTGATTTGCATATGGCCATGTCTGAACTGGGGTGGCGTGGTGAAGCAAAATAACTGATGGATTAAACCCAGATCTGTGACTGGGGGTGAATGTTTGCCAATGTGCAGCATTCCGTCCATCATCTTGTGTGTTTTGCATTTCGCCTAAGTGGGAAGGGTATGCCCAGACGTGGGTCCCGTGCTCACTACGCCACTGGAGTCAAGCTATCCTGGCTGATGAAGGCTGATAGCCTGAAACCAGTCCTAGGATGCTTGATTCCGGTCCAGGGAAGACATGGCTTGGCAGTTCGGTCTGGACTGTTCCCATGAGGCACAGGGTCAAGACTGATTTGCATATGGCCATGTCTGAACTGGGGTGGCGTGGTGAAGCAAAATAACGATGGATTAAACCCAGATCTGTGACTGGGGGTGAATGTTTGCCAATGTGCAGCATTCCGTCCATCATCTTGTGTGTTTTGCATTTTGCCCTAAGTGGTAAGGGTATGCCCAGACGTGGGTCCTGTGCTCACTACGCCACTGGAGTCAAGCTATCCTGGCTGATGAAGGCTGATAGCCTGAAACCGGTCCTAGGATGCTTGATTCCGGTCCAGGGAAGACATGGCTTGGCAGTTCGGTCTGGACTGTTCCCATGAGGCACAGGGTCAAGACTGATTTGCATATGGCCATGTCTGAACTGGGGTGGCGTGGTGAAGCAAAATAACGATGGATTAAACCCAGATCTGTGACTGGGGGTGAATGTTTGCCAATGTGCAGCATTCCGTCCATCATCTTGTGTGTTTTGCATTTCGCCCTAAGTGGGAAGGGTATGCCCAGACGTGGGTCCCGTGCTCACTACGCCACTGGAGTCAAGCTATCCTGGCTGATGAAGGCTGATAGCCTGAAACCGGTCCTAGGATGCTTGATTCCGGTCCAGGAAGACATGGCTTGGCAGTTCGGTCTGGACTGTTCCCATGAGGCACAGGGTCAAGACTGATTTGCATATGGCCATGTCTGAACTGGGGTGGCGTGGTGAAGCAAAATAACGATGGATTAAACCCAGATCTGTGACTGGGGGTGAATGTTTGCCAATGTGCAGCATTCCGTCCATCATCTTGTGTGTTTTGCATTTCGCCCTAAGTGGGAAGGGTATGCCCAGACGTGGGTCCTGTGCTCACTACGCCACTGGAGTCAAGCTATCCTGGCTGATGAAGGCTGATAGCCTGAAACCGGTCCTAGGATGCTTGATTCCGGTCCAGGGAAGACATGGCTTGGCAGTTCGGTCTGGACTGTTCCCATGAGGCACAGGGTCAAGACTGATTTGCATATGGCCATGTCTGAACTGGGGTGGCGTGGTGAAGCAAAATAACGATGGATTAAACCCAGATCTGTGACTGGGGGTGAATGTTTGCCAATGTGCAGCATTCCGTCCATCATCTTGTGTGTTTTGCATTTCGCCCCTAAGTGGTAAGGGTATGCCCAGACGTGGGTCCCGTGCTCACTACGCCACTGGAGTCAAGCTATCCTGGCTGATGAAGGCTGATAGCCTGAAACCGGTCCTAGGATGCTTGATTCCGGTCCAGGGAAGACATGGCTTGGCAGTTCGGTCTGGACTGTTCCCATGAGGCACAGGGTCAAGACTGATTTGCATATGGCCATGTCTGAACTGGGGTGGCGTGGTGAAGCAAAATAACGATGGATTAAACCCAGATCTGTGACTGGGGGTGAATGTTTGCCAATGTGCAGCATTCCGTCCATCATCTTGTGTGTTTTGCATTTCGCCCCTAAGTGGGAAGGGTATGCCCAGACGTGGGTCCCGTGCTCACTACGCCACTGGAGTCAAGCTATCCTGGCTGATGAAGGCTGATAGCCTGAAACCGGTCCTAGGATGCTTGATTCCGGTCCAGGGAAGACATGGCTTGGCAGTTCGGTCTGGACTGTTCCCATGAGGCACAGGGTCAAGACTGATTTGCATATGGCCATGTCTGAACTGGGGTGGCGTGGTGAAGCAAATTAACGATGGATTAAACCCAGATCTGTGACTGGGGGTGAATGTTTGCCAATGTGCAGCATTCCGTCCATCATCTTGTGTGTTTTGCATTTCGCCCTAAGTGGGAAGGGTATGCCCAGACGTGGGTCCCGTGCTCACTACGCCACTGGAGTCAAGCTATCCTGGCTGATGAAGGCTGATAGCCTGAAACCGGTCTTAGGATGCTTGATTCCGGTCCAGGGAAGACATGGCTTGGCAGTTCGGTCTGGACTGTTCCCATGAGGCACAGGGTCAAGACTGATTTGCATATGGCCATGTCTGAACTGGGGTGGCGTGGTGAAGCAAAATAACGATGGATTAAACCCAGATCTGTGACTGGGGGTGAATGTTTGCCAATGTGCAGCATTCCGTCCATCATCTTGTGTGTTTTGCATTTCGCCCTAAGTGGGAAGGGTATGCCCAGACGTGGGTCCCGTGCTCACTACGCCACTGGAGTCAAGCTATCCTGGCTGATGAAGGCTGATAGCCTGAAACCGGTCCTAGGATGCTTGATTCCGGTCCAGGAAGACATGGCTTGGCAGTTCGGTCTGGACTGTTCCCATGAGGCACAGGGTCAAGACTGATTTGCATATGGCCATGTCTGAACTGGGGTGGCGTGGTGAAGCAAAATAACGATGGATTAAACCCAGATCTGTGACTGGGGGTGAATGTTTGCCAATGTGCAGCATTCCGTCCATCATCTTGTGTGTTTTGCATTTCGCCCTAAGTGGGAAGGGTATGCCCAGACGTGGGTCCCGTGCTCACTACGCCACTGGAGTCAAGCTATCCTGGCTGATGAAGGCTGATAGCCTGAAACCGGTCCTAGGATGCTTGATTCCGGTGCAGGGAAGACATGGCTTGGCAGTTCGGTCTGGACTGTTCCCATGAGGCACAGGGTCAAGACTGATTTGCATATGGCCATGTCTGAACTGGGGTGGCGTGGTGAAGCAAAATAACGATGGATTAAACCCAGATCTGTGACTGGGGGTGAATGTTTGCCAATGTGCAGCATTCCGTCCATCATCTTGTGTGTTTTGCATTTCGCCCTAAGTGGGAAGGGTATGCCCAGACGTGGGTCCCGTGCTCACTACGCCACTGGAGTCAAGCTATCCTGGCTGATGAAGGCTGATAGCCTGAAACCGGTCCTAGGATGCTTGATTCCGGTCCAGGGAAGACATGGCTTGGCAGTTCAGTCTGGACTGTTCCCATGAGGCACAGGGGCAAGACTGATTTGCATATGGCCATGTCTGAACTGGGGTGGCGTGGTGAAGCAAAATAACGATGGATTAAACCCAGATCTGTGACTGGGGGTGAATGTTTGCCAATGTGCAGCATTCCGTCCATCATCTTGTGTGTTTTGCATTTCGCCCTAAGTGGGAAGGGTATGCCCAGACGTGGGTCCCGTGCTCACTACGCCACTGGAGTCAAGCTATCCTGGCTGATGAAGGCTGATAGCCTGAAACCGGTCCTAGGATGCTTGATTCCGGTCCAGGGAAGACATGGCTTGGCAGTTCGGTCTGGACTGTTCCCATGAGGCACAGGGTCAAGACTGATTTGCATATGGCCATGTCTGAACTGGGGTGGCGTGGTGAAGCAAAAATAACGATGGATTAAACCCAGATCTGTGACTGGGGGTGAATGTTTGCCAATGTGCAGCATTCCGTCCATCATCTTGTGTGTTTTGCATTTCGCCCTAAGTGGGAAGGGTATGCCCAGACGTGGGTCCCGTGCTCACTACGCCACTGGAGCCAAGCTATCCTGGCTGATGAAGGCTGATAGCCTGAAACCGGTCCTAGGATGCTTGATTCCGGTCCAGGGAAGACATGGCTTGGCAGTTCGGTCTGGACTGTTCCCATGAGGCACAGGGTCAAGACTGATTTGCATATGGCCATGTCTGAACTGGGGTGGCGTGGTGAAGCAAAATAACGATGGATTAAACCCAGATCTGTGACTGGGGGTGAATGTTTGCCAATGTGCAGCATTCTGTCCATCATCTTGTGTGTTTTGCATTTCGCCCTAAGTGGGAAGGGTATGCCCAGACGTGGGTCCCGTGCTCACTACACCACTGGAGTCAAGCTATCCTGGCTGATGAAGGCTGATAGCCTGAAACCGGTCCTAGGATGCTTGATTCCGGTCCAGGTAAGACATGGCTTGGCAGTTCGGTCTGGACTGTTCCCATGAGGCACAGGGTCAAGACTGATTTGCATATGGCCATGTCTGAACTGGGGTGGCGTGGTGAAGCAAAATAACGATGGATTAAACCCAGATCTGTGACTGGGGGTGAATGTTTGCCAATGTGCAGCATTCCGTCCATCATCTTGTGTGTTTTGCAAACTCTACATCTAGCCCTAAATGATGCACATATTTATTCAAAGAAATTGATAATTTGTAGGCCATAGGAAGTGATGTGAGGATCGCAAAACACTACTGGAAAAGTATTGAAATAAGATTTTATTTCAGCGTCATACACTTATATATCTTCATTTGTGTCCTTCACGTTTTTTAATGTTGTGTATCTTTAAGGTGTATGAATACTGAAAGTCACGATAACCATGTGTCTTAACCTGGACTGACTCAAATCACATGCCTCCTCATTTCTTTGCCAGCAAATTGTTACATTCATTCTGATTTGCCTACCTACATGTTGGTATGGTTACATTGCATACTACCTTGGGCCTCATTATACAATAAGCGCATTTTCATTGTTTGCGCCAGGCGCACCTTTAAAAAAGTGTGGCCGGCGTAAACAATGAAAATGCACCCTAATACAATGAATGCGCTACCCCCATGGCAGCCTCAAACTCGCGCTGCCCCCACAGCAGCGCATTCAGGTGAAAAACGGAACGGCTGCTTTACAGTCGCTCCGTGTTTTCATAGCACTTTAAAGGGAGATTAGCGATCCCCTTGCAGGCAGGTGCATTGACTGAAGCCGCCTGCATGGGGATGTCTGGGGGATCCATGGGACCCCCTTTACCCCCTGCAGAGGGCTGCTCTCAGGTGGCGCACTGTCAGTGCGCCCCCTGAGAGCCTCTTTGTCTCTGCGCCCATGTCTGTAATATGGCGCAGGCGCAGAGGCAAAGGGATTCCCTCATTTGCATGGGGCACGCCCCCATGCAACTGAGGGAACGCCCCCTGCAGATAGTGCTAGCCCTTTATGTGCACCAGCGCTATTGGTATTACAAAAGGGATCACACTAGTGTCTGCGGCCCCTTCTGTAATACCTTTCTGTAATATGGCCCCTGGAGCTCTAAGAAGTGTGTACATTAGTGGGCAATGGTGGGAGAAAATAGTAAGGCCTTATTAGGATTGGCTTGATAACTTCCAGTATGTGGGATAACTCCTGTTACTACACACATCATAATTATGAGTCATACGTTATTATCACACCCACACTTAATGTGTGCAAAAAAACACATCTCCCGGATTACATTCTGGCGGGTCAAACCTGTAAGTAATTATTGGGTAAAAAATGCTCTGCAAATAAAAGGACATGTGCATTTTGGTTTAGTAATCACCAAAATCTGCATGAAAGGCTACATCTTAGAAGCAAAACCAGTAAAATGCGATCATTATTACAAAGAAAACATTCCATAGGGTCGGTTTTATCATGTGCGAGAATTGCGCATTACTGTAGGTAAAATACATAACAGAGAGTAGGGAAAAAGATAACTGTGAAAAAAAGTTCTGGAAGTACTTTTTTACTTTGCTACAGACATTTACCCTATAGGCATATGCAAAGGACAAAATGAGAAGAACCGAATTGGTTGAGAACACATGTAAGAAAATAAACTCTGTTTTCATACAAGGAAGGAGTGTAAACTAGATGGCTGGGGTAATTTATAAAGAAGGACGTCTTCACAGATCAGAGGCGAAATCTTGGGAGACAAAACAAGGTTTAGTACACCAAGTGAATTAGATTACAGTTCGCACGCAAATAAAATACAAAAAATACAAAAAAAAGCACTTACCTTACATGTCCTCCTCACTCGGACCTCAGACCTCTTCTTCCGTCGACTGAAGAGCAGGCACCAGCAAACTCATTTTAGCAATCCTGGCACTGCATTCATGCTGTTAACCAGCATGAGAGCAGGCCCTGATTGGAGGGAGTGGACTCTCTCGGCGGTCCCCAGTACACTGGAAGCCTGCACTTGCTCTCAACCCAGCTGTCTTAAGACAGCTGGGTTGAGAGGTTCAAAGTGCACATGTAAGGTTGGCCGTCTTGTGACGGTCGGCCAAAGAGACATGTGCACTTAAATCAGTGCACAGGTATCCCTCTGCCCAACACTCCTCCCTGCTGCCACTCAGCAGTCCCCCACCCCGTCCTGACACTCGGTACAGGATGGGTTGATGATAAATAAAATGGTAATAAATTACCATTTTTTTTATCTCTGGGGCTTTGGGGGCAATTTACGTGGGGTGATGCTCCTCCACTCTAACGGAGGTGCCACCCCTGCTGGTTAGGAACAGGGTAAGATTATTAGCATCGTTAACATGATTTTGCCACTGAATCATTGTAAATGAGGTTTTTCTTTTGTTGAGAACAACCCTGATCTAAATATGGGGTACTACTCAATGTCAAGCTCTTCTCAATAGCAAGCCTTCTCTTTTCACCAGTCCCTTCTCATCTACTAGCCATCCGATAAGGGCACCTTAAAACGCCCCTTGCAAACATTATCTGAAATGGGCCTTTGCAAAGGACATCTATGTTAATCCTCCCGATGTGATATTAAATTAATCATGGCATTCATCACCGTATTGGCCACAAGCTTTTTCTCAGCAATCAATGTGAACCAGCTTAATTTGTACTCAAGGCCAACCCAGAGAAATCATAAGCTCTAGAACCAGCCCAGCATCAGAAGGACATACCATGACTTTTTCATTTTTTTATCAAATAAGATCCATGCTGATGTTATGAGACTGAGGTCCAGGTCTACTGAGATTTTGCATCGGAGTTGTCACTTTTTTGGTGCAGCCCCAATGCAAAACTGATTTTGGGACTTACAAAGGCACATACAGCCCGATTAGCATGACTTTGTAAGAAAGAGGTAACTCAAGGCAGTGCAAAGCACTTGCTTGCAATACCTTGAGTCAGGGAGGCATTACATGAGTGGAGCATTGGCATTCCCGTGCATTGACCCATGTATTTTGATTCAAAACCTTATTTACTAAAGTCAGTAAACATTTGTTTGCACCAAAATGGTGCCCTACCCATGGCTGGCGTAATAAGAAGAAATATCTTTATTTCTCCTTGTTGCCTTCTCTTTGTATATTTGCTGCATTCTGCAGCACTTATACACAGAGGAATAAGCCTATGGAATAGTTTTTGTGCAGGAAGGTATCCCTTCCTACATTAAAAAAATTCTGACCGAATCGGAGGCTCCCTTGCATTGTGGCGCCACGGTGACTGGGCTGGCGCTAGGCAGCCAGAAGTGCACCAGTACTACCAGAGAGCAGAACTGCAACATATCTTAGTAGATATGATGCATTTCTACTCTCTCCCTTTGACACAGCGCAGTGCAGCAACTTCACGTTGTGTTGCGGTGTATCAAAGTTTAGTACACCTGGGCCCAACTGCTTAGACATCCTCTTGAGCCCAATAGCGTTATGACTAGGGCCACTTCATAGACAGTGTAATAAATTACCCATTTGTTCTCTTCTTCCGATCTGGTGGGTGTGGTAGGGAGTGTACATGGAAAGAACAGAAGACTCAAAGCATAGTTCAGTACATATACCTTGATGCTTTTTCTCATCCATTCATTCCTCTACTTCTGGGGAGAGATCTCCACCAAAACTGTCCCTAGGCAGCCAATTGCTTAAATGTTCTTCTCATCCCCACGCTTCATTTCCAGTCCCTTGACATTAATTCTTGTCCAGTGTACTGGATGGGAATCTTGGAGGTTTCTTTAATGCCAATAAAGCTGATTCACAAGACTGCACCAATTGTAAAAAGTAGTAAGTACAAATATCAGACACCCCAACAGAGACATTTTACCTACTCACACATCAAACACATATAAAAGCAGGAAATTGCAAATAACAACAGAACATTAATTACCCACAAAAATATCTAAGACTTCAGTGGTAATCCAGAGGGCCGATTATTTAAAACCTCTGTAAAGTGCTTTTTGCACTTGTTTCTCAGCCACTGAGGTGCCACATTCAACTAACCCACATGTCACAAGCTATGTCAATGTTACACATTTATTAACGTTACTATGCTGTGGGGTGCAATTTCCTGTCACTTTTTAAGGCTGACATGCTATTTTCAACTTAGAACATGAGTAGGCTGAAATGCAGTTCAAATATACAGTTCAGTAATGTACCTGCAATAGGCATGCTTAAAGGAAAAGTGTATTGTCTTTCTTTCTACCCTGTGCTGTCTCATTGCCTAGATACATAGGGCCTCATTTACGAGGCCCCTTGTGCCACTGGAGCGTCACATTCCCTGGCGCTCTGGTGGCACAGTGTGCCTACCCATATTTACAAGGCCACGCAAAGCCACTCTGCGTGGCTTTTCATGGCCTTGTGAATATGGGCCCCTTTTGCGCATTACTCTGAGTGAAAGGGGCTTTCCACGGGTGTTGCTCTGGATGTTCCCAAGCAACATCCATGGAACTTGATGCATTCTCAGATTCACAAGGTATTGTAAACCTGGGAATGTGACAGATTCCTACGCCTCCCTAGAGGAGGCATAAGAGAGGCGCAAGAAGGAGAAATACCTTTATTTCTCCTCATTTGTCCTCTTTCTATGTGTGTTGCATTTTGCAGCTCACATAGAAAGAGGAAAACACCTCTCATGATTGTTTTTGTACAGAAAGGTGTCCCTTCCTGCACAAAAATAATCACCCCTACAACGCAGACACCCTTGCACCACGGTGCAAGGGTGTCTGCGCTGGCGCATGGCAGCTCATTGTAGATCCTGTAGATACGTTGCATTCCTACCCTTTTCTTTTGACGCATTGCAGTAGAGCAGGAAGACTTGCGGCTCTGCCATGTGTCAAAATATTGTAAATGAGGCACATAGATGGCAGAGGGTTTTGTGGAGCCCAGAAAAATACACCTTGCTGGGCCCACATATCAGTATCTAGTACAAATCTAATGGTTTAATTCATGCAATTTGCCATGAATAAATGACAGGCTTGCTTCAAAATCTATAAATAACCCGGGAACAGCAAAGAGAGAATTTACATCCTGGCTAGAACAGAGATCTGTGATGGTAGGTTTTCTCTTCTACACAGGGCAAATGCAGTCATTTGAAGACCTTAAAAGAGAGTATGGCCTTGTGGGGCAAGAAAGGTTCAATTACTATGAGGTATGCCGCTGGGTGCTGCAGCTGGGGAAGACAGGAGCCTCAAGGGACCTCACAAATTGTGAAAAGTGGATGATGGGTGGGTGACCATGAGATGCACCTGCTCTCTTCCATATATAAAATCATGAGCAAAAGCCACCAGGTAGAACAATTGGTTGTCCAGAAAAGGAAAAGGTTTCAAAAGGAGCTGGGTAGACCGTACAGAGACAAGGAATAGGAACACATTTACAGGCGTACACATAAAACTATGTGATGTGCCAAAGGAAGATAAATATTTTGTCAGATTGTGTTATATTAGTACCTAACTCCGGCCAAGATGCATAAATGGGATGAAATTTAGGGACAGAACTGCTGGTGGAGCTGCACCAAAGCTGAGACTCTACCCCATATCATGTGGAGTTGCACTAAACTTGCAAACTACTGGAATAGAGTGATAGGGACTATCGAAGAAATCGATCAAGTGAAAATCCCCAGAGACCTGGGATTAGTAGACTGGGGCACCCTGTAAAGGGGAAGCTAACTGGGGATACTCACAGGTAAAAACATAGGTACAGCAATAGGTGCAGGTGGTCCTGGTGAGAGGGGGAACCAAAAACGATCCACCTTGGCAAGACTGAATTCAGAGAACGTGGAACTTTCTGGAACGGGAAAAGCTATTGCTTGCCTCAGAAGAGGGTGAGAGAAGGCCTATGAGGTTGATTGGGGCTCTATGTTGGCTTATTTATCTATGTAATTCAAGGAAATGAACTGTGCCAGACATCCCAGGGTGCTTCGATTGATCCCAGAATAACTTTTTCAAATGTGAGAAGAGAAATAGGGGAACTGATGCTGGTAGGGGACGTACAAGCGAAGCTCCTGATGCAGCCGCCATAAAGTAACCCGATAAACACTACATAAGACCTATGAGGAGCAAAATACGTAAGGCTGGGAGGGAGAAAATTATGTTACATTGTGTTCTTTCCTATCTTTCCAAATTAAAAAAATTAAAAGTTGTTTGTTAATATGGCCCTTGCCGGCTTAAAGCATGGTATATCAAATGAAAAGTGTTAAACATAAAATCTATACATAGATTTTAAAGCATAATTGTAGGTCCCTGAAAAAGCACAGGCCTGGAGAATAATCCCCTCTTTGAATATAAAGAAACACAGTCTAGATATTCTTTGAGAAAACCGCAGGGTCATGCTCAGCATGACCTCCAGAGAGTCATATTGGTAAATAAATCTATCTTGCAAATCCACAGATTTTAAGATGGATAGCTTTAGAAAGTATAGGATGTCACATGTTTCACTGCTTTGGTGTTGTTTCTGGAAGGCATTGACTTGTTATTTTGCAAAAACAACAGTTGATGGACAGAATGCAGAACAATGTCATACATTCACCCCAGTACAGAGATCTGGGCCTAAATCCATCGTTTTTTTGCTCACCATGCCATTCCAGTTTGGACCCAGCCATATGCAAATCAGTCTTGACCCTGTGCCTCATGGGAACAGTCCAGCCCAAACTGCCAAGCCAGGTCCTCCCTGGACTGGAAACAAGCATCCTAGGACCAGTTTCGGGGTTTCACCCCTCTTCAGCCAGGATAGCTTGATTCCAGTGGCATGGAGAGCACAGGACCCACGTCTGGGCATACCCGTCCCACTCGGGGTGACAAATGCAAAAACAACAGTTGATGGACAGAATGCAGAACAATGTCATACATTCACCCCAGTACAGAGATCTGGGCCTAAATCCATCGTTTTTTTGCTCACCATGCCATTCCAGTTTGGACCCAGCTGTATGCAAATCAGTCTTGACCCTGTGCCTCATGGGAACAGTCCAGCCCGAACTGCCAAGCCAGGTCCTCCCTGGACTGGAAACAAGCATCCTAGGACCGGTTTCGGGGTTTCACCCCTCTTCAGCCAGGATAGCTTGATTCCAGTGGCATGGAGAGCACTGGACCCACGTCTGGGCATATCCGTCCCACTCGGGGTGACAAATGCAAAAACAACAGTTGATGGACAGAATGCAGAACAATGTCATACATTCACCCCTACATTCACGCCCTAAGTGGGATGGGTATGCCCAGACGTGGGTCCCTTGCTCACTGTGCCACTGGATTCAAGCTAGCCTGGCTGAAGAAGGGTGACATACCCTGAAACCGGTCCCAGGATGCTTGTTTCCGGTCCAGGAGGACCTGGCCTGGTAGTTCGGGTCTGGACTGTTCCCATGGGGCACAGGGTCAAGACTGATTTGCATATGGCTGGGTCCAAACTGGGGTGGCATAGTGGGCAAAAGAATGATGGATTTAACCCAGATCTTTTGACTGGGGGAGAATGTTTGCATTGTCAGCATTCCGTCCATCATTTGTTTGCTGTAACACTTTTCGCCCTAAGTGGGATGGGTATCCCCAGACATGGGTCCCTTGCTCACTGTGCCACTGGATTCAAGCTAGCCTGGCTGAAGAAGGGTGACATACCCTGAAACCGGTCCCAGGATGCTTGTTTCCGGTCCAGGGAGGACCTGGCCTGGCAGTTCGGTCTGGACTGTTCCCATGGGACACAGGGTCAAGACTGATTTGCATGTGGCTGGGTCCAAACTGGGGTGGCATAGTGGGCAAAAGAACGATGGATTTAACCCAGATCTTTTGACTGGGGGAGAATGTTTGCATTGTCAGCATTCCGTCCATCATTTGTTTGCTGTAACACTTGATATTTTCAGTGCAATAAATACATCATACTATTACTTTAAGACAAAAACTTTTTAATTTAATATTTTCATATTCAAACATTAAAGCCAAAGGTTAAGCGAGCACGCGACTTCTCTTTTAAGCAGATACTGGCACATGCAACAAGCTAGGATTTTGTGAGTCCTTAATAGCGAATATTAAGGATTCGCAAAATCCTATGCATGTAGGAATCGCTATAATAATAGCGATTCCTTCACATTCTTTATTTGCGACTCGCAAATTGCGAGTCGCAAATAAGGAATGGCTTCCCATTCATTCCTATGGGCCTACAGGAATGGGAAATTGCGAGCGCTATTTGCGAGTACCAATAGGTACTTGCAAATTGCGCGTGCAATTTCAAGTGTGCAGGGGTGTCAAAAGGACACCCTGTTGCACCCCTGAAATTGATCCTTGCTCATATGTTGCGCACACACATGTCCCAAGGACATGTGTGTGTGTAACCTTCAACTTTGAAAAATGCACTTTAGTGCATTTCTGAAAGTTTTTGCAATTTACCATGAAGTTCAACTTCATGGTAAATTGCGCTCCCTAGTAGCGAAATCGCTAATTTTTTTACTTTGTTGCATTGCATTTAAGGAATCTCAATTTGCAATTCCTTAAATGCAATCGCAATTTAAGTAATCACAATTTAGAGATTACTTAAATTGCGATTTTTGCATTTGGGCTGATGATTCTGAGAATCTGCCCGTTTGCGACCGGTTTTTCTTTTGATGCATGTGCCTGATAGTGTTTTCCACTGCTCAGAGCACAGAGATTATGACCCTACTTTTATTTCATTATTGAATGGAGATGCTAACTCCCCGCCAATCTATTTACTGTCATTGACAAGAACCCGTTGTGCACACACTGCAGTGGATATGCACACCCTGGGTTTTCCTTAGAAAACAAATGTCGCAGAGCTGCAGAAAGAAGCTATTTGCCCACCAGCAAGTTGCTGGTAACGGGGGTCAGCTTCTATCTGACTTAAGGCCTAACTTTTTCTCTTGGCTGTAAGCATACTCCTTTGCAACGGCGACAGAGCATGCTTACTGCCAAGATAATGGTCAAACACTCCCCCACCCCCGATTTAGATGTGGGCGGACCATAGGTTTTGCTACAGCAGGGACTACTCTTTCACTGCCATAGCCAAACCTCTCTGACAGTCAGATGAAGTAAGGGCCATTGGATAAATGGCTATATGTCCGCCCACCCAATTAGGATAGGTAGACATTTAGCCATATTTTTTACTGTCCGCCACTGCTAGGCAAACCCTGGCGATGAGGTACCGTAAAAAAGGAAAAATGCCCCCCTCGCCATGGGAGATGACTCCCATGATGAGGGGAGCATTTTATTTTTTATTTTCAAAAAGAAAATCCTGTTTCAGGATTTTCTTTTAAAAAATAAAACTGTTTAGTGCAGGCTCTATCATGTTGACAGAGCCCAGAACCAAACTGCAAAGAGCATTGACAAGAACAGCCTCTGCATTATAAATGACCACGAGTTTAGTGGTCATTCATAAATTTGGCCGCTGATTCTTCCACCAAAGGGACAGGGCAAGACACTCCATCCCCCTGGTGGAACTACGGGCCATCCGTCGACATAATCAGGGCTTTAGACTATAGTCAGAGCCTCTTGACTATATTCACCAATGAGAGAATGCAGAAGTGGATGACTGAGTGACTGAATGCATAAATATTCAATGAGTGAGTGGGAGCGTAGATGGATGATAGAACGGGTGACTGCTTGGATGAATAGTTGAACAAGTAATTCCATGCATTTTGGATGGCTGGATGAATGAGTGAATTAATGCATGGTAAATGAAGGCAGGTTACATGATTTTTGTAAGCCAAAGGCTCAGCAGAAGTTGTAATGTTATTCAAACACCAACAATTACCAATATTGTGACAGAACAAACATTACACCAGGGCTGGGCACCATTTTACCAAAAATGCCTGTAAGAAAATGATTCAGATGGTTATAGCCTGAACTTTGGTACTTATAACAGAAGATAAAGTAGCCTTGAAACAGTCATTCCAGAGGTAGATTTTATGACATACATTGAATAGTCCACGCATATAGAGTACACAGTCTGCAGTGTTGGCATTCTTCTCATAGAAGGTTTAGAAGCTCCTTATTCGGTCCAGTGAGACACATCTGTCAAAACACCAGATAGTGTAGGGAAAACCAATGCCTTCAACAGCAGGTGATAAACAAGCTGCATGCCACTTGTTTAGTCCCAGTGCCTTCATCAGCATTCTTCATAAGAAGGTGACATTTGACTTCGATGATTCCCAAAAGCTGATAGCACGTTCACTGTCATTTATAAGAGCAAGCATGGACAGGAAGCGGCATTTTCAAATGAATCTGGAATGATAACTCAATAAGTTAATATAAAAGTTGAAAAGAGAGGTGTGTAGCTTGTTGCAGTATTTCTGGCAGTACAAACTCAGGGCCTGACTCACAAAGGGACTTACGTGTAGTAAAGTTACGAGTGAGAAGTCTCCACACTCATGGTGGAATCTCTGCATTGAGGGAGTGCACTGTAAGGAGATTCTGCCACGAGTGCAGAGACTCAGTCTTTTGCTCTTTTGAACTCAATGATACAGCCATCTAGTCATAAATAATTAAATCTCACTAATTAGGGAGACTATATTATTACTTTTTGGTGCTTTAAGTCATAGGATTGTCAGTAAGCACTAAACAATATTGGTTGTTTTTAAATGTTCCTTGCAAAATAACATTCTTTTAGCAGAATTTCTTCTGTAGGGCAGGACAGGTGCAGACTTTGAAGCTGTTTCCTTATTCAGGAGAGAGTAGTGGTGGCTCTGTTATGTTACCTTTGGCTGTCCTAAGAGACAAACAGTTACTGTGGAAATCATTTATTTACTTATCTTTTTGAGACTTTTTTGCAAGTTCATTTCATTACTGGAGCATGTCATTGATATGCTCCAGTAATGAAAGGAACTTGCAAAAAAAGTCTCAAGAAGATAAGTAAATAAATACTTAAGACTATTCAAATCAGTGATAGTCCTTAGTCTGTTGAAACCAATACAGCACCCTAAATGTGACGGCTAGGTACTTTTTTGTTACATAATTACTCTATGACACTGACACACGCTGGAAACTATCCTGATATATGCAAGCACTGAGGAACCTATCAACAGCTGCACCAAAGGGACCTTTCTGTCTTTAGACAGACTGAACTATCCATTTGCCTTCTGACAATAGCACAGTCTCATAAAGGTGTACCTCCTCCCGGCACTGGCAGAGACAGGCAGATCTATTTATTTGGCTGCACTATCCAGCACATGAGCATCACTCAGCTAGCTTGAGTCCCAAGCTACCATGGCCCAAGATTCTCTGACGACTGTGGTGGATGCAGTGTCCAAAAAGGCACCACTCTCTGTTAGCCCACATGTAGCAGCACTATGAAAAGACTAGTGTTGGAAATCAGAGAAGCAGAACTTACAACTGCAGCAGCTTCACACGGTAGAGCAAAACAGAGTGGTGCAGAGCCTAACGAATGACAGAGCCACAATAGATGGGCCCAACTGGCTGGAGTAGAACAGGAAATGAAATGCTGAAGGCAAAGGTGGAGGCCTGGTGGCTCTTAGTGGCAGATGACACCATGTAAATTGCAGCATGACTGAGTTGAATTACAGGCACTGCCTTGAACCTGCATTTTCGAGTCTACTTACAATGAAAAACAGTATTCAAGCAAGTCACTAGTGTGGCATACCCACTAATTGAAAGAGACTAGACACATTAATTTTTTGCTGGGAATGTTGCAGGGCACCTGTCAACATGGGGATGTCTTTCTGGACAATTTTGAGACACTCGACTTTGCAGCACAAGTCCTACGGTACAGGAAAATGTTTCTTCATCAAGTACCTCATATGCTGTCCCAACAATACATCGAGTTAAAGATGGCCTTCTTGGTTAAAATCCTGCATGGTGCTTTCACAATGCTGTTCATTCTTTGTGCCTATGACTGGTAAAGAGCTTGTTATGATGGCTGTCACTCCAAACATATATCACTCCAAATTCCCTCACAGACGGAGGAGGGTTAATTGAAAGCAATAAAACAAAAGAGAGATATAAAAGACCTAGAGCATCAAATTAACACATTTTGCATGAAACATTCCAGTCATGTATGCTTGTATATGCAGTAATACCACAATACCACACTTTGCCTTTTTGGTTCTCCTGAATTACTTTCCCCCTTGCCGATCTTTCCTGACCTGATCTTCATTCCAACCCCATTTTACTCTTCCCTTCTTCCTTCTATACCCCATAGGATGTGTGTATATGTTAAGCTATGCTCTAGTAACTCATGTTACTGTGTAACACAGTTTTGTTTTTTCTCTCTATGTTATACTAACTGTAACTGACGTAATTTTGTAACTCGCTAATCCTCATGTAAAGCGCTCTGATATCTCCGGGTCTAGCCAGCGCTATATAAAACTCTGCAAATAAATAAATAAAAAATAGAAGTTTCTTCACAATCAGCAAATAGCAAAATACCTGGTCAATGAGGTTATTTTGTATGTGATCCTCACAAATACTTACATTGTTGCAAATATTTGGCAGTTTGACACCACAGACAGTTTTATGATCCAGGGTCAGAAATGGTATGTAGTTCACAGATGCCAGGAATCACAATAGTAGGAAAAGATTACTGCAGTTACAAAAGAAAAAAGTAAAGAAAGTAAAGTTTTTTAAAATCTAAATGATAGAATATTGGATAAAGAGACACTGTCTATGGCAGATGAAATAAGCTTGTTGAAATGACAGAGGTTTATTGTGATCTAAGACCAATGCCTATTCTACAATTATACAATAGGGCAACAGTAAGCAGCCTCCTTGGGGTGCCTTGTGTAAAGCCCACCTGATTAGCCATGTAAGCAAAATTGTTTTTTCACAGCATTCAAACAGGTCTTAGCAAATAGAGTAGTCGAAAGTAGCACCAGAGGGTTTATTACCACCAAAGACTAACTGTGGTTCACACATACCTGCTATGCCATGTGAAATTGCATGGTGCTGCCTCAACCCTATGGCCCTGCTTTACCATGCCCCTCTGTTACGTTATGTGTATTCGTATAGTGCGCAATTCACTGGGGAGGGTATCCTGGTGCTGAAGAAGGAGCTTGAATAAGGGGCTTCTATGAACCGAGCCAGGATTGAGGCTAGGTGGAGAGCCATGTCTTCTGTTTCTTGATGAATTCAAGAAGTGAGGAAAAGGCTCTGATGTGCAGGTAATTTCAGGCTTTATGAGCAAAGTCAGAGAGGGCAGGTCCTCCGGCTCTGGTTCTGCGTTTGGTGGGTTGTGCGTGAGGATGAGTTTGGGTGAGCTGAGGTATCGGTAGATTTGTGGAAGTTTATACAGTTGTTTCTTTCTGTTGTGCTATGAACACCTCAACACTGAGCCAGCTGGACAGGAAAAAGAAGGGCAGAGACTGGACTTGCACTTTCTGTGTATGCTGGCCTAGGCTAGTCAGCACTGAACAGCCATTCTTTAGCAGAAAAGAGGGCCACAGAATCTCAAAGGGATGATATAATTTGAAAATATTCTTAATGAATTGAGGACTCTTCCATAGAGACCTTTATGGCAACTGCAAAGACTTTTAAAGAGGGAAAGCTTAGCTATCACGGAATCCAATGGATTTGAGTGATGTGGTAGAAAGAATTGTATGACGTTGGAGCCCTAATAGTAGAAGAGCAGCTACATGCTGAACAGACTGACGGCACCATAATTGATATTTGGGAAGACCTAAATAAGGTGCATTAGCATAATCTAATCGTGACCCAATGACGCCAACGACCATGAATTGGGGTTCAAAAGGGAAAAAGGAAGAGTTTTCTTAAGTACGCTCATGTAGAAAAAGCAAATAGAAGTTACTTTAGATTTTTGAGGTGCACGTGATAGGGCAGGTTGTATGTTGGAACCACACAAGACATTCCAACGCATAGCTTTATTACACTGTTTTTACAATGACCCATTTTTACCACTGCATTCCTTTACCACACAAGTCTTTACAATGAACAGGGACTTGCTTTAGGGGAAAGCGCTGGACTTTAGAGAGGTATCATTTACTATTTATCTCCAGTCTGCCAAAAGTAGGGAAAGCGTTGGACTTCAAAGACAATACTGCTTCCCCTATGGCAAGTCGTTGTAAAGACTCTTGTGGTAAAGAAATGCAGTGGTAAAGACATCTCATTGTGAAGCCTACGCTGTAAAGGCAGTCCGTGGTTAAGACTTCTTGGTAAATGCTGTTGAGGGCAGGGTCCAAAGGCAGAGGAAATTAACAAGGAGGCCATCGAGACTGGTTATCTCTAATGATAACTGCCTTCGTTTTCTTAGTGTTAAGTTTTAGGCAGTTAGTATTCATCCAGCAAGCCACCATGGTTAAGCAGCTATGAAAGTTACTTTGAGACTTGGCAGAGCACTTGTCTATACTAAGAATTATCCGGGAAACACCAGCATGGGTCATGACGTTAAGTTCAATGGATCTAATGAGTTTAACCAATGGAACAACATAGAGGTTAAAAAGTGTGGGATATAAAAACAAGTCTTGCAGAACTCCACATGAAACATCTTTGAAGTCAGATAGCAGTCAGAATTAAAGGAAGGGGCAGTGAACATGCTTTTGATCTTTCTTTCAGGAAATAAAGACAGACATTAAAGAGCATTGTCACAAAAACGTGCCTCATGCAGTCTGTTTACTAGAGCTGCATGATACAGTCAAAAGATCCAACAAAATCAAATCGGCTACTCCATCCTGATTTTAAAGTAATAGAAACTGATTCATGATGGAGACAAGGGCTACCATCACTCCATTAATTGTCCAAGACCAGTTTGAGTCACATCCAAGAGGGGATTTTCCTACATAGAGTTGGTAAACTGCTGGATGGAATCCCATTTCACTAGTTTAGAATAGAATTGCAAAGAGAAAAAAAGGTACAGTTACTGGTCAACCTACGATCCACTAAAGGTTTTTCACTCATGAAAGCATAAGAACTTGTTTGTAATTTAGTGGAAGACAAACAGTAGAAAAGGGGCCCTATTATGTAAAGGCTGCACCATCCCTGTTTGCGCCCGGGGCACCTTAAAACAGGTGCGCCAGGCGCAAACAGGGAAAGTGTGCCCTATTACATGGAATGCACTGCCCCCAGGGCAGCCGCAAACTCACAATGCCCCCAGGGCAGCGCCTTTCTGTGAAAAACGGAGTGGCTGCTTTAAAGCCGCTCCATGTTTTCACTGTGCAGGTGGCAACAGCCTGCACTTTCAAAGGGGATTAGAGATCTCCTTGCAGGCAGGTGCAGTCAGTGACTGCACCCACCTGCAAGGGGATGTCTGGAGGGACAATAGGACCCCCTTTCCCCTCTCCAGAGGGCTGCTCTTAGGGGGTGCACTCACAGTGTGCCACCTTTTAGTTGGCACACTGTCAGGGTGCCTCCTGACAGCTTCTTTGCCTCGGTGCCTGCGTCTGTAATATGGTGCGGGTGCAGAGGCAAAGGGCAGGCCCCCATGCAAATGAGGCAGTGCCCCCTGCAGATAGCGCTGGTGCTTTATGTGCGCCAACGCAATCGTTATTACAGATGGGCCGCACAAGCGACTGTGGCCCCTTCTGTAATACCAAAGTGTCCTGGGGGCAAGCAACGTGGGTGCAAATGCCTGTTGCGCCCCCAGGGCACTCTCTGTAATATGGCCCCAGGAGCAGTTAATGAAATCCGATGTGACAGGGCAAGCATTTCACCAGCAAGATGCAAAATCTATGTAGTGTAGGTATGTAGAGGAGATTGCAATAATGAAAGAATTAGTCCTTATAGGAGAAGTTGAATCAAGAGTGAATCATTAGGGTTCCAACAAATAGTCAGATTACGATTGTGATTACATTTAGTAGAGGTAAAAGTATATTGTATTAATTTAATTTTAGTTATAAAACACAAAACCAAAGACTCACAAAACTCCAAAGTAGGGGGTAAAGTCTTTTGAGAGGAAGCAGGTTTGGGAAAGGCATTGCCAACTTTAAACACTGGTTTAGCAGAATGTTGAGCAACTACAATACAGTAAGAATAAAAAGCAGAGTAGGCAAAGAAATCTCACGGTTATTCTACTTTAATGCATGGGTAAACTGGTAGGTAGCTTCGATGGACCAGTCTCACAAATAGGGTCTTTCTAGCAATTTACAAAATCTTTTAGAGCTAGAAAGGCATCTATATGCTAAAAAGTGAACGGCCTGACACAATGGCCTATGATCTTTGTTCAGAGACAATTTTATAAAGAACATTGATAATCCAAGGGGTAACAGATCTTGTTACTGCTTTAATATCAGATTCACACTAATTTTAGTGTAAGGAAGTGGATTTTGAAATTTAGAGCCAGTAAACTTTAGAAACATTGGGGCATATTTATGAGGGCCTTGTGTAATGCTTGCTCCATGCATAGTGGTAGCTGCACGACGCAAAGCTTCCAACCATATTTATGAAGCCAAGCAAAGCCACTTTGCGTGGCTTTGATTGGCTTCACAAATATCAAATAATGCAACACAGCGCAAATCGCTGTGCTGCCTTACTCTGCACACTGGAGGCGTTTCGTGGGTGTTGCTGTTGGTGTTCCCATGCATTTCCCATGGTTTCTGAAGCATTCCCAGATTTAAAAGGACTTATAAACCTGGGAATGTGTCAAAAACGAACGCCTCCCCAAGGGAGGCGTAACAAGGAGAAACATCTTTATTTCTCCTTGTTTATCCCCTTTCTATGTGTTCTGCATCCTGCAGCACACATAGAAAGAGGAAAATTCCTCTATGGATTGTTTTTGTGCAGGAAGGTGCCCCTTCCTTTTTGTAAAAATAATCCGGCCTACAACACAGGCACTATTGCGCCATGGTGCAAGGGTGCTTGCATTGGCACTAGGCAGCAGAAATGGTGCCATTCCAGGGGGTAAGGACAGGAATGCAACGTATTGTATACATTTCTGCCCTTTTCCTGTGGCGCAGGGCAGTGCAGCAGCGTAACTTGCTGTGCTGCCCTGCGCCGCCATTCCGGTAAATATGCCCCATTGTGTTTATGTACTTTGTGATTCAGAAAAACGTAGAGGCTTTCGTGGCATGCATTTAAAAGATACAAATTTGCATGATGATCAGGCCACTCATCAAGAAGCAGATAGCCTGAGTTATAAACTTAGAGGAAGTGAAAATCAAATCAAGTGTGTGATCAGCACGATTGTAGGAAATTGACATTTTAGCGCAGTCCTCTCAAAACGGATAAATCAAACAGTTTCTTGGCTGAAGGTAGTTTAAGATTATGTACCTGAATATTAACATTTCTTAATATAAAAAGATTAGCATCCTTAAAAGCAAGGGGAGAGATAAAATCTATGAAAGATTTATTAAAAGCTCATACTGGTCCAGGAGAACAATATAATTAAATGCCTGCAAAAGTACTGTTAGTTGTGGAGCAGAGGTCTTCACATTGTGGGAAATTCTAAGTCCCATATTTTGGTTTTGGTTTGGAGGAGTACACTCTAGCACCACACCCGGGGTCCATAGTTGTATTCCTAGTGTGGTGCAAATGCTTCAGAAAGTACTTGTAAATGAAGATGACCTGGAAGCACGCCATATTTATTTTGGCACTTTGCCAAGCTGTCTTCATTTTACATGCAGAGGTTGAAGTGCATAAAAAGATATGGGAACTGTGATCCTGAGAGCCATTGGGGTGGGGTTCATGGGAATGGTGGTGGGGTCAAATACGTGCAGGAACAGAATAAAAGATCCTGTAACTATTTTGTTGCTTTTTCACTTTTAGGTATCTGCATATAAAATAAGACAGACCTTAATTGAAAAATAAATGCAAGTTAAAATAATCTGTGGGAAAGTTATGAAACTTCGATTGGTTAATATGATCACTGGAGCTGTCTCTGTGTGTAACCAGACAGTCAGAGAATCGAATCCTGGTAGTTGCAGTAGGAAATAGTGACTTGTGTATTTATCGTGCTATGAAGTACACGCCTGTGGCAGAAAGCACAGTGAATATGTAAGTCATTGCTTTTAAATTGCATTACATGCAGTATAAAATAGGTTGCTGCAAAATGATTTAGTGTTAAAGACAAAAAAAGAGCTTTAAAGTATATATTTCAGTGATACGTAATCAGACTTTACCTAGGGCCAACATTTTTATGTGTTCATTAAATTGACACATTATAGTACTCAGCTGATAACACCCCTACATTACCTTTCAAAAAGAATAAATCTTCATCACCATGACACTTTAAGTGACTTTATCAATTACAACCTATACTGGCTTCCAAGCAGCCTCTGCATTTGATGATGAACCAATCGCACACATTTACATTTCTTTCAGGTTTCAGGCATCCTGGTGAGAAGGGTGAATTCTTCTTTAGATCTCTATCCCTGCCTTGGTTTCACAGCACAGCACAGCAGATCCGACCCGACCCGACCCCACCTCACTTTCCTATCAGCCAGATGCACCTCAAGGTCCGCATTAACTGTTCAGGGTCAATGCTTTTAACAAAAATTATGAGAACTCTTTTGTAAAATAAAAATCATTGATTGACATGTTGGTCCCCATAGATTGTGCCCACTTCAATCTCTGTTTGCATACAGATTTCCCTGCTAGATTAGGGCCCAGGTCACCATTGCTGTGCAGAAAACAGGGCCCAAGAAACAAGGCACAATGAGAGGCTTTTTTCCACTTTTTTGTACAAAAGTGCAAAAATCAGCTTTGGGTCCCAGGCCTAGCAGGGGAGGGTATAAGTATAGTTGAGGCTGCAGGTGCAGTGGCACCGGGGCCCAAGGATGCGTGGGGTCACCAAAACCACAATTATAGCTACTTTATTATCCTTCCATGCTTGTATTAGGGCCCAGTGCATCCTTGCTGTGCCAATGTTGCTCTGGGCCTCAAAGCAATGAACTAAGGAAGGGGAAAACTAAACCAGGGGAGACACCTTAGCTTGGGCCTCAGAGAGATGGTTGGAATGGGTATGAGCTCAAGATGTGGATCCATGTCTTTATCAAATAGTAAAGAAGGCAACCAGCGTGCAAGGCAGTAGTTATCATTGGATAAGCTGGCTCAGAGGTACTGGAGCCCAGGAGTGTGAGGGATGCACTGCATCTAAATGATGACTTTCTTACTTTACACAAGGGACTTGGGATCTCATTTTCTCTTTCCTTGATAGCATTAGGGCTGAGGGCACCCTTTCTCTAAAGAAGGGTGCAACAAGTGGCAGCTATTTGTGCTACTGAAAGGGTCGGAGAGCCTGTATAAAGTTTGGAATGATGGCCATGTGTGGGGGGGAAGGGGCGAAAGAAGTAGAGAAGACACCCTGCTACTTGTAGCTACAGCTATCATTAGAGTAGCAGGTGCAGTTGCATGGGGCCCAGATATGTGAGGGGCTTACAACACCCCAATTATGGGTATTAATATGTTTTTGTCAATTTCTGTTTTTGTTTGTTGCATTTGTTCTTTTATAAGTCTCACATTTAGTGTGGATTATGAGCTACAGAAAATGAACTGGTGAAATTATCTCATATGCTGAAAAGTCTGAAGACCTATGCTGTAAAGAAAAATGTTATTGAGCGCTAATATGATACATAAACAGTGTTTATAGAAACAGTAAAAACAGGTAGGTGGTCATGAAAACGAACAGCAACCCCCATACAACTTTGTCATCATGATCTTCATGAAAGATTTTGTAGATTGAACGAGTGGCAACAGCTATGTCCATACCAGAGGACACTTTGAGTCATGTCTTGGCAATAAAAACAAATCAAATTGGTGATCACTCTCAAAAGCTGATGTTTTTATGGTGTGTTTTATCGAATACCTAACATTAAGTAAGATGGAGTGAAAGGTGAGGGCATTTTATTCCCAAATATCTACTGGCATGTTCTTAGAATTAGTAATAGAGTCTGGTGCTGAGTTACTTGCATGAATGTTGGGCAGTTTAAACCTTAAGCTATTATTGAAATTATCAAGGCACTCATTGAATAATGGATGTAATACATTTCAAATCACCCAGTTTACCAATGAAGCTGGTAGGCAGCTTGTGAAGTAAATTGCTGGATTACTACTGCTGTGACTGATTATTAAAAGAATGACAGGCAGCATTGCTGGCCTCTTTTCGATCATCACAATCAGGCCCTTTGGGTTTGCCTATGGCACACTTGGCACACCGCCATTCAGCCCACTCACAGCCAAGGGAAGAGGGTTTTCAGCTGAAACTGCAGTACTCACCTCTCTGCAGAAGCACAGAAGAAATCAATCAATCAATCAATCAGGGATTTGTGAAGCGTGCTACTCACCCGTGAGGGTCTCAAGGGGCTGGGGGGGGGAGGGTGGTGGTGTGCAGCTCCGAATCAGCCAAAAAGCCAGGTCTTGAGGCTCTTCCTGAAAGTGTGCAGCGTGGGGGAACGTGTGATGTTGAGCAGAAGCATTTGGGGCAAATCAGGCACAAACTGAAGCACTACAACTTCACCCTTCCCTTTGACATATCACGGGTATTAAGCACTGGAAAAGAAAAGAAACAGTAGTTAAAGTCATTGTTAAAGAAAGAACACACAAATAAACAAATGTTTGAACTAATTATGTGAAGTTTCAGTACTAGAATTAACATAAAAATAGTAAAATAAGAATGTGACAGTTGGGCCAGGCTCTCCAAAAGTTGAGCAAATCAAGAGAGGGAAAAATAACATATTAAAATGCCTCAAAGCATAATGTAGTGGTGCAGCATGAGCACAGATTCCATCTGCAGTAAATGCTTGGTGTGATAGTTATGGAATGTATGAAGGATTGATATCCTGACTAAGCAAACAAACACTAACAGCATGTGTTTCATAAAATCCAAGAATGGATGAATAAGGTGGCTGTCAAGTTTGCACTTAACCTGGGAACCTGGATCCAACAGGGGCTATGTCAACTGAACTCAATGACAACAATTTAAAAGTCCGGTCAGGAGTGAACCTCGGGCAAGGAGAACTGGACAAGAGAAAAGGAAACAGAGACACTAGATATCTTCTCTATGTTTGGTCTTAAAGTTGGGCTCAAACTGTACTGCAGAAACATTTATATCTAAACCAAGAAATAACTTTTTTCAGCCTTTCACTATTGAAGTTCCAATTACTAGTCCTTATATAACATATGACACACCATGTAAAAACCTTCCAACTCTTCTACAGGTGGTAGAAACTCTGAGACTTCCTAAACCTCTACATAGGATGCTAAGGAATACCTCAATTACAATACTCATTTTAATAGTGATAAATACCTTCAATGATTCATAAGTTAAGTTGGTGCCCTGAGTAATTTTTAGTGTAACAAGTTCATCAGCTGTAAAAAAAAGACTGCACAATAGTATTGTGCCATTCTCCTTGACAATAAGCAATCACTTTCCCACCACTGTCAATACCTCAATAATATATGTGAGTCAAAAGGAAAACATAAACTATGCCTGTAAAAATTCAGATCTTCTTCTCTTTTGTCCTGAATAATAATAAGTGTGATTAAAGTTCACAGACCTGGGAAGGATGACTCTAGTAATACGTGTAAATATCAACATTCTAATTCCTTGATATCAAGATCTATCAAGAAAAATTCTTTGTAGCCAGCAAATCTTTGAACACTTCCAGGCATAGTTCATTGATTTCCAGACTCTGGCAATAAGTGTCCAGCTACAGCAACATGGTGTCAGAAAGAATAAAAGATTACAGTAGCAGATGCAGTCCAAGAACAGAGAACTCACTGTCAATCATACGCTAGGCAGAATGAAAAGGAAACTATCAAATCTTACAACCACTACACAATGGCAAAGTCTAGAGTCAGATTTCCAGTTCCACTAGTACATTGCATAGCAGGCAGGCAGACCACTAGCTTCTCCAACAAAAGAGATCTGAGGTGGCACCCTGTGGAACTTCATGCCACCACAGTGAAGGAGGTGCCCAATGATGAAACATGTCAATTTGGTGAGTGAGGGAATTGTCCTTTTTAAGAAGAGAACCTCTCAATGGGCTCCATCTCCATAGTAGTAATATTCCGCACAGAGGAGACTCTATCTACTAATTCTTATGTGTCAGGTACTTTGGTGGATAGAATGATGGAGAGAATGTGCCCCTACACAATTCTGTCAGTCTTTCACCCATCTTTTGGCATATATGTTGGTAAACACATCACTTCTTCATGTAAGATCTTGCATCACACTTCACAAGGCCGAGGGGATATCTGTCATTTTGTGACAGAGTAACCCATCCGCCAAACTCTAAATCAGGCCCTTAGTCATTGTAGGGATGACACCTATTTTCCAAGTGTCTGAACACGATTGAGTAGCTGGCGTGTACTGTATACATTTTCACTGTAAAGAATAATATACTGCACATTTACAGAAATCAGAGGGAATTTAAATTGCAGGCTGTGAAGGACATCTGCTTTAAAGTTTCTAGAAACTGTATTTCATTGGTTGGGCTTAAAGAGAGCCACTCCTGAATCCTCTCAGACCTTTCACTTAGTGAGTCAGAAATTGAATGCTAGGACATGCACTTCGATGATTACAACAGGTGGACATTTTTTGTACAACACTATCCATCATGGATGATTTCCTGTATACAAATGTGTCCTGATGATTTCAACTAAGGAAATATCACCCATGTTTAAGTATCATATATATATATATATATATATATATATATATATATATATATATATATATATATATATATATATATATATATATATATATATATATATATATATATATATATATTACCTACGGGAAGTCGCCAGTAGGTAGTTATAGTTAGGACCTAGTTTCCATATGAAAAGCGATTTTTGATTTGCCAATATCTTTGGCGCCGTTTGAAGAATCTTCGTGAAATTTTCAAAACCAATGGGGCGCTCAGATCAGCTCCTGTCTTAAAAGTTTTGGTGTGATTCGTCAAGCGGGGGCCGAGAAAAAAGGGGATCCCAAAACACGTTTTCTCCATGTTAATTTCCATAGGAAACTTTTGTCGCAGCTACAGCCCGAACTGCTGAACGGAATTACACAAAATGTGGCAGAAAGGTAGCTCTTGGTCCAGAGTGCACTCTTTTTGTTAAATGGTGTAAATCCGTTCAGTAGGTCCTGAGAAATTCATATATTTGGAAATATTAATATCTGGTGACTGCGGTGGATCCGCGAACCCTCCCGATCTCGAGCTTGACTCTGATTGGCTGCCAACAGTTCCAGCCAGGAACTGTTGGCAGCCATCTTGTGACTCGGTTCAACCGAGTCACAAGAAAAGAGGTAAAAAAACAAGAAAAGGGGGCAGGGTAGAAACACCCTGACCACCTAGGCTTGCTCAGGGGGTCCCAGAGGGACCCAAGGGCCTAAAAAAGCATTTTGTTTTTAAATTTCGACGGGATTTGTGCTTCATTTGCTTTAAGACCCAGGGTGGGCCAGGTCCCGGGGGCAATGATGTACTATGAAGCTGGGGCCTGTGGGGGCCTGCAGGGCCCCCGCTGCCCGGGGACCACCACCTCACTGGGGCGATATTCAATAAATGCGGGGGGCACGCAGCCCAACGCAGCCCCGGGGACCACCACCTCCCTGGGGCATTTTTTAATTAAAAGATGTGGGGGGCTCCTGCCTGCCCCCACGCTGCCCCAGGGACAGCCACCTCCCTGAGGCTTGAATATTTAAATGCGGGGGAGCCTCGGGCCCCCCACAGCCCTGGGGACCGCCACCTCCCCAGGGCTTTTTAAAAATAAAAGGTGTGGGGGGGCTCCTGCCCACCCCCACGCAGCCCCTGGACCGCCAACTCCCTGGGACTTTAATCTTTAAATTCGGGGGCCTTGCGCCCCCCCCCCCATAACCCCAGGGACTGCCACCTCCCCGGGGCTTTTTAAAAAAAATAAAAGGTGTGGGGGGGCTCCTTCCCCCCCACACTGCCCTAGGGATCACTACCTCCCCTAGGCATACCTTATGTAAATGCAGGGGTCTGTTGCGGACCCCCGGCCCCTGGGACCTCCACCTCCCCGGGGCTACTCACAAGATGGGACAGGGTCCGTGTGGCCCACCTCCAGGAGCCCTTCATGGCCCTGGGGACTGCCATCCCCCAAGGCCGGCTCCAGCAATGTCCCGGGGTGCCCACCCCCGGGACATTGCAGTTTGCTATGGCAGGGCGGGAGCGCTGCTCCCACCCTGCCGCTGCTCCCGCCCTGCCATAGCAAACTTCTGCTTCGCTTCATGGAAGCAAGAGCAGGAAAATTGCTCTCGCTTCCATGAAGCAAAGCAGAATTGCTTTTCAAAGGGAGCTGCATGTTGGCAGCTCCCTCTGCCCAAAAGCAAGGCCGGCTACCGCAGGAGGCGGGGAGCCGGCAGGGACCGCAGGGGCATTGGGGCTCACCCCGCAGTCCCGGTGGGGGGCCACTTCTCCCCCCTCCCTTTATTTAAAAAACAAATGGAATGGCCGGGATGGGGTCCCCAGGGCAGAAATCAGCCTGGGGAGGGGGGCCACGTGGCCCCCCTCCTTTAGAAAAAATTAATTAAAAATTGACCAAACCCCGGGGGATTGGGGTCCCCGGGGCTGAAAATGACCTCAGGAGTGGGGCCGCGCGTTCCCCCATCACTTTTCAATTTTTTTTTTAAATGGCTCAGGCCCCAAGGAATGGGGTCTCCAGGGCCCAAAAGGGTCAATGGAAGGGGTCCACACAGCCCCTTCCCTAAAATAAAAAAAACGGAAACCCACAACTCGCTGGAGGCACCGCCACCTCCCTGCACCACTCTGCAAACGCGCCTCCTGGCGCACTCTGGGTTGAGGGTACTTAGGGGCCAACTAGCCCATCAGGTACCTCCAGTAAGTCCCACACAGTGGGATTGCTGAGAGGTGGTCTGAGGCCACGCCCCTTTTTGCAACAATCTGCAAATGCACCTCTTGGCGCACTGGTGGTGGGGCGATGAGGTCCCCTTGTGTCCTGAGGACCTCAGGACTGAAGTGGACTTCATCCCCCAAGCAGCAGTGCACCAGGAGGCATGTTTGCAGAGTGGTGTAAAAAGGGGGTGTGGCCTCTGACCACTCTCAGCAATCCAGCTGTGTGGGGCTTACTAGAGATAACAGGAGGGCTAGTTGGTGCCCAGGGACCCTCAGGAGGCAAGGGGACTTCATCCCCCAACCAAGAGCGTGCCAGGAGGCGCGTTTGCAGAGTGGTGGAGAAAGAGGGCATGGCCTGTGCCCACCTCTCAGCAAACCCACTGTGTGTGGCTTACTGGAGGTAACAGGTAGGCTTGTTGGCCCCTAAGCACCCCCAGCAGCGAAGGGGACTTCAATCCCCATCCAAGAGCGTGCCAGAGAGCGCGTTTGCAGAGTGGTGGGCAAAGGGGGTGTGACCTGCTATGAGAACTTAGCAATCCTGCTGTGTGGGACTTACTGGAGGTAATAGATGGGGTAGGTAGCCCCCAAAAATGTCCTTGGGGGCCAACTATCCCTCCTGTTACCTCCAGTAAGTCCCACACAGTGGGATTGGTAAGAGGTCTTTGGAAGCCACGCCCCCTTGCTCCACCACTCTGCAAACGCGCCTCCTGGCACACTACTGGTTGGGGGATGAAGTCTACTTTACTCCTCAGGGACTTTGGGGCCCAAGAAGCACTCCACTACCTCCTGTAAGTCCTACTCAGTGGAATTCCTGAGCGGTGGTTGGATGCCCAGCCCCCTTTCTCCACCACTCTGCAAACGCGACTAATAGTCAAAGAAGCATTTGCAATGTAATAGGTCTCGCATTTGCGAGAGTTAGAGCTATTGGCGTTGTAAATGTAAAAGTTTTCTACTAATGATTTTTGGAGTGGAGTGGATGTACGTTGTGTGTAGTAGAATTATGTGGTATGTTGTGCAGTGAAATTATGTGGATAGAAAGTATGTGGTATTTAGTGTATAGGAATTATGTAGAGTGGGATTATGTGTTATGGAGAGTAATTATGTGGTATAGTAGTCTGTGTTGTGGAGTGGTAACCTCAGTTTTAGTCTTCCTCGTTTCCATAGAAGCTAAACTATAAACTCAATGAGACAAAAAAAAGAAGGAACCACTGAGGAGCAATTCTGGACCTAGTCAGAGGTATGAGTAGGGCCACTCGAATTATACAACTGTTTAGCTGCACCAATTTTCGCATAATTATACATTTTCCGCATTTGCCACATAATCCATCATCTGCTGCATAATCTGCAGATTTGAACAAAAAAACCTTGTTTCTAGCTCAAACGGCGAAACGTTTCCAAAAATGCAGCAACAAGTGTTACAGGGAGGAGGAAGGTACTTTGCAAAGCTGAAATGGTCACCTGTTACTTACTGCTAAATGTGGGTGTTAAATTGGTACTAATGGTGCGCAAACCACTCTTGCTTCTTTCTGCGCCTTTCTTGCCTCTTGCTGCACTTCTCTTGCCTCTTTCTGCACCTCTCTTCTACTTTCTGCACCTCACTTCTTTCTGCACCTCTCTTGCTTCTTTGTGCACCTCTCTTACTTCTTTCTTCTGTACCTCTCTCGCCTCTTTCTGCACCTCTGTTGCTTCTTTCTGCACTTCTCTTACCTCTTTCTGCACCCCGCTTCCCTCTTTCTGCACCTCTCTTGCCTCTTTTTGCACCTCTCTTGCCTCTTTCTGCACTTCCCTTGCCTCTTTCTGCACCTCTCTTGCTTCTTTCTGTACTTCTCTTGTTTCTTTCTGCACCTCTATTGCTTCTTTCTGCATCCCTCTTGCCTCATTCTGGACCCATCTTGCCTCTTCCTGCACCCCTCTTCCCTCTTTCTGCACCTCTCTTGCCTCTTTCTGCACCTCGGTTCCTCTTTCTGCACTTCTCTTGCCTCTTTCTGCACCCCTCTTGCCTCTATCTGCACCTCTGTTGGTTCTTTCTACACTTCTCTTGAATTTTTCTGTACCTCTCTTGCTTTTTTCTGCATCCCTCTGGCCTCTTTCTGCATCACTCTTTCCTCTTTCTGCACCTCTCTTGCCTGTTTTTGCAACTCTCATGCCTCTTTCTGCAGTTCTCTTGCCTCTTTCTGCACCTTTCTTGCCTCTTTCTGCACCTCTGTTGGTTTTGTCTGCACTTCTCTTGCTTTTTTTCTGTACCTCTTTTGCTTCTTTCTGCACCCCTCTTGCCTCTTTCTGCACCCCTCTTTCTTCTTTCTGCACCTCTCTTGCCTGTTTCTGCAACTCTCTTGCCTCTTTCTGCAGTTCTCTTCCCTCCTTCTGCACCTCTGTTGCTTCTTTCTGCACTTCTCCCGCCTCTTTCTGCACCCCTCCTGCCTGTTTCTGCACCTCACTTGCCTCTTTCTGCATCTCTCTTGCCTCTTTCTGCACCTCTCTTGGCTCTTTCTGCACCTCCCTTACCTCTCTCTGCACTTCTCTTGCTTTTTTCTGCACCTCTCTTGTTTCTTTCTCCAAATCTCTTGTCTCTTTCATCACTTCTCTTGCTTCTTTCTGCACCTCTGTTGCTTCTTTCTGCAACTCTGTTGCTTCTTTCTGCACCCCTCTTGCCTCGTTCTGCACCCCTATTCCTGCACCTCTCTTGCCTCTTTCTGCACCATTGTTCCCTCTTTCTGCACCTCTGTTGGTTGTTTCTGCACCTCTCTTGTATCTTTCTGCACTTTTCTTTCCTCTTTCTGCACCTCTGTTGCTTATTTCTGCACTTCTCTTGCCTCTTTCTGCATTTCTGTTGCTTCTTTCGGCACTTCTGTTGCCTCTTTCTACAACCCTCTTGCCTCTTTCTGCACCTCTGTTGCTTCTTTCTGCACATCTCTTGCTTCTTTCTGCACCTCTCTTACTTCTTTCTGCACCCCGGTTGCCTCTTTCTGAACTTGTCTTCCCTCTTTCTGCACCTCTCTTGTCTCTTTTTGTACCTCCCTTGTCTCTTTCTGCACATCTCTTGCCTCTTTCTGCATTTCTGTTGCCTCTTTCTGCACCTCTGTTGCTTCTTTCTGCACTTCTCTTGCCTCTTTCTGCATATCTGTTCCTTCTTTCTGCACTTCTCTTGCCTCTTTCTGCACCTCCGTTTCTTCTTTCAGCACTTCTCTTGGCACTTTCTGCACCTTAGTTCCCTCTTTCTGTACCTCTCTTGCCTGTTTTTGCACCTCTCTTGCCTCTGTCTGCACCCCTGTTCCCTCTTTCTGCACCTATCTTGCCTGTTTCTGCAACTCTCTTGCCTCTTTCTGCAGTTTCCTTGCCTCTTTCTGTACCTCTCTTGCCTCTTTCTGCACCTCACTTTCCTCTTTCTGTACTTCTTTTGCTTTTTCTTGCACCTCTCTTGTTTCTTTCTGCAACTCTCTTGTCTCTTTCATAACTTCTCTTGCTTCTTTCTGCACCTCTGTTGCTTCTTTCAGCACTTCTCTTGCCTCTCTCTCCACTTCTTTTGCTTTTTCTTGCACCTCTCTTGTTTCTTTCTGCAACTCTCTTGTCTGTTTCTGCACCTCTCTTGCCTGTTTCTGCACCTCTGTTGCTTCTTTCTGCACCCCTCTTGCCTCTTTCTTCACCCCTCTTGCCTCTTTCTGCACCCCTATTCCCTCTTTCTGTACCTCCCTTGCCTTTTTCTGCACCTCTGTTCCTTCATTCTGCACTGCCTGGGAGGAATAAACAAAGTCCAACTGCCAATTACACTTAGTCATGTGACTCAGTAACAAGCTGCAGGCATCAAATGGTTAGGGCAGAAAAATGACAGCTTTGTAAGAGTGGATTTTCAAAATTGTGCCTTACAAATTCAACATTACAATTCAAGTGGATTTTTAATTACAATTTCTCAGACACCAAACATGAAAGGTTTACCTGTTCCCAATTAAACGTTAGCACTTATTAAATGTATAAAGTTAACCCAATGTATCCTATGTAAGAAGTAGGCCTCACATCAGTGAAAAATGAACGTAGGAGATTTTCACTACCAGGACATGTAAAACTTAAAGGTGCATGTCCAACTTTTTAAATGCACTGCACCCTTCTCTCTGGGCTGTGTAAGGCCTAACCTAGGGGCGCCTTACATATATTAAAAAAGGAGGATTGGGCCTTGCAAGAGGTTTATCTTGCCATGTCAAAATGGCTATTTAAACCTGCACACACAGGTTGTAATGGCAGGCCTAGGGCATGTTCAAAGGGCAACTTAAGTGGATGGCACAATAAGTGCTACACGCCCACTAGTAGCATTTAATTTACAGGCCCTGGGTACAACCAATACCACTTTACTAAGGACTTACAAGTAAATTAAATATGCTAATTGGGTGTAAGCTAATGGCACTATGTTTAAAGGAGCTAGCACAAGCACTTTAGCACTGGCTAGCAGTGGTAAAGTGTGCAGAGTCCGAAAGCTAGCAGAAGCAAAGTCAGTAAAAACAGGAGGATGGAAGGCAAAATGTTGGGGGAAAACCACTCCAAGAATGTCAGGTCCAACACAAACCAATTTAGAAAAATAAAGTACATTTAATTAAACAAAATAACACCAAAAGGAATTAAATCCAATCAGTAGCACCAGACTTATTAATTTTTTAAGTTTAAATTGAAAAATAATGCCAAAAAGAACAAAGCATCAACTGCAAGTATCTGGCTGCGCGAGGGACCAAGACACAAGTTGAAGCCAACCGTGATGGAGTGCAGGTCGGATACAGTCACCAAGTTTTGCCCCTGTCTAACAGTTACCTTTGGACGTAGAAAACATTGAGAAGATCCCTGGAGAAGACAGAGTCCTCAGCGGGACCAGGCAGCAGGCGGTAGCCAAAGAGGAAGTCATCGACGTGGAGAGCCATTGGAAGAAGTCTTGGTGAGGCTGTCGATGACAGTGGGTAAAGCTCAGTGCGGAAAAGGCTGGGTTTTCTGACCAAAGAGGTTGTCATTGTCGATGAATAGCCAATTAACGTCGAGTCAGGTGAATAGTTCTACCTTCAGACTTAGAAGTTTTTCAGGAGCTCGAAATACCCCGCAGGGTGAGGCTCTGCAGGCTGCAGCCGAAGAGCGCTCTACTAGACTGGATACTGTTGTCAAGTGGTCCTGCTGAAAGGGATTTGCTACCTGCAGAGAAGAATGAAGCAGAGCTGTGGCCATATTTTGATTGTGGGTTGGAGGAGTGCACTCTAGCAGCACACTAAGGGTACAGGGACCTCAGGTCTGAAAGTGCCACCTTTTATTCTCAGTGCCAGTCTTTGTGTGGGCAGACTCTCTGCCCTACCTTCACATCTGGTTCTGGAAAGTTCTTCATTTTCCTCTGTCAAGGCTCCAGACTATCTGGGGTGACAAATTCATGGCAGGCATGGTCTCAGGTTCCTTTGTGTGTACAGGAGGTAAAGCCCATTGAAGTGTAAGTGTGGTTGGGTACAGCTCTGCCCCCAGTTTCCTGGCACGATGGCCCATCCTATACACACCCTGGCTTCCTTTGTCTCACTTTCTGGCAGCAATACACAACCCACAACAGCAAAGTCATGTGACCCAAGCTACTGGCAGAAAGGTTCAGTTGGTTTACGCACAAAAATACCAACTTTCTAAAAGTGGCATTTTTCTAATTGTAATCTAAAATCCGACTTTACCATTAAAGAAGATTTAAAATTACAATTAAACAGAGACCAAGAAGTACTTTTCTATCTGCTCCCAATCTAAAGTTAGCACTTAATACAAGTAATAGGACAAGCCAGTGTTATCCTATGGGATAGATATGCCTTACAATGGTGAAAAACAACTTTAGGATTTTTTCACTGCCAGGACTTGTAAAACTAAAACTCCCATGTCCTACTTTTAGCATACCATGCATCCTGCCCTAGGAGCTTTTAGGGCCTACCTTAGGGGTGACATTTAGATATTAAAAGGAAGGTTTAGGCTTGCCAAAAGGTTTATTTTGCCAGTTCAAAATGGCATTTTAAACTGCTCTACAGGCTGCAGTGCGACAATTTTTAAAGTGCTGCTTCCGTGGGTGGCACAATGTGTGCTGCAGGCCCACTAGTAGCATTTAATTTACAAGCCTTGGTTAGATGTAGTACCATTTATTAGGGACTTACAAGTAAATTAAATGTGCCAATTTAGTGTAGGCCGCGTTTTAAGCAGGGAGCACAAACTCTTTAGCACTGGTTAGCAGTCGAAAAGTGCACAGAGTACTAATGCCAACAAAAACAAATTCAGCAAAACAGGAGGGATCAAGGCAAAATATTTAGGGGTGACCCAGCAGAGAGGGCAAGGTTCAACACACTCTTTAAGATAAAGAGTGTGAGAACTGCATCAAGGCAAACCAGTTCTCAATCAAGGCTTATTCTCTACCCGGGGATTTTCTATTACATTGCAGGTTCAGAGACCTTGAAGTGTTTATGTCATGCTTACTGAGCCTGGTGCTCAGCCCTCCTGAGATGCAGACCTGAATTCACTTCAGCTTTCTCACTCATTTTTATACAGTGAGGCCATACAACAGAGGTCCACGCCTCGTCCTTTGATGTAATTGACTTTGATTGCAAAGTCCAGTGCGGAAGCCTTGATAACGTTTGGTGGCTTATCATGTATAATAAGAAATAAGAAATAACAACTCAGATACCAGCCATTGTGTGCTGCCTTATGGTGGTGGGGCTCCACTCAAATGCCCCTGATGATGAGCTGTCACTACAGGGTTGTTTTGCATTCAATATATTGATCACAGCATTAACCTCTCTGTTCATGAGTGAGGAAATTCATTTTGTGGAATAAATAGCTGAGGGTATCATGGCGTTTTCTGCAATCAATGTAATCAATGTAAATGATATATCGAATTTAAGAGATTAAGTGGGTATGGGCTTGGACAGCAGCAATGTCTCCCTCCAAAACATTTTTCCCAGCTTTTTTTATTTGATTTGAAGTGCTACTGTTACTGACTGGAACTTTTCTTCTAGTTCTTTAATCATGAAATGTTCAGCGTTGCGCCCAAGTGGCTCATCAAATACTCTCATTCTTCCCTCTGCTGCATTGGTCTGCTTCATCATTTATTCAAAATGAGTGACTACATGGCTCTATTATCTAGTGCTAGAAATATACTATCTTTGGATAATGGATTAAATATTTCAAATAGTTTTCCATTCATCTGGCAAGTAGGAATCTTGGCTTTCTTTCTCAAGACTGCTATCATTACCTTTTTGGAAATATTTAAATTTATGACTATATGGTCCTTGAAATAAACCCATTTGCATTAATACTTGTATTTTAGCTCCAATAACTCATCTATTGACAGTCATTGCCATATCTTCCGTAACATGTCAATTCATATCATTTAAGTCATGTGCAGATAGATTGAAAAGGGCTGTGGCCAATGGACAGGATTGCCTAACACCTTATTTTATGGTACATTGGTGCTTCATTTGCCACCCTGCCCTATTCACTTTTGCATTGAAACATTTCAGCAGGTCAGTTGATGGCATTCTCCACAGCCCTCATATTCAGCTTCCTGGGAACTTTCTTAAAGCTGCCTTGTACAACTGACATCATCATGTTTGACTTTGTCCATTCCTGCAATTCAGCAGAAGATATTTTGAGACTATTTTCTACTTGATATAAAATTTGGGCTTATCGGCCTGTATGATGATGCTTGATTACTTTGTGACTCTTGCTATATATTGAGAGTACTACTTCATTTCTCTAGGACACAGATGCTCTGTTGTTCATTACAATATCTAATAAGTCCTTCAGTGGTATAGAAGCCAGCCACTCTATTAAATTCATTAAACACTCTGTGATATTCGATTTGAACCTGGGACTTTATTCCATGTGAGTTCGGCAATTGCTACATGGATGGGTTTTTCTGGTGACTGCCACGTCCTTATTGCAGTCCTTGCTCATATTATCATCTCAACCCACTATGTGTGCATTCTAGATGCCTTTCAAATGTTGTATTAACTATATTAATATGTCATTTGTTTTTTTACTGCAATGTTAAAAGTTGTTCTCTTTGGCCGCTCTGATAATAGACACCATGTCCTCGTGTTCCAACTTTTATTACCTCACAATATTTTAATGTGTGCATCACTCTGCACAGGCTTGTTTATTTCCTTGATGCTAGTTGATGCTTCTTATGCTGTCATTTCTCTTTTACTGCTTTATATTAGAGGTTGAAACAACTGTGTAGACTGACGCTAAGTCACCCCTACACTTCAGGGCACTCATGATTTAGGGTCTCAGTGTGTGGGAACTTTTTTGATTGTCCCAAGATAGTCAAAGGTCACTGGGCTACGATTCTGTCAGTGAGAGCCATTTACAACTAAAGTACTGGAACTAAA
The DNA here is from genome assembly GCA_963921515.1 of Calotriton arnoldi. NCBI lineage: Eukaryota > Metazoa > Chordata > Amphibia > Caudata > Salamandridae > Calotriton > Calotriton arnoldi. The sequence continues at coordinate 224,593 of CAWUFW010002323.1, read as the reverse complement.
ACTTACTACTGGACCCAAAACTGAGCACCAGGTACACCCCTTTAGGACTTGCCCCTTGTGGTAGACTAGACGAGCAGCCAAATTCTTACTAAGGCTAGTGGTATGAACTCAATAACCTAACACAGGTCAGTAATGTAATATACTGTCAGTACTTAAATCACTCGACCTACTACTATATATATAAATGGTTCGGAAGCAATAAATAAATAAAAAATACAATTCAATTCAATTTGATTTTATTGTGGATTAACTAACATAATTTACAACATCACAATACTTGTTAATGCATATCCTTTAAAAATAAATGTAAAACTTAGTTACAAGTCTAAAAGTATCTGTAGACTTGAAATGTATGAATGTTCACTCCTTATGAATCAGAAGTCGTCAACACTTATAAAAACTGATCAATTCTAAAAACAAGTACTGCTATTTAAATACAATTACATTTAAAACAAATCAAGAAGTGATATTCATTCTAGTGTGCAACTTGTGTTGTTACATCTAAAACTAGCTTCCCTCTAACTGAATTAATCTACAGATATCCCGGTGGATCATGGCTCTGCCATCCGAGAAACCACAAAAGACATTGCATGAGAAGAGGAATCAATATTTTTAAAAGCTGAAGAGTTTTATCAAAATATTTGATTAAACAAATTATAAGTTGTTCATCAGCTCTTTCTAAATAATGATACATAGTTTGCTTTATTTTGTTGGTTTGTAATCTTTAAAATGTAGGTCTCAGAAGAACTTTACTCTCCTTAATAATGGTGGACAAATACAGATCAAATAGGAAACAGTTTTTAGAGTCATCCCTAGAAAGCCTGCAGCACCTGCATAGGAATCTTGGGTGTTGTGCCAACCATCCCGTGTGTCAAGAAAGGGTAGAAACTGGAAGGAGAAGCTGATATATTTACTACTAAGACTTTTTTTAGGTGGATCTGAAATGGCTGCAGTCACTTTAAATTCATGTATGGGGCTGCTGTAAAATTAGCCTTTTTGTACTTGCTGAATTTTTCCAGATCATCCCCAAAATAACGGATCCTACAAGTATCTTTACTGCTGCTTTTACAGTCAGTGTTTGAAAGTTTATTGTTCCAATACTCAACAATCTTCATTTGGACGATAATGCTGTCTAAATTTGTTAACCAAATAGAGGATCACTGAAGGGTTTTTGGGTAAGCTCTTTCCATATTAGCAATATTAAAGAACCCGCACAAGCTCCTTTTAAGGCGATAAAATTAGTTCACAAATTGCACATCAATAAGGTAAGTCATCTTGAAACGATTGAGCTCCAGCCTTAGTTGTACTGGTCGACAAGAGCTAAGCTCGGCATTAGTACTACTCTCGCAATTACTGCTTGAGGTAGCCTGAGCTACTACCATGGGAACATCTCATGATGTTTTCATGCTACCATTTTCCATTCAGTCTCTGGGCTTCCTGCAGTCCTTTTTTGGGGAATAGAAGTTCTGCGAGGCCAATGGGAAATGTTGGTGATTCCTCTCTGCTAGTTCTTTCTTTGTACCGATACAGGACATGCTTCCCCCTGCTCAGGAACCCTTATGGTGCACAGTACCTTTTTGTTTTCAAGTTGTTTATGATGCAGGCCGTGCCTGCATAAGACAAGTGCCTAGGCCAGACAGCTAACCTCACAAGGTGTGCACTGAAAGGCCTCTGGTGTTCAAAGAGCAGGGAACTTGCAGTGGCCCAACTAGCTAGTGTGTGATCGACATTCACATTACTATCACAGGTCATAGGTGAGTGATGGCAGCAGCAGTAAAGAAGGCAGGGGTCACAGTACTCGTGCTTTGATGAGTCTTTTAGCTTGGGAATTTTCTATCACCAAAACAGCTTACAAGTGATCCCTGTGAGTACTTAGCTCTCAACATTGGCTTGTCCAATAATGTGGCTCTCCTTCAACATTTAGGCTTGTCTCAGATGTTGCTGTGGAACTTGGACAGGCTAGAGTTCTCAGGTAGTCCTAGGCCATGTACAATTAAGGCTTGATTTCAGTTTGTTCAAGATGACTCACCTTATTGATATGTAATATGTGAACTATTGTTATCAACTTAGGGGAGCTACTGAGGGTTCACTAAAATCACTAATATGGGAAGAGTTTACCCAACAATCCCTTGGTTGATCCTCTACCTTAACACTCTTCAGTTTGACCCACTACAAAGGATCCCTGGAATGTGCTGGGATAGCTTGGCAAATAACATCTGCTGTCTGGGTACTCTCCAACCACCCACCTTAGGTACCACTTAAATAAAGTAAATACAAAATGGATCCCAATGTGGGAATGATCACAGGTGCCACACATACTCCATACTTGCATCCTCTACATAAAAAGGTACACACTTGTGACATCCATGTCCCTCATGCATGGGTAAAGAAACTTTTTGCAGTGGACTCGAAGAAATAAGAAGGAAAGGCAAGCAGGTTCTTATTTCAGGCATAAGTGGATAAACAGGCTTGTCCTGACACTATGAATGGTTTCCAGTGATTATTTTGAGCTAGTGTTTTCCGGTGTTCTGCACCGGCACTTAACTTTCCACACTGGCACTTAAGACAGTCTGTCACATGATGGTGAAGTTTGTCTAATTTAGAGATGAGTACAACAACAGTTGCTTATTAAAGCACTATACATTCGAAATTACTAATACCTGCCTCCCAAGCCATTCTTATAGCTTTGGGGGGGCTGGAATAGGCTGAGTTGTCACGCTTGTGAGAGGATGATGTTGGTACTGTCATTGGCAGCGCTGGCAGGGGCAATGGGTGGCACAAACTGCAGTGGCCTCCTGACAAGGGCCCTGCCACATCTTTTTTTTTTTATTAAGTACTGATGGTATCGTAGGCACTACTGCCGGTCCTCTACAGCCTGGTGTGCAGACTGTAATCATGCTTGGCAAAGGAGGTGCACATTGTGTGCCACTCCTGATGACAGAGCCCTACTTTGAGTCTCAATCCATGTCAATACCTCCAGCACAAAATCATGAACACTATGTGTGCTGAAGTATAGATTAAAAAGCTACAGCTTTTAGAAACGGATCACATTCAAGCTACTATGTTTCTGCCGCCGTACCTTGCAGGGTAAAGGCCCAATATACCTGCGGGATCTTATGACCCCCTACAACCCAGAACGGCATCTTAGATCCACCGGGGCCCACCTGGTGAAAGTCCCAAGGATAAAGAAAGCACGAATGGGTGAGCGCTCTTTTGGCTACCTGGCAGCAAAAAGCTGGAATCCCCTACTCCTGTTCCTCCGTGAGAAACCATCAGAGAGACTCTTCCGCAAAAAATTAAAAACATGGCTCTTTAAACTATAAGTAGTCTTTAGCTCCCCTTGTTCTCAGATGTGCTGATTTCCGGAGTTGCCAGATAGTGCGAATAGCGTGGGGACACACCAGTGGGTGTAACCAGGCGCTCTATAAATGCAGAAATAAATAAATAAAATAAATAGTGGTGTGTTCTGAGCAGGGGTGCATGTTATCCAGAGCCATGCAAGGAACCTTTCTCCATCCCAACTAGAGGGCCGATTCCGATTCAGGCCGGAAATCTCTCCGACCGAGCCGGACCCGGAGAGAATTCCGACCGAATCGGACCCTAGCAGTCCGACCGAACGAGTACGATGCGTTCGCATGCTATCGGACTCGATTCGGTCGGACTCCCATTGAAGTCAATGGGAGCCGGTCGTACAACGCATACGCGGGCTCCCATTGACTCAATGGGTGCGAGGCGAACAAGGGCGCCCCCTACAGCGGGTACGCGTCGAAGCGGGTCGTGCCGTACATGCACAGGTAGGGGGGATTCATGGGTCCCCCCTGTGTGCGACTCGCGCGGCTAGCCGTACAGGGGGGTCCGACACGGACCCCCAAAGTGCGGCTCTGACTGCTCTTTCGAGCCGGACCGCGCGAGTCGGTCGGACTGCTCGCGGCACGCATCGTACTTACCCGGCCGGGGAACGTCTCCATTGCGCGGTGCGAGTCGTGTCCGTGCGAGTCGGTCGGAGCGGTTGGGTCCCGCGAACGAGTCGGTCGCCGATTTCGCATACGTTCGCATCGTACTCGCTCGCCCGGACGCACGTCCGACTTGGTCGGGAAACAGGGCTCCGAATCGGATCCGGTAATGCCGAGTCCGATTCGGAGCCCTACCGGCCGAGATCGGAATCGGCCCCAAAGTGTCCTAATAATGTGTCCAATGATATCCAAATGCACTTAATATACAGTTTCTTTCAACATTTCAGGATTTGATGAATCAGTGACTTCATGTCTTCTTTCTTCTTCTCTTATTGTAGACCTTCCCTAACATCTTGTGACTACCTCAGTTAGTTCTTCCTATTACAAGTGAGGATCATATTCAAGAATGTGCTTCTCATATGGAGTTTGCCTTTCAATGGAGGTGCTAGGTGTCTAAGAAAGTACTGTCTTTTTTGTTGGGATCACTCACTGCTCTTTTCTCTACTGTACTTTTTTGCACTCCTAATTACAAACATAGATGCTGTATTCTTTTTTGATTGTAGAACAATTACTGTCTTCAGAATCTTGAAACAAATTGGCATTTATTTCTCTTTCACTTATCACTCTATCTTGTGTTGTCCAAAATTATTTGATGTAATTTCTGCAGCTGATTACTTTGTAACAATCTAATGTATTTACAAGATACTCTTAGTTATTTTTGGAGATTATTTAGCAATACCTGCAACAATCAGATGTGTTCAGGCGATGTCCTCAATTCTTTTCAAGGTAGGCTCCTAATGCTGGCATTTATTTTTTTCACTGCAGGAGCTTTCTTGCATCTGTAAGGAAATGATTTTAAAATATCAAAAGGAAATGGTGTATGATTATTATTTCATTTTAGCATCATCTTCATCAGTGAATGCATCTGCAGAGTAAAGTATGAAGTTACTAGAAAAGAATAAATACAACATAAAAAAACTTCACATTTACTCGGGCATCCAAATGAATCTGGCTATGCCCTTTTAAGTAAAAGCAGAAAGTGCACCCTGAAATACAAAACAGAGCCAGTTAATAATACTCTCGGTGCATCTCTCAGACTCCTAATTCCTTCGCAGTTACATTAGAGTAAGTACAAAAAAAACTACATTAACAGGATGAGACAAGTTAGAAGTAATGCAGGAAATGATCATAAAGTTTGTATAGGTCCACAGACTACAGTAGCGAAATGTTAGTCATGTAATACTTAGCAAAATGCTGACCTACATAAAATATGGACTGTAATAATCAGACGGAATGGACTTATGTGGATACCCTGCACAGTACAATTCAGCTCATGTAATCAGTGTAATTTATGAGAAATAGTCATGCTTAATAATAAAGCCTTACAAAAGAAATAACAGTTTTTATTAGTGATAAATGGAATTAAATGATAAAGTAAAGCACAATGCCTAGGCACATATTTACCGTTCCAAAATACACAAGAAAAGAGTAGTCAAAAGAATAAATGCAAATAGATAACGTTCTTTATAAATACATCAGGTGCATTGTGACTTATGTGAAAAAGAAAACAGAACCAAAAACAGCATTACTGCATAAGACATACAAATAACAAAAAGAGCAGCATACAAATTTTGTGTTCCTTGAAACAACAAACAGCCATACAAATAACCACAAATCACAAGAATAAATCCAGGCCCTTATAAGAATTAAGGGATTTATTAGAGTTTGGGGTTTTTTGTATTGATTTAGTGTCAACGGCCTATCGACCAAAGTTCGGATATAGGGTCTCATCAGGACCAAACACTATAGTTGGACACCTAAAATTATAAAAGGGGACAATGACTACTATGAACCAGAGAGGGAAAGGGTGTCAAAATAATTGACACCAGAACATTAATTGACTCCTCTTTTCTTGTGTATGTTGGAATAGTAAATATGTACCTAGCCATTGTGCTTTAGTTTAGGATTTAATTCCAGTTATCACTAATTAGAAAAGCTGTAATTTTGTAATACTTTACGTCCTGGTTCTTGTTTAGTAAGGGCTGCCCTTGTGTTTTGTACTAATACAGTCTGGCACCCTATTCTACCAGAAAACTTTCATCTGATTCATGGGACAATATCTTTTTGATCTTATTTTTTATGCACACAGTAGCTGGAGATGCTTGAAAAATTCTCAGTTAGCTTCAAAATATCATCAGTGTTCTCCATCTCAAGTACTAGAAACAAGTCCTCTTTCTAGCCAACAGATTTCACACTTTCTCCATTTAGGAGTATTCTAGTATTAGCATAACAATGTACTGGCATGAGTACCAAGAGGACTAAGTGGGGAAATTCATTTTAATCAGCACCTTCTTCAAACAGGTCAAATTCACTTGGTCGAATGACTTGCCGGCAGCAAGAAGAAGATGGCAGTGTTAAAATTATAGCAAAACAAAGAGTATGCAGTTCCTAAGGAGGAGTCTAGGGGGTATATTCACAAGAACGTGTGCTAAACATCTCCAAAAAGTGTTAATGCAACTTTACACATCGCAGCCTATCGCGGGAAAATAACCCTGTGTCAACGTGGAATTCACAACACGGCGGTACCATGCGATAGTCCGCCGAAAACGCGGCCAATGTCCGCGATACAACCACCGCGACGGAGATAAAAACACAAACCCCAACGCGTAAAAAGACGCAATGTGCCCAAACGCGATAAGAAAACAGTGACAACCAGCGAGAGGCCAACAATACCCACGCGTAATGCGGGAAAAAACACAAGAACAGCATACGGAAAATGCCACTAAAAAACGACATCAACTGCGGACAAACCATGCCCAAGAGTCACAACTTGACAAAGAGCACAAGTTACTCAAGTCTGCAACATCTCAGCACTGTGGAAGCACAGAACTGACAGGCACACCGCATGAAAGGGACCAGTGGCAGACAAATCAGAGCCGCAGGAGCGAATCACCCACCGTGCAGCATACACACATAAGTATAAGTGCACCTCAACATTGACAACATCCAGGTACAAACAGCAACACCTCCACAACAGAACACAGGACACAACTGGTGCTGCAAATGTGCACAACATGGCAAATCACATCTGGCACAGCAGGAAACTGTGACATGACAATGTACAAGTACAACCTGTAACCTGCAAATATGTTTTATTCACACATGCTGTGCTTGTGGACATTTTGTACTGTCCCATGATTGCCAGGGACGGCCACAATGTGACGTGCTCATGAGAAGAAATTGATAATGATGGTATTCCTACAGGCCATTCCTGCCGCAGCTGCAGTGGGATGTGGGCCACCTGCCCCACCGTCCCCATCATTGTCCGGTACTTCTGGAACTGGGATCCATGGGGCATTGGTGCGTACACAGATGTTGTGCAACACACAACATGCAACGATCATCTTGCACACGATGTCCGGGCTGTACAGGAGTTTTCCACCTGTGCCGTCCAGGCACCTGAAACGTGACTTCAACATGCCAAATGTGCGTTCAACGATGCCCCTGGTGCGTATGTGGGCCGCATTGTACTTCCTCTGGGCGGGTGTGTTCGGGTCTCGGAGGGGTGTCATCATCCAAGGGCAGAGTGCATATCCTTGATCACCTGTGACAGTGCAGAGAGAAAAGAGTCAATACTTGGTTCGGCAGGATGTGATGGCAGGCCCACTAATCCAGTGACGCCTGTGCTGGCTGTGTGTGGGGTGAGTGTAAGCCAGCCCTCAGGGAGTAGCTGGTGCTAGCAACAACTCCAACAGTCATCAGGCACTCAGAAATGCAATGTCAGAACAACAAGGGAGCATGACTTGAGTCGCACAGGGTTAGTGGCCCCGGATGCACAGCGGCCGACACGGGCCTACTGCCACGGGACGCTGACCTGCAGGAGACTGGGGTAGGGTCATGAGGGCAGAGCAGGGTCTCGTATGTGTCATAGGTGCCTTCCGCGGAGTGTCTCGGGGGAGAATGGGAGGTCTACCCCCAGGGCATGATGCAGAGGGCACATGCCAGCTGTGTCAGGCAACATGGCGGATATGAATGCCACAGACTCATGCCAGACACCAAGTCCGTACCTGCCCGTTGCTGATGACAACCCCCAGACCACAGGCTCAGACACCAACGATGTTCCGCCGGAGGCTGACGGTCACTCGCGGCGCACAGGGTTAGTGGCACCACGTGTCACCGGCTTGCGTTGAACAGGGTTAGTGGCACCACGTGTCGCAGGTCTGCGATGTGGAATTATGCTTCACTGATCAAAGGGAGTCTGGTGCTGTGGCCGCTGCCACGGACTTGGGGTCACTGCCATTCAAGACTCAGGACACAGTTCCACATGTGGGACCTACTGGGACGAAGAGGACGCCGGTGGAGTATGTCAATGAGAAAGGAGTAATGTGGGCCAGCGTCGTGGGGGCCAGCGATGGTCTGCGGAGGCTGCAGAGGTCGCGGGGCTGGGGCTTGGAGCTTGCACTGGCACGTGGTGGGCCCTCTTTGACACACGACGGTGTCGACAGGTGAGCAGTGCGGCCTTGGAGCGCTGGGGCGGGCAGGCCTGGTCTGGGTAGCAGTGTTCTGGGGTGCAGCAGGCGCACAGGGTCGCAGGCCCCGCTGCTCACGGCGTCGGCCTTGTGGCGGACTGTGAGGCGCCACCCTGGCAGTGACATTGGCCTTTCCAGGAGAGAACCACGCTCTGCGCCACGGGGTATTTGTCCACACCCTGCGCAGCCCTGGTGTACTCAGGGCCAACCCACTACGCTCACGCACACAGGCGGAGACGCAGTGAGCGACATTTCCGCTATCTGACCCACGGCCTGGGGTGACATGGTTGCGTCCACTGTTCACTACTCTCCAGTCACCAGTAGTTGATGTCTGCATGGACATATCTGTGGTTTGCATACCCATGTCTGTCCTGCACATTCACGCCTCACTTGTCGTTGTGTACATTCCCATTAACGGGTCACTTGCATCCTTCGCACATGGCTGCATTCCGCATCTCCACACGTTCAGCTGTTGTGTGGCTGTGGTGCCATGATATAGCTGTATTGTGTGCAGGGGAAGCCCAGGATCACCATGGAGTAGTGTTGTCATGTCTGGTAGGTGGGCATGTTGATTGACATGTTGTATGTGGTTTGGTCACATGTGCATTCCCACAGTTGTGCGTTGTGTGATGGTGGCTTTGAGGTGTGTGGTGTGTTGATTTGGAACTTGCTAACGAGCAGTCCAGTTCCATATGTGCCATCCTGGAAGCGCTGGTTGATGATGGACTGTCGGAAGATGTAGGAATCGTGCACACTGCCGGGGTAGTTTGCGACGACATTGGTGAACATGCCCCGGTGGTCCACTATTGCCTGCACATTGATGGAATGCGTGTGCTTTCTGTTGCGGTAGTGGTGTGCAGTATCCGCAGGGGGCACAAGTGAGACATGTGTGCAGTCAATGGCCCCCAACACGTGTGGGAAGCTAGCAAAGGCGTAGAAGCCTTGCTTGTTCTCCAGCTGCTCCTGCGCAGTGTGGGGGAAGTGAAGGTACTGGGGTATGAAGCTGATGATGGCATCCAGGAAAGGTGTGATGAACTTTGATAGGGCTGGCTGTGAGACTCCTCCGACTCTGGCAGTTGTTGGTTGGAAGGTACCAGAGGCCAACAGGTGCAGCACAGCCAGCAGCTTTGTCTGCGGAGGAATGTTGGTGGACCGCTGGGTTGGGACCGTCAACCTGTGGGCAATGTGGGTCATGATGCGGATGATGGTTGTCCTTTTGAGCCTGTAGTGGGCAATGACTTCCTCGGGCGTTAGGTCTGTGAGACTGGTGCCTTTTCGGTAGGTCCGCTGTCTTACTCTGCGCTGCCTTTGTGGTGGTCCGGGGGAGGCGGGTCCGGGTCCTGGGGGTGGTGGCGGTCCTGGGGGTGGTGGCGGTGGGTGTTGTGGCCCTGTTGGGGCTCCGAGCTGCATGATGAGTAGCTCCATGGCATCGTTTGTTCTTCGGGTGTGGCAGTGTGCGGGGCTCCGTTGCCTACTGCAGGTAGTCGTCCGGCTTTACACCTGCAGGAGGCAGGTGTTAAATACCTGCTGCTACCGCGGCTTATCGCGTGGTTCTGACTCGCATCGCGGATCTGCCAGTTCGTTGTGAAAGTGGTGTTGTGGTGTTTTCGTGTGTTTTTGCACGGGAACGCCTACTCTGCATCTCATTAGGGTTAGTTGGTGGTGTCCTCCGTGGGGATAAATTTTGGGGCAGTTATCGCGGGAATACTGGCGATGTCTGCAGTTTGCACACGCTTGTGAATTGGGTGTTAAATCTATCTCCACTTTTGATGGGTTAAGGTGGGGATAAATCGGCGGTAGGTCCTAGTGACTATGCCCCTAGGTCTGCCAAGAAGGGGGGTTTCTCCTTTTAGGAGCAACGGTCCTCACACACCCCAAGGGGGGTCATGCTTCATCATCGGGCAGCTCCTTGTTGGGCCAGTGCTGCAATGCCATACGGGCCCCCAGGGAGGCTCTTTGCCGGAGGTCTTTTCTTTTTGCCGATGTGAGTGGTGGGGTGTAGTGGGGAGTGTGATGGTTGATTGTGAGTAGAAGGGGGGTAGGGTGTGTCAATAAAAATAACTAAAGGAATCCCAAAGGCTATGATTAAAAGACAAATAAATCAAGGCAAGAGCAGGTTATGATGAACCTCTCAGGCCCTAGTTAATGTGTGTGAAAAGTATAGGGGTCAACATGATTCATGCCTATTATTGTCTGGAGGATCATGACATTTCATCAGGACCAAAGAATCCTTATCTACTCATATAGGGATGGTAGATTTGTGCATGTGGATAACACCATACCCTAAATCAGTGTAATGTATAGTATACCTTCTAGGGGAACCTAGAAAGAAAAGGAAGCAACAGAGAGATGAAATAAACACAACAAGGTCATCTGGCACAATTATTTATCAACCAGGGTATATAGAAACTGGCTGGTACAGTTAGTTGTCAGCCAGTGTATATAGAAACTGGCTAATCGCCATAACAAATAGCTAAAAATCACAATATGAGCCAATCATAAACCCATGCAGATTGTCATTACCTTGGATGCAATGGTGATTAAAAAGAAGAAGTATTTACAAAAGATCGCATATGATACCACGGCGCATGCCTGCCTAGTAATGCGACAGGGTGAAGATCGGTGAGGCTAGCCTGTTAGCCCGTTAGTAGGACTTACCTAAGAGTGAGGTCTAGTGGCCCCAGTCGTATGGGCTAGGATGGATGCTCACTGGCGTACCGACGGTCCTGTGGGATGGAATTGAAAATTAAACTCCAATTGTGCAATGCAAAGTCCTGTTTATAAGCCAGACGGGAGGATGACCGAACTGTATAGATAGCAGAGTTCCAGTTAAAGTAATGAGATGCACTGATGCTCTGGTTAAGGAAAAGGGGCTGGATGGGGCAACAAAATAGGTGGACCGTCGCAGGAAGAGGAATACGCTGGTAAACAGTGGTGAAGGCCAGGTCGGGACGCGAGTAGATGCGGCCCGTCGTGGAGGGAAATTGGCATTTACAGTTAGTGGTGCACTTTGGCTCGCCAACCTACCCCTCTTCTTGCCGATACAGAATGTGGATGGTCCCACAGTGGGAGGAAGTTCAAAATGGACCTGCTGGGTGTATGTGCCCGGGTCTTGATCTAACACGTAATTCGGCAGTTTCTCCAAGTGAGCGCCATATTGGTTGTAGCGCGGTGCCTAACGGACTCGTGGCTCTGTAGTTTTGATGTTTTTTTAATAAAGTATCTGTGTCGAATAAATAATTTCAACAGTGGGGATACCTAACTGTTGTCGCTTGAATCACTATGGAGAAACAGGATTGCTGTCAAACAGTTTTAAGCCCTGCTTCCTTTAACCTCTTGCCTTCTCTTTTATATCTTTTGTGTATTCTTAGTTTACTGGGATCTAAAAAATCCACTTAAAGATTCACAGGCCCTAAGAGGGTTTTTCCTAAGTTCTGATTCGATTACTTACCTCTCTATTCTTGTTCTCACTACCAAATCATTCAGTTTGGCTTGCTGTGCCAGGCCACTCCCTGGTCTAGTTATGAATCTCTTTAGATTGCTGTGTCTTGGTGGGGTTCAAATCCTTTGTATCTTGTGACTGGCCATTGATCAGTATAGGACTCCACTCTGAGTGGGGTTTCAGGTAGGTTTGATTGGATTCTGTCCCCTGGGAGTAGTGGCAGCATCCTGCTCCTCTTGCGGAGTTGCTTTCTTATCATTCCAAGCAGCATCTAATCAATGTTATTCTGCACCAGAGTTTTTGTGGCCCTCCCTGATTCCTTGGTCCCAGTGTAGATACTGGAGTGGCTGAACGACTTTCAGTTACAGCTGGCCTAGGGGCAATCCAGGTCAAAGGCATTTCCTCGCATTTGCAAATACAATGTAAGCGAGACTGCTGCATTGATGCTCTATGAATATTCATAGGAATATAGACACTGATAATGCAGTATTACATGACTGCAGGTGAGCTGTAATGCAGAAAGAATGCTCTGAGGGGCATTATAGGATTTAGGATTAGGATGTTGGGCAGCCACCCTATCAGAAACGGGACTGCCCGACAGAATGTCGGTGGTCCTGACATAGGCATTATGATGCAACCGCCCCCACGGCGGTCACAATGCCTATCCTTTGCATTGCGGCAGGTGCTGCTGGCTGCAGCACCCGCCGCTATCCAAAATAGGGACACCTGCCTGCCTGCCACATGGTGCAGCGATATGTAGGGGGGCACCATAGGTGGCCCCCGTGCCCAAATCGGAGTACCAGGGGGGAAAGAGGGCCCACCACAGGCCCCCAAAGTCCCTTTCCTCCTGCCTTTTCATGGTGGGTTAACCGCCATGAAATTGTGGATGGAAAGGGACATTGTAATCCCTACAGCGGTGCCTGGCAGGCTCCGCCACCATGGTGAGGTATACAACCCTCTCTGCCACACAGGCAGGCTCAAGGAGCCCATCGAATGCATGGTGGTCAGTCTTTCTGACCGCCAACACACCGCCCGCCATTGTAATATGGTGGGCGGGAAACTTGCTTGCGATGGCAGTGAGACCGCCACCAACGGGCGGTCTCACTGCCATCGCAATCGGCCCCTTAGTTTCTTTCCTGCACCCATTGTTTAATCAAGCACCTGTGTGCTCTGGGCTAATTTGATTATGAACCCATTGTCTAATCAGGCCTCAATCTGTTTGAAGTCAGTGTGTGCCAGGGTACTTGTGTGCTGGTGTTGTAAATGCTTTCAAGTCTGTTAGACATGAGTTTGCCTTTAACCTTAAACCCTCCCAAGTTTCCTATTCTACTACATTCTTAAGTGAACTTCTCACCTTGCTTATGCCAGTGTGGGATTTGGGCCTAGGCTGTTTTTTAATCACGAACAGCTGTGTGGTTTCTGCTTGTGCTTGATGTTGGGCGATATTTTAATGTTTCATATTTTCTATAGCGTGTCCATTTTTTACATTTCCTACAACATTCCCCCCTCTTGTTGATATTTCACCTACTTCATTTAGATCTTGGTCTGTCCTTGGCACCAGGGGATACATGTTGCCCTAGGAATCTACTACTTGTGTAGGAGTCCTAACTGAAAACATCCCTCCCACCTTTATGCCTATTCTCCTAACACATGCCAGAATTACTTGTATCATACAGTATATTAGTAGTAGCCCACAATTGTGAGCAACAAGACCCCAACAGTCCTGACATCCAGGATGGCAGCGATTCAAACCAGCCACTAAACCAACTATCTGGGGCACCTCTTTCATTGTTCATTTTAGTCTGTAATTATGCTGGTTCTGTATTGCCTTTGACAAAGTTCAATTTTCTGCATAATTTTCTGGAATTAACGTACAGCATGCGGTTCGTATTTTCTTGCACACCCCTCCTTGCATGGCTGGCATAAGGTCAAGTGTTGCAGCACCATCATTCTTATGGAACACAGTTCTTCTTTTATGGCATTGAAACCATCGTTGGTAGTGTTGATGACTTTGAGGAGCTCCCACCTTTTTATCTGGAGCCAAAGAGCTGTTGCTGTAACTTGAACAAATGGCAAGATGCTCCTAAAGAAAGTTCAGCATCACTGACCAGGCGATACTCCTTGGGAACTTCATTCCAAGTGCTTGTGGCATAATAATCTGTAGTTCTTTTCCTTTGGTTATGGTGTTGCAAGGTCATTGATTTGCTCATGGGGTGTCTATGCAAAGTGGATATTCCAGGAATTACCAAGACTGGAACGTGCAAAGTCACAATGGAACAGATACCTCACCTAGTTTGGTAGTAACAGGGCATACAGTAGGTCTCCACACTGCCAGAACAAATTCATGAGGCTCAAGGTACCCCCCTGCATGTCAGCGTGGAATACTGTGATCCTACAACCAATATTCTGGCCTACGTTGAAGGTGCCTGAAACATAAGGAGGCAGAAGTTAGTTTCATGACAGTCTGATGGCTTACAGTGCTATCTACCCAAGTGTAACGTGAGATGTTTTCGTCCCAGGTAGGTGGACATTTCCCTTTTGCATCCTGTTGACATCAATGCCATTCCATAAGGACATGGCCTTAGAGGAAATTTCAATATTGGGATGCCACTGATCTTGGGCAAAGACTGACCATGTTACTCTAAACTCTGGCCTTCAGACATAGTGTGGGGGTAATGAGATTGCAAAATAGTTGTTGCACTCAGTTGGTGGGCATGTTACTCCTAGAAATCCTAGATCTAGGACCATCTGGGTCCAATCTACAATGGTGGTGTGAGCTGTTTTCCTCATGCGTGATATTTCTTCCCTGATGTCCTGACTATCTGTGAGACTGTATAGTATTTCTGGTAAAGTGTCATATTTTGTGGTATTAGCTAGGAAGTGTACTACTTTGACATGTGTTAACTACATTTGGGCCTTAATTCTACACAAGTACAGATGTAATTAACATTAAGCTATGTCTGGGGGTACGTCTTTCATGGAGTACAGTCTATCTTAACCAGCAGCTTTAGGAATTAGGGAGCAAATTAATAAACTGGTCATTTGCAGTCTCTGTACCTATTTCTGACATGTGCTGATACCACATGTTATCTGACAATTTAGCATGGGCATTATGGGTCACATTGTTATTAGAGAGCTTTCTCCGGACATGGAAGACATTATTTAGAACTAGAGGGCACTGTGCTAGCAAAGAGAGGAAAGGATAGAATTGAGAGACAAAAAAGAAGCATTAAAACAAAGATACACTGTCCTTTCAAAAAATAGTCCAAAAGCATATTTGGAGGGGGTGCTTTCATGACCGCAATCTTTGTGCCCCCTTGTTCCATTTGCATTGTTCATTATTTTTGGTGAGAAGCTGGGTTGCGACACAGATGGCTGTGATGAATCCAGGGCTTCCTGCCTTCCACTTTGAGAGCTGTTGGTGTGACCATGGTGACTGTGTAGGGGCCCTCAAAGCATTTCTCCCTCCATTTTCGGACCCAGTTGCATACAAACACTTTATCTCCTACTTTCACTGCTGGGAGGTCGACCTCGGCATTGGTGAATGCTTTTTTTTTCTCATTGGTTACCTGTTTGGAGATGAACTTTGCACACTTCATCAGTTCACACAAATACATATGCATTTCATCATTCAGTACTTGTGACAAACTTTCTCCCTGAATTTTACTTCTAGTGGCAGCGACTTGGACATAGATAGACCTTCCTGTCACTATTTGATGGGATGTCAAGTGATGGTCTGAACTTGGTCTATTCCTCAGGGAAAACTGTGGTATTGGCAAACAGTATAACCATTTGGTGTTTAAAAATGCGCATAACTTGCTGATCTTGCTCTTCAAGAAGCCGTTGAGGCGCTTGACAATACCATTACTTTGGGGGTGGTACACGGAGGACAATGTGTGCTTTATTCCTAACAGTGTTGTAATATGTTCAAATATGGTATTGGAAAAAATGAGTGCCAGTGTCGGATCTTATCCCTTCTGGGATTCCCCATCACAGAATCACTTGCCGAACTAGGAATGTGGCTCCTGATTTGGCATCTCATTGGATGCATGGTCCTGCTTCAATTGTTAGAATTGAATGTGTTATTGCCCCATCACTTATGCTTTATACTATGTTGTGTTAGCATTCATGTAGCTATTTTTGTATTAACCACTACTGCATATGCATGTGACCAGTCCCTTCCAACATTTTGCGGGTTAAAGTTAGCATCTGCGACGACATTTTCTGCCATGTAGCCGCCATGTTGCACTGTGATTGAAACCAAGCCTCTGTGCCCCTCTCTGCTTGCCTCAGCAGAAAGCCGCTGTTCAGTTGTTTCCCCTTATCGTATTCAAGGTTGAAACCTAGATGTACTAATGAATTGCTTATTTTGCTTTTGCATACCTATCCCTCATCGTAGCTGTGCTCCCACACTAGAGAGCGCTGAGACCGAACAAGACGACCTTGGAAGTCTGATAACATGTACCCATTCTGCAGGTGGTAGCTCACCCTTCTGTGCCTTCCTTTGTTCAGCCTTTGCCCAAGCTGTATTTTTCCACCAGGGCGGGGCTTGGGAGGTGTTGGAAAGCTTATTCTGTGTTACCAAGTGTTCTGAAGTCAGTCCCTCGACAGCTATCCCATGAGGCTGATCAGACTGGACTCCGCTGCAGTTTACTTACTAATAAATAAGTTTGTTTGTATTCTCCACTGTCATCCCGACTCTTCATTTCTGGGAAGGGCGAGAGGTGGTCTCAAGTGACCCGGGTGGCCCATTTCAGGTCACTTCCTCCACAATTCATTGGTAAAGTGGGCAGACCACCACAATGAGGTACCTGTAGCTACTGCATCTATCAATTATATCCACAAAGTCCAGATGAAAGGCTTTAAAGGGACCTTATGGTCACGGAATGGTGGAACCTATCACTTTTAGGGTGGGATTAGGGGAATACTTCTGGCAGATCATACAGCTTTGCAGGTACATGGTAATCATGTCGAGCAAATTGGGGACAAACCAATCTTGTTGTATTTGTGTTGCCAAATAGTCCCTGGAGATGTGGGCTGGCAAATGGATCTGATCCAGGGCTATTGCAAACAAAGCCTGTGGCCTTACTGTTTTTCCTATAGATAGCTGTCTAAACATTAGATCATCCCCTGACTGGATGCATCATTTATCTTACAAGAACTGCTTTTCTTGCCAAGAAGCAACTTCCTGCAGTTCTCTCAGGTGTAATCTCGCTGTGTAAGTGTAATGAGGCGTGTCCTTGTCTGTGGCAGTCTTGAATCCAGACTCCACTGGTGATGCAGTCTGAGCCACCAAAACTGGGGCAGGTTGTGAGTCTGATGGTACCTTTTGGGGTGTGAGCCTAGCTGCATTCTTAGCTGCCTGATCTGCTAGTGCATTACCCTGAGACACAAAATCCTGTCCATTTGTGTGCGCTGCACGTTTCACAACTGTCACTACCTGAGGTAATGCAAGTTCCTCCATTAGAGCCTCTAAGAGGTTTCTATGCATCACAGGACTACCATATGATTTAAGAAACCCTTTCCTGCTCTACCTCATGATGCTTTAGTGCACAGTGGTTGTTTCATATGCTGAATCAGAGTATGTGGTAATTACTTCTAGTGCTCCCATCTTAAGGGCCACTATTAATGCTGTTAGTTCTGCTAATTCTGTGGAATAATGTGAGGATAATATCGATTGTTCTATGACCTGCAGTGTATCAGAGGAGCCGTGCTGTTGAGCCTTGACTACTGCTGCCCCTGTATATCTAATTTCCGTCTCCTGGTCAAATGTGGAGGAACCGTCAACAAAGTAGACAACCCTACTTGGTATAGGGTACTCTGTGGCTTGGGTGCATTCATTGGGACTATATGTTGCACAGTCATGCGCATCCTCCTCAGGTTCTTATATTAGGTGGGTAAAGAATTTGCAGGCTTCACGGTATGACACTTCACAACCTTCAAAGATGGCAGTGGCAGTATCACCTTGTATCCGGACACTCTCTGAGTAGTTAGAGTGGTTTTCACCTTCTGAATTATGGAAAATACTGCACGTTCTGCGTAGAGAGTCAAGGGGGCTCCCATAACTATGGGTGTGATCTTCTGCACTGCAAAGGCAGCTGTTGTCAGAGCCTACTCACATGGATGTTGTCCTTTCATGACTGAGTCCAGCAGCCCACTGAAGTATGCGATTGGTTTGAGCCCTAGCGGATACTTCTGTGTGAGGACAGCTGTCATCACCTGACCATTGCAATGGCAGAATAAATAAAACTCCTTGGTGTAATCAGGAGTTCCCAAGACCGGAGCATTTGTTATTTCACTTTTCAGTTTCTGAAAACTCTCCTTCATCACTGGTACCCATGTTATCCTGTCTTCTCTGTCTCTTGCCTGTTTGATATCAGTTAACAAGGGGGTTATTAGCATGCTATAGTCAAACACCCACTGCCTCACATAATTACAGAAACCCAGAAACGTATGCATTCCTTTGACAGTTTATGGTTTCGTCATATGGCGGCTGGAGACTGACCTTTCAGGTGTTATACGCCTTTTTCCTGGCAGTACTGAATCTTCTCTCTCTCTACCTTGCATACTCTATGGGCAAGAGTGCTTAGAAGAGATATAGTGTCTCTTCTGCACTGTCGCTCAGTGGGACTACAATTCAAAATGTCATCGACATCTTGCAACAGACTACTGTCACATTGAAAATTTGACAGGTTATTCTTTATAGCTTTGTTGAACATGCCCGGGGACTTGCAATACCCTTGGGGTAAATGAGAGTACAAGTACTGAGTCCCGCGATATGAGAATGCAGTCAGATAATGGCTGTCTGGATGAAGAGGAATGCTAAAGAATGCATTCTTTAAATCAATAACTGAAAAATACTTGGTATCCTGGGAAATATTCGTCAAGATGATGGAGGGGTCAGGGGCAATTAGGAATTCTGGTACCACTTTGTTATTTAGAGGGCGCAGGTCTTGAACCATGTGCCAAGTATTATCCTTAGCTTTCTTGACTGGGTAAATCAGAGTGTTGCAAGGAGACACTCCAGGGTAAATCACTCCCTGCTCCAGCAACACGTGTATAGTAGGGGTGATGCCCTCATCTGCTTCCTTGGACAGGGGATATTTTTTCACTCTGGGTAAGAGGGCACCTTTCTTCAATGTAATCCGGAAAGGTGTGGCAGTGCGGATGAGGCCAACATCGTGGGGAGCGTTAGTCCACAAGGTGTCTGGTATTTGGAACAGATCTTCTTTTACTGAATCAAATATTCTGCTTGGTGTAGGCATTCTGACTTCTAACACTGTACTCAATGGTCTGTCCTCTTGAAAACCACAACTGTTATCCACTATCTCCCTAAGCCATCTTTCCTGGCTCAAGGAAGATGACACATACCCACAAAACATTATCATGGTTGCTGTCTATTAGAGGGCCATAGGTCGGTGTTAGTTTTAAAGCGTTCATCTGCAATATCAACTTGGCATTTGATGGCTCAGAGTCCTGTCCTTGTTGTTTAAAAAAAAAAAAATGGCAATTGTCTATGTGTGTCTATGTGGGGGTATTTGCAAAGCCCAACTGCTACTCCAAGGAGTGTCCTGGTGCTGGAACGCCGAAAGGTAACAGTGGGGCATGGGAAGAAATTATGGGCTGGAAAAATGCCACGTTTTCAGCTTTTTCCAGAACAAGGGTGTAGACTTAATGCTCCTGATGGTCAGGGGCAGTTTGTTCCAGAGGGACGGGCCCAGGAAAGAAAGGGCCTTACCCCCCCAACCTGGCCTTTTTAATACGTGGAGTACTGGCTAGGAAGAGATTTGAGGAACGGAGATTTCTCTGTGGGACATAGAGCGAGATCTTGCGTTTTAGGTAGCCAGGGACCATTCCGTATAATGCTTTCTGAGTCACCAGTAGAGTCTTAAAGATGACTCTTTTCCTTACTGGAAGCCAGTGAAGACTCCTCAGAAGGTCTGACATGTGAACATCACAGGGGAGCTCGAAGATAGTTCGGGCCGCTGCATTCTGGACAAGTTGAAGCCTGTCCATCAGATGCCCAAGTAGAGGCCATTCCCGTAATCAAGTTGAGATATGATCAGGGCTTGAATCACCTGCTGTCTGGCCGCCACAGACAGCAGGAACAAAAATTTCCGAAGAAGACGCAGGCGGGCAAAACAAGTGCCTACTACTGAATTTACTTGGGTGAGGAATAACTGCTGATTGTCAAATTTAAAGCCCAAATTTTTCACTATCTGATTTTTGATAACGGAGGTGGGAGCATCAGATGGTCAGAAGGACTGCAGCTGTGTTTCTGCATCCACGCCAAAGAAAAGTAGCTCTGTCTTTCCCGCATTACATTTCAGCTGGTTCACGGCCAGCCACCCAAATACCGCTGAAAGGCAGGTACTAATTAACTTACCAGGGCAGGGCTTGTTGTTCTTCCACATGAACAGCAACTGGGTGTCATCTGCGTAAGACACAATTTTTGCCCCTAAGGATTCTACCAGCGTAGCCAACAGAGTGAGGTAGATATTGAACAAGGTCGGACTCAGGGCAGAACCCTGGGGGACACCGACCTTCAGCTTGCGAGGCCTAGCCGAGTAGGGATGGCACCATACTTCCTGACCCCTCTCCTCAATGAAAGATGCCAGCCATTTCCAGGCCAGCCCCCCAATGCCAATAGAGTGGAGCCATGTCAGGAGAATCTGGTGCGAGACCGTATCAAAAGCGGCCGATAGGTCTGACAGGACCAGCTGTGCCCTCTCCCCCACTTCCAGACCAAGTCGGATAGAGTCAACTACCTCCAGCAGTGCTGTTTTGGTACTGTAGTTGGGGCGAAAGCCCGACTGGCTGGGATGAAGGAGGCAGTTCCTTTCGAGGTAAGATGAAAGCTGCTGGTTCACATGTTTCTCTAGAAGTTTCGAGAAGGCGGGAAGGAGGGAGATTGGCCTATAGTTAGACGGATTGGAGGGGTCTGCCTGGGCTTTTTTTAGCAGCTGGATAACCTTCGCTTGCTTCCATTTGGTAGGTACTATGGCTGACGAGAGGGAAGTATTCAATAACTGGTTCATGAGTGGGTTGATAGCCTCTGCCCCTAGGACAAGGATGAAGGAGGGGGCAGGGTCCAACGGGGAACCTGATTTGAGGCATTTTAAGGCATGCAGAGAATCATCCAAGGGGATAGGAGAGAAAGAGTACAGAGAGCACACTTCAGTATTGATGGTTGGGTCATGACCCGGCTCTTCCTGGTTTTCTACCACCCCTAAAGCGACACCTGGTATGTTGTTTCCCTCCATAGGAGGTGGGAGGCTAGCCTGAATGGTATCTATTTTTTCCTGAAAGAACGAGGCGAGAGTCTCGCACCATTCCTCAGAAGGAAGTTTCTCATTGGAGCCCACTTCGGGCGCGGAAAAGGATTTAACAATTTTAAAAATTTCTCTGGAATGGTTACCTGCCCTTAAACTTTTAGACTCAAAGTAGGCTTTTTTTGTTAGTTTAATTTCTTTATAGTATTTTTCTAATTCTACTTTATAGTCAGCTTTGGCTACTGAACAGTAGTTTACCCTTCATAGCCTCTCTTTGCGTTTGCAGGCTTATTTAGTTTTTTTAAGGGAAGGGGTGAACCAAGGGCTGGGCACCTTTGAGCGATGTTGTAGAATGCTACTTTCCAGTGCCATTGTTTGGCAGGCCGACTCAATCCAGCTATCGATCAGGCCTACATCTTCGTTGATATTACCAGTAAGAGAGGGCTTTACGGCATCAAGCTTTTGCTTAATAATTCCGATTTAATTTAGCGAAAAGCCCTTACCGTACGGGGTAAGTTGCTTTCTTTAAAAGGGACATTACTAAGTTTAGGCCATCTGAACCTGAGCATTTGATGGTCAGTCCAGACCAGAGGAATAGTAGAGTTAGCTTCCAGAGGTATTGAGGTAAATATTTGGTCTAGCGTGTGCCCGGCCTGGTGCGTGAACATTGAACATCCTTTCCCAGTAATTCTGGTGTCTCTGCTATGATGGGGTATACCGCTGTAGTAAATGCCTCCATATCAGTGTGTCACACTCTAATTTGGTCTTTCATGGAAGATTCTGCTGTTAGTGCCATGATTCTGGAAGGTGGAGCGCCAGGAGTGGAACAAATCATGGTACCATCTGGTTCAAAGTGACTGGTCATATTTAATTTGGCCATCAAATCTCTTCCTAACAAGTTAGCTGTGGCTGGTGGAGAGAACAGTAAACAACCATCAATGTGTCTCCCTCCTACTTCTATATTCACTGGTTTGGTAAAAGGAACTCTTATAACTTCCCCAGAGAATCCCTGTGTGTCCATTGATCTGTTGGAAATCTGAAGGCCTCCCTTTCTAATACATGATTTGGTTGCTCCTGTATCTATGAGGGATGCATACCTTTAGTTGTTGATAGCTACCGTCACAGTGTTTTCCTCATCTGGCTTGTGCATTACTGACAAGACTGGGCACATAGAAATACTCTGCAGTCACCCTCATTGTGTGTATCTTCCCATAGGTTTGCCTGGAAATGATTTCCTCCTCTCACAACTACATCTCCTTGTCCACTTTGGAGTGGAGTCCCCAGGGGTGTGCTTGGTAGTTCTGCTGAGGCAGTCCCTGCTGTGCTTGGGGCACTGCTGGCATCTGCACATTTTGCGAGGGTGTCTGGGGCACATATATTATTTGGGGATTTTGTTATGGCTGTACTGTCATATTACTAGGTTGACTATAAATTCCCATTCTTCCACTTTGCTCATCCCATCTCTTCATGTTACAGTCTTTAATCAAATGCCCAAACCTCTGACAATAATAGCATGTCTGATCCCTTCTTGAAGGACCCATCCTACCTCTTCCTACTCCTTCTCTTCCTCCTCTACGACTTCCCTGTGTCCTTACAGCATGGTGCTGCTGTGTGTACTGCTGTTGGGTGGCCCCTGGGACCATTCCCACAGTCATTGCAGTGAATTGCGTGGCCGCTGCCTCTACAGCACTTTCCATTGCTCATTTCTTTGCTCATTTCTGCTGAACTAACTTGGCCGCTGCTTTCTCTGCTATTTCCTGTTTACTTTTTTGTTTTCTTGCTAAAAAAGATTTTGTGTGCTTGAATTTCGGTCCAGTATTTCAGTGCCACTATGTTATCTAAGCTGTCCTGCACATCAGGAGGCAACCCTTTGTGACTACACTATAAAACAGTACAGCATTACCTTCTGTCACTCCCCAGCCCTGACCTACTTCCTGGGTCCATTTTTCTTTCCTCTTATTGATATATTGTGCTGGATCCTCGTTTGGTTGCTTAGACTGAGTCATGAGGGATCCGATGTCTGGCCTATTGGGGAACATTTTCCTCAGCTGATCCCACACTACAGATCTAACCAGATTAAATGGAGACCCATCACACCTGGTATCAGTGAGGGTCACATTTCTAACTCTAGCCTTTGACTGTGTCTATTTCATCCCCTATGAGGGAACTATGCAGGCTTTTTTCTTCTCCAACTGCCAGGGGATACCTGAAATTTGTTTCTCAAATGCCCTGATCAATTTCCCTGCTCTCTCTGTAAATAATGGCAACTGTTTTCCAAGGTTTTCCTTCTCCATTTGTGGCCAAGGAACATAATGTGGTGCCCCAGGTTCCTTACGTATCACGGGGGCATCTGATGCAAAGGGGTGGTGGCACGCTGGGGAGGGTGCTGTCTAGGGTACTTCTGACATTTCCTCATGTAAGGGTAGTCCAAATCTGGATCACTTTCACCATACAGAATGCATTCTTCAGCATTCGTCATGACATGTGGGTGAAAGGACCCATCTTGTTATCATTGACTCATTTGTGGAGCTAACTGCTCAGTTCAGTCTGCTAAATTATCTACAAATCATACAACACTGTGCCAGATATTTTCTCCTTCAGCTACGGTTTCACTGGGAGTGAGGCTTGTGCTGCACGAATTTGATCGGGCACTTATTTGCTGTGCTGGTCTGTTGTGGAGTGTCACTCATCCCCTAACCACGCTGGTTCCCATTCTGGGGTCTTGCTGGCCATAGGTGCTTTGGAATTGTAACCGCTCAAGCTCTGTGGCTCGGAGTTCCCTACTTATAGGGAGCGCATCTCACTTTCTTTTCCTTGCATCAGTTGGTTTAGGCAGTTGCCACGCGTCCCTTGTGTAGCCTAAATCAATGAGTGGTTTCTTTTGAATATCATAAGTAGGGTGACTTGCTTCTGGGGTTTGAAGCAGTTCACCTATGCACTCCACACGTTGGTGTATGACTTCTATCCTGTCTGCTTACTTCCCAAAACGTCTTTGAGTTTGTCATGTAATGTCATAGTCATATCCTTCTCTCCTCACTTCACTTGTATCTCTCCCGCTCTCACTGTGTGACTGCCAGTCCTGCACACTCTCTGGTGAGACTATTATGCCTCCCTTCTCCTTCTGCCAAGGGGAAGGACTATCTTCAGTCCTTCTCTGCTCCTGTTCCCTTTCTTGAGATATTGGCTGTCGAGTCATATCTACAGTCCTATGCACATAGCCACTCCACCTTGCATTCCCCACGTGCCTTTGCTATGGGGTGGACACTCGTTCTCTAATTACTCTACCTGTATGTCACGGGATGCAGGGCGAGGACTTGAACTATTATAGACTCGACCTTCAATCAGAACACATGTACACACCTCTTCTGTTACAGCACGGAAAGGACAACCAAAGTCAAAAAAGAAGTCAGGCAGAATAACCAAGGACAGTGCCGCCACCGAGTATTGCAAAGAGTACCTAGAAATAGCAGAGTTCTGAGACGCCGGGGGGAAAGAACAAGTAGAGACTGATGTGGCAGAATTAGTAGGATTCAGGGAAGCCGAATACGCCAGCAATTGCGAGGAGCTAGGCAAGATTTTGGGATGACCCCTTCACCGCAAAACATCTGACCAGGACGAGGACAACGAGAGAGAGACCTCAGGAGAAAGTCAGAGACCGGGCGGTTCATAGCCAACGATTTCCCGCCGACAGGACCCATCGTCCTGCCACACTCAGGAGCAGTGTGACTACAGCAAGTGTGTGGCCAATCACTAAATAGAAGGAAAGGGGGGACTGGAGGAAAAGGGAAATAAAAGAGATGGGTAAACAAAATTCTCTATACCAAGGGACAGGAGAGACCTATGATTTATGTTGCTTAACCCCGCCCCATTTATTGGATTACAGTTATGTTATTGTAAACTTTTCATATTTTTTGTTCTTTCTTTCTCTTCCTCACCCTCATGGAAGCAGAAAATTGCTATATATCTTCCCTGAGCTTTTGGGGAATGGGGAACATAGTCTAGCCTACGTTATCTATTAGTGTAAATCGATTTTCATCTTTCTTCCTTCACGTATTAAACCTCTCTTTACCCAGAAAGATGAAAAAGCCAAACACCAAGAACAAACTCCACATGAATAGCGAGATATGTTATTTTGTTATGTTATTTAAATTTAACATCACACATGCATCTTGGTGCTGTACCGTTACAACAAGTATCAGCAGAAGGTGGATTAAAGGAATTTAAAATAGGTGGGCTTTCAGCAATTTCCTGAATTTGCAATAATCTGTACAAGTGCGGACGTGTAGTGGAAGCGTGTTCCAATAACAGGGCAAGGTAAGAGAAAGCTCTACCCGCGCATCTCGTTAAATAAATGCAGGGGGCACACATTAAGGCTTTATCACGCGATCTTAAGCTTCTACTCGGTGTGTAAGGTTTAAATTTTAGTTGAAGATATCTGGGTCCTTTGCCTCTTAGAGCATTGTAAGTGAGAGAGCAGATCTTGAAACTGCACTTTTTTTCACTGTCAACCAGTGCAGCTCCTTAAGCAACGGGGGCCGAAGAGGTGCCAGGAGGAAGATTGAGAACGAGCCTGGCTGCAGTGTTTTGGACTACCTGTAATTTGGTTACCAGCGTCTCATTTGCTGCTGCCAAAAGAGCATTGCAATAGTCTAACCTGCTTATTACTAGGGCTTGTACTAGCGTTCTTCTGGCAGATGTAGGAAAGTAAGGAAATATTCTGCGCAGAAGACACATAATATGATAACATAATCCGGTGGTGGCCAGAATGTGCTCTTTCATCGTGAGAGCTTGGTCAATTTTCATACCAAGATTCTTAACAGATTATTTGGGCATAGGGGTAGACCCCAGTTGGCAAGGCCACCACTCATCTGACCAGACAGAAGAGGCCTTACCAAGCAGCATAATCTCCTTCTTGTCTACATTCAGTTGGAGATAATTCTCATTCATCCAATCAGAGATGGCTAACATACCCAAGGCAAAGCGCTTTTTAGTAGCAGCCAGGTCTGACTCAAATGCAAACATCAGCTGGGTATCATCTGCATAAGAGATTATATCGAAGTCATAAGGCTCTATGATCTTGGCAAGTGGTGCAATATAGATAATAAACAAAGTGGGGCTCAAACAAGAGCCCTTTGGGACACCCCTGTCTAGTCACATTTTGCGAGAGGAGTAGGGGCCAAGGATGACAGTTTGATGTATGTCTTTCAGAAAATGGTGGAGCTATTTAAGCGTGGGCCCTGTATCCCAATCTCTCGCAGGGTCTCCAGCATCCTGACATGAGAGACCGTGTCGAAGGCTGCTGAGAGATCTAGTAGCACGAGCATGACCGGACTTCCTGCATCAGGAGTCAGTCACTGCCAGGAGCACAGTTTCCTTTCTGTGGCCTGGTCGAAAACCGGATTGTGAAGAATCCAAGATTTGATTTGATTCTAGGTAGGCTGCTAGTTGTTTGTTAATTAAGCCTTCGAGCAATGTGCCCAAAAGAGGTAGCAGAAATATGGGGCAATAGTTAGCCAAAGACTTTTTGTCCAGGGTTGTTTTTTTTAAGATAGGTAACACACAGGCAGCTTTCCATTCAGAAGGGTTGGTACCTGTTTCCACTGAAAAACTGAGTATCTCTAAAATAGCTGGGGCAAGACAATTAGATAACAATGCCACTACTTTGGGAGGGCAGATGTCCAGAGGAGAGACTGATTTAGCAGCCGCCAGAGATCTGCAAATTTCCTCTAAGGTAAAGGGTTCAAATCTATCTAAGGTATAAGTCCTGTCTGTTATTAGATCAGCTTCGATACTGGTATACCCTGCTATGGTAGGGAGTAGAATGTTAAATTTTAAATAGATATGGGAGATTTTCTCCTGAAACAAATAGGCCAGTAAATTACAGAGTCCTGGGATCCTGTGGAGGGTTTGGCACATGCCTGTGGGGTAGTAAAGTCTTGCCCAATATTAAAAAGTACTTTAGGAGGATTGCCTGCCTGCTCAATTTCATTGGTGACAAAATTTCGTCTTGAGATATTTATATTATGGTGATATCGAGATAATGCTTGTTTACAAAATGCATGTTTATATAAGTATTAGATACACTTACCTGCAATCTCCTTTCTGTCGAGGGTGTCAGTGGTTGGAAATCCTGAAGAATTTCTAAAACAAGAGAAGAGGAATAAAGAAGACAAATTACACCAACTGGAAATTATGGTCTTGTGTTAAAAACAAATACAAAAACTAGAATTAAAGTAAAGACTTCTGACTTATTTCCTGCACTAAGTAACACGTGTTGGAGAATGTGGGCATAAAACCATTTGATATAAAATGGATGCTCTTATACAACATATTTAAAGAGCCAACGCAAGTTAGAATGGGTCATGAAACGCCAAATGTCTTCAACAAAGGCTGACAGAGAGGTATTTCGAGCAGCTTTAAAGACTCAAAGAGAGCACCTTACTAAGTTGTCTCAAGAACAATTGCAGGTAACCACTGGACTTGGACAAGAGAGATGAACTCCAGAAGATACACCTAAAACTCTTTATTTTAAGTTAAAAACAGCTGCTGAGAAGTAGTTAAAACCTCAGAAGAATAGCAAAGAAGAAATGATAGATAAGATCTACCTTGAACAGTTTTCAGAAGCCTTAACTAGTAATTGGGGGCCGATTCACAGAACTAATCTGAGATAAAATCCTAAACTTACTACTTTTGGTATTCACAGAATAACTTTACTACTACTATGTTAAGATAAAATCCTAAACTCCCTACTTTTGGTTAAACTTACTACTTTTGGTTAAACTTACTACTTTTGGTTAAACTTACTACTTTTGGTATTCACAGAAGGCATTTAGTAGTAGTAAAGTTAGGAGTCCTAACTTTACTACTACTAAATGCCTTCTGTGAATACCAAAAGTAGTAAGTTTAACCAAAAGTAGTAAGTTTAGGATTTTATCTTAACTTAGTAGTAGTAAAGTTATTCTGTGAATACCAAAAGTAGTAAGTTTAGGATTTTATCTCAGATTAGGTCTGTGAATCGGCCCCATACAGTGGTGACTTTGGCAACCTTCTGGACTAACTATTGACCAAGCTGTGGAGATGGCCACTACTTTTGCACAAGTACATTCCCATGTCCACCCACTAGAAATAGAAAAGGGTATAAAACATTCAATAAAACAAGGAGAATTGTATGTGGAAACAAAACCCTTGTAAACCTAAGAAAGATACGAAAAGGAACCCATCGTCTAAACACGAATCTCCGATGGCGTTGTGTCTCCAGTGTTTTCAATATGGGGAATGGGGTCACATAGCCCGGTTTTGTAAGAATAAAAAGACCCCAGAGGAACCCATGGAAATTAACTATGCTCCCAGTTCTGTTTACTATACACAAGAAATGGACCCATGTTTTTATGTAAGTGTTCAAATCAACCAAAAATGGGTGATGGCCCTATTAGACTCGGGATGTAAACAGTCTGGAGTATAAATTGATATGATACACCCTTCACAGATAATAACAGACAAGTTTGTTCACATCCGATATGTCCATGGCGATTTAAAAACCTATTCCGTAGCCCGATTAGTTATTACCACAATGACTTGTAAGGAGATAGAGGTAGAGGTAGGAGTTCTAAAGGGTCTACCTAAAACTGTTATTCTTGGAACTGATAATCCTCCTTTCTTAGATTTGTTCTAGAAAACTCAATTAACATCAGAAGATGAATGATCTGAGACGGTCCTAGAAAAAAACCTTATCCCCACAGGATGCCTTGTTATCACCCGAGCCCTGGGTGACAGACAGCAGCTTTCAAGTCACACAGCTGAATGACTCCCTACTTCAACCCATTTGGGGTAAAGCTAAACAGAATCGCACTGACATCTTTTCACATTTCCAGATAAGGAAGGGGCTGTTATACAGAGTAGCAGGGCCAACTGATCCACCCCAATGATTGGTCCCTAAGGAATTTCAGGATCAAATGTTGTTCTATGATCACACTCACTAATTGGCAGGTCATTCAGGGGCAGAAAAAACCACCCAAGAGATCCTTCACAATTTCTATTGCCCAGGATTTTTTGCACACATAAAAAAATATTTTCAAGAATGTGAAATTTGCCAACTGAAAAATCCCTATCACCCACCCATGGTCCCGCTACAACCCATGCTCATTATAAGTATGCCATTTGAGAAAATTGGGATGGATCTTATTGGTCCACTTCTAGAATCATCCAAAGGACACAAATATGTTCTTGTATTGGTTGATTATGCCACTAGATACCCTGAGGGTTTCTCCATATTGAGTCCTGATACTAAAACTATAGCCGAATATTTAATAGAGTTCTTTTCTCGAGTAGGATTTCCAAAAGAAATACAGATCAGAGTACTCCTTTTGTCTCACTCAAAATGATTGTCCTAAATATGCAAAGAATTAGAAATCTGACACATCAAAACGTCCGTATACCATCCTCAAACGGATGGACTAGTAGAACTCTATAATAGTTCACTTAAGCTCATATTGAAGAAGATGTTATCTGAAGAAGGGAAACACTGGGATAAGATGCTCCCTCTAGCAATTTTTGTTTTAAGAGGTCAAGTACAGAGTAGTTTAGGATGTTCATCTTTTGAACTACTATGTGGAAGAAAACCTCGTACACTTCTGGAAATCACCAAGAAAGACTGGGAAAAGGATACAAAACAAGAGGCAGTCTCTTTATTAGAATACACTCAGCACTTGAAGACCCGTATTGGAAAGTTAAGAGAATTAGCCTTGAAAACTTAGAAAAAAGTCAGAAGAAACAAAAACAAGTATATGATATGGGGAAAAAGTGGAGGGTATAGCAGGCAGGTGATTGGGTACTGGTATTGCCGCCTACATCAATTTCAAAAAATGAAATTTGAATGGAAAGGACCTTTTAAAATACTTGAGGGACTATGGGATTTTACTTATAAATTAAAGAAGGGGCCCCAAAATGAGCAAATATTTCACATAAATCTTTTAAAGAAATGGTTAAGTCCTCCTCGCAAAACTATTTGTACTATTGATTTCGAGGGAAATCTCAATTGCACCCTCAATGAGCTTTCCGTAAAGGATGAACTTTCTGGTGAACAAAAAGTAGAGTTGAAAAGAATTCTACAACATTTCACCCCTGTGTTCTCAGATATACTGGTGAAAACTAACCAAGCCAGACAAGACAAAAACCCTAGAAAATCCCAGCAGCTAGAAGAATGGCTATCCGGACTGAAATAGAGAAAATGTTAAAGATGGGAGTCAAAGAACCCTCTCAGACTAACTGGTCCTCCCCCATAGTACTAGTTCCCAAACCTGATGGGAGTATACATTTTTGTATAGACTTCAGAGCTGTTAATAAAATAACTAAATTTGATGCCTACCCATTTCCTAGAATAGATGAGATAATCGAGAAATTAGTGGATGCAAAATATATAACCACCATTTGCCTTACTAAAGGTTTTTGGCAGGTCCCCGTAAAACAGGAAGATAGGGATAATAATACAGCTTTCTCTATTCCTTCTGGATTATATCAGTTCACTGTACTTCATTTTGGGCTTCACAGGGCTCCTACCACATTTCAGCATCTCATGAATCAAGTATTGAATGATCATCAGGAATACTCATCTGCATATTTAGATGATATTGTTATTATTAGTTCCAACTGGACAGAACATTTAACCCATCTGACCAATGTCCTGACTGACTAAAGCTAATCTACATATAAATGCAAAAAAATCCAAAGCTGGTTTTGGTAAGGTAAAATACTTAGGATATGTATTAGGAGATGAGGTCATCAAACCACTATCTTAAAAAATTAAGGCTATTACCAAAGTTCCTTTTCCTAAAACAAAAACAGAAGTTAGAGCTTTTCTAGGATTAGTAGGGTATTATTGGAGGCTCATATCACAATATTCTACCCTGGCTGCCCCTCTAACAGACCTGCTAAAGAAAAGAATAAAGAATTCTGACTTCATACAACCTCCATTGAAAGAAATAGAAGCCTTTCAAAACTTAAAAAGCATTGCATCTAGCCCTATATTAATATCCCCTAATTTTGAAAAACCCTTTATATTGCAAACAGATGCCTTTTAATTGTGGCATTGAGCTGTCTCATCCCTCAAAAAATGAAGAGGGAGTGGAGATGCTCATCCTATATATTAGTTGTAAGTCATTTCCTAGAGAAATAACATATCCCACTATAGAAAATAAATGCTTAGCTTTTAAATGGGCAGTAGAGAAACTACATTATTATCTTAATGGGAAACCATTCATTCTTTACACCGATTATGCTCCCTTAACCTGGTTGAGTAGGAATAAAGGGAATAATCCAATGATTCTTCATTGGTTTCTCTCAATACAACCTTTTAAAATTGAAGTTCGACACAAAAAGGGAAAAGATCACAATAATACTGACTTCTTATCATGCTTTCCTTTTTTCCCTGATCAGGAAAATCCTGGGAGGGGAGTGTGTCACGGGATGCAGGACGATGACTTAAATGATTATAGCCCGACCTTCAATCAGAACAAATGTACACACCTCTTCTGTTACAGCACGGTGAGGACGACTGAAGTCAAACCAGAAGTCAGGCAGAACAAAGAAGGACAGGTCCGCCACTGAGCATGCATGAAGGGAACCAACAAGTAGCGGAATTCTGAGACTCTGGTGGGAAAGAACTAGAAGAGACTGACACAGCAGAATTGGCAGCGTTTGAGGAAGCCAAACACGCCATCAACTGCGAGGAGCTGGGCAAGAATTTGGGAAGACCCTTTCACCACCAGACGTCTGACCAGGACGAGGACGACCAGAGAGAGACCTCAGGAGAAAGTCAGAGACCGGGCGTTTCAGAGCCAACAATTCCCTGCGGACAGGACCCATCGACATGCCACACTCTAGGAGGAGTGCGACTACAGCAGGTGTGTGGCTTACTAAATAGAAGGAAAAGGGGGGCTGGAGGAAAAGAAAAATAAATGCAAAGGGTAAACAAAATTCTTTATACCAAGGGACATGAGAGACCTATGATTTATGTTGGTTAACCCTGCCCCGTTTATTGGATTACAGTTGGGTTATTATAAATTTTTCTTTTTTTTTCTTTCTTTCTCTTCTTCACCTTCACGAGAGCGGAAAAGGGTTATATCTCTTCCCTGAGGTTTTGGGGAACGGTGAACACAGTCTAGCTGATGTTATCTATTAGTGTAAATCTATTTTCGTCTTTCTTCTTTCAGTTATTAAACCTCACTTTTCCCAGATTGGTAAGATAGCCAAACACCAAGAACTGACTTCACATGAATAGCGAGATATAAGTATTAGATACATATTACCTGAAATCTCCATTCTGTCGAGGGTGTTGGCAGTTGGAAATCCTGAAGAATCTCTCAAACAAGAGAAGAAGAATAAAGAAGACAAATTACTCCAATTGGAATTGACGGTTGTTAGAAATGGGGTCTCTAGTTGGCAATGGTTTGCACCATTGTTCAAGTAGGTACACTTCTTCCTAGTCAGGGTAAGGGGGATGCACTTCTAAAATAAGCCCTGCTCACCCCCTTGGTAGCTTGGCACGAGCAGACAGTCTTATCTCAGAGGCATTGTTTAAAGCATTTGTGCATGCATACAGTAACAACACTACAAATGTACACCACACCAGTTTTGAAAAATAAGCAAATCTTTATATAAACCAACAAGACCAAATATGACAAAAATCAAACATAAAATACTGTAAAAATAGTTACTTTGCAAGATAACCTTTAAATTGCAGAAATAGCTGAAAAATACAGTTCTTCGAGTAGGTAGGTCTTCAGGGGCTACCTCGATGCTGAAAATAACAGTCTAACAGTTCCAGCCGATAGCTTCGGTACGGGCCAGCTAAAGCATTAACAGTACCTTTCTTGTTGCTGCCAGCACGTTGGTGCGAGTCGTTCAGGGCAACCGTCGCGGTTGCGTTTCAAAAATGAAAGCGGTGCAGGGTGCTGTTCCCTCACGATGCGGTGCAGGCAGCGGCTCGGTGACGATTGTCCAGGTGGCGTCAGTGAGACCAAGCCTTAAGATGCAGGGTGAGGTGGTGCTTGATGCGGTGCTGGCAGGTTGTGGTGCAGGCGACGGAGCCAGTCAATGTTTGGGTCGGGCAGCGACGGTGCCAGGAACGTCCAGGCAGGGCGAACCGAGGCGTTGCGGAGTGCGGTGCCCACAGGACGCGGTGCAAGCAACAGCTCAGTGACGATCGTCCAGATGGCGTCGATGAGACCAAGGATGCAGTGCAAAGCACTGCGGTGCTGGCAGGTTGCGGTGCAGGCGACGGAGCCGGTCGATGTTTGGTGCAAAGCACGGCGGTGCTTTCTGCGGGGCCTCCAGGACACGGAATCCTGCGACTGACTCGGTGACAGAGTCGGTTGCCCTCTTCTTCTGTGGAAACTGAAACCAGCGGTTCCAGAGACGGTGCCCAGAAGGATGTTGAGGTCTTTGCTGTTCCTGAGACCTCTTGAACAGGGGGCAAGCTCCATTTCCAAGGCCTTGGGGATACTTGCTCAAGCAGGATACACACACAGTTCCACTCCTTGGCAGAAACAGCTACTGCAGGCCAACCCCAGACAGCACAGAGCAAAGGGGCAGTATCCTCCTCCAGTTTCTTCCAGCTCTTCTCCATGGCAAAGGTTCCTCTTGAAGTCCAAAAGTGATCTAAAGTTCAGGGGTATGGGCCCCGACATTTATAGTACAAACTCCTTTGTTCTCTGGTGGCGGAGAAACTCTTTGCCCAGCCAAAACCAATTTTGTCCTCTCTGGTGCAGCTTCCTGCCAGGAAGTGGAGACAGCATTGTCCAAAGCAGACCAGGCCCATTCAGGTGTGAAATAAATCTCCTCCCCTACTCTGAATGCAGCCCAGGTCTATTCAGTCTAGCCCTGACTCACCATGGAAAGGCAGGAAACACCTCTACCCCCCAAGTGGCTGTCTGAACAGAATGCACATCTCCAGCCCCTGTCACTCCAAAGCCAGACAGTCAATACACAAACCTAGCAGAGACACACATGATGGCTAAGCAAGAAAATACCTACTTTCTAAAAGTGGTATTTTCAAACACAGAATGTAAAAATCATCCTTACTAAAAGATGCATCTTCATATTCTGAGTTCAGGCATACTAAGCTTTATTTGTCCCAATGGGAAGTTATATTTATAAGATGTTATAAGTAAACTCCCATTCTATTCTTTGGGACAGATAGCCTTTCAATAGTGAAAAATGAAATTGGCAGTATTTCACTATCAGGACATGCCACACACACCAGGGCATGTTCTTCCTTTCACATACACTGCACCCTGCCCACAGAGGTACCTTGGTCCTACCTTAGGGGTGACTCACATGTAAGAAAAGGGAAGGTTAGGGTCTGGCAAGTGGGTGCACTTGCCAGGTCAATTTGGCAGTACTAGACTGCACACAGACACTGCAGTGGCAGGTCCGACTTACCTTTGAAAGGCTTCTTGTGTGGGTGGCACAATCAGTGCTGCAAGTCCACCAGCAGCATTTGGGTTACAGGCCCTGGGCACACACAGTGATCTGTACTAGGGACTTAGCAGTAAACCACATATGCCAATCATGGAATCACCAATCCATAAAAACAATTTACAGAGGGAGCACTTGCACTTTGGCACTGAACAGCAGTATCAAAATGCCCAAAGCATCTAGACCAGCAAAAACGAAGTCCAACACACAGCAAAATAACAGGAGGCAAAGGCAAAAATGCAGGGGAAACTCGCGCCAATGATGCCAGGTCTAACAACGGTCTTTTATTAAAAACAAATAAAAGAACTAGAATTAAAGTAACAACGTCTGACTTATTTCCCACACTAAGTAATACTCTAGTATCCCTTTTCTGAAATAACTGTGACATTGCTGATGATATGCGACTGGTCAACACTATTTCCTGAATTCTGTTCTTTGCTCTTATCCTGCTGGGGAAAGGCAGGATCTAGATTCAGTATGAACTGTGCCTCTAATTGTCCTGAAAATTGGGGGTCCCCTACCTTAGTTTGCTGCCTATGAGTGCTTACCCTCTTTGGCTTTGGTATTTGTGGGGTTACCTTGGGGTCGCTGTCAGGAAGTGTGGAGGTGTTCCATTTTCAGGGTTCTAAAACCCTACTGTGTATTCTTGCCGCTGCATTAGTGGGTAGATGCTAGGCACTGTGGGCGCAGTGCTCATAGGGACATATGGGGGTGGGGGAACAGACAGGGTAATAGGGGTATCTCCGTGTGAGCAGTCTTTTGAGTTTTCACAAAATATTCTCCATAAGGCTACGGTGGCTTCCCTTTTCTTTAATTTGGCTCTGGCATATTTACTTCGGAGGTATGTGAAAACATGCTCAAAAATCCTATTGTTGAACGTTCATTGTTTAAAAAAAAAAAAAAAAATGTAAGTCCGTTTTTATATAGCGCAGCTACTCACCCTTACGGGTCTCAAGGCGCTGGGGGCCGTCGTGGAAATTAAGTGAGCTATTGCCCAGAGTCACATGGTGCTGAGCTGAGCTGCCGCCGGGGATCAAACCGTGAACCCTGTGCTCCGAAGTCAGCTGCCCTGGCCGATGCACCACACCTCTCCACCAAGGATACATATGCTTTTGGGTGGCTTTAAATCACTCCAGGCTATACTTTTGTAATTTCTTCTTGTCACCAGGGAATACCTTCTACATATGCTCTATGGGGGTCTCCGTGATTAGGCATAGGAGAACATGCTAATACATAAACAAGGATTGTGATGCGCTTTATCCTCACCTTAAAATGATGGCAGTCCACGGATCCTTCCCAACCCCCATGCAAAGGCAGAATTTTAGCTTAAACACTGCATCTGCTTACCTCTTCAAATAGTGCACACTGGTCTCTGCAGCGGGGGGTTGGTGGTTTTGGGGTGCCAGCCGTCAGGTGGAGGACAAAAGGAATCTCCTATTGCTGGCTCACCAAATCTTGCGGGGTGACAAAACTCCCAATACCGGAATAAAAACACAGACTCTTCTTGGCAACACAAAGACAGTATTTGCTAACTGTCGTGACAGGGAGAAAAACACTACGGACTGCACCTTAGCCCTGCTCAAGCTACCTCTGGGGTTTTTCTCAAATGCCTGTTTGCAGGCAGGCCTTTTTATACAAAACAATACAATACTTTATCACACATAGTAAATAATAGTTGACTTGCAAGTTACAGATTTAAGATGGGAAAAAACACTCAAAGACATGTGACCTCATAACCCCGAATTCCTGAACTCAACCATTACACATTCTTCATTATACTTCTGACAATGATTAATGACAGAGCATTGTTTGGCTTATGAAAGCATGTGTGTTTCATGGTAGATGCAATTTACTTGAAGTGTGTGCAGGCAGCATTGTGTGCCTGAGACCTTTGTGTGCTCAAAACATAGTTTCTTTCCTGCACCCACTGTTTAATCAAGCACCTGTGTGCTCTGGGCTAATTTGATTATGAACCCATTGTCTAATCAGTTCACAATCAGTTTGAAGGCACTGTATGTGCTGGGGGACTTATGTGCTGATGTCATAAATGCTTTAAATTCTGTTAGACATGAGTTGGCCTTTAACTGTAAGCCCTTTCAAGTTTCCTACTCCACTACATTCTTAAGTGAACTTTTCACCTTGCTCGTGTCAGTGTGGGAGTTGGTCCTAAACTGGTTTTTAACCACAAACACAAGTTTGGTTTCTGCTTGGGCTTGATGTTGAGCGATATATCTTCATGTTTCATATTTTCTACAGCATGTTAATTTTTGACATTTCCTACAACATATGAAACTTTTAAAGTAAACCAAGAAAAAGAAATATATTGTTTAATGTATAATACTGAGTATCGTACTAAATACACATGCTCAAATTATCTCACCCCTTGCCATAGAATGCTTATTGATTTGAAAAAAGCACTTTGTGTCTATAAAATATATTGCAATGTGTCTTTTTTTTAACTAGAGGAGATTTTTGCTAGAAGTCATGTTAGACTTGGCATCTTTTGGCGTGTTTCCCCTGACTTTTTGCTTTCTGACCTCCCGGTTTTGACTCTGTTTTTGCTGGTGTAATGATTCTGCGCACTCTCCGCACTGCTGTCCAGTGGGAAAGTGCAAGTGCTCCTGTATAAAATATGTTATGGATTGGCGTTTCCATGATTGGCCTATTTGGTTTATGTGTCAGTCCCTTGTAAAGTGCACTGCGAGTGCCAGGGCCTATAGACCAAATGCTGTTGGTGGGCTGCAGCACTGGATTGTGCCACCCACGCAAACAGCCCGTAAAGTGTAACTCGGGCCTGCCATTGCAGAGCCCGTGCGCAGCCTGGGGCTGCCATATCGACTTGGCAAGTGCACACACTTGCAAGTCCCTAAACCTTCCCTTTTCTACATGTTAGTCACCCCTAAGGTAGGCCCAAGGTACCCCTGTGGGCAGGGTGCGTTGTATGCGAAAGGTAGGACATGCCCTGGTGTGTGTGGCATGTCCTGATAGTGAATTACAGCCTAGTTCGTTTTTCACTATTGCAAGGCTACCTGTTCCCCCTAGGCCAGAACGGGCAGTTTTGATTATTACAGCTTATAATCCTAACTGACCCGGGAACATGGTAGAAATTCGAGTTTAGTATGCCTGGACTCAGAATGATAAAATGCATCTTTTAGTGAAGTTGGTTTTAACATTCTGTGTTTGAAAATACCACTTTTAGAAAGTGGGTATTTTCTTGTCTAACCATCCAAGCCTGCCTCTGCGAGGTTGTGTATTCCTTGTCTGGAGTGTGAGTGACAGGGGCTGGGGGATGCCAGGAGACAGGGTGAGTCAGCGCAGGGCTGAATAGCAAGATCTACATGTAGATGGGTGGGAGGAGTGGCACCT
Source organism: Calotriton arnoldi (assembly GCA_963921515.1). NCBI lineage: Eukaryota > Metazoa > Chordata > Amphibia > Caudata > Salamandridae > Calotriton > Calotriton arnoldi. The sequence goes on along the minus strand of CAWUFW010002323.1, from coordinate 186,558 downwards.
GGGCCCTGAATAGGACAGTGCCTTCCCTCCACAATGCTGGCTCCACCTCCTGTGGTGCGTCTGATGTCCCTGGCCTACTCACTGAAAGAAGGGACGGAGACTTGTCAACAAAGTGCTCCAGAACTGGTTTGGACTAGGCAAAGGCCTCTCTGCCTTCAGAGAACAAAGGAATTTGGGATATAAATATTGGGGCCCTGACCCCATGAATTTAGATCTCGCTGGAATCAAGGAACCTGCCAAGACGAAGAGCTGGAAGAGCTGCCAGGAGGAGTACTGCCCCTTTGCTGTGTTGTTGCTTTGTTGGGTTGGCCTGCAGCTGCTGCTTCTGCCTTGGGCAGTGAAAGGACTGAACTTTCTACAAACTTGTGCTGAGTATCTCCAAGGGCCTGAAACCGAGCTGGCCTCCTGTTAAGAAGTCTCAGGGACTGCAAAGACTTCACAAGCCTCTGGGTACCGCTTCTGGAACGCTGTTTCAGTTGCCACAGAGGAAGGGAACCGCAACCGACTCCGTCAACCGAATACATCCCTGGCCGGTGACCTGTTTGCACCGCAGACCGCATCGCCCCGCTTCGCATCGCAACCCTGGTCTCACCGTGGGCGACGTCCGACGCCACCAACACCGAGCCGCTGCTTGCACCGTGACCTGTGGGCACCGCAGTTCGCATCGCATCGCTTCACCAAACCAGCCTGACCCGACCGACGCGGGCGCTGCAACTGGCTCAAGAGTCGTGACCGCATCGCATTTGGGGCACCGCTCGCACGTTTGCGACGCACCGCTCCGACTCGCACCGCTGTACGACGCCAGCTCCCGCACTCCGGCTTGGTCGCCTGCATCGCAACCTGTCAGCACCGCATCGAGCATCGTCTCACCCTGCATCGCACGCCTTGGACTCACCGACTCCGTCTGCACGACGCTCATCGAGCCGCTGCCTGCACCGCATCGAGGGACACCGCACCTTGCATCGCTCCGTCTTGCACCGCAACCGCGACGAACGCCGACCGGCTCGTACACTCCGTACCAGCCACAACGAGAAAGGTACTGTGACCGAGTCTGTTCACGACTCTGCTGGCCCGTATCGACCCGGTTGGCTGGAACTGTTAGACTCTGTGGTTTTCAGCATCGCGGTAGGCTCGGACGGAGCTACCGACTCGTACGAACTTTGTTTTTGAACTATTCCTGCAAAGAAGAAGTTACCTTATCAAGCATTCATTATTAAAGTATAGTATTGTGGATTTCCGTCGTAATTGGTCTTGTCTTGAGTATATAAAAATTGGTTATTTTTCTAAACTGGTGTGGTGTCCGTTTGTAGTGCTTACACTGTATTACTGTTGGTTATGTGCAAATGCTTTACACACTGCCTCTGAATTAAGCCTGACTGCTCGTGCCAAGCTACCACGAGGGTGAGCAGGGGTTACTTCACGAGTGTAACACCCTTACCCTGACTAGGAAGAAGGGTCCCTACTTGGACAAAGGTGCAAGCCCTTGCCAACTAGAGATCCCATTTCTAACATTGGTGGCAGCGGTGGGATAGGACTTGTGTTTGCACTTGACTTACAGTGATTGGTGTGCACTACTACCATATCGCAGACCATTACGTACCACATACTGGTTCTTTTTCTTTTGGCCTATTTTTGATCTTGCCAGTTTTCAACTCACTACTTTTGTCATGCCTGACACAGCTGCATCATCCGTTGCATCTCTGGAAATTATCTTTTAGGAGGATAGGTTGGAAACCTACGCCGTAAAGGAACTACGAGCAATTTGTAAAAACCTGAAAGTCCAAATTAAAGGCCTCACAAGGAAGGAGGAGCTACAGAAGGCGCTGAGGGCCTGGGTAGCAGCCAGACATGCCAGTGGACAGCCTGGTAATCTCAGTGAGGAGGTGGAGGAGCCTATTTCCAGGGTGAATATGCTTTTGGGTAGGGGGGAACCCGCCAGGTCAGGCAGCAGCAGTCTGTCCCCAGAGGAGCTGGAGGACAGGCAGGAGGCAAGGCAGTTTGAGCTGCAGAAGCTCAGGCTGGAGAGTGAGCAGGAGGAGAAGAGATTGGCCATAGAGGAGAGGAAGATGCTCTTAGAGCATGAGAGAGAACTGAAGGAGCTAGAACTTAGGAGTAAGTCAGGCTCAGATGGTGGCAGCAATTCGTCCAGAAAGGCAGACAGGATTGTGCACATTCCCAAGAATGTAGGCAAGGAGTTCAAGAAGGGGGATGACATACAAAGGTGGTTTCAGGGTTATGAGGCAGCCATACACATGAATGGGGTCCCTGAGGAGAATTGGGGAGCAGGATTGTGGCCACTTTTCCCTGAAGAAGCAAGGGATGCTCTGATAGCTTTGGGTAAGGGGTATCACCTCACCTATGCTGACATGAAGGATGCCCTTCTCACGAAGTATGGTCTTACTCCTGAAAAGTACAGGGATCAGTTCAGGTCCAGTAAGAAGTCTGATGCCAACACTTGGTTGGAATGTGTGGATGTGTTCTGCAGGTCTCTGGATGGTTGGGTGAAGGGCAGTAATGTGACAGATTTTCAGGGCTCTACAACTTGATTGCATGGGAGCACTTGTCTAGTCTATGTTTTGCAGATCTGCGCCAGCACCTAGTTAATAGTAAGCTAACTGACCCCAGTAAGCTTGCTATGGAAGCGGACCGCTGGGTGAGTACCAGGGTCCACAAGAAAGCGTTTGGGGAGACTCAGCCAAAGGTGGGCAGGGTCCCCAGCAGAAAGGTGGGGGGACAAGGGTAAAGCACAGGAGTTCTCTAAAGGGCCCCAAACTAATACCCAGGGTAAAGGTTCCCAGCCCCCGGTGATAAGAAGAAAGGGGTCTCTACAGGAAGCCTGTTGAGACCGGCCCCGCAAGTGTTATGCATGTGACCAGGTAGGTCACTTTAAGGGGACCGCAAGTGCCCAAAGGGGACCCAGCCACCCACCGGTGGACAGTCCAAAGTGTTGGCTAGTGTAGCGCTTGGGGAGGAGGGGTGCCCACAGGAGGGTGGGGATCCCGCAGAAATGACCCTTGTCTCACTAGGGGACAGTGAGATGGTCCCAGGAAACCAGGTGCCCCCTAACACAAAGAAATATAGCACCTGGGTGACCATTAATGGGAACAGGGTAGAGGCTCTCAGAGACACTGGAGCCAGTGTGACCTCGGTCCGGTGTCACCTGGTGTCTGAGAAGCAAGTAGTCCCCGGGGCATTCCACCAAGTAGTTGCTGTAGACAACTCAGAGCGCCAATGTATGGTGGCGCAGGTTCCCTTTGAATGGGGGGGTCTCAGGTCCCTTGAGGGTGGTTGTGAGCCCTACCATGCCTGTAGATTGTCTGCTAGGAAACGACCTGGAGCAGTCCTTATGGAAGGAGGTTGAGCTCAGGTCTCACTTGGAGATGCTTGGGTTGCCAGAGTGGGCATGCGTGTCTACTCGGTCAATGGCAGCCAGAAAGGGTGATCAAGAGGACTTGGAGCCTGGAACAGTGGCCCAAGTCCCTGCCAAGAGAAAGGGCAGGGGGCGCGGGAAACCGGCCCCCGAAGTTCCCACAGACCGGGAGGAGGGGGACCTCGAGGGGGATGCCCCGGTGCCTACAGGGGAGCAGGTAGCCGAACTGGGAGACATCTCTGAGCTGACCCATTGGCAGCAAGAAGGGGGTCCCACCAGGGAGGAGTTCTGCAGGGAGCAGAACGAGTGCCCTACTCTGGAGGGTCTGCGGCCGCAGGCTGCAGACCAGGCAGCTGGTAATCAGTCCGGGTCACATCTGATCTACTGGGAGAGTGGTCTCCTATACAGTGAGCCTAAGGTTGCTGAGCCTGGGTCAGCCCGTGTGCTGGTGGTACCCCAGCGCTTCAGGACCTTCCTACTGGGTCTGGCTCATGACGTGCCTTTGGCAGGACATTTGGGGCAGGACAAGACCTTTGACAGGCTTGTCACCCACTTCTTTTGGCCCCAAATGCGAAGGCAGTCAGATGCACACTGTAGGTCTTGCCAAACTTGCCAGGCAAGTGGTAAGAGTGGGAGGAAGGTCAAAGCTCCTCTCCAACCTTTCCCTGTTGTTGGAACACCCTTTGAAAGGGTAGGGATGGATATTGTGGGGCCACTGGATCCCAAACAGCCATCGGCAACAGGTACATCCTGGTCTTGGTGGACCATGCCACCCGGTACCCGGAGGCAATCCCTCTCAGGACAACGACGGCGCCAGTGGTGGGCCGGGCGTTAATGGGGATCTTTTCCCGTGTGGGATTCCCCAGAGAGGTGGTTTCTGATAGGGGGACCAATTTCATATCGAAGTATATGACATCCCTGTGGAAGGAGTGTGGTGTAACCTACAAGTTCACCACTCCTTACCACCCACAAGGAAACGGTCTGGTGGAGAGATTCAACCAGACCTTGAAAGGCATGATCAAGGGTCTAACAGAACCCATGAGGCATAAGTGGGACGTCCTCTTGCCATGCCTACTCTTTGCATACAGGGAGGTGCCTCAGAAGTCTCTTGGGTACAGCCCCTTTGAGCTCCTGTATGGCCACCCTGTCAGAGGACCTCTGAGTTTGGTAAAGGAAGGCTGGGAGGCAGCTCCCAGGAAAACTCCCAGGATGTATTTAGCTACATGCTGGCCTTTAGAAACCAAACTGCCCGCTTCAGGAAACTCGCTCAGGCGAACCTAGAAGCAAGCCAGGAAGAAATGAAGAGATGGTATGACCAGAATGCCACTCTGGTCGAATTTCAACCTGGGCAAAAAGTGTGGGTCATGGCCCCAGTGGCACCTTGTGCCTTGCAGGACAAGTGGACTGGGCCATATGAGGTAAAGGAGCGCAAAAGTGACGTCACCTACCTGAGTGGATTTGCAGGCTCCAAGGAACCCTTTAAGGGTCCTTCACGTGAACTGCCTCAAGCCCCACTTCGAGAGGTCCGAAGTGAGTATGCTCTTGGCGACAGATGATGGGGTGGAAGAGGAGAGTGAGCCTCTCCCTGACCTCCTGTCTACCAAGGAGCATGATGGGTCAGTAGAGGGTGTGATCCTCTCCCCTACTCTGACTCAGGAGCAGCAGGGGGACTGTCGCCAGTTGTTGGGACAGTTCGCCCCACTGTTCTCTCTGACCCCGGTGTTACTCACTGGTGTACCCATGACGTGGACACTGGTGACAGCCCTCCTGTGAAGCACAAGATTTACAGGTTGACTGACCAGGTCAGAGCCAGCATCAAGGAGGAGGTCTCTAAGATGTTGGCGTTAGGGGTGATTGAGCCCTCCCACAGTCCTTGGGCCAGCCCAGTGGTCTTGGTCCCAAAGGCTGCGGCGCCCGGTGCCACTCCAGAACTCCGGTTTTGTGTGGACTACCGTGGGCTCAATGCCGTCACCAGGACTGACGCGCACCCCATCCCCAGAGCTGATGAGCTCATTGATCGGTTGGGAGCTGCCCGGTTCCTCAGCACGTTTGATTTGACATCTGGGTACTGGCAGATTGCCTTAACCGATGGGGCCAAGGAGAGATCAGCATTCTCAACCCCAGAAGGTCATTACCAATTCCAGGTGATGCCCTTTGGGTTGAAGAATGCCCCTGCCACCTTTCAGAGGTTGGTCAATCAGGTGTTGGCTGGGCTGGAGGATTTCAGTGCCGCCTACCTGGATGACATTGCTGTGTTCAGTTCCAGCTGGGAAGAACATTTACAGCACCTTGAGAAAGTGTTGAGGGCTCTGCAAGGTGCAGGCCTCATGATCAAGGCCAGTAAGTGCCAGATCGGGCAGGGTTCTGTGGTGTACTTGGGACACCAGGTAGGAAGCGGCCAGGTGGCGGCCCTACAACCCAAGATTGACACCATTCTGGCTTGGGAATCCCCCAAGACCCAGACAGAGGTGAGAGCCTTCTTAGGTCTCACCGGCTACTATAGGAGATTTGTTAAGGGCTATGGCACCATCGTTGCCCCCTTAACAGAGCTGACCTCTAAGAGGCAGCCCAGGAAAGTGATCTGGACTGAGTCCTGCCAGAAAGCTTTTGATGCCCTGAAGGCAGCCATGTGCAAGGCGCCCGTGCTCAAGGCACCTGACTTCTCCAAGGAATTCGTCGTGCAGACTGACGCTTCAGAGCATGGTGTGGGAGCGGTGCTCTCACAACTGAACGAAGAGGGCCTGGACCAGCCGGTAGTCTTCCTTAGCAGGAGACTACTCCCCCGGGAACAGAGGTGGAGTGCCATAGAAAGTGAAGCTTTTGCTGTGGTCTGGGCGCTGAAGAAGATGAGACCATACCTGTTTGGGACTCACTTCCGGGTTCAGACAGACCACAGGCCCCTCAGATGGTTGATGCAAATGAGGGGTGAGAATCCAAAACTGCTGAGGTGGTCCATCTCCCTACAGGGATTGGACTTTACGGTGGAACACCGTCCTGGTACAGAACACGCCAACGCAGATGGTCTGTCCAGGTTCTTCCGCCTTAGTGAAGAGAACTCCAATGGGGTTGGGTAGTTCTCCCTACTTTCAGCTGGAGGGGACATGTGTTAGACTTGGCATCTTTTGGCGTGTTTCCCCTGACTTTTTGCTTTCTGACCTCCCGGTTTTGACTCTGTTTTTGCTGGTGTAATGATTCTGCGCACTCTCCGCACTGCTGTCCAGTGGGAAAGTGCAAGTGCTCCTGTGTAAAATATGTTATGGATTGGCGTTTCCATGATTGGCCTATTTGGTTTATGTGTCAGTCCCTTGTAAAGTGCACTGCGAGTGCCAGGGCCTATAGACCAAATGCTGTTGGTGGGCTGCAGCACTGGATTGTGCCACCCACGCAAACAGCCCGTAAAGTGTAACTCGGGCCTGCCATTGCAGAGCCCGTGCGCAGCCTGGGGCTGCAATATCGAATTGGCAAGTGCACACACTTGCAAGTCCCTAAACCTTCCCTTTTCTACATGTTAGTCACCCCTAAGGTAGGCCCAAGGTACCCCTGTGGGCAGGGTGCGTTGTATGCGAAAGGTAGGACATGCCCTGGTGTGTGTGGCATGTCCTGATAGTGAATTACAGCCTAGTTCGTTTTCACTATTGCAAGGCTACCTGTTCCCCTAGGCCAGAACGGGCAGTTTTGATTATTACAGCTTATAATCCTAACTGACCCCGGGAACATGGTAGAAATTCGAATTTAGTATGCCTGGACTCAGAATGATAAAATGCATCTTTTAGTGAAGTTGGTTTTAACATTCTGTGTTTGAAAATACCACTTTTAGAAAGTGGGTATTTTCTTGTCTAACCATCCAAGCCTGCCTCTGCGAGGTTGTGTATTCCTTGTCTGGAGTGTGAGTGACAGGGGCTGGGGGATGCCAGGAGACAGGGTGAGTCAGCGCAGGGCTGAATAGCAAGATCTACATGTAGATGGGTGGGAGGAGTTGCACCTGGGCCCTGAATAGGACAGTGCCTTCCCTCCACAATGCTGGCTCCACCTCCTGTGGTGCGTCTGATGTCCCTGGCCTACTCACTGAAAGAAGGGACGGAGACTTGTCAACAAAGTGCTCCAGAACTGGTTTGGACTAGGCAAAGGCCTCTCTGCCTTCAGAAAACAAAGGAATTTGGGATATAAATATTGGGGCCCTGACCCCATGAATTTAGATCTCGCTGGAATCAAGGAACCTGCCAAGACGAAGAGCTGGAAGAGCTGCCAGGAGGAGTACTGCCCCTTTGCTGTGTTGTTGCTTTGTTGGGTTGGCCTGCAGCTGCTGCTTCTGCCTTGGGCAGTGAAAGGACTGAACTTTCTACAAACTTGTGCTGAGTATCTCCAAGGGCCTGAAACCGAGCTGGCCTCCTGTTAAGAAGTCTCAGGGACTGCAAAGACTTCACAAGCCTCTGGGTACCGCTTCTGGAACGCTGTTTCAGTTGCCACAGAGGAAGGGAACCGCAACCGACTCCGTCAACCGAATCCATCCCTGGCCGGTGACCTGTTTGCACCGCAGACCGCATCGCCCCGCTTCGCATCGCAACCCTGGTCTCACCGTGGGTGACGTCCGACGCCGCCAACACCGAGCCGCTGCTTGCACCGTGACCTGTGGGCACCGCAGTTCGCATCGCATCGCTTCACCGAACCAGCCGGACCCGACCGACGCGGACGCTGCAACTGGCTCAAGAGTCGTGACCGCATCGCATTTGGGGCACCGCTCGCATGTTTGCGACACACCGCTCCGACTCGCACCGCTGTCCGATGCCAGCTCCCGCACTCCGGCTTGGTCGCCTGCATCGCAACCTGTCAGCACCGCATCGAGCATCGTCTCACCCTGCATCGCACGCCTTGGACTCACCGACTCCGTCTGCACGACGCTCATCGAGCCGCTGCCTGCACCGCATCGAGGGACACCGCACCTTGCATCGCTCCGTCTTGCACCGCAACCGCGATGAACGCCGACCGGCTCGTACACTCCGTACCAGCCACAACGAGAAAGGTACTGTGACCTAGTCTGTTCACGACTCTGCTGGCCCGTATCGACGCGGTCGGCTGGAACTGTTAGACTCTGTGGTTTTCAGCATCGCGGTAGGCTCGGACGGAGCTACCGACTCGTACGAACTTTGTTTTTGAACTATTCCTGCAAAGAAGAAGTTACCTTATCAAGCATTCATTTTTTTAAGTATAGTATTGTGGATTTCCGTCGTAATTGGTCTTGTCTTGAGTATATATAAATTGGTTATTTTTCTAAACTGGTGTGGTGTCCGTTTGTAGTGCTTACACTGTATTACTGTTGGTTATGTGCAAATGCTTTACACACTGCCTCTGAATTAAGCCTGACTGCTCGTGCCAAGCTACCACGAGGGTGAGCAGGGGTTACTTCACGAGTGTAACACCCTTACCCTGACTAGGAAGAAGGGTCCCTACTTGGACAAAGGTGCAAGCCCTTGCCAACTAGAGATCCCATTTCTAACAAGTCATTATTACGTTCACTGTCAAATCAACACTCTCGTCCCAATTACATTAATCTAATTTTGTTAGCAAACGTCGAAAAGAAAGGATAACAATGTGTAGTATTAGTAGAGTAAATAGACTGGGCATGTGGGATATTGTTGCACAGGGATGGTTACCTACTGAGACCAAATTGAATCTTAGAACAAAGAGTCTCCTTTATGCAACTGTTCTTTTCTACAGTCTCATTCTGAAGTGAATCTGAGACTTTTTGTGTTGATTCAAACCAGCTGTTTTCAGTCTGACATTTAATTTAGAGCTTTAGCTTCTGGCAGTGTTTTGTGTATTTTCTTCCCCTTTGTTCACAATAACAGCAAAGACTGAGAGGGCTATGATTCTCATATCCCAGAGCTCCATAGTGACCAAGTAGCCACCGGAGCGAATATGTACTGGGTTTTCTGAAGATGGATAGGAGGAAATATAACTTGGTCAGTTCTCAAATGGGTCCTTGGAGAAGCCAGAATAAGCAATGGCTGCGTTTTCACAAGCTAAGCTAAAAAATAATAATGATAAAAAAATACCAACGTACTGTTCCAAACCACAAACGCAGTTGATATACTCAGACTAAAAAGCTGTATTTTTTCCTTGTAGCAGACTTTATTGTCTGTGTATTAAACAAAGCACTTTTTAAGGTTTCGCCTGCACAGCACTTGCTCTGTGCTTGTGAAATCTATTGTATTAAATATATCTTAAAAGGAACTTACATCCCATCTTCACTTCTTATTGGTCCTTGTGCTTGTCACTTTACTTTCCCTGATTTCTATAGGCTGTAGGCTTCTTCGTCCATGTGTGTTTTCCCATCGGCAAAGTACTGCGTCAATCCACTTTGGAGGAACTAATTTTAAGTGTCGCAAGCAGCGATGGGAAAACAAAATAAAAACAAGAGCTATACCCTTGCTATAAAGTTACAGCGCTGCCCAAGTGCCGTGGGCTCAGCATGCTGTTTTTATCTCAGTGGAGATCCTCCGACGTACCTTTTATTCCTTCTTGAGCTCCAGGCGAAGCACGCACTACCTAGTGCCCCCCAGGCACAAGCAGGCATCCACTTATGGGGGCCGTTTATTTAGGTAGAGTACACAACCAATTGATGAACATCTTGAATACTCAGTGGCACATTCTGATAAAAACTCCATTAAAATAAAGTGATAAAGTGTTTAAAAATATGTTTAACATAGCAACTATTTTGAATTATTCAGCATACCAACCGAAATGTACATATATTTGAAAATTCGCCAAATAATATTGTTTAGTGTTATTCTGTTTAAAATCCAAATGGAAAGTGAAAATGGAAATTTAGAAATTGCGGCTAGTCGATTGGAGCTTACTTGGATTTCAAGTTCTGGAATTACAAGTGCTGATGTTTTAGGATAGCCCCTTTGTTTTCAATTGGAGTGCTCCGCTCCTCCTCATTGTTGTCCTCCTTCTATTTCTTTTCCTCAATTGACAGGTCTCCATCTACTGGGTGGAGCGAGAGGTGCAAGGACTGCATCACTGAGGGGGGGACTGAATGTTGCTTCTATCCCAAGCTGTGCTTGCCCTGCGCTAGTTTATCTTATCCTGGTTCTTCACAGAGACCGTGTACATCTGGTGCAGCCATGGCTCATGCAAGTCTCACAGCCCCTACTCTTAGGCAATGTGTTAGACTTGGCATCTTTTGGCGTGTTTCCCCTGACTTTTTGCTTTCTGACCTCCCGGTTTTGACTCTGTTTTTGCTGGTGTAATGATTCTGCGCACTTTCCTCACTGCGGTCCAGTGGGAAAGTGCAAGTGCTCCTGTATAAAATGCGTTATGGATTGGTGTTTCCATGATTGGCCTATTTGGTTTATGTGTCAGTCCCTTGTAAAGTGCACTGTGAGTGCCAGGGCCTATAGACCAAATGCTGTTGGTGGGCTGCAGCACTGGATTGTGCCACCCACGCAAACAGCCCGTAAAGTGTAACTCGGGCCTGCCATCGCAGAGCCTGTGCGCAGGTGGGGCTGCCATGTCGACTTGGCAAGTGCACACACTTGCAAGTCCCTAAACCTTCCCTTTGCTACATGTTAGTCACCCCTAAGGTAGGCCCAAGGTACCCCTGTGGGCAGGGTGCGGTGTATGCGAAAGGTAGGACATGCCCGGGTGTGTGCGGCATGTCCTGATAGTGAATTACAGCCTAGTTCGTTTTTCACTATTGCAAGGCTACCTGTTCCCCCTAGGCCAGAACGGGCAGTTTTGATTATTACAGCTTATAATCCTAACTGACCCCGGGAACATGGTAGAAATTCGAGTTTAGTATGCCTGGACTCAGAATGATAAAATGCATCTTTAAGTGAAGTTGGTTTTAACATTCTGTGTTTGAAAATACCACTTTTAGAAAGTGGGTATTTTCTTGTCTAACCATCCAAGCCTGCCTCTGCGAGGTTGTGTATTCCTTGTCTGGAGTGTGAGTGACAGGGGCTGGGGGATGCCAGGAGACAGGGTGAGTCAGCACAGGGCTGAATAGCAAGATCTACATGTAGATGGGTGGGAGGGGTCGCACCTGGGCCCTGAATAGGACAGTGCCTTCCCTCCACAATGCTGGCTCCACCTCCTGTGGTGCGTCTGATGTCCCTGGCCTACTCACTGAAAGAAGGGACGGAGACTTGTCAACAAAGTGCTCCAGAACTGGTTTGGACTAGGCAAAGGCCTCTCTGCCTTCAGAGAACAAAGGAATTTGGGATATAAATATTGGGGCCCTGACCCCATGAATTTAGATCTCGCTGGAATCAAGGAACCTGCCAAGACGAAGAGCTGGAAGAGCTGCCAGGAGGAGTACTGCCCCTTTGCTGTGTTGTTGCTTTGTTGGGTTGGCCTGCAGCTGCTGCTTCTGCCTTGGGCAGTGAAAGGACTGAACTTTCTACAAACTTGTGCTGAGTATCTCCAAGGGCCTGGAACCGAGCTGGCCTCCTGTTAAGAAATCTCAGGGACTGCAAAGACTTCACAAGCCTCTGGGTACCGCTTCTGGAACGCTGTTTCAGTTGCCACAGAGGAAGGGAACCGCAACCGACTCCGTCAACCGAATCCATCCCTGGCCGGTGACCTGTTTGCACCGCAGACCGCATCGCCCCGCTTCGCATCGCAACCCTGGTCTCACCGTGGGCGACGTCCGACGCCGCCAACATCGAGCCGCTGCTTGCACCGTGACCTGTGGGCACCGCAGTTCGCATCGCATCGCTTCACTGAACCAACCGGACCCGACCGACGCGGTCGCTGCAACTGGCTCAAGAGTCGGGACCGCACCGCATTTGGGGCACCGCTCGCACGTCTGCGACGCACCGCTCCGACTCGCACCGCTGTCCGACGCCAGCTCCCGCACTCCGGCTAGGTCGCCTGCATCGCAACCTGTCAGCACCGCATCGAGCATCGTCTCACCCTGCATCGCACGCCTTGGACTCACCGACTCCGTCTGCACGACGCTCATCGAGCCGCTGCCTGCACCGCATCGAGGGACACCGCACCTTGCATCGCTCCGTCTTGCACCGCAACCGCGACGAACGCCGACCGGCTCGTACACTCCGTACCAGCCACAACGAGAAAGGTACTGTGACCGAGTCTGTTCATGACTCTGCTGGCCCGTATAGACGCGGTCGGCTGGAACTGTTAGACTCTGTGGTTTTCAGCATCACGGTAGGCTCGGACGGAGCTACCGACTCGTACGAACTTTGCTTTTGTGCTATTCCTGCAAAGAAGAAGTTACCGTATCAAGCATTCATTTTTAAAGTATAGTATTGTGGATTTTTGTCGTAATTGGTCTTGTCTTGAGTATATAAAATATTGGTTATTTTTCTAAACTGGTGTGGTGTCCGTTTGTAGTGCTTACACTGTATTACTGTTGGTTATGTGCAAATGCTTTACACACTGCCTCTGAATTAAGCCCGACTGCTCGTGCCAAGCTACCACGAGGGTGAGCAGGGGTTACTTCACGAGTGTAACAACCCTTACCCTGACTAGGAAGAAGGGTCCCTTCTTGGACAAAGGTGCAAGCCCTTGCCAACTAGAGATCCCATTTCTAACACAATGTTAGAGAACAAGTAGCTGGCTGCAGCCCTGCTCTCCAAGCCGGACTAGCATACTGCACGGAGGTGGGAGAGACCTCGCTCTGCATTCGGTGCAACCAGTGCTTACAACACTGGCTTAACAGCTCACACTGAGGTACAAAATGAGGCTGCCGTGGCACACACAGTGTGCACACTTAGGAGGGCGGCCACCTTAGTGCACATTAGGCACAGCCCCGGTCTAGTGTCTGGACCCCTGGGGTCCCCACATTCCGGCACGCGATCCCAGAGTCATTTCCGGCGCTCAACAGGCGGGGGCAAGGTACTTAAACCTGCCCCTCCCTCCCAGCCTGCCTTTTCGGATCTTCACGCCATGCCGTCTCCCTCCCTACCGCATACCCGGCGTGTCGGCTGGTGTGGGTAGATAAGGAATAAATATGATAACTTGTTAATTTGTGTTGCAAGTGGAGTTACAGGGCAAATGGTACATAGGGGTACCCTCTTCAGGAGCACAATAGGGGTGCATATGCCAAACAACCCCAGGAGTCTTTATGGCAGGACCCTGGAGGAAAACGACGGCGCCCTGCTAGTCCTTCGGGCGGTTGCAAGCCTGAGCAACCGGGGGCTTGCCTGGACATGCTCCGTCCCTAAAAAGGCATGAGTATAAGGTTGGACTGGTGGTCCATGGTATTTAAGGGGGATAATCCCCAGTAAAAGATAGCACCGATTGGGTTAACCTCGGTGCAGTTGGCAACAGGCGGCAGGGCAGCTTAGGTTAGTCACTGCTGCCTGACCTTGGATCGCCCGTGAGTTAACCCACCACGTTGGCATAATTTTGTATGAAATAAACCTGCAGTAATGTTTTCCCACAAACAGGTCTCATGTGGTTATTTATTTCTGTGCATGCTATGTCTCCATGTTGGGGGGTGAGTTGCCTATATTGGCACTAAACAACCATCCACATTTATTTCGTTCCTTGCCCACACTCCGTGTGTTTTCCTCCTTCCTCCAGCTAGTTTCCATACTGTAGTTTGCTCTCTCCCGCTGCACTCAGTGTTAACTACAACACCCTCTGTGCGCTGTCCTTTCTATTAATTGCTCCCTCCCTCCTCCCGCCATTTCTTTACTTGCAAAAGAATAGCAGCAACAAAAAAAAAAACAAGCATGGTGGAAAATAAAGAAAATAAGTGCGATATGAGGCAGCCAGCGCTGGCTCCGTCACAGCTCTTTATTTTCTGTACTTGAAGCCATGTTGCACAGCAGCCGGTGCTTCTGTGCAACATGTCTAAAAAACTTTGGCATGACGACTAGACTGCCGACTTTGGAGCTGGGAAACCAAGGTTCCAGCCTCCGGGTCGACTCCACATCCTGTGATTCTGGGCAAATCACTTAGGGGCATATTTACAAGCCCCTTGCGCCACTTTTGCGCTGCCGTTGCGTCACGCATGTGACGCAGCGCCGACGCAAACCATGCGCCGCGTTGCGCTATATTTACAACGTGACGCATCTAGGGAGATGCGTCACGTAGTAAACCCCTGCGCCACATGAAACCTGCGTCAGGTTTCATGTGGGCGTACCGGCGCAGGGGGGGGCGTTCCGGCGCAGGAACGCCTCGGAAAAGTGACGTAGTGAAATCTACAAGATTTCACGCAGTCACTTTTCCGATGCTGGTGCGTCAAATCCTTACGCCTGCTTCAAGCAGGCGTAAGGATTGACGCACCATGTTAGGGATAGGGAAGGTTGGAACAGTGCTGGAGTTGCGTCGCGCTTGCGACACAGCTTCAGCACTGTGCCAACCTTCCGCCGGCAGATGCGTCACGCATCTGCTTATCCTTGCGCCACGATGCGCCGCATTGTAAATGCGGCGCATCGGACGTGGCGCAAGGGTAAACTTGCGTGACGCATTTTCCCTGGCGCATCCCTGCTGATATGCAGGGATGCGCCAGGGAACGTAAATATGCCCCTTAATCTCCCCATGCCTACCAAAAAAAAAAAAAAAATGAATGTGTCCTTGTGTAACGTAACTGGTGCTCATGTAAAGCGCTCAAATACCTTCGGGTTGAGTTCGCGCTATATAAATCTGCACACAAAAAAAGCCAATAGATCTCACATAGTCGAAACGTATTGGCTTTGCCAATGCTTGTTCGTAAAAGAGTGAGCCAGCCAAAAACAATGTCACGTTGCATAAAACACCCTGTTCACAGACCGAGAGCAAACTAGTGAAAACAATAAACATACATTTCGCGGGAGATAAAATTTGACTATTCGCTTTTCACGGTTATGCCTGGTTGGAAAACTGAGAGGACGCATAACGTATAAAGGCGCCCTGTTTCTTCGTTTCAGATTCTATTCTGAGCAAAGTTATTTGCTGCTAATTTACGGCTGTGCCCCCTCCCATCCGCAAGGCTCCTGCCCCCATCCCCGCCTCCTGCCAAGGCTGTCTGTAGAACAGAAGAGTGAAATGAAAGCAGGGTAACACCTCTTCTCCAAGTATGAGAACGCTTTGATGGCAGGACTAACTGGCACGTACTGGCTCGTCGACGGATCACTGACCCATTCCAAATTGAAATGCGCAACACTGAAAAACATTCAAGCGCTGCCTCTCGAACCAGCTGGCCACATGCAAATGAAATGGGTACACGCGAAAGCAGTGCCCAAACAACTAATGCAACGCTTCCCTTGAGGAGCACGAAGCGGGACTATATTTGGCTCCCGCGTGAAGCTTTCCGTGGAGAAAGAAATAATGAAAGCCTTGTTTTTTCCATAAAACTAGCTAACATCTGCAGCTAGCAAATGGTTAAGAAAAGTAAGAGATGAGCACACACAAAAAAATCATTGCACCGCGTTGAGATCCTTTAATCTACTTTAGTGTTGAACAAAGGTGGCATGAAGTAGCTTTGCTAGCTGATGATATTCAGTCACATAAATTATGCATTATTATGGTTAAAGTATTGCAGCAGAGTGAGCCTTGGCTGTATTCTTGTGCTCTCTCGCCCTCTACTGGCTGCGTGACCAAATGCAACCACCTACCGCGGTTTGCAGAGCTGAAGACGCACTAACTAGCTTTCCAAGCTGAAACTGCTTGTTGCCGCAGGATGTGTTTTTAAACCCTTTCACATCATATTGGCAACCCAGTGTACGATCAATGTCTATATATGTCTCGCACTTTATAATTTTTATTATTTATTCTCATCGTCCCCGTTTTGAGCTGGCTCACTATAGTGATAATGCCGAATAGTTCAGACAAATATCTGTTCTTTCTTCCTCTGCAAGACGCTGCCCAAATCGTGCTGCATCAGAGGGGGGTGTAAACATGTAGCATCTGTAGCAAATGTAGCACTTCAGTGTTTCCGAATTTTGATTTTACCTCTCTGATTTTGACTCTTGCCGCAGCATCCACAGCAACTTATTTTCCCAGCAGAACTTGAAGCCGTCGCTGCTATGTTAAAAAAAAGAAGAAAAATGAAATACGTAACCAATTACTAGGTACAGTAAGAAATATAAAAGGTGTTGGAAGAAATAATGACCCGTTTTCAAGGCTGCCCTTTCCAGTCTGTTAGTCGGGTTCGTGTGATCTCTTCGTACTCTGCATGTGTTAGATTGGTGAAAAACAGGTTTCCCGCAGCAGAGGCCAGCGGGGCTTCACAGAGCGGCGTCCAGCTCTGTTCTTGGCCGGGAGACGAAATCAAAGGCTTTCTTGCAAAACGGAATGTGGCGATTTCTGCCCAGGAACGCAGCTCAATTAAAGGAAAGAAAGGGCATGTTCTTTCTGGGCCTTGGTTTCCCCATTGACTAGAACACGAAAAACATATTTTTGAAGTTATTGCCAATGCAAGAAGTATTGTTAACTTTCCTTATTTCAGTCCTCTAGTTTTGCGTTATTTATCCAGGGACATAGCTATGTATGCCCCAATGTGTCCTTGCCTCTAAAATGGACGCAATGGAACGTTTCACGAGAAAATATGTCATTAAGTGCGAGGGTTCTCATTTAATGCATTTTTGCGTGATTTTATGCATATTTGCATAATTATGCAAGAGGAATTATGCACATTTAGCACAACCCTTCTCTAATTGTGCTTGTAGAAAAGGAAATGCGTTAGTATCGGTCGTGGCACTCACATAAAATACACGAGCCTGCAAAAAGATCCAATCTAGCATCACACTATGCATCGTAAAAACAGGACAACATGACCACTGCATACGATGGGGTGGGGAAGTGCCAGCACGTCTCTCTCGGGCAGGCACACCTTTCGTAGAACATTGGGAGCGTTTCAGCAGGAAATGTAGTTATATGATCAAGTAATTGTGCATGGTCTGCATTTTCTAGTGCTAGCTTTGGATAAACATATTCAGATTTTACAAACCTTTAAATACATCTCACAATTTATGACAACAGAAGATATGATTTTTCATCGTTCTCTTTTATAACAAGCATTGGGAAATCTTACAGGTTTTACTTGCATTTTGAGTTATCCAATGCCAGGATGAGAAGAAGCCACCAGGTGAACTGAACACAAGTAATGGGTCCTTTTTATCATACCAAGTGGCAGGCTGAAGAAAAACAGCAGCCTGGCAGTATAATTCAAAGGATCCACTGGCCCTGCTCAGCCTTGCTGAAGATCGCACTGCCTGACCCTATAGTGAATATCCTAAACCTTGAAGGACTGTGTCTTTTGTTGCTGGTCTCACAAGACTTTGGTCATCTTGAGGTGATGCCGTCCTGATGTTCAAAGCTACATGCCATTGGGTCAGCCATCTTAAAGTCAGGCTGACATTCAGGTGCTAACTTTGTTTTCAGAAAAATGAATATTACTAAACAAAATTGCTAAAAACGAGGCGACGCGTGTTGCCAAACAGTAAAAGACCATTTACAAAGTTTGGCTGGTCCTCTATCAGTTATTTTATTGCTGTGTTTGGGTTTTAAACTGGATATTAATGAGGTGAAACCTTTGGCCAGACAGTGTTGCCATGCATACAAACGATAAAGGAACACTATCACAAAATGTACCACATTACTCTGGATAATTCTACCTTTCTTCCCTCATACTTTCGTCAACCCTGCTACATATTTTTGATCCTCTTCTATTGATTAATTCCAAAAGCTTTGATTAAATCCTTACACCAGACCTAAAAAAACAAGTTACATCTGTTCATTTTTTAGATTCCCTGTCTCCTAATTGTGATGATGGCCCATGCTACTTTCCGCGGTTCTATACTGAAAGGACATCTATTCTGCTTAACTATGCTGGAAAGTCCATTGTGGACAGAAGACTTCTACCGGAACAACATAGTTAAGGCATTGCATCGCAAAGGAGTCAGTCTATAATTTCAGCTAAGTGTAATCAGAAACAGTGGGGCATATTTACAAAAAAATGTCGAAACATGGAGCTGCATCAAATTTAGCAGTACAGTGCTCCGACATCTTGAAAACGGAGGGATGTGCTGTATTCACAAGAATACGGTGCACCCCGTGTTTCGCCTAGCACAAAAAAGCTGCCTAGCGCCAGCGCAGGCACCCTGCCTCCATGTTGCAAGGGTGCCTGCGCTGCAGGGACGTTTGTTTATGTGCAGGAAGGGACACCTTCCTGCACATAAACAATCAATAATGGCTATTTTCTCTTTCTATGTGTGCTGCAGAAAGCAGCACACATGGAAAGAGCAAAAAACGACGAGAAATGTTATAATTTCTCCTTGTATCACCATTCTAACGCCTGGTATTCCATGGCGTTAGTTTTTGGTGCTGCCTCAGCCTTGTAAATCTGGGGCAGCGTCTAAAAGCAATGGGTGTTGTGGGGGAATGCCCACAGCAACACCCATTGCACTCCCCTTTGCCGCAGAGGACTGCAGCAGAAAGGGGAATATTTACAAGTTGGGTGGCTTAGCGCCACCTTGTAAATATGGAAAATGGCGCTAACCCACTGAAGTGTCAAAAAAATTGACACTCAGGTGGCGATAGGGGCTTGTAAATATGCCCCAGTATTATCTCCTGTCCTAAACTTTGTCCTAAATGTACAATAGCTTTTTATAGAAAGCTGGTACTGAGTAAGACAAATTCTATGTGTAGTGATGCGTCTGCCTGTTCAAACACATCAAACTGTTAGATATATGAAATGGAAGTAAGTGTACATTATTCACATAATTATGATTATATGACACCTGGTTGCTATGCATGCAGCCATGCACTTGTGACCAACCTTTGTATGTAAAGTAGATGGATTATACTCATTGAAAAATACAAAGCTGTGCGTCATTTATTGAACAATACGCGCATGCCTGCAAAATATTGTCTTTGGGGCAAACTATCATTAGGTGGAACCATGTCAAAATATGGCAGTTTGTGAAAGAAGGATGTCAACGGTGTGTGACCAGCGACTTACACAGGTAATGGTGTCCCATACAATGGATTTCTATATTCACTTACAGAATTTTAGAGTTGCGTGCTGACTGTGACATTCGTATCCATGTTAATGTAATAACGGTACACACACCACCTTGGGGTTTAGTGAACGGTATTGAAGGAACTGATGTTGACATTTTATGTATAGTGCAAGAAAACCTGTCTCTCTTTGCACCCAATGACAACCATCACTCTGTTATCCATATGTCATATGACTTTGCATGTGTTCCTTTTTGCATCATAACTAAAGTGAGATGATCAGATTCAAGACTGCAATCAGTTATAGGGGCTGAAACTGGTTGCAGAAGGGCTGCGATTTTCAAATCATTGCACTGTCTAATATCACTAACATCAGTAACTGAAGATGCTTTAATTGCTGAATATGAATTGCCAAGAAGACTTTCCAAGTATCACCAGTTGCTCCTGGGTAATCTTTTAGAAGGACCAACATAGGACAGTGGGGTAACTTGAATGTAGGCACACTTGCTGGAGAAGGTGCTGTCACCACCAACATGTCTGGCATGTGCACTAAGGCATGCAATATTGGTGCTCATGGTTCATAACTTATGATTTTCACCAACCTTCTCAATACTTTATTTCACTTTTATCTTTGGTGACATGGATCATCCGAGGGAGACAGAGCCTGTAGTGACACATTTGTCAAGGTATCTCGCCCATCTTTATCATCCTCTGGAGATCCGGATCCACATCCACTATCCCCAATTTTAACCTTTCCAAAGGTATCCACAATTAAAACATTCTTGAGGGAAGGATCACCTTGAGGCAGTTTTAGCTTACTCACAGCTCACAAATTCACAAAAAAACCTGCTCCGCTGTAATTCAGGCATCGCGGCACGCCCACAATGCATTAGGCGTCTTGGGTGGGAACGCAATGATGAAGCATGCCACTAACTAGATTAGTGGGTGAGGGTTCTTGTAAAAAGAACATTCTTTTTTTTAACTCTTGAGATAGGAGTGAAGGGCATTCTTGATGCTATTTATGAGTGGTAGCAAACTTGTTTTCATTTGATTGTTATTTTTACAAAGGGAAGAAAAACAAGCTTATCTCAACTTTTCACTCTCTTGTTTTGTTTTCTTAATCTAAATATTCCACATAACCTCCCAACTTCCCTCCCCACAATTTGACCATCCTTACCCACTTTGAAGCCAATGTAAGTGGAGTAAATTACAGGCCAAATTTATAAATCTTTGCACCAGGTTTACTTGTCAAATGTGTTGCAGACTGGCTCAGAATGATGATTTTGGGATTTACTTGCACTGCACTGGAAAGTAGCCCCAAAGTGAACCAAAGGAGTGCTTTGCACAAATTTGTGCTACTTTGCATCAAGTTGGAATAACCTGGGATGTTCATGACTCAAATCCCTATCTGCTAACATTGATACACGGGTATTTTTGTAAAAAATTTGCACTTTCTAAAGTAAGGCATAATATTAGAGAAAATGTTATTTTCTGAAAATGTTCTAATATTTCCTGTGTGTTGCCCTGTGCAACACACATACAGAAGTAGAAAGAGATTATACTATGTTAAAGCATACTATTTTGACTCCCATTCCAATACAAAACCAATGCTGGATATCACACATAGACCCTTACACTATGGTACAAGGGTGTGTACGTTAGAGCATGTTAGCCCTTGTGAAGAGTTGCAGGTCCCAGGGTGCTCTACTACCTAAATAAATGCAAATCGGTCTGATTATTTGATGAGCAAATTCAAAGGCAAAGGCTACTTGGGAGTCACAATTTGCTTTTATTGATAGAGTTTTTCAAAGTTTCATATTGACAAAGTGGCATTCCTTTTTGAGAAGTACTGTACAGGTGTTACCAGTAGTGCAATGTGTTCTTTTAATGGAAAATTGTAACAATAAGGATGCACTTGGTACAATCTGATTGTACTAAAACTATTACCTTTGAAGCAGTGTAAGCACATAATCCTAAATTGCTGAAGCTTTTCCACTCCTTAGTGCTGAGCCTTTTTTTGATGCTCGGGGTACTTTGCTCTTACATCTTCATAAGTTTTTCTCACATAAGGCATCCACACCAAATTTGCATAATTTTTTCTAACACCTAGGGGTTCTAAAGATAGCCATGGTTTGTACATTCACCAGTAGAAAAACTGGGAAAAAGTGCTGAGCAGGAAAGCATATGTTTTTTTTTCTAAAAAGGGTATCACCAAAAGGTTTGCTTTGCTAGGATCACAGTCTTCCCTGCTTTCAGGAACAAGCAGAGCTGTAACAAAAAACAACGTTTTTACCACAGTTTTTGCATTTTTCAAAGATATAGGGGTATATTCACAAGAACGTGCGATAACTACCGCAAGAGTAGCGTAACGCAACTTTCAATATCGCAGCCTATCGCGGCAAAATAAACCCGTGTCAACGTGGAATTCACAACAAGGCGGTAGCAAGCGATAGTCTGCCGAAACTGCGGACAATGTCCGCGATACAACCACCACGATGGAGATAAAAACACAAACCACAACACCAAAAAACACGCGATGGGCCAAAGCGCGATGAGGAAATCAGCGACAAGCAGCGCCAGGCCTGCAACACACACCTGGCAGGCGTCAAAAATCACCATAAAAGTAGAAAAAACACCCACACACAAACTGACCAACACCCAAGCACCATGGAGGCAGCCGGAGCAGGCGCAGAGGACGAGTGCAACTCCACAAGCACCCCGGACGACCAGCCTGGGACCTCGGGGACAGGGAAGGGCAAGGACAAGAAGACGAGGAAGACCAAGTTCAGTCCGCAGGCGAACAGGATCATAGTCACGGAGGTGATGGAACACCATCAACAACTCTTCGTCACCTCCAACGTGTCATTGGGCACCAAAAATGGAATATGGCGGGACATCGTCAACAAGGTGAATGCCGTCAGAGAGCACAAGCGGACAATGGACGAGGTCAAGAGGCGATGGAATGACATCAAGCGGAAGACCAAGGAGAAACTCACTGCCAACCAGAAGGCAGCAACGCAGACCGGAGGTGGGGGCTCAGCGCCACAGCTGGAGCTGGATGACATGGAGGAGCTGGTGTCGACAGTCATCAGTGTGGAGACTGTGGCTGGAGTCGGGGGACCGGACACTGCTCGACAGGACACAACACAACCGCAACGAGTGACCACCATGTACTGGGGGGACGGGTGGAGATGGCCACAATGGCACACATGCACAAGCAAGCAGGGCACAGTGCACACCCACAATGACCCTGG
The DNA here is from genome assembly GCA_963921515.1 of Calotriton arnoldi. Lineage (NCBI taxonomy): Eukaryota > Metazoa > Chordata > Amphibia > Caudata > Salamandridae > Calotriton > Calotriton arnoldi. The sequence goes on along the minus strand of CAWUFW010002323.1, from coordinate 164,016 downwards.
GTCCTCGCCCGACCCACAGACTGTCACAATGTACAATGCCATGCTGTCTGAATGTCAACCTGTACCATGCGGCTACATACATGTGGACACATTGTAATACTCCATCTCCCCTTCACATCGCAGGGGCATCGTCAACACCTCCTGCAGAGCAGTCCCAGCCACTCTTCACTGATGACGAGGAGGACAACACCAGCATCGACACCCAAACCATCCAAGACATCATTGACCTCATCCGCCACTCACCTCCAGGATCAGGGCAGCCCAGCCACATCGATGAGACCCCACCCACCACCCAAACCACCCAGCAGGAGGCACCCACAGCCCCGGCACTCTCCCAAGACCCCCAGGAACAACACATGGCCTTCCAACGCCGTGTGCTGGAGGGCCAGAGGGAGACGGCTGAGCAGGTGCGGGTGGGGTTCGACCTCATGGCTACCAAACTGGACGCCATCCATGGGTGTCTACGTCCGCCCCATGGTCTCCAACCAGCCCTGACTGACATCGCTGGAGTCATGACGCGGAGAAAAGAACACCTGTCCGCTCAGAGTGGCTCCAGCGATGCCAGCCGTGAGCTGGCACACATGCGGAGGCTCATGGAGGACATGGTGCGGATGGAGGCGGAAAGGATGGCAGCCACCGCTGCACATCAGCAAAATGTAGCTGGGATCTACCATGCCCTGCGTATCCTCATCATGGCATTGCTGCCACAAGGCATGTCGCTGATTAATGCTGCTGCTCCTACACCATCCACATCTCCGCCCCCTGGTGTGTCAGTGCCTCCCAGTGTGGCAGGCGTATCCACTCAGGCCCCTGATGTGTCAGTGGCACACAGTGCCGCAGCCAGTACTGCAACACCCACAGGTGGGGCAGAGCACACATCCGAGGACGAGGACGTGGATGGGTTGGCTCTCAGAAGGAGGCACTAGCATACATTTCCGCCACCTGGCCTGTTTCTGCTTGGTCCCGCACATGGCCTCATGACCTTCCACTGAACCCCAATACACTCCGATGCACTCACCTTGTACAGCGACATGGACTGCCACATCCTGTTTGACGACCAATGACACAGCGACCAGACTGTGGACTGTACCCTTCCTCTTCCGCAGTACATGTCATCCCCGGATGGACTCTGGCTGGCCCTCCACGTGCCCATATTGTGTAGTGTGCTCAGCATTGCCCTGTACCGCTCCAGCTTGATAACTGCACTGGATGTGCAATAAACATCCAGTGACGCACTGCTGTGTCCTGTCTTTCATCATTCATGTGTGAATGTGTGGATGAAAGTAGGGACAGTGACTTCCCTTGCGTCAATGATGTTCATCCTGTGGGATGCCAGTCAGAGGGTGCTACATTGCATTTTGTGTACCGGGTCCCATGAACACTACAACAGGGACACACGCATCAGTCACTTCCTTGTCCGGACATGGACTGAACCACGCCCAGAGCAGACGAGTCATTGTTGCAAGCCCAGCGCTGGTCCGGCGTACGGCAGGCCAGACCACTCCGCTAACGCTCCGAGGGGGGCCCTCATTGCTACCTGTCACAGGCGTACTCGCTGGTGGTGTGCAGGGCACTGGTCTAGTTGTCAGCATGTCACAGCCACTCCCTGAGGGCAGGTTTGCACGCACACCACACCCATCCGGCACAGGCGTCACAGGCCATGTGACTCCACCAACATAAGGGGCCGACGACGTCACATTACCCTCTGCCTGTGGTGACTGGATGACGGACGCTCCACGGTTTTCAATCATTAAGGGCCCATGACTTTTTACGCACAGGGTTAGTGGCACACGAGGCCTTGTGGATGGCACGGGCCTACCACCAGGTGGCGCAGACTGGGGTTGCACAGGGTTAGTGGCACACGGGGCCTTGCAGACGGCACAGGCACCCCGCCACGGGACGGTGACTTTGGGTGCACTGAGTCAGTGGCACGTTAAGCTGCTGATCGGGTGTGCAGCCTGCGATGATGCCCCGTCCCGGCGGTCCGGACAGCTCAGGTTTTGTGTGCCCTGCTGGACCACAGTGTAGGCCAGAGCCAGCCGGCAGCGCAGGCCTACCGCCACGTGGCGTCGCTTCCGGGATCCCAGAGTTGGTGGCACCCATTGGGCTGATCGGGTGTGCAGCCTGCGATGGTGCCGGGTGCACTGGTATGTCCTATGCCATGGAGTAATCAAGACCCAGCACCAAACTTGAGACCTGGTGGCATGCGGAGCGGGGCTGCATGATGTGGAGGGTGCCATGTCCGCGGGCCCCGGGCTTGTGGCTTGCAGCGGCACGTGGTGGGACCTCCTGTCTACGTGCCGGTGGTAGAAGGTGAGCATTGAGGCCTGGGTGTGCATGGGCGGGCATGCTCTGATGGGCGGCGGGAGGGGTTGGGGTGCCTCTGCCTGGGTGTGCATGTGCGGGCAGGTGATGTTGTCTTGTGCAAGTGTGTGCACTGTGCCAGTCATGTATCTGGACTCTGTTTCAGCTGATGGCTCTGACTCAGATGTGTGACCTGGTGTCCTGCTATACATACTGGCACGTGGTTGGAGACACACCGGTGGCAGCAGGTGAGCAGTGTGGCCTGGGTGCGCAGGGGCGGCACTCTCTCTCTCTCTCTCCCTCTCTTCCTCTCTCTCTCCTCTTCTCTCTCTCTCTCTCTCTCTCCCTCTCTTCCTCTCTCTCTCTCTCCCTCTCTTCCTCTCTCTCTCCTCTTCTCTCTCTCTCTCTCTCTCTCTCCCTCTCTCTCTCCCTCCCTCTCTTCCTCTCTCTCTCCTTTGCTCTCTCTCTGTCCTCTGATGTGCGCAGGACACACCTTCTCATCATGTTTTTTGTCTTACAGGCTTTGACCTACGTATTGTCCCGAGGGGAGCGGCCATGTGTCTTAATTTCATTTCGGTGTTCATTTTAATAAAGTGTCATTTGTTGCTTCGAAAGTGAATGTGTGCTGCTCATTTCTGTGACGACACATGCATGTCACCAGTTGTGATTGTGCGACATGAAGCAGAATATTTTGTACATGTTTAGGTGTGGCTGATGTGGCATGTCTTTGGTTGGGGGGTGCCAGGAAGGGGTGGGCCTGGGGGTGGTGGCGGTGGGTGTTGTGGCCCTCTTGGGTGTCCGGGCCGCATGATGGGTGGCTCCATGGCATCTGTTGCCCTTCCGATGTAGCCCTGGGCTGTGCTCCCTTTTGGTTTGCAGGCTGCCGTCCGACTTTACACCAGGTCAGAGCAGGTGTAGATTTCCTGGTGCTAACGCGCCTTATCGCCTGTTTTGTGTTTTTATGGCCGATGTGGCTGGTCATTGAGAATGTTGAGGTGTGATGTTGTCGTGCCTTTTGGCAGAGGAACGCCCACTCTGCATCTCATTAGCGAGAGTTGCGCGGGTCCTCTGTGGCGATGTTTTTTGCGGCTGCTATCGCGGGTAAACTGGTGCTGTGGGCTGTTTACACCAGCTTGTGAATGGGGAGGTAGATTTATCACGACTTTGGCTGCTATAAAGTGCCGTTAATTCGGCGATAGCTCCTTGTGAATATGCCCCCTAGTTCGTTTTCCCTTATGTTTTTGGTTTCAATCTAATTGCAGTTTGCGGTTTTAACAGATGAAAATCCATGGTTAAGCCCAGAAAGTTATATATTTCTGAAAAGTATACAAAATTATGAATTCATTATTTGTGTAGATTCCTCAAGGTTTTCCCAAATAAATTAACAGTTGAAATAAAAATTGAATGAAGATAAGCAGGATAACATAGCCAATGTTTGTGACAAAGGTTTCATCTGTAATATTTTTGTCACTATAGGCAATAAAAATAAAAAAATCTATCATTACGTCTGATAGACCTTTCTGGTTGCTAGAAGTTATAGGACTAGTAGTTCACCAAAAACGCACAATACCCAAGAGCCAGCAACAGAGTTTTATCTTTCAATGATTTTTCATTGTGTGCCGTTTATACAGCAATTCATATAGTAAAATATAAGGGATGAAAAAAGGAATGACAAACATGTATTTCTGAAAGTACATAGGATGCTGAATTTATGACTTTTTGTACACCTCTGAATTTGTGGTTACCTATATTACCTTGGGATTCAGAGGGCATTTTGCAAAATGTTTTCTTTCTTGCAAACTGGCTTACATTTGGAAGCCACAAATGGAGAGAAATCCATTAGGTAATAAAAAATGTTCACCTATTCTGTGTTTCCACATATTACCTGATAGGAACAGTACTCAACTTGTGTGAATGGGGCTAGTGCCTGCAATAGGATAGGGTCAAAAACTCAACATGAGCAGATCAAAAATTTACACTCAAAACCGAACCTTTATTGCAATGTGGGTGTTAGACCTGACAGACATAGGGTGACCTTGCCCTCAACTTTTTGCCTTCCACTTCCACTTTTCTGACCTCATCTTTTGCTGGCATTAGGACTCTGAGCATTTTACCACTGCTAGCCAGTGCTTAAACATGGTAATATTGGTTCATCCCTGATTGGCATATTTAATTTACTTATAAGCCCCTAGTTAAGTGGTAGTCCCTGTACTCAGGGCCTGTAAATTAAATGCTACTCGTGGGTCTGCAGCACTGCTTGTGCCACCTAGTCAAGTAGCACTTTAACCATGTCTCAAGCCTGCCATTGCAGAGCCTGTATGTGCAGTTTACACTGCCATGTCGATCTGGCAAAATAAACCTTTTGACAGGCCAAAACCTTACAATTTTATACATAGAAGTCACCCCTAATGTAGACCCTGGACAACCTAGAGGGCAGAGCGCACTGCATTTAAGAGGCAGGACATGTGCTTTTAAGCTTTACATGTCCTAGTAGTGAAAAACTCTCAAAGCTGTTTTTCACTACTGCAAGGCCTATCTCTCCCTTAGGATAACACTGGAATTACCTTATTACATTTTATAAGAGTAATTTCCAAATGGGAAGATATAACTGATCAAGTTTGGTGTCTCTGGATCACAATTTGAAATCCAGACTTATGGTGAAGTCGAATTTTAAATTTCAATTCTCAAAATGCCACTTTTAGCGGCAGAGTTAGAGAGCATTTGTCAGTTGTACTGCGAGTGAGGAGGTCAACATTGCCGATTTCGGCGCTTAAGAGGTAAAGGGCAGATAGCGGTATTTCTGGAGTGGGACATTGTGAAGGAGGGTTGGAAAGAGCTGGGGGATGAAGGGTTTGGGTAACAGGGGACATTGATAAAGGGGTTTTCATTGGTATATGGGTTGTTAGGTATCGGTGATATTCGCATGAACTTATTGCACATTTAATATAGTGGGTGGTGGTAGAATATTGGGGCGGTTGTTTAGTTTGATCACTTTGATGTTGTTTTTTATGGGGTTCGGGACTTGGTGTGTTATTGAGGGTGGGAGTACATGGGTCAGTAAGTGATTAGTTGTAAGGAACATGTTATCAATCGTGCGGCCATTTCAGTCGTGTTTCTATTTGTTTTAGAGAACCCCTGAAGAAGAGCTCGAAATGGCTCGAAATGCATTGGGTTATGGCAAGAGTTTATTTCTGGAAGTATGTGTTGACCTAACATGTCGCAGTGTAAAGCTTGGATTGGCAGCAGGAGACACGTGAAATTGGTGAATAAAGTATTCAAAGGCAACATTGCTGTCTCCATGATGATTTGTAAAGTGAGAAAAAGTAATGAAATAATGGAATGATAAAAAAGAAGATAACAAGTAAAGATGGATTATAATTGGTTTAAAGAGCGAGGTTCTATGAGAGGTATAATCCCTCACATGGCAGTGCGACAGCTGGGTGCGCAGATGCAGCACCCTGTGTTTGGTTTTTACGAGCTGTGAGATGGGACGGTTCACGGCCACTGTCTGCACGCATTACAAGCAAAAGGTATTGGTTGATTTCATGTAATATTTAAGGGAAGGAGTGCATCTTCACATCTTCATGTTGTTTACTTTTAGAAAGTTAGCATTTTCTTGGATTAGCTATATGGTGCCTGAAGCCTTCCTCTGACCACAAGACTGGGTGTAGTTGGGCTTTGTGTAATCTTCCTAGACAGCCACACACAATGGGAGCTTAAGCATGACTTGATCGGCCATTCCAGCAGGATGAGAGGGAGGAGCTGGGCACAGCCTCACTTACACAACACACAAAGGGCTGCATACCCCTCTGTAGCGAGCCTGCAGCCAGGGCAAGAAGTGAGGACCTCTGTGTACTTCAAAGGCATGTTTTTGAGGTCTCCCCCACTTCAAAGGTACCACTGGATATAAGTACTGGACTTCAGACACCACTACTTCAGTACACTTCTGAACCTGTGGATACTTTGCCAGGAAGAATGACTACTGTGCTGCTGAAGGACTGCCACTCTGCTGGACTGCACTCTGCTGGACTCCTGTTTTGCTGTGCTGGTCTGCTGCCTGCTGCCCTCTTGCCTGGCTGAGAAGGACCGCAACTGCATCACTTGACCCCAGAACCTACAGTGACTCCAAGGGCTAGCTGGCTGGTTTCCTGATATGAAGCCTCAGGGACATAACAGGCTTCCAAATACTGCACTTAGACTCTGCCATCTGTGAGTCTACCCTGCCAAGTAGTGCCACCCCAGTCCTGGACCCTTGGAAGTGGGTCTAAGGTGCTTTCCAGTAGAACCAACACATCTTCTCTGCTGAGTGGCGCATCCCCAATCAGAACTGATGTGTCTCCTCAGCTGAACGATGCATTCACAAGCAGAACTGTTGCATCACCGCTGCTGTGTGGATTGTAACCCTGGGTGTAGTGGGCGTAGCGGGGCTACGCGGAGGTCCACGGAGTTGCGAACAAACTCTGTGGAACTCTGCTTCGCTGCGCTACGCCACCCGCCTCCACCCCCCTCTATTAACAAGTAATTCGACATTAATTAAAAGTAAATTAAAAACCACTTACCTGTACTGCGGCGTCCCCAGGCTGCCCTCCTCCTCTTCCTCGCCGTCTGGGTAATCCTTGAGAAAACTGTGCATGCGCGCGCGTCCGCGCATGCGCATTTTTTTTGCGAGAAATGCACGGGCGCATGCACAGTTTTCTCAAGGATTACCCAGATGGCGAGGAAGAGGAGGAGGGCAGCCCGGGGATGCCGCAGTACAGGTAAGTGATTTTTAATTTACTTATAATTAATGTCATATTACTTGCTAATAGGGGGGGTGGAGGCAGGGGCTGGTCAACTCCGCTCCGCTGTGGAGTGTGCGGAGATTTGCCTTCTCTGCATTCTCTGCGGAACGCAGAGTAGGCAAATCTCCGCACACTCTGCGGGCGGAGCGGAGGGCTCCGCCCGGGCTTAGTGGATTGGACCCATCACAAAAGACTTGCATTGCTGCCACTTCCTGCATCTTGGGATCGCCCTTCACCTTTGGATCTGTCGCTGGGTGATGCTTTACCCAGCACAAACTCCTCGCATCCACCGTCGACAACAGCCTCAATGCCGAAAATCTGCATTGCAGATTCACCTCTCATCAGAACCGAAGCACTGCCTCTGCTGATCCCCGCATCCTCAACATCAGACTTCGCATCACAAGCCCCATCAACAAGATCCTTGATGACAGCGCAACAGTACCTCGCACCGCAACCTGTTCGCATCTCGGAACCGTCGCATTACCTCTACTGTGCAATGCATCTTCAACGCGGAGCCACGTAACGTTCTGCAACCCGGATTTAAAATACTTTGTTCAGAGGGCCTATCTGGGTCTTAAAGCAGGCCTTTGTTCCATTGCAGTTGGCCTGAACTTGTTACTTTTTCCTGGTACAACATGACTAGATTTCCCCAATTGCGCTTTTTGCTTCTTTGTGCTATTTTTCTTAAAAACTTTGAAATTCAATATCTCCAGATCTACTAATCTGATTTTTGTCATTGTGGCCTTGTATTATTAAAAACAAGTATTTTTCTAATTTGGTGTGGAATATTTTTGTGTGGTGTTTTCACTGATTTACTGTTTGAAGTGTTGCACAAATACTTTACACACAGCTTCCAAAGTTAAGCCTGACTGTTCTATGCCAAGCTACCAGAGGGTGATCACAGGTAAATATAGGGCTTGCCTGCCTCTGACCCTAACTAGGATTGTGGTTGCTACTTGACCAGGGCTCATATTCTAGTTGTTAGACTTGCCACTCACCTGAGAACATGCAGGACTTCTGCAGGAGCAATGCAAACCATCCAAAGTCTCACAGCATTACACTCAACACAGTAAGTAACCTTGTGCTGGAGATAGTCCCAAAAGAGGAAGGGGGATGGGAAGGAGAGATAAACAAAGAACAACTTGTCAGGTGTCTTCTTCCTCAGTGGACGTGCTCGAATCACAATGTGATGTTTGAATCAGAGTATGGTTCAGGATAGCATGTGCACCTTGTGATGTATGTGATATCTTGTGGTCTATAAGCAACAAGGTAGAGATCAGTATGATCAGATAACAATCGTCCTGCTTGTAATACTTATGTATTTATCAATTTGAAAACAAATCACTCACAATACAGGATTATCTCAGTGCCTTTACATGGAATGTCTCGGGTGCATTTTTAACAAGGGTTTCTCTGAAATACGCAGTGAAAATGACTCAGCATCAAATAGCAACAATGTCTCAATAGCAAGAAAAAACAATGTCTCTAGTCGGAAGGCTCCCCGCTTAATGGTTACAATGTTTCAAGAATAATAACACAGTATCTCCGGTCTCACAAACCAGTGCGTCAACAATGACAATATGTGCAACTGTGTTTCTTTCAAGTTCACTTATGCAACTGAATCATCACAGGTTGACTAGTTCATCAATCCTCTTTATGCGCACTGCGCTTATTATCCAAAATGTTATTTGTAACATTTGATCCCTCACGATACCTACATTTTTACTGTCACAATTGTGGGGAACGAAAACCTTGGTTCAAACCCTTTGATGAGTGTATTGTATGTTTTTAAATAGATATTGTTTTTATTGTTCTATATTGATCACAACCGCGATTACATAATTAGGCAATCAAATGATTTAAAGGGATTGTGATTCAGGCAATTTGTGTATTTGAAAAATTCAATGTACACTGTGAATCTATTATTTTAAACACTACAATTCAGATTGATACATGGTTTTAATAAATTGGAGTTAAAATATGAATAACATTGTCAAGGTCAATTATTGATTATTATTATTTTTTGTGATTAAAATCTTTTTTTGTAATTGTTATCATACTGTGCTCTTTGTGGTTCTACTCTCTGAATTTTTGGCGTGCATTAAGAGAGAAAAATTATGTTTTTCCTATGAGATTAAGATATAGAGTTTGGTGTGAATCAGAGTAAATATGTGGTAGACACTATAGGATAAGAATCACTTCACAAAGGGAATAATTTTCTTTTATTGTTGTTATTTGCCCAGTTCCCTTTGTTGTAAGGGCTACTCTCTACAATTTTATCCTGATACTGTACGGCTTGTAAGCCGGAGAGTTTTGAGTCTCATTAATATGGACACAATGAAAACATTTGGTTTTACGGAAGATCAGTTTTCGAAAATTATCGGAGGTAGTTCCAAAAGTATTAATGCATCAATCATCTCTGACGGTAACTCAGAGAAGTGGAACACTTTTTGGAACCTGAAAAAGAAAGTAATCCGCACAGAATTGCATGCAGAATTTTTAATTGAGTACTGTAAAAAAGGTATAATTCCCACTGGACTACAGGTAAAGAACGAGCCTGGTCTCTTCATTAAGAATGAAAAATGTATTGAGCATTGGACCCTGATTGCCAATCGTTGCAGCAGGGATTGGATGCTGTTAATTATTGAGACGGCACAGGAAATTATCTTAGTGGAGAAAAGGGAAATGGATCAATTAGAGTCCCAACTCAAAAGTAGTAATGCCCTGGAAGATGCAAAACGTAAATTAAATGAAATTAAAGAAGATGTAGAAGGATACAGGGAATACTTAATAAATAAATAAAACAATAAGTTAAGGAAAGATATAAATAGATATAACTTGGAAACAGTATATCCCTATATCCAAAAAGATTATTATGACACCCCAACCCAGGACACTTATCAAAAGAAAAACTGGTACCCATACCGTCCCCAAGGACAAAGAAAAAATGTGAGTTTCTCTGACACATCGTATGCCAGTACAGAATCAGAGGATGAGGGACAGACTGATAATAGAAATAGAATTGACACAAGCAATGGGCAATATTGAGAACAAAGACCTTTTTTAGGGCAATATCAACAACAAAGACAAAACCAAGGGATAAGGGGGAGAGGCCGTGGGAATTACCAACGACCAGCTCCACAATTCAAACCTCATTACATGAAAACGAGGAGCCAAAAGAACTGGAACTAAATCCATATAATAAGGCCCCTATAATTAATTTATCAAAAAGAACCTTAAGTAGGGATGAGGAGAAAGTTTTAAGCTTAGGATTAGGGTTTGCACCTATATCAAAACCAAATTCTTATGAGATTCAAAAAGATGTTAAAAGTTTATTTAGGTAAATTAGATTAAAAGTTCTTTCTTAATAAAGAATCGACACAAAAGGTGAATAACTCAGGTTTGAAACCTCCATCTATATGGATCCTGGCTCGCCACATGGTTGAAAAGAATGTGGAAATATTTGAAAGAGCTGTGGAAAAGGATCTAGAGGATCTTTTAAGTGTTGATATGAAATTCTATAATAATAATTTGTCTAAAGAATTGAGAGTAACCTTAAAAAATCTTGAGGAATGTGGGGATTTGACAATCAAACCAGGAGATAAAGGGGGAAGTATTGTCCTGTTGATAACGGAGGACTATAACAATAGAATGATGCCCCTCTTATCAGTGCAAGAACATTATAGACGGTCATCTCATGAAGAATGGAAGAACCTTCAAATAACTGTAAAAAGAGTGTTAGATTTAGCAAGGGAGGATGATATAATTTGCATGGAGGAATATGATTTTTTATATAATACTCATCCTGTATTACCGGCAATGTACGGATTACCAAAGGTCCACAAGAGTATACAGGATCCACCCATACGACCAATTATTTCAAGTATCAACTCACTTACTGAACCCCTAAGCATATATGTAGATAAATTTCTGCGACCTTTGGTGTCCCAGCAAAAATCCTATATCAAGGATACAACAGATATGATCAGAAAAGTTGAAGGGTTAAGCTTCAATGCTTCTAATCAATGGCTTGTGTCGTTAGACATTGAAGCATTATATACGAATATCCCTCACAGTGCCACAGTTAATACTGTAAGTGAGATCTTAAAGGATGAAAACGGTGATTTGTCGGAACAGGCTTACTTCCTTATTGAGCTTACAGAACTGATCCTAAAAAACAATATTTTCATTTTTAATGATGTCCTATACTGTCAAATCAAAGGGACCAGCATGGGGGCCACATGTGCCCCCAGTCTAGCCTGTCTCTATGTTGGAGCTTTTGAGGAGAAACACATTTATAACGAGGCTGCCCCATTCTATGAAAACGTGACCTATTGGTCACGTTTCATAGATGATATATTCATTATATGGAATGGTGAAAAACAAGGGCTAGATGATTTTATTGAATGGTTAAACTGTGGAGACCCTAACTTAAAATTTACCTCTTGTATTAGTCAAGATTATTGTGACTTTCTAGGTATCAAAATTCAAGCGAGAGAGGGCCAACTTATGGTGGATCTGTTTGTAAAACCCACGGATAGAAATACAACACTACACTACAATAGTGATCATCCTAAATGCCAGAAGGATAACATTCCCTTTGGGAAGTTTCTGCGTCTACGCAGAAACTGCACAGATAGAAGCAACTTTGAAAAGCATGCTAAAAATCTGCAGGATAAACTAACAATGAGAGGTTACCCTAAAAGAATAATCAAGCAAGCCTATAAAAGAGCGAAGTACTTTAACAGAGAATCTTTATTGGAGGAGAATATGAGACAAAAAGAACAGGGTGATAGAATAGTTTTTGTTATGAATTTTTCAACTGTGAGTAACAAAATAAAAATATAATTAATAGAAATTTGAGTTTTTTATAAGACAAAAATACAGTTCAATTTGAGAAACCCTTATTTTCCTACAGAAGAAACAGAACAATTAGAAATAGATTGGTGAAAACCTATAAAGAACAAGGAGTGGCTCAACAGAGAAGGTTAGACACCAATAGTAGACCTATCGGTACTTTCCCCTGTAGCGCATGTTTGAATTGTAGTTCAGTGATCAAAGGGCATAATATTGCACTAAATGGTATAGAACACACATTTAAGAACATGTTTAATTGTAGATCTAAAAACGTTATCTACTTGATTGTATGTCCCTGTGGCAAGGGATATATAGGGGAGACCTCAAGAGAGATCCGTGTTCGATTAAACAAACACAGATCGGCTCTACGTACTAATAAATGCAATGCCCCGTTAACTGAACATTGGAATACATATAAACACAGGGTAGATGAACTAAGATGGTGTGTTCTTGAAAAAACAGAAATAACAAAAAGAGGAGGTAATATGGATAAGAATCGAAAAATGAGGGAGCAATTCTTCATGTGCAAGTTTAAAACATATGTACATGGATTGAATAGTCGGGAAGAATGGGAAAGACTGTATAAATAAATCTGAGCAATACATCTGAGAAATAAGAATGGGAAAGGCTGTATAAATAAATCTGAGAAATAATAAGAAAGGTGTTCAGCAGATTTATGACGTGTATATTCACGCTATTAGTTACCAACTATTATGGGGTTATTTGGTTTATTATATATATTTTTTATGGGGTGTATGTAGTTTATCAACATTCACATAGAAATGGTAGAAGTCTGTATAAAATCATCAGACTGATGTCCCCGTTTACGCAAGATGGCCGCCATAAGTAGAAAGTGGTACAACATTATTTTATTATGAAAACCACATCTACAATCGTAGAACGATAATAAAAGAAGAAGAGATTCATTATGAATTTATTATGCCGATTAAAATTATAAGAAGATAGATACTTCGTCATCGGCATAAACAAACAGGTTATATAGAATGTGGATCTACAGATATGTAGAACCATGAATAAGATGGCCGCCAGAAAAGCCTGTTAAGTACATAGACAGATAGCGTGACTTCAACCTTACACAAGATGGCGCCTAGAGTAACACCAAAACCGGAAATAAGATTTCTGGGAAGGGCCATCTAAGATAGGTATATAAACCGAGTGTTTTACGGTTCCTTCGTTTATGAGATTCGAAGAATTCCGATATGTGACCGGTCGGACAAAATATAAGGTGAGGACCCGTAATGGACTATAAAATAGTATAAACCTGTTGGGGGGGTCTATAGAGATGTATACAAATAAGGATATAGGAGCAATTGTGACTCTCTTTAGATATATACAAACATGGAAAGAGTAAGAAATGTTTAACCCTCATGTAGAAGTACTCCTCGTGTTTATTTATATTTTTATAAATTTCTGACCCGCGCGCATTTATCAATAGATAAATAAGTAGTGTATAACTCTCCTTTATATGCGGATTATATAGCTGATTATAAATATGACTCCTATCTCGATTTCATTCCAACCAGCAGGGCAACTATATATATATATATATATATATATATATATATATATATATATATATATATATATATTTTTTTTTTTAAAAACTAGTACAGTATTATGAGAATAATCCTCTCCATATTTGAACACATCATATTTTCTTTTAGTTTCACTTATTCTTGGGAGCATTGAATAACCCCATTGTGAAAGAAGGGTGGACTTATACTTAGCACCCGACCCTACTCGCAAAGTGCTGGCTTGCGATTGACAGAGGAAAGGATTCAGTAATAGATGACCGGTGAGTCATTTGAAAGCTGTAAAAAATGAATATAATGAAAGAAATATGGGAAAATTGTATGCATCACAAGTAAATATGGCTTTCCTACCCAAATAGGTAATTTATCCTAAAGAAGAGCGTTACAAATGATATAACGTTTGTCGAAGTGTCACAAAGAGATAAATGTGCTTAAATCTCCCTTCGAATATTAAGGATTACTTTTGATGAGGTCCTAAGAAAATTATCCTAAGGAAGACTTTACCATAGAATTTATTCACTTTTCAGATATAAGGAGAGGTATCGACAAACCAAGAGATTCCCTTCCTAGATTGAATAAGGGATGATTATACATCATTATTGAAGGTATGCACACATAATTTTTGCATCAAACATGAGTAAAAGTGAATGAATGATGCGGTTATCATAGAAATAGTCAAGAGAAATAAACCCATCGGAAGGAATGGGAGGTATTTTTAACTAAGTACGTGGAAGATATGTTTGTACGCTTTTAGTGGTTGAAAAAATTCTTTATTTTTCAAAAAAATGGATGAATGAAAAGAGGCAGAATGAATGAAAGGGAAGCTCTTTTTTTCTTCTTTTTCTGTTTTCTTCTTTCTTTCTTTTTCTTTCTTTTGTTTGTTTTTCCTACTTCTCTTTCTTTTACTCCCTTTCTTCTCCTTTTCTATTTTCCTGATAAAATCCTCACTCTTTAATTGAATTTTCTCTTCAAATGAAGAAAGTGTTACTACAAACAGCAAGAATAATGGTTGAACCTTGACAATGTATGTAATGTTTTTTGATATAAGTGATGTTATGATTCATTGGATATTTCGTATTGTGTTTTAATTTTATCTACAGATCGCTATGTTTTTAACATTGTCCTGAGGAAGGTGGTGCATAAAAGCAAGATCCACCGAAACGCGTCGACACATTTCTGGCTTTTGTATTGTATGTTTTTAAATAGATATTGTTTTTATTGTTCTATATTGATCACAACCGCGATTACATAATCAGGCAATCAAATGATTTAAAGGGATTGTGATTCAGGCAATTTGTGTATTTGAAAAATTCAATATACACTGTGAATCTATTATTTTAAACACTACAATTCAGATTGATACATGGTTTTAATAAATTGGAGTTAAAATATGAATAACATTGTCAAGGTCAATTACTGATTATTATTATTTTTTTGTGATTAACATTTTTTTTTGTAATTGTTACCATACTGTGCTCTTTGTGGTTCTACTCTCTGAAATTTTGGCGTGCATTAAGAGAGAAAAATTATGTTTTTCCTATGAGATTAAGATATAGAGTTTGGTGTGAATCAGAGTAAATATGTGGTAGACACTATAGGATAAGAATCACTTCACAAAGGGAATAATTTTCTTTTATTGTTGTTATTTGCCCAGTTCCCTTTGTTGTAAGGGCTACTCTCTACAATTTTATCCTATTCACTAGAACTGCCTTCACGCTTTTTCAACTTGTTATGTAGTAAAATCACTAACCTTTTGTTGTTGATTCGTACGAATCAAATATGATACCCTCTCTGTCTTTCTTTCTTTCTTTGCAGGATTTGAGGAGCTGAAAGTTTCAAGCCGTCGATGAGGATCACAGGATCAGGTGTGGCATAGGAACCAGGAGCCACAAATCAGGATCGGAAGTGTTGACTCAGGTGAGTAGAAGTCTTCTTAGGCCGAGAGACGAAGTCAAGCACGTGAATGTGGGTGGGTGTGGTATTTATATCCACTTATCCACAAAATGGGCACCAGTCATGTGACCGGGTCAAAATATCATGGAATCTCGCGACAACACGCAGGAATTCTGAAAATCAACTGGAAGTGTGGGCCAGTGTTCTAGGGTCCCAGGGCCTTTTAACTGGGGGCCAAAGAGAAATAAAGCTGATAAGCCTTGAAACCGCATTAACGCACGGGGGCTATACCAGGAACGTGTGCATGGGGGAAATGCCAGGGTTTTAGCAATAAGTCTCAAACAAAACAGGGAAGGAGGGTGGTGGTCAAGGTCGCCACACCAGTCAACCAACAACCCAATTTCTAACACTGAGTGGCTGTGGAATTTGGGCCAAGCTCAGCAAGCACCCAGAGAAACCTATCAAACCCAGGCATTTCTGAAAATCAGACACCTGAGGGTGTCCAGGATGGTGTAACTTTTATGGACTTCATAAATTATTTCTGCCCAGAAGCCCTTGTAGGCCTCAAACTTTGGCTAAAAATTCACAGTTTCTTCACATTTCTGTGAGGAAAAGTTCTGGAACCGGTGGGATCCACCTATTTCCAACCATCCAGCATTCTCACATGTCTCCCGATTAAAACACTACCCCACTGGTGTGAGTAGATCTAGTTCACATATCAGGAAAGTCCCCAAAACACAACGTGGAGACATCAACATTTACTATAAAAAAAACTTGATTTGACATTGGGGGTAGCTGTGGTGTTTGGGACTGGGCTCGGCAGCCGCCCATGGAAGCCAACCAAACCCAGACAATTCTTAAAACTAGACACTGGGGTGTGTCCTGGGTGTGTACCTTGTGTGGATCCCACAAAGGTTTCTTAACACAGTGTCCTGCAAACCTCAAATTTTGGCTATGATCACACATTTGCCTAAAAACGTCTGTGACGGAAACTTCAGCAATCTGCAGGGTTCCACAAAATTCCTACCACCCAGCATTTTCCACTTGTCCTGATAGAAATGCTAGCCCACTTGTGTGGCTGGATCTACTGCAAGCAGCAGAAACAGATCAAACCATGGATGATGGAAGTCCTTGCAAAAGCTATCATTCTCCCTGGTTTGATCCGTTCCTGTCCCTTCCAGAGGTTTACATCACAGAAATGTTAGGAAATTGCATGCTTTTCTTGTCTAGCCTTTAGAAGGGGGCACTGGCCCATGGGATCTCACTCCCTCACAAAAGAAACCCCTGGTGTCTAGTGGTCTTTCCACTCTCCCGGGGGGGCAGGTAGTCTCTATTGCATTTTTGAGGGGGGAGGGAGTTGGCCTTTGCCAAGGGGCTGCTCCCTTCCTTACATAATATTCCCTGGTGGCCTAGTGGAGTGGACTCCTGCTCTAAGAGCCTGAGGGTGATCTACAAGCATGGATCAACTAGGGAGAGACAGTGTTGGAAAGGATCCTTATCCAGCACTGCCTCTTCCACAGAGATCGGTTGTCAGGGGATGGAGCTATGCCCCCCAGCATGGACCAAAGTGGCAATAGCACATTCTGCTTTCAATTTTGTTTTGTTGTCGTGTCAACATGCTGTGTGCACTGTTACAACAAACCAAAAAATAATCAAACTCGGGATGCAAGGGAAGCACATTCTGACTTTTCTTTTTCAGTGCCAAGAACAACCCACTGACATCCTCTACACTACAGAGATAGTGTGGAGGACGTCAATGGGTTGTCATCAGCACTTCAATCAGGGATTTGTGAAGCGTGCTACTCACTCACAAGGGTCTCAAGGTGCTGGGGGGGGGGGTCATGCAGCTCCAATTCAGCCAAAGAGCCAGGTCTTGAGGCTCTTCCTGAAGGTGTGCAGAGTGGGGGAGCGTCTGATTTTGAGCAGGACCTCGTTCCAGGTCTTTGCCGCAATGTAGGAGAAGGCTCTTTCACCTGCTCTGGCTCTGCAGATGCGTGGGGTTTCGGCAAGGGCGAGGTCGGCGGAGCTGAGGTTTCTTTTGGGTGTGTGGAAGGAGACTCTTTTGTTGAGGTATTGGGGCCCGGTGTTGTGGAGGGATTTGTAGGTGTGAGTGAGTAGCTTGAAGGTTACTCTCTTCTCTACGGGGAGCCAGTGGAGGTCTTGTAGGTCCTGGGTGATGTGGTGGTGTCGTAGGATGCCGTGGACGAGTATGGCGGCGGTGTTCTGGATGGTCTGGAGTTTTCGGAGCAGGGATTTGTTGAATCCGGCGTAGAGGGCGTTTCTGTAGTTCAGTCTGCTGGTTATGAGTGCGTGGATGACGGTCTTTCTGGATTGGGAGGGGATCCATTTGAAGGTTTTGCGGAGGATGCGGAGGGTATTGAAGCACGTGGAGGAGACGGCGTTGATCTGTCGGGTCATGGTGAGGGAGGAGTCAAGTATGATGCCGAGGTTGCGGGCGTGGTCCGTGGGTGTGGGGGGTTGCCGAGGGCGGTGGGCCACCAGGTGTTGTCCCATGCGGAGGGGGTGGGTCCGAGGACTTCTGTCTTCTCTGAGTTGAGCTTCAGACAGCTGCTGCTCATCCAGGATGCAATGTCTTTCATTCCTTACTGGAAGCTGAGTCTCGTGGTGACGGGATCCTTTGTGCACTTAGGGGTTAAACATTGAGTCCCAGACTTACTGACACTTTACGCCAGTTTTGTGCCACAAAATTGATGTAAATCAGCGCAAAGTGTTTTGTGTCATTTACATTGCAGAGCAAAATTAGTTTTGAATGGAAGGTAAACAAAAAGTAATGCAAAGTAGCATTGTGTGCTACCATGGATTAAGGGTGCATACCATGGTTGGCACATAGGCATTCCCATGCAACCACTCATGCTTTTTAACAGAAATCCCTATCTACTTAAAATGTAGACAGGGATTTGCATAAAAATGATGCCTTCTAGAGGCATGCGTAACATGAGAAATGTTTTCCATTCTCAAAACATTTCTAATTTTGCCTGTGTGGACATGCAAAGTTAGAAAACATTTTCACTATGCCGAATCATAGCATTTTGTACTAAGTGTCCAGTCCAAAACCTATACTAGACTTCACACACTCACCTTTGTACTATGGTGCAGGGATGTGCATGCCACAAGGCAGCCAAAGGTGCGATAGCAGAGGGTAAGAGAGAAACAGCACTAAAGCTTAGTACATAAAGTGCTGTTCCACTCTCTACCTTGAAGCAATGCACTGCAGCAACTTTGATTGCTGCACTGCTTTGCCGTAAATCTTGGGGCCTCATTACGATCTTGGTGGATGGGATACTCCGTCACAAACGGGACGGATATCCCGTCCGCCGTATTACAAGTTCCATAGGATATTAATTGAATTGTAATACGGCGGACGGGATATCTGTCACGTTTGTGACAGAGTATCCCATCTGCCAAGATCATAGTCAGTCCCTTAGTAAATTTGGCCCTATATCCTTTTGCACATTAGGCACCATCCTATCTTATACTATGTACAGACTGTACTACACTGTGCATAACACATTTTTTAAACTGCAGCAGCTTATTTTATGCTGTGTGTAATTCACTTTTTAAACTATTGACTTACATATTCACACTACTTTCTGTCACAGACAGGGACGTCTTAGCATTGTAAATATAAATGCCACTATTCTCCAATGCACCAACCAGGTTTCAAATCAGTGACTCTCAAGCTTGTCACACAGACATCAGAAGAGATTGCATT
The DNA here is from genome assembly GCA_963921515.1 of Calotriton arnoldi. Lineage (NCBI taxonomy): Eukaryota > Metazoa > Chordata > Amphibia > Caudata > Salamandridae > Calotriton > Calotriton arnoldi. The sequence goes on along the minus strand of CAWUFW010002323.1, from coordinate 144,895 downwards.
AACCAAATAAGCGTCCCTACGAGAACAAAACCCTTCATAAAGATGTTTTTTTAACTTAAATTTACATTCCCTTTAAGGTGTGTGTATTATATTATATTTCCTCCAATTCAGTCCTTGTTCACACAATTGTCATCAGGTTCAAAGAGTTGCAGCAGATATTGTAACTTTACTAGGGGTGGGCAGAAAATTCCGCTCCGCAGGCATAGTTTGTGGAGTTTTGACAACTCTGTGCTATGTGAGTATCGTCAGCAAAACTCCGCAAAGCGCAGGGTGGCAGAGTTTTATCTTGCGCATGGCTTGCCAATGCTAAGTTGGCGAGCGTGAGCGAGAATTTGCATCCCCTAGAATGAGTTTCAGGCCCAAGAATGCCTCCTGGGGATATTTTCTGAATGCAGACTATTGGAAATGGCCCTTTTTACAGGGTTACCCCAAACCTTTTCCCTTCCTCCTCCTCTTTTTGCTGAATTATTTTTGTGGGCCTTAGGACTCTGAGCACTTCACCACTGCCAACCAGTGCTAAAGTGCATGTGTTTTTCCCCTAAACATGGTGACATTGGTTAATACCTGATTGGCATATTACATTTACTTGTACGTCCCTTGTAAAGTGGTATACCATATACTCAGGGCCTGTAAGTTGAATGCTACTAGTGGGCTGCATCACTGGTTGTGCCACCCACAGAAGTAGCCTTTCAAACCTGTCTCTACTCTGTCACTGCAGTGCCTGTGTGTGAGTGTGAGAAGTTGGCCTGGCATATGCTGTCCACTAATTATAGTGGGCACCTTGCACCAGTCCAAACAACCCCTTATTGGAGATAGGTTAAAGACAACCTTATTGAAAGCTATCCTAGTGGTAGCTATGGAGAGCAGCCTTCAGGCTAAGTCTTGAAGGAATGTAAAGCAGCTTGTTTTACCAGTCTATAATCTCTTGAGTGACCAAATGAAAGAGCACCACACCAGGTATATATTCAAAATATATGTATTTATTGCTAAACACACCCCTCTAGTCTCTTTATGAGGCTAGAGTTCGAAGTACATAAGTTATAAGTTATTAATTCACAGTAATAGCACAAATACACGTTTGGGCCCTAGGGGCGTACCAAACCATATACCAATAAAGTGGTATGCGAACCACGACTGAACTAGACACTAGGCCTAGAGCCTCTAGAAGTGCTTGGACCACAAGGAACCACCCAAGGTAGTGACACAGGGGACCCACGGGAGACGCGTGCAGTGTAAATACACAACCGCGATACGCCGTTAACTTCTATGGAGAAAGTCGGGATCGGGAAAGTAGAGGAAAGGGACACTTAAAAGAGGACTAGGACAAAACCCTTTGAGATCTAGGACTTTGAAGAGTCTCTACCCATGGGAGCACCGGAGTACTCGTGTTACCTCACCCAGGGAAGCCGGGTGCATAGGTGCCTTTCGGGGTCGGGTTTCGTCGTCGATTCGAATGGCGATCTGCTGCAAAGTGCTGCTGGCGGCCAAGAGAAAAGTGTCCGGGTGGATCCAAGAGTGGATCGGAGTTCTGAAGAACCTGAAAGCAGAGGGGACAGAGTCTGGGTCACTAGCCAGTGACCAGGAAGGCGATGGACAGATGCCCACCGATGTCGAGTGCTTCAGGTGCGTTGATGGTCGTCTTGACTCTTCAGCCACGAGGTCCAGGAGGCGTTGTCGGCAACCAGGAGCAGGATTCGGGCTGATACGCGATGTCTGTCGAGTGCTGAGGTGTCGTCGACCGGATTGAACCCAACAAGCCTTGGCAGCGGCAAGTCTTGGTGAAGATGTAGATCATCGATGGTGCAGACCAGCAAGGTCTGTGGAACTCACCCAGCAAGGGTAAGTGAGGGCAGGCCTGGAGCAACCAGGATGCCAAGTAAGAAAAGGATTGGCTTTCGTTAAGGGCTACTAGCCAATGGGCTAGCGACCGCGAAGGAGCCTCGTGACGCCGCATGTGGAGCTGGCTTACAGGACACTCGTGGAGTGGGGGCCAGTGATCTTCGGCGCAGGTGGTGCTGGAGGCTAGGGCTACTCGGAGCCCAAAGCACGACTTCTTGGGAGACCCAGAAGATGATGCACTTGCAAATGTGCTCGGTGTCCAGGGGTCACGGTCTCAAGTCACCCACGATAGCCACGGGCCTCAGCTTTGCTGGGGACTCAGGGTAGCCTCGGGGAAGTCTGAGAATCCACCTCTGGTGATGCGATGACTTCGGCGTCCGACGGGAGCTTCAGAAATGCGAACCGGACAGATGCTTCTTTGGTGCCTGCCAAGCAGGGGAGTCACTCCTTGACCCCAAGGGAGATTCTTCAGTCCTCTAATCTTGTCGTAGAGCGTCGAAGGTCCAGGATTCAGTTTCAGAGTTTAGTCCAGGTATAATCTAAAGTCCTAAGGACTGGGTTCCTACCTTTATTCTAAAAATAGGGGTTGGACTACTCTGTGGCCCCACCTATGGGTGGGTCAGGGCAGAGGGGTGGCTACACCCCTTTCCCTTTGTCCAGTTCGCGCCAAAGCAGGGGCTGCAAGCCCCTGATCCGGTTTGAACTGGGGTATGCACAGGGACACCAAATGTGCCCCCAGTGCAGGACTTCAAAGCACCCGAAAGTGCTCCCGCCCAGCCCCAATACACATTATCCTGTCTGGGGAGGTGGTCACACCTCCCTGGGACAGGAAACCTATTGTCCAGGCCTCCCCTGCCGGAGTTTCGTCCAGCAGCAGGAGGCCAGACTCGTGTCTGTGGCAGCAGCATCCATTTTGTGATGCCAGGGCTCTGGAAAGAAGTTACCGGACTCGTCAGAGTTAACATGTCTTTCCCTCTAGAAGGGTGGAATGCTACCCCCGCCGCCAGGATTGGCGGGGGGTAGTATTCCAAGATGTTTGACACCAAACACGACATGTTTAGGTGCAGCCATTCCAAAGTTAGCATTTTACCGCGAGGATATAATGCGCTTAAGAGTATATGGTCAGGCTGCACTACAAACAGCATCAGAGATGGTCTCCGAACGCTGCAGAGGGGCCCTGCTCATGCAGGGGCACCCTCTCACATAGGAACCATGCACTCTGCCCTTAGGATTGATAAGGCCTGCCTTAGGAGTGACTTATAGGTTTATATGTGTGTATGTATTTCGTGATATAGGTAATCCATATCACAGTAAGGGGTGCATGCACCACCTTACCCAGGCTGCAGTAGCAGACCTGTGGTGTCAGTTTGGATGGCCTTCCAGGGGTGGCATAATACATGCTGCAGCCCCTGGCAGGCCTCTGAGGTACCTATGCCCTTGGTACATAGTATACCATATACTAGGGACTTATAAGGGCACTCCAGATCCCAATCAGTGATGTGCCTAAGGCACATGGAAACCATTTTAGAGAGGAAGCAGCTAGGCTGGGGTTCTGATTAGCAGTGCCCCAGCCAGACTAATGTCGAAAAACAGTGAAGCATCAGCAAAAAGTGGGGGTACTCATGTGAAGCAGATCCTACTCTCCTACACAACCCCCCCCCCAAACGTAGGGACATTAAACAAACCTTGCCCAGTTAAGTCTTCATGTTCTAAGTGGAAATACCTAGAGAGTCCATCTGCATTCGCATGGTTACTCCCAGGCCTATGTTCCACTGTAAAGTCCATCCCCTGTAGGGAAATGGACCACCTAAGCAGTTTGGGGTTTTCACCCTTCATTTGTTTTAGCCATAAGAGGGGCTTATGGTCTGTCTGAACCAGGAAGTGTGTACCAAACAAGTATGGCCTCAACTTCTTCAGAGCCCAGACCACAGCAAAGGCCTCCCTCTCTTTGGCTGACCAACGTTTCTCTCTAGGGGTCAGCCTTCTGCTAATAAAAGCTACTGGCTGATCCTGACCTTCTTCATTCAATTGTGACAGTACAGCCCCTACCCCCAATTCAGATGCATCAGTTTGAACAATGAACTTCTTGGAGTAATCAGGACTCTGCAGAATTGGAGCAGTGCACATGGCCTGCTTGAGGTCATCAAATGCCTTTTGACAGCTAACTGTCCACTGAACCTTTTGTGCATTTTCTTAGAAGTTAAGTCATTCAAGGGTGTCACTATTGATCCATACCCCTTGACAAATCTCCTATAGTACCCAGTCAGGCCTAAGAAGGCTCTCACCTGAGTCTGGGTAGTGGGAGCAGTCCAGTCCATGATGGTCTGGATCTTGCTCTGCAAAGGTTGAACCTGGCCTCCACCCACAAGGTGGCCCAGGTACACAACCTGACTCTGCCCTATCTGGCACTTAGTGGCCTTGATAGTCAGGCCTGCCTTTGCAGGGCCTGTAAAACATTCCTGAGGTGGACCAGGTGATCCTCCCAGGTGGAGCTAAAGACAGCAATATCATCTAGATAAGCTGCACTATAGGCTTCCAGTCCTGTGAGAACTGTATTCACCAACCTCTGGAAAGTGGCAGGTGCATTCTTCAGACCAAAGGGCATTACCACAAATTGATAATGCCCACTAGGGGTTGAGAATGCTGTCTTGGGCTTTGCAGTATCAGCTAGTCTGATCTGCCAGTAGCCAGCTGTTAGGTCAAATGTGCTGAGATATTTGGCAGAGGCCAAAGTATCTATGAGCTCATCTGCCCTGGGTATTGGATGGGCATCAGTCCTAGTGACTGCATTGAGACCCCTGTAGTCTACACAGAACCTCATCTCTCTCTTTCCACCACTGGTGTGAGGTTTCGGTACAAGGACTACTGGACTAGCCCAAGGGCTATCTGAGGGTTCAATTACTCCCAATTCCAACATTTTCTGGACTTCAGTCCTGATACAGTCCCTGACATGGTCAGGTTGCCTATAAATCTTGTTTTTAATAGGCAGACTGTCCCCAGTGTCCACTTCATGAGTGCACCAGGTGGTCTGACTGGGTGTCAGTGAAAACATATGTCGAAACTGATTGAGGACTTGCCTGCAATCAGTTTGTTGCTGGGTAGTGAGGCTGCCTGCCAAGGCTACACCATCAACTGACCCATCGTCAGGGTTCTGTGAGAGCAGGTCAGGGAGTGGGTCACTCTCTTCCTCCTGCCCTTCATCAGTAGCCATGAGCAAGCCCATGTCTGCCCTGTCCACATATGGTTTTAACCTGTTGACATGGAGAACCCTGTGGGGACTCCTGGGTGTTCCTAGGTCCACTAAATAAGTGACCTCACCCTTCTGCTCAACAATAGTGTGGGGTCCACTCCATTTATCTTGGAGAGCTGCTGGGGCCACTGGCTCCAACACCCACACCTTCTGTCCTGGCTGGTAAACAGTCAGAACAGCCTTTTGGTCATGCCAGGCCTTCTGAAGTTCCTGGCTAGCCTCAAGGTTTTTGGTTGCCTTTTTCATGTACTCAGCCATCCTGGAGCGGAGACCAAGTACATAGTCCACTATATCTTGCTTTGGGGGCTTGAGAGGTAACTCCCATCCTTCCTTCACCAAGCACAGTGGATCCCTCACAGGGTGGCCAAACAGAAGTTCAAAAGGGCTGTAACCAACCCCCTTCTGAGGCACCTCCCTATATGCGAATAAAAGGCAGGGCAAGAGTATGTCCCATCTACGCCTAAGCTTTTCTGGGAGCCCTTTAATCATGCCCTTCAAGGTTTTGTTGAATCTCTCAACTAAACCATTGCATTGTGGGTGATAGGGTGTGGTGAACTTATAAGTCACTCCACACTCCTTCCACATTGCTTTCAAGTACCCAGACATGAAGTTAGCACCCCTGTCTGATACTACCTCCTTAGGAAAGCCCACTCTTGAGAAGATTCCCAGGAGGGCCCTTGCCACCACAGGTGCTGTAGTGGTCCTGAGGGGAATAGCTTCTGGGTACCTGGTGGCATGATCCACTACCACCAGGATAAACCTGTGCCCAGAGGCTGTTTGGGGATCCATGGGACCAACAATGTCAATCCCTACCCTTTCAAAGGGCACCCCCACCACAGGTAGTGGTATCAGGGGGCCTTTGTAGTGCCACCTGCTTTGCCTCTGGCTTGGCAGGTTACACAGGAGCGACAAAACTCCTTACTGTCTTCAGACTTGTGGGGCCAGTGAAAGTGAGGGACAATTCTGTCCCAAGTCTTGTTCTGGCCCAGGTGACCTGCTAAGGGAATATCATGGGCTAGGGTCAATAGGAAGCCCCTGAACTTCAAAGGTATTACCAACCTCCTGGTAGCACCAGGCTTGGGGTCTCTACTCTCTGAGTACAGGAGTCCATCATCCCAATACACTGTATGGGGACCACTAGCTTTCCCAGCAGCCTCAGCAGCAGCTTGCTGTCTGAGGGGTTCAAGGGAGGGGCAGCTCTGCTGCTCCTGGCTCAGATCTGCCCTAGAAGGTCCCCCTGTCCCCAAGAACTCAACCTGGTCAGGTTCAAGTTCCTCTGGGACAGTTCCTTCTTCAGGGCTGAGATCAGCCCCCTCAAGGGACTGATCTTCCTCCTGAGCCAAGGGGGAAGGCACTGCCTTAACCCTACTACTCCTCCTCTTGGAAGGCACTTGGTCCATTCTTCCAGGATCCAAGGCCTGTTCAGTGCTAGACATTTTGGCTTGTGACCTGGTCACAGCAAACACATCTGCAGGGATCCCCAGCATTTCTGCATGGGTCCTGAGCTCCACTTCTGCCCAAGCAGAAGTCTCTAAGTCATTGCCAAGCAAGCATTCGACTGGTAGGTTTGCACTTACCACAACCTTCTTAAGGCCAGTTACCCCTCCCCAGGAGAAGTTAACAACTGCCAGAGTATGGTCTGTTCTGACATTGCTAGCATTGGTCACTTGGTACATCTCACCAAGCATAACTTGCCCAGGCAGCACAAGGTCTTGTGTCACCATTGTGACACTTGCCCCTGTGTCCCTAAATGCCAAAGCCTCACGTCCATTAATTAAAGGCTGTTGTCTGTACTTGCCCAGATTACTGGGACTCACAGTGGAGGTCACATCCATGCCTCCATCACAGACTAACACAGCCTGAGTCAGTTCTCTGACTAAGTCAGAGCCCAACTCAGTTCCCAGGGTGAACCCTACTAAACCCTTTGCTGGAGCACTTCCACCAACTGTACTAGGGGGAACAGGTGCCTTAGGTGCATTGGTGGGTGCTGGACTGGAGTCTTTGGACTTGGTGCAATCACTGGTCCAGTGGGTCTTTTGCTTACAGACCTTGCACCATGGTTTTCTTTGGCCTTTACCTTTGGTAGACTGTGAATCCCCACCAGAAGAAGATTTTTGGGGGCCTGATGAAGACTTTTGATCTTTACCCTTCTCCCCACCCTTGTCAGAGTTCTTAGCATCTTGCTTCTTGGTTTCCCCACCTTGGTTCTGTACCTTCTGCTTCACCCTGGTTCTGACCCATTTGTCTGCCTTCTTTCCCAATTCTTGGGGAGAGGTCAGATCAGAGTCTACCAGGTATTGATGCAACAGCTGATTTTGACAGTTATTAAGAATCTGCTCCCTCATTATCAGATTGTACAATCCTGAGAAGTCACACACCTTACTGCCCATCAACCAGCCTTCCAGAGCCTTGGCAGAACAATCCACATAGTCTACCCAGTCTTGAGTCTGTGCTTTTGGGTGTCTCTGAACTTCAACCTGTACTGTTCAGTGGTTAGGCCAAACCCATCAATAAGAGCACTCTTCAAGACCTTGTAATTATCAGCATCCTCCTCTCTAACAGTGAGGAGCTTATCTCTACCTTTGTCAGCAAAGGAGAGCCACAAGATTGCTGCCCACTGCTCCTGAGGGACCTTCTGTACTTTACAGGCCCTCTCTAAAGCAGTTATACATTTGTGGATATCATCCCCACTCTGGTAGGGAGGGACAATCTTGCTCAGGTTCCTATGGTCATAGGACCTTTCCCTGTCTCTAGGGACATGGCTGCCACCATGGGACTCTAGTCCCAACTTTCTTCTCTCTCTAAGGAGATCTAGGGATTCCCTATCTAAAGCCAATTGCTTTTTTCTGATTTCCAGCTGAGTTTCCTCATACTGGACCAGTCGGTCTCTCCTCTCATGAGAGGATTCCCTCCTGTGAGAAGAGACAGAGCTCCCTATAGAGGTGCCAGAGTGGTTAGACTCCTGAGAAGGAGATCTAGACTTCCTGGGCACACTCTTAATCCTTCCTGGGGGGACAAAGAGGGCATCATCTTGATCATCCTCATCATCATCCACAGGAGGGATTGGATTTTCCAGGTCAGGGTCATTGTCACCCTCCTGGCCAGTTTCAGAGGGGGCTGGGGGTATTGGTACCCCTAGCGTCCTCCTCTTCTCCTGCCCCACCCTCAGCTCCTACCCCTTCAGTCCCTACAGGCTTACTAAGGTCATAAGCCACCAAGAACTCCTTGAGGTGTTGGGTGGTGGGGCTTTGGCCTGTCCTTATTTTTCTCAAGTTACATAAAGCTCTCAATTCCAAGAATGGGAGTGTATCATACTTGGAGGGTGGAAGCTCAATGGCTTCCTGCAAGGATTCTTTGGATCCTGCCCTTAAAGACATTACTAGTGTGGTGTGGTGTATGCACTACCTACTCTAGTGTGGCCTACTAAACTCTCTTGAGTTGTAGAAAGGGTTGTGCTATCCCTTAACACACAACTCTAAGTTCAGTAGAACTTACTGTATTCTAAGCTTAAATTATATGTACCTTAGGTACCTTTAGTGGTTTTCAGTTGATCAATTCAATTGAGATTATCTGGTAAAACAATAGCAAGCTGGAATCCCACACGCTGCACACCAATGTGAGAAGTTGGCCTGGCATATGCTGTCCACTAATTATAGTGGGCACCTTGCACCAGTCCAAACAACCCCTTATTGGAGATAGGTTAAAGACAACCTTATTGAAAGCTATCCTAGTGGTAGCTATGGAGAGCAGCCTTCAGGCTAAGTCTTGAAGGAATGTAAAGCAGCTTGTTTTACCAGTCTATAATCTCTTGAGTGACCAAATGAAAGAGCACCACACCAGGTATATATTCAAAATATATGTATTTATTGCTAAACACACCCCTCTAGTCTCTTTATGAGGCTAGAGTTCGAAGTACATAAGTTATAAGTTATTAATTCACAGTAATAGCACAAATACACGTTTGGGCCCTAGGGGCGTACCAAACCATATACCAATAAAGTGGTATGCGAACCACGACTGAACTAGACACTAGGCCTAGAGCCTCTAGAAGTGCTTGGACCACAAGGAACCACCCAAGGTAGTGACACAGGGGACCCACGGGAGACGCGTGCAGTGTAAATACACAACCGCGATACGCCGTTAACTTCTATGGAGAAAGTCGGGATCGGGAAAGTAGAGGAAAGGGACACTTAAAAGAGGACTAGGACAAAACCCTTTGAGATCTAGGACTTTGAAGAGTCTCTACCCACGGGAGCACCGGAGTACTCGTGTTACCTCACCCAGGGAAGCCGGGTGCATAGGTGCCTTTCGGGGTCGGGTTTCGTCGTCGATTCGAATGGCGATCTGCTGCAAAGTGCTGCTGGCGGCCAAGAGAAAAGTGTCCGGGTGGATCCAAGAGTGGATCGGAGTTCTGAAGAACCTGACAGCAGAGGGGACAGAGTCTGGGTCACTAGCCAGTGACCAGGAAGGCGATGGACAGATGCCCACCGATGTCGAGTGCTTCAGGTGCGTTGATGGTCATCTTGACTCTTCAGCCACGAGGTCCAGGAGGCGTTGTCGGCAACCAGAAGCAGGATTCGGGCTGGTACGCGATGTTTGTCGAGTGTTGAGGTGTCAGCGACCGGATTGGACCCAACAAGCCTTGGCAGCGGCAAGTCTTGGTGAAGATGTAGATCGTCGATGGTGCAGACCAGCAAGGTCTGTGGAACTCACCCAGCGAAGGTAAGTGAGGGCAGGCCTGGAGCAACCAGGATGCCAAGTAAGAAAAGGATTGGCCTTCGTTAAGGGCTACTAGCCAATGGGCTAGCGACCGCAAAGGAGCCTCGTGACGCCGCACGTGGAGCTGGCTTACAGGACACTCGTGGAGTGGGGGGCCAGTGATCTTCGGTGCAGGTGGTGCTGGAGGCTAGGGCTACTCGGAGCCCAAAGCACGACTTCTTGGGAGACCCAGAAGATGATGCACTTGCAAATGTGCTCAGTGTCCAGGGGTCACGGTCTCAAGTCACCCACGATAGCCACGGGCCTCAGCTTTGCTGGGGACTCAGGGTAGCCTCGGGGAAGTCTGAGAATCTACCTCTGGTGATGCGATGACTTCGGCGTCCGACGGGAGCTTCAGAAATGCGAACCGGACAGATGCTTCTTTGGTGCCTGCCAAGCAGGGGAGTCACTCCTTGACCCCAAGGGAGATTCTTCAGTCCTCTAATCTTGTCGGAGAGCGTCAAAGGTCCAGGATTCAGTTTCAGAGTTTCGTCCAGGTATAATCTAAAGTCCTAAGGACTGGGTTCCTACCTTTATTCTAAAAATAGGGGTTGGACTACTCTGTGGCCCCACCTATGGGTGGGTCAGGGCAGAGGGGTGGCTACACCCCTTTCCCTTTGTCCAGTTCGCGCCAAAGCAGGGGCTGCAAGCCCCTGATCCGGTTTGAACTGGGGTATGCACAGGGACACCAAATGTGCCCCCAGTGCAGGACTTCAAAGCACCCGAAAGTGCTCCCGCCCAGCCCCAATACACATTATCCTGTCTGGGGAGGTGGTCACACCTCCCTGGGACAGGAAACCTATTGTCCAGGCCTCCCCTGCCGGAGTTTCGTCCAGCAGCAGGAGGCCAGACTCGTGTCTGTGGCAGCAGCATCCATTTTGTGATGCCAGGGCTCTGGAAAGAAGTTACCGGACTCGTCAGAGTTAACATGTCTTTCCCTCTAGAAGGGTGGAATGCTACCCCCGCCGCCAGGATTGGCGGGGGGTAGTATTCCAAGATGTTTGACACCAAACACGACATGTTTAGGTGCAGCCATTCCAAAGTAAGCATTTTACCGCGAGGATATAATGCGCTTAAGAGTATATGGTCAGGCTGCACTACAAACAGCATCAGAGATGGTCTCCGAACGCTGCAGAGGGGCCCTGCTCATGCAGGGGCACCCTCTCACATAGGAACCATGCAGTCTGCCTTTAGGATTGATAAGGCCTGCCTTAGGAGTGACTTATAGGTTTATATGTGTGTATGTATTTCGTGATATAGGTAACCTATATCACAGTAAGGGGTGCATGCACCACCTTACCCAGGCTGCAGTAGCAGACCTGTGGTGTCAGTTTGGATGGCCTTCCAGGGGTGGCATAATACATGCTGCAGCCCCTGGCAGGCCTCTGAGGTACCTATGCCCTTGGTACATAGTATACCATATACTAGGGACTTATAAGGGCACTCCAGATCCCAATCAGTGATGTGCCTAAGGCACATGGAAACCATTTTAGAGAGGAAGCAGCTAGGCTGGGGTTCTGATTAGCAGTGCCCCAGCCAGACTAATGTCGAAAAACAGTGAAGCATCAGCAAAAAGTGGGGGTACCCATGTGAAGCAGATCCTACTCTCCTACAGTGAGGCTTACTGTCACTTCAACTTGCTATTTACAACTACTTGCCAAGCCTTCAACCCCACTTTTTTTTACATATAAGTCACCCCTAAGGTAGGCCCCAAAGTAACCCTAAGGGCAGGGTGCCATGAAAGTAAAAGGTAGGAAATGTGTTTTTAATCTTTACATGTACTGGTAGTGAAAAACACCCAGATTCATTTTTCACTACTGTGAAGCCTATCCCTCTCATTGGCTAGTATTTGGAATTCTTTAGTACACTTTTAAGCTGTAAATCCTGATCAGAGAGGAGTAGCTTTTCATATTTCGAATCTTTGGAATGGTGATGATAAATCCTCCTCAATGGTGCAGTTGGATTTCACAAAACGTTTTTAGAAATACAACTTTTAGAAAGTGGACATTTCTCTGCACTTAATGCTCTGTGTGCCTGATAGCAGAGCTGGACTGAGAACTCAAAGCAGCCCTGACAATTTTGTCAGACCAGCCCCGGAGCTGGGGGTAAGTGTGAAGCACTGCTGCTTTTGTTACTGGGGCCGATATTACAGCACTGCTGCAAAACCGGCCCCCAGTTACAAAACCGCCCCCACCACTGCAAAACCAGCCCCCACTGCAGCAAAACCGGCCCCCACCCTACCAGTCTCCTGCGGAAATGCCCAATGCCTGTTACGGCCCGATCAGCCCTGCCTGATAGCCTGTCTCCAATCCATGTCTTGTTATGTTTCATATAGGTACCCTAATATAGGCTCGGGTAACATCATACCCCTTCACCTACATTACCTCCCCTACACTACACTGTAATGAGCCTTTTTTAGGATTGAACCTTTTACCTAATTCTAGTCCTGGGTGCAGAAGGAGGGTGTCTCCTGAACAATAGAGTCCTATAACTCCATCAATAGACTCACACAGTATGAATGGATATTCATAAGGGTTCTTAGAAACCAGGCTGGGGCTACACCACCTTCCGCCCCAAATCTACGTACACGGTTCATCCCATACGTCATCCTCAAATCCAACAATGGCTAATACAAGCAACAAGGGACAAAGGAGCCATAGATACTTTTTGTATAAATATAGCACCTCTTGCTAGTGTTAATCAGAGGGAATAGAGACTTCCAAGCCCACACACTGACCAGAGACGCTGAGGCTCCTGCATGCAGACGCTCCAGCTGACAGTGGTCTGAACATCCCTCGCGGGGTGTCCAGCTCGAGACCAGGAGAGGCTTCTACATTCTCACAATTCAGGTAATGGGGTTCGACTAAATCCTAGAGGGATTCTTGGTTTCACACCTACTCACATGCTAGGTACACTTAGGTACATCTAGATAGGCATCGTAGGAGTACGCGCTTTCTTTTACCAATGCATTTTATATTCATGTATTTATTCATGCTTATTGCAAAATGGTAGAACTGTACTATCCATTTATATTCATAGTACTGTTACTCATATATCTCTGCTACTGTCTAATGGTTGTTGCAGCTCATATATTCTACACGAGAATAACAACTGTTCAATTAACCTTTTATTGAAACGCCCAGGCTGTTTATTCTGTGTATCTCTGAGACGAGATAAGTGAGCACGAGAGACTGAGCGAAAAGTAGTACATTGTTTCCACTTTCTTGAGGGATCAGGGTTGTCATGTTCTAAGGTTGCCAGAAACTATTCTCTCCCTGATAAGAGGAGACACTAGTGGCACTGTGAGCTAGCTTATGTCTATAGGCTAACATTGTCGGTGGGGGTGCTCAGAATCAGTCTGCCACCAACCCCACAGTTTATGTTATCCGAACTCGCAGGTCCTGTATGGGTAATATAGGAACTACACGACATGGAGCCACCAACGATGGTTGGGCTCTTATTTAACAGTAGAATCTGAGTAGTTCAGTCGTGCTATTCTCAGAGACCCCTACTCACAAAACACCAGAGACGTCTGGAGTGGGTGGGCACAAAACTCCGCCACAGCTGAGTAGGCGAGAAATCCTATTTATTGGCTGTTGGTTAATCAAGCTTGACGTAGGCCTGGGCGGTGAACTCCGCTCCGCTCGCGGAGTTTGCGGAGTTTTCTACACTCCGCGTTACGCGGAGATCGTGGGGCTCCCAAAAACTCTGCTTCGCGTTGCATAGTGTAGTTTGTTTTCTCGCTCGCGTTCGTCAATGACAAGTTGGCGACCGCGAGCGCGGAAAATCAACCTCCCAGCGAGATTTTTCCTCGTTTGCGATCGTCAACATCAAGTTGGCGAGCGTGGAAAATCAACATCCCAGCGAGAATTCTCAACGCGGGGGGGTCAGGTTTCTCATTGCGAGTGGTCGCGTATGCTGGCGACCGCTCGCGTTGAGAAACTGCCCGTTCGCGTTGAGAAAGCTGCTGCTCGAGTAAAAATCTACTTGAGCGGCAGAAAAGGAAAGCTTGCTCTGTGCATGGTGCTGTTCGCAATGATTGCACAGTGTGGACAAGCATCCGGCACTGTGCAATCACCGCGAAAGGCATTTTTCTATTATACTCCGCCGCTCGCGGAGCTCTGCGTAGTGCGACAGAGGTTTTTTTGCACTTCGCGGTGTTCCATGTAGTGCAACTCCGCGAACTCTGCCTAGGGTTAGCTTGAAGGACATTTTGTTCCTAAAATTGTGCATAAACACCTTATCATAGTTTCCTTGAAACATTAGTCTGTGTTCTATACACAATGACTACTACACCGGTCTTAGACCCGCTACAGCAAGCACTCCCCCTCACAGACGAGGACGAAGATGCGAATGCAATACAAATTGCACAAAAATTCAGACGCACTATCTTCCTGAAACTATTAGAATATGGTTTAACACCTAGGGGTGGTATAGTAGCTTTCGTAATTGAGGCACACAAATCAAACAAGACAGAGGTATTTTATTCGTGGGTTACATTCCCAGCAGCAAATGCAATAACGCAGACATTTCACTACTATGTAGAAGGAGATGCACCACAGGAATATGGTCCGTTCGAGGACATAGAAGTTCCACTCACTTACCAGGAACACCTATACTGGTTTAAAGGCGCCCTACCCCATATACGAAACAGAGTATGATTAGGTCCGCTTGGAGGAGATGGTGCAACATGGCCAAAATTAGCGGCCTACACACCACATCCTGACATTGACACAATGCCGCAGCCAGACTTGCTCTTACAACACAAGGATTTAATCAAAATCTACAGAAATCTGACACAGTTTGTCATGAGGACTTTCCCAGTCCAACCAACATCGGTTGCAACAAATGGTACTCAAATTCAGGGTACAGCAACTAAAATTACACCACAAATATTACACGCGGTAATGGGCAAAATGCCCACCAAACGTGAACAAATGCCATTCTGGGTAGCTCAGAAAATAACTCAGCTAGAGGCAATATTTCCGCATACTACCCCATTTGAAAAACACAGAATGCTAACAATCTGCTTGCCCATGGGGATAACACCACAAGTAGAGGACTGCACCTCTTGGGGTACAGTCTTTGCTGCCATATATACCAGAACACATGGTATTCCTTCATTAGCAGTAGTACCTGATGTATTAAGACAAATACAAAACGAGTACGGAGCAGAACCTGCCCTGAGCTTGGGGATGAAGTTATTAAATAACTATGATCAGGTATCAGCCATAATACTAGCTAATATTAAAGGGGAAGCAGCTTTAGTGGCAATCCGCCAACGCCTAAGGGAGTTCAGCCCATTGGATCAACAACACGAACTGCCCAAAATAATTGAAACTGCGTATGCAGAATTAGGCAGAGACAGTCTGGGTGGGAAAGCAATAAAACCACAACTGATGGGCAGTCCTGAAAAGGACACTACCAAGCAGACACCTGCTTCTTCTAAAAAGAAGTGGGAGAATAAAAAACAACAACATTTTAAAAACAGATCTCAATCCAGAGGTAGGTCTCCTCCACAAGAGCCCTCTGAAAAGAGGTATAACCTCAGGAATAGGGATAATATTAGAAAACCTGACAGGTATCAGGATACTGATGCACGTTCCTCTCGTTCCTTTCAGGGCTCGACGAAAAACTCCGAGAGAGAAGGACGGTCAGAACACAAAGAAGAGCGTAAGAAGTCCAGAGACAAGCAACACGCTCAAGACTATACTTCCAAAAAAGAAGAAAAACCAAAATCAAAACCACAGTTTAAGAAGAAGAAGGTTGCAGGCAAAAAGATACGACATGCCCAGAATTCTGAGGACGCAGCTTTTGAACGGGGAATGGGCTCTGACGATGCTAGACAGTGTGGCAGAAGTAACAATAGCTCGCCAGAACCTGAGGGAATTTCTGGTGACAGCGGACTTGAATGATTACATCACGGTTGAAACCCCAGACACCAGGGTGAGCGTCCCACATAAGTTACACGAAATAACACTCCAAATGGAGGGGGACAAGCCCAGGAAAGTTAAAGGTCTCTTTTGGGAAAATCTGTCATCTGGTTATGACATCCTATTAGCAGAACAAGATTGGCCGCCAACATTCGTTATGGAGAGCCCCAGGGGAGAAACTGTAATTTTTCCATCATTCTCCGACCACGTTCCCATACATCTTAAACATGCATATGCACAGGAGTGGGCGGTTGCCCTCGCTCCGGCACTATACAAAAATCATTCCGGTTGGGATGAGGATTCAACCCACCACATGATCCCGTTAAAAGTTTCACCAAATGCTCAGAGGCAATACCCAATAAATCAAGAAGCTAAAAAACAGGTCAGGGAGATCTTAGATCAACTTGAATACCAAGGGGTGATTGAAACATGCACCTCACCTAGGAACAACACTTTGTTTCCTGTATCGAAACCGGACAACACATATCGTCTAGTCTTAGATTACAGACATTTAAACTCATGCACAAAGACATTCGCTGTCCAAAACGCACACAGTGCCGCATTAATGAATAACATTGTGCGAAAAAATACAAAACTACATTAGATATCTCAAATGGATTTTTCTGCCAAAATATAGCTTCTGAAAGCAGGTATTTGACTGCATTCTGGGGCATATTCTCAAGGACTTATCGCCGATTTATCGGCACCTTAGCGCCGCAAAAGTGGCGATAGATTTATCGCCCTATTCCCAAGCTGGTGCAAACTGCCGATATCGCCAGTTTTACAGCAATAGCTGCCGCAAAAAACATTGCCACGGATGAGAGCGACAACTAACGCTAATGATATGCAGAGTAGGCGTTCCCTTGCAAAAACACACGAAAACACCACTTCGCGATATTCTCAACGATCAGCCATATTGGCGATGCGATCCAAAAACAGGTGATAAGGCGCGTTAGCATCAGGCATTTAACACCTGCCTTCTACTGGTGTTAAGCAGGACGACAACCTGCAGTATAAAAGGGAGCCCAGCCCAGAGCCACATCTGAAGACCAACACATGTCATGGAGCTACTGATCATGCAGCTCGGAGACCCAAGAGGGACACAACACCCACCGCCACCCCCCCCAGCCCCCCCCCGGACCATCCCCCCTCCGGACTACCACAGAGGCGGCACAGAACAAGACAGCGGACCTTCCGAAAACGCACCAGCCTCACAGACTTAACGCCAGAGGATGTCATTGCCCACTACTCAAAAGGACAACCATCCTCCGCATCCTGACCCACATTGCCCACAGGCTGGACAACCAACATCCCTCCACAGACAAAGCTGCTGGCTGTGCTGCACCTGTTGGCCTCTGGTACCTTCCAACCAACAACTGCCAGAGTCGGAGGAGTCTCACAGCCAGCCCTATCAAAGTTCCTCACACCTGTCTTGGATGCCATTATCAGCTTGGTACCCCAGCACCTTCACTTCCCCACACACTGCAGGAACAGCTGGAGACCAAGCAAGGCTTCTACACCATAGCTGGCTTCCCTCACGTGTTGGGGGCAATTGACTGCACACATGTCCTACTTGTGCCCCCTGCCGACACTGCACACAATTACCGCAACAGAAAGCACATGCATTCCATCAATGTGCAGGCAATAGTGGACCACTGGGGACTCTTAACTAACGTCGTCACCAACTACCCAGGCAGTGTGCATGATTCCTACATCTTCCCACAGTCCATCATCATCCAGCGCTTCCAGGATGGCACCTATGGAAATGCACTGCTCGTTGGTAAGTACCAAATGAACATACCACACACCTCAACTCCACAATCATGCAACTCACAACTGTGGGAATGCACACGTCACAAAATCACATACAACATGCCAAACAACATGCCCACCTACCAGGCACGACAACACAAGTAACTGTGACAACCGTGGCCAGCTATGTAGACAAGCCAGCCACGTCAATGGCACCTCTCCCACACAATAGCAGAATGTGGGGAGAGGTGGGAACCAAGTCTGTGCGAAAGAGGCAAGTGACCCATGAATAAGAATGTACACAATGCCAAGTGTGGCGGTGATGTGCTGGACAGACTTCAGTATGCAGAGCACAGACATGTCCATGTGGACATATACTGCTGGTGTTCGTAGTGTTGTGGTTAGTGGACGCAACCATGTCACCTCAGGCAGTGGGGAAGACCTTGGAAATGTAGCTATGTCCCCCCCCCCTGTAAGCGTAAGCGGAGTTGGCTGGGCCAGCATACGCCAGTCCAGCGTAGGAGTGGGAATAAATAGCCCGGGGCTCTGGGCGTGGTTCACTTCCGGGATGGCCACCAAAGTAAATACTGCGTGTGTCTCTGTGTCTGCCATATCCTGACCATAGGCCTACACACACGTGGCCGACCACCTTCAACGGCCAATATCACAGTGTTGTTGTCAGGCTTGTGGACATGCGCAGAAAGTCATAACAATGGTGTGTCTTAGGAGTGCAAGTGATGCAACCGTGCAGCGCACACAATTAAATAGGCTCGGGGGAGGGACGAGCAGCTGTGAGGCAACGTAATACACATGGATGCCGCTCATTTGCCACAAGCAATACATGTCAAACATGAATCCCAAAGTCGCACACATCACACACCACTAAACTAATAAGACTGCCAACACAGAATGCAGAACCACCGATTGACACATATCTCCACCCCTGTCACAGGTGATCAAGGATATGCACTCTGCCCGTGGTTGATGACACCCCTCCGAGACACGAACACCCAGGCCCAGAGGCAGTACAATGCGGCCCACAAACGCACCAGGGCCATTGTGGAGCACTCATTTGGCATGTTAAAGTCACGTTTCAGGTGCCTGGACATCACAGGTGGAAGACTCCTGTACAGCCCGTAAATAGTGTGCAAGATGATCATTGCATGTTGTGTGTTGCACAACATATGTGTACACACCAATCCCCCATGGATCCAAGTGCCAGATGCACCGGACGATGATGATGAAGATGAGGCAGGTGGACCACACCCCAGTGCAGCTGCAGCAGGATTAGCCCGAAGGAACGCAATCATTAACAATTTCTTCACATGAGCACGTCACATTGTGACTGTCCTTAGCAATCAAGGGACAGGACAAAATGACCACAGGCACAGCATGTGCAAATACATTCATTCCAACACACATTCCCTGTGTGCATGTCACTCCTCTGTATAAGCACATCACTCTGACAAGTGTAAGTGCAACATTTAGTGCTAACAATCTCACAAATGGCAATTAGATGTGGGTATGTCACCTCTGTACAGAGAGGCTGTTTAGGGTGTCACGAATTCAAAATGCCATATCAGGGTGTCAAAGATGGTACGTAATCCCACTCAGCAGCGTATCACATGTGTCCAAATTCATGACATAAAGGCGATCATTTGTGACCAAGAGAAGACAACAGGGCGTCTTTTGGGGTCAAATATGTACCACCATGATGCAGAGTGTTGCACCCTGTGACTCAAGTCCCACAACATTAGCAAAATGGACGTGAGGGGGAATCTCTGCCCCTACATTCTTCCATACTTTCATACTTGATTGAACATAGACATGACACATCTGTGTGAATTTGAATGTTTTATTCACATTCAGTGGAGTGTTGAAGCTGGAGCAGTACAGGGCCATGCAAACCCCACTTTACATTGTTGCCCCGTGGAGGGCCAGCCAGAGTCCTTTAGGGAATGACAAGTTCATCGGAAGAGGAAGAGTTCAGTCCGCAGTCTGATTGCTGTGTCATTGGTAACCAAACAGATTATGGCAGTCCATGTCGAGGAACAAGGTGAATGTCGCAGAGTGTATAGGGGGACAGTGGAAGGTGATGATGCAGAGGGCAGAACCAAGCAGAAACAGGCCATATGGCGGAGATGAATTCTACCGCTTCCTTCTTACCACTAAGGCAGAATCATCCGCATCTTCGTCCTCTGATGTTTCATGTGCCTCACATGTGGGTGTTGTTGTTTTGTCTGCATCACTGTGTGTCACTGACACATCAGGGGGCGGAGATGTGGATGTAGAAGCAGCAGCTGCATTCATCGGAGCCAGGCCTTGTGGCGGCAATGCCATGATGAAGGTCTGCAGGGCATGGAAGATCCCAGCTACATGTCGCTGGTGTGCAGCCGTGGCAGCCATTCTTTCCCCCTGCATCCACTCCATGTTATCCATGAGCCTCCGCATGTGTCCCAACTCCCGGCTGACATCGCTGGAGCCACTCTGACTAGACAGTTGTCCTTGTCTCAGAGTCAGGACTCCAGCGATGTCAGACATGGATCGTTGGAGAGCATGGAGCGGACTGTGGGTGTCTGTTAGGGACTGTAAGTGGTCCCTGATGGCACTTAGACACCCACGTATGGCATCTAGTTTGGCTGCCATGAGGTCGAACCCCACCGTACCTGATCAGCCATCTTCTCCTGGCACCCTAACACACGGCGTTGGCAGGCCATGTGTTGTTTGTGGGGGTCCTGGGAGTCAGCCGTGGTGGTGGGTGCTTCCTGCTGTGTGGTCTGTGCAGGGGGTGAGGTCTCCTCGATGCAGCTTGGCTGCCCTGCTCCTGGAGGTGAGGTGCCGAAGCTGTCGATGAGCTCTTGGAGGGCGTCGGTGTCGAAGGTGTGGAGGTCTTCTTCGTCATCAGTGAAGAGATGTGCGGTCTGCTCTGCAGGAGGTGTTGATTCTCCCTCTGCAATGTGAAGGGGAGATGCAGTTTAACATTGTGTTCACATGTATGTTGACGCATTGTACAAGTTTACATACAGACTGCATGACAATGTACATTGTGACTGTTTGGGAGGAGCTGCCTATTTGATGCGGGACAGTGGACATTTTGACACCATCACGGATGTGTGTTTGTACTTGTACATTATCATCTCACATTTCCCTGCTATGCCAAATGTGATTGGCCAGTTTCTACACACAAGCGGCACCAGTTGTGTCCTCTGTACTGTTGTGAACGTGTTGCAGTTTGTACCACATTGTTGTCAATATTTATGTGCTCTGAATGTTATGCGTGTGTGCTGCATTTTGGGAGAGTCGCCCCTGCAGCTCTGATTTTGCTTAGGCCTGGGCGGAATTTGCGTAGTCGCGTTACGCAAAGTTCCGCAAAGATGTAAAAAATCTCCACGATGTACGCAGAATTCCGCGAACACGCGGAGTTGCTTGTTCCGCCCGTTCGCGATGCATTTTTCCTGTTCGGGGACGCTGTTTGCGTGTTCGGGGGGAAATATCTCGCCAACTTGCCAATGCGGTTGCCAATTGGCGCGGCCATCTTGTTTCACTTGTCCCTCCCATTCGCGATGCGTATTTCCTGTTCGCGAATGCGGATGTCCGATGGCGCGTCCGAATGACGTGTTCGCGATCGCACACTTTCGCGGGATCGCGCGGCCGGCTACCAAAATCTCGTGGCGCACGCGAACGGATAGGAAAACTCATTGGCGAATGCAGGGATCCCGGTAAGTCACTACCGCGTGCACAAACACGCATTTTGAAAGCGCGAACAAGGAAAAAAATTCCGCTACGCCGCGGATCGCGGAATTTTCAGCAATTCCGCGTTTTCCGCGGAACGGGGAATTGCCAAAATTCCGCAAATTACGCGAGCGGAGCGGATTTTACCACCCAGGCCTAATTTTGCTGCCCCTTATCCCTTTCAGGCGGTGTGCCTTTGACTTCTTTGCTTATACAGTGCTGAGATGTTGCATACTTGGGTAAATTGGGCTCTTGGTGGGAGTTGGGACTCTTGGGCATGGTTTGTCCGCAGATGTCTTGTTGACGTCAGGGGTTGTTTGTGCACGTCGATGTGTCAGAGTGTGACCTGCTCCTTTACGGATGTGGTCCACACTCAGCCACCTCAGTGTCGTGGCGTGCAACATGTCATAATCTATTGACTACAGCCATGCTATTCGTCATGCAGTGTCACTTGCATTGTCAGTGAGGCTCACAGACACGCCGCTTTGCTGGGTTTGGCACATGTGCATGGGTTGGTTGTGAGACTGGTGATGTATGGGAAGGGCCCCCTCTGGGCACATAGCTGACGGGGGCCTACTTGCTGTTTCTAGGTGTGCTGCAGTGTGCCAAGGGGATCAGGGACATGATCCAGAGTCATTGTGGGTGTGCACTGTGCTATACTTAATTGTGCATGTGTGACATTGTGCCCATCTCCCCCCGTCCCCCCAGTCCCTGGTCGTTACTCACCCTGTTGATGTTGTGTCAGGTCATGTTGAGCAGTGTCCGGTCCCCCTACTCCTGCCACCGTCTCCCCACTGATGACTGTGGACACCGTTTCCTCCATCTCATCCAGCTCCTCCTGTGGCGCTGGACTCCGACCTCCAGTCTGCATTGCTGCCTTCTGGTTGTTGCTGAGTTTCTGCTTGGTTTTGCGGTTCACATCATTCCAGCACCTCTTGAGCTCTTCCATTGTCCTCCTCAGCACTCCGACTGCATTCACCTTGTCCAGGATGGACTCCATCACAGTGAAGGTGACGAACAGTTGTTGTTGGTGTTCTACCACCTCCGTCATCAGGATCCTGTTTTCCTGCGGACTGAACCGCATCTTCCTCTTCTTCTTCTCCTTGCCCTTCCCTGACCCCGAGGTCCCAGGCTGGTCCTCCGTGGGGGTTGTGGGGTCCTGGTTGTCCTCTGTACTTGCTCCGGCTGCCTCCATTGTGCTTCGCAGTTGTTTTGGTTTTGTTTGTGGTTTTTTTTCTGCTTATATAGTGATTTTTCCTGCCAGACGTGTGTGAATTGCAGGCCTGGCGCAGCTTATCGCTGATTTTTTATCGCGGTTGGGCCCATCGCCACTTTTTTCACGTTCGGATTTAGATTTTTATCGCCGTCCCGGTAATTTTATCGTGGACATTTGACGCGTTTTTGGGAAACTATCGCATGTTACCGCCGTGTTGAGAATTAGACGTTAACACAGAGTTATTTTCCCGCGATAGACGGCAATGTGAAAAATTGCGTTAACCTATTTTGGCGATGATTATCGCACGTTCTTGAGAATATCCCCCTCTCAGCGTTGGGGTCCCACCGGCAATTTTGTCGTCTCCCCCAGGGGTATAAGAACATCCCGGGGGTCTTCTCAGCGAGAGTAACAGAGTTACTCCAAAATTTTGATGGGGATCATTGTCCTATGTGGATGATATTTATCTGACGGACGGTGACTTAATAAAGCACTTGACCAGGGTGAGCACCATTATTATGGGATTCGCCTCTGAGGGCTACAAATTTAATTTCAAGAAATCTAAAATAGCCCTCCTCAATGTCCTGTTTTTAGGATACGAGCTTTCAAGTGAAGGGAAAAGTCTGGCAGCTAACTTTTTAGAAAAGTGTGCACTGCTCCAGCCTCCAAAATCATTAAAAAATCTACAATCAATACTGGGATTCCTAAATTTCGGCAGAACATACATTTTGGATTACGCAGAAAAAGTAAAACCTTTCTACGAATTAATAAAACCTGACTTTTCAGTCAGACATTGGACACAGGAACATTCAAATATCCTTCGTTCATTACAAGAAGACATGATAGCTTCAAAACACTTACAGACACGCGTAAACGCACAAAACTTGGTGATCCGTGTAATAGCGGGTCAATGCGGGTACACTTACTTAACTTTCAATGAAGGAGAAACAGTACCAATCGCATACAAATCACACCTGTACACAAGCGCAGAAATGCGTTTTACTTCAACAGAAAAAATCCTGACAGCAGTTCAGACCGCTGTAGCAAGAGAAAGAGCACTGGCTCAGGGGAAACGCATAATTGTCATCACCCCGGTACCAGCTTTAGAAGCTGTTACAAAGGCTAGCATTCCAAACGCAAAAGCTTTACATCCAAGATGGATACAATGGGCTAATTCTCTTACTGCAACGGATGTTGAATACAGATTTGACCCAAGTCTAAAAACACAAGCATTCCTGCAATACGAACAAGAATATCCTCTACCAAATGAGATTTTGCCTCGAGATCAGTATGAATATATTATTTACACTGACGGATCTGCTCAAATGGCCATAGGGAGTAAGCAACAGTACAGCGCAGCGTGTGCAATCGTTAAAGGTTGCATGCGGGATGGAAAATTCCATCCAAGTTGCATCAAAACGCAATCTCTAGGAGACTGCACGGCTCAGTTGGCAGAGTTAAAAGCACTGATACTGGCACTTGTAAATACGGATCACGAATTCCCCACACTAATTGTGTGTGATTCCTTTTACTGTGTGCAGTCATACAATGAGTATTTACATCATTGGGAACTAAACGGGTTTAAAGATGCAAAAGGTGGTACAATTAAGCATAAAATGCTATGGGAACAGGTAGTGGAGTTGAAAAACGACCTACCAAGGGCTCACGTGATACACACACTGAGTCATCAGCGTGATGGCGTTCACGTTGAAGGGAATTCATTGGCTGACGAAGCCGCAAAGGGGGCTGTGCGAACAGCGTCCGTAGCTGCACTCACTCGTTCAAAAACGAGAATAGACAGTGAGATTATGGTAGCTGTCATTGCTTCAAGCAAAAACAGCGGAGCAGTACCAAAGAAATTTCCACTCAAGTACTCCTACAAGTTAGATACAAACAACATTCCATATGCTCAAATTCCTGGAGTGGAGGATAGAGTAATTCCAAATATGGATCGTAGGCAAGGGTTAATACTAGCTGCACACGAGGGTTTGGGCTCTGCACACACAGGCGTTACAGTGACTATTTCATTGTTGAAACAGCGCTATTGGTGGCCCGGTCTAACAAAGCAAACTAAGGACTGTGTCTTGAAACGTGACATCTGTCAACAGATGAAAGGCTCCACCAGAATACGCCCGGCGCAGACACCATTACTAATATCTGACAAACCCCTCGCATGTGTGTATCTGGACCACTGCGGCCCCTTACAATCTGATGGGGCTTACAAGTATATCATGGTTGCAGTGGATTCCAGCTCAAGATTCCTATGGGTTTGGCCTCAGCGCTCGGCTGACGCTCGAACTGTTATAAAAGATTTGCGAGTTTTTATCGGGACATACGCAGTTGGCACATTACATTCTGACTGTGGTCCGGCGTTTAGCTCTCGGGCTTACAAAGAGGCCATGAAAAGTATGGGCGTTCCACTGCGGTACTCCTCTCCGTACCATCCTGAGGGAAATTCGGTTGTGGAGAGGAAAAACCGTGACTTAAAGCAATCTTTAACAGCTAGGGTATTAGGCAAGGGCGGTAGTTGGGTCAGTCACCTTTATGGGGTCCAAAGAGCACTTAACAACTAGCCAAGAAACTCTCTAGGGGTGTCACTCCATATGAGGTCCTATTTGGGACAAGAATATGGGTGGCTGATCTTGAGTATGAAGGCACAGTGGCGGATGAGAAACCATTTGATATCCATGATCGTTTGGCTGTTTTACAGGATCTAAATGAATCCAGGACACAACAAAGCAACGTTGTCCAGAAACAGACCGGCACTGACGAAGTCAAGGCAAACACGGCAAGACCTGTCTGGATCCCAAAAATCGGGGATCTGGTCAGAGAGAAAATAGCAGACAAAAAAGAATTTGGACCATCATACAGAAAGCCTGTCCCTGTCCTAGCAATTCAAGGAACACGAACTGTTCTTTTGCCGCCTCTTGCCGGGAAAAAGGAGAAAAGATTTGTCTCAATGGACTTAATCAAACCACACTATGTGGCCAATACTGAACAGTAGGCCTCGTGGACACCACAGTAGCAGACGCCCTCCTCTCGCTACAATCCAAGAAGTTCAAACAGAAAGACTCATCATGTTTGAAGAGCCTCCTGTGCGGAATGAAGGACTAAGCAACAATGCTATGGAACTCGTTCCCCTTGAACACGAAGTTCATCTACAAAATGAAACTCAAAACAACACTCAGGTTGCAATCAGACCAAATACAGACGTCTACGTCAACATGCCTCGACGAGAGCAAAATGCGATTTCAACAAATCCCGATGTAATTCCTACAATTGATCGAACTGTTTCTGGCTACTTCATGAACTTTGATACGTTTTCTTTGGATCCCAGTGAACCGGAAACGACGCCAGCCCAAAAATCACGTAAACAGCAAGCTAAAGACTTTTTGAACTTTCTTAAAAAGACTTACCTGGTATCACCTTGGATTGAACTTTGGGTAATTACTGGGATTCTATTTTTTCTTTTCTGGCTAGGCTTAGTAATAACTTTTAGCATGCTTTTTAATGGACAATATCTTCAGCAAAGCTCTACAGCCTCGAAAGTTAATTTGATTTTGAAACCACATAGATCGTCTCATCGTGAACAGAGAGACTTGTTATCAGTGAACATCACAGCGGTTCCTATACCGGATGGTATAGTTTGGGACAAGGTTGAATTCGAAATATTTGGTCCGACTGAACTTTTAAAAATACCTCATTTATTTAAAATTTCATTAAGTGATATCATTACCTCCAGTACATTTTCTGATGATTGGGACACTGAAACTGTTATTAACATGTTGTCTGATTTAGAAAAAACTGCTGCATTTCCGAACACTGAAATGTTAGAAAGTAATTCAGACTATGACACTTTGTACTGTTACCAACATTATCGTCATCATTTTCTGCACAAATGTATTTCACCTAGATATGTGTTTGAATACCATCAGTGAGAACATTGCCCAACACCACCAAAAGGTAGTTTGCATACATTTGCACAGAAATGTTCATATTTTTCAGGTTTTAACACCACTGACCGGACCTCATATTATTATAAGGTCAGACCAACATCAGCACTGAAAATTATGTTGACAAACACCAAACAGATTTACTCTGCTTCCTTTATTGCCCAACTGTCTGAACAGGGTTTTGACCTATTAAAGGACACAATAGACTTAAAATCAGTCTGGGGTTCTAGGGACTGGCAAGTCCAGGGAACAGAAACGCTATTTAGAGCATGCCTTATTCCACAGCAGATGATATTTCTAAACGAAACTGTGCAACAGACATCCTGTCTTGGATTAGCCAAGGTCAAGGACCTGAACACACCTCGATTTCCAACACCATCACAGATGGGAGGGTGGCAAAATTCGACTTCACAGGAAGGGGCAACAGTAGATGACATTTTAAAGTACAATAGATCAGACCCACATTGGGAAAAATGGGTGGTTTGGCCCTTAGAGACAAACATATGTCATAAACGATTCTTGGGTATTACCGAAGGGTACAGTATCCAGAGGCCAGACCCACGTTATGTACAGAGAGAACATCCAGGGGTAGTGACATCCTACAGTGTTGGGAAGTTGTGCCTTGATTGGCTAGAAACCTCAACACTAACAGAAGTGAAACAACACTTAGCCTTACTCTCACAAGACATGGATCTTAGGGATTTTTTACAAGGTCCCAGGAAACAACGTCAGAAACATTTCATATATGCTGGCATCTATGCCGTCTATAATGAAGAGTGGAAAATATCACAACAAGAGGCCGCAGAGAGAATACGGGAAATAGACCGTATTAATCTGGAAAAAACATTGGCTCTGGTAGACAATGGGTTAACAACTTTGTCCTCCAGAATATATTCTTTGGGCAACACTGTGTCTTCTGCGATAGATATCCTAGAACAAGATTTGGCCACACTACAACACGGGCAATCTCAATTACGTTCTATCATGTCATTGAGCTGGACGCTGAAATCTTTGCGCGCAGGCTTTGGGCCGTGGCGTTTTATAAACAGTACGTCTCTGTTTTCTGAATATAATCTAACAGATAAACATGTTGAAATGGCACAAAGGGGAGCTAAATATACAATGTTGCGTATTGAAAAACTGGACCGACTACCATTTACAGTAGCGGAAGCTCCGACTACTGAATGGCTGATCCATGGCCACATAACTCTACCGGTCACTACTTTTCAGTTTCAATATTGCCTTGAACAACGGCAGGCGGGCAAATATGAAAAAATGGGTAAGGAATACATTAGGGAATCCTGGGATTTGCCGTATAGATTTCGATGCCGGACCGGGGATCGAGAAGTGTTTCTAAGTGGTACAAACTGCAAGAGCTCTTTGAGCGGTTCTCTCATGTGCCGGGACATTACCTTGCATGGAGCATGTAATGGTTCTATAGCAAACTTGTCCTGCCACATGAAAGGGACTCCAGCTGCCGTGATCAAACCAGTATTCGAGCTGCTCTCAAATGGGAGTAACTTGATGCTGAACGATCAAGGTTGCTGTGGTATGCTTCCGGGCACTGCCTATCTGGTCACTGTAAACTCCAGGGTTACTTGCTGTATGCAAGTATTGTCTCCCCCAACAAGTACAGCCAGGGAGGCGCTGCTATGGCCTTCATTGAATGTTTCCTTTATACAATTTGATTCTTTGAGCAGACTGAAAGCCATGCTTTTACAGCAAACCGTACCCTTAACCTCCGCTCGAGAGACCTTTGATTTTCAAATCGCAAGGACCTCGAGTGAGATACAGGCACTTATACATACAAACTGCCCCATTCATTTCGCAGAAATGGTGGGTCGTATCTTTAACATGTCTGATACGAGTGGTATTGTACACCTATTTAAGACCATAGGGTCAGGACTTCTTAGCAGCTTTCAGACAATCCTCGGAGTTATCCCGAACTTTATACACTCCGTATTTGGAAGCATTTTTGGAGGTCTACCTCTGATCCTGCTATCAATAGCGGGAGTCCTGATTGTCATTTACCTACTACGCAATGGACAGCTCAATTACCAACGAGATGGCAAAAGTGCTCCTGGAGCGGAAATACCGTGAACGCATGGTACAACATCTGGGCACGCCTCGCCTGAGGGAACTAACCGCCTCTTGGTTCCTATCGTTTAGACCAGTCTGGATGGACTGCATCCTACCTGTTCTTCGATGCCTGTTTTGCAGGGAAGAATGGGTGTTGGACCTCTGTCTGACACTTGCGACGGACACGTCTGCGGACTTGAGTACCAGGCTGGAACCCTTGAGGGCCCATGCTCGGCAATGTCCCCAGCGTATTCCCATCTTGATGGCTGCATTCCTTGAAAATCCGCAGGTGCCTTTTACAACTGGGGTAAGCTTTAGCTCCACCACTAGCACCGAGGTATCGACTACAGCACCGGCTGCCTCTACACCAGCTATTGGCAGTACTGAATATCATCTGTGCTCTATTGACGTACTCTGTGAGGTGTTACAAGGACCGTCCCCTGCAGCAGCAACCATCGATAATGTTGCGTCTCCCAGCCAGGACATTTATTTTTATTTTATTTATTTATAAAGTTTTATATTGCGCGAACAAGATCCCAAGGGATATCAGAGCGCTTCACAATAAAAGATGATCAGGGATGTACATGTGTCAAATACAAATCAACGAAACAGTTACAAAGGGTGCCCAATTACAGATGATCCGGATGTACAGGCGTCAAATACAAATCAACGAGACGGTTACAAAGGGTGCATCAAAGCTTCACTGTCGCTAACAATAGCGGATCTGGGAGGGGAAGAAAAGAATAAATAAGGAAATATAGCAAATCAGTACAAGACATGAAGGTATAAGTCCAGTAACTTATAGCAGATGATCCAAATCCAATTAAGGTAAGAACTTGCTCATGAGGAATCTTTTTACTTCCAATTTGAAAGCAACCGTAGAAGTGAGTCTGCGAACTTCAGGGGGGAGAGAGTTCCAGATCCTCGGGGCAGAGCCAGAGAAAGATCTTTGACAAGTTCTCTTTTTGCGAAATATCTGTGGTTTCAGGAGGAAGGAGTTAGCGCTTCTTGAGGGTCTACCACCTCCAGATAATTCTAGCTTTAGGACAAGATACTTGGGGGTTTGGAAATGGAGAGCTTTGTGAGACAGGCAGGCAATCTTTAGGTGTATTCTTGCTTCAAAAAGCAGCCATTTTAGAGATTTTAAGACTGGGGAAATGTGCGCATTTCTTTTTGTGCCCGTGGTCAGTCTGGCCGCAGCATTCAATGCAGCCTTAAGTGAGGCCAAGGTATATTTAGGGAGGCCACAGAGTGTAGCGCTGCCATAGTCTAGCCTCGGCAAAACCAGCGCTTGGACCACCTGCTTGAAGTCAGCTTGTGGAAGGAAAGGTTTGAGATTCCTGAGTAATCTCATCTGGTGATTCGCTCCCTTGCACACCTTGCCAATATGATTCTTCATATTTAAATGTTTGTCCAGGGTGATTCAGAGAGATTTGGCAGAATCACTAATGAGGGGGGAGCAGTTAAAGGCAGTGAGATGGTTCATCCAGAGGTCTAGCTTGGGAGTATGATTCGGAGGAGAAAGGAGCAGAAATTCGGTTTTGGAGGTGTTGAGTAGGAGGTGGTTCTCGGTTAGCCAATTTTGAGTATTCATGAGGGTAGTGTTGAGTGATATAAGATTTTCCGGGGAGGAGATTTTCAGGTAGAGTTGCGTGTCATCTGCGTACATATGGAAGAGAATGTTCATTAAGTTTAGTGCATTAGCCAGTGGTTCCAAGAATAAGTTGAATAATATGGGGGATAAGGCGGACCCTTGTGGAACCCCCATGGACACTGGCATGGGCTGGGATAGGGAGTGGTTCACCTTTATTCTTTGTGATCTGTGGTGGAGGAAGGACGAGAACCATTGCAATACCAGACCGGAGAGGCTCATCCTATGCTCCAAAATAGATAAGAGGTTGTCGTGATTTACAGTGTCAAATGCAGAGGAAAGGTCAAGGAGGATTAGGAGGCAAGATTAATTGTCGTCGAGCATTTTTAAAATGTAATCGATAACGTCAATGAGAGCCAATTCAGTGCTGTGTCCACTCTGAAAGCCAGATTGGTGTTGGTCTAGGAGTTGGAAATTCTCAATGTGAGCGCAGAGTTGAGATTGGACGCATTTTTCAAGGAGTTTGGCCAGAGTAGTGATGTTGGAGATAGGGCGGAAGTTGTTTAGGTCGACACTATCAGCATTAGGTTTTTTTAGAATAGGTGAAACCTGAGCTGCTTTTAGGCAGTCGGGAATCGTGCCTTGAGACAGTGAGGCATTGATAATCTTTGTCCAAAGGGGGGTGATGACTTCCTTGATTTCTTTGAAGATGGAGGGTGGTAACGGGTCGCTAAAATGATTGGATGGGTTGATACTCTGAAGAATCTTGTTAATGTCTCTTTCGCTGAAAGGAGTAAAGGTGCCCCATGAGGTATTTTTCTTGGTGCCCAGACTGGATGGTTCGAGCTGTTCTGAGGGGGATGGAGGGTGCGCAAACGAATAGGATGGCAAAGAAGCTTTCTTAGAATCCAGTTCGATATTGATGAGTCTTGATTTCTCGGTGAAGAAAGCAGCCATAGCGTCACATGAGGGTGGGCTGAGTCCTGGGTCAGAGCGCATGGGTGCATCAACCGATTGTTGTTTAACAATTTCAAAATGTTTCTTGGGGCGATTGGAAGCTTTAATCTATAATTGGCTCATTGGCTTTAATCTATAATTGGCTCATCGTGTGCTGGGAAAGAATTCGGATTTTCATTTTCTCTAAAATTAGCTAAATTTGGAACACTTCCTGAAAATTGACACTCTCTCGCTGAAAAGCATGGCCTTTTGACGCTTGTAGACATTCAACTTATATAAACAAACTCAATTAGGACTGTTGCTTAAGTGACAACTCCAAACAACTAATTTTCGTAGTAAGATTTTAATTTTTACCTTTTTAAACTGTTTTTAAAATAATTTTTAAAACAAAATTTTAACGAAGCTCTTTTAAAAATGTTCTATGAACTACTGTCTAGTAAACAAAAATGGTCCACTGGTATTGTTATCATTGTTGACTGTTCGGAAGAGGAGTGGGTGTTATGTTTCATATAGGTACCCTAATATAGGCTCGGGTAACATCATACCCCTTCACCTACATTACCTCCCCTACACTACACTGTAACAAGCCTTTTTTAGGATTGAACCTTTCACCTAGTTCTAGTCCTGGGTGCAGAAGGAGGGTGTCTCCTGAACAATAGAGTCCTATAACTCCATCAATAGACTCACACAGTATGAATGGATATTCATAAGGGTTCTTAGATACCAGGCTGGGGCTACACCACCTTCCTCCCCACATCTACGTACATGGTTCATCCCATATGTCATCCTCAAATCCAACAATGGCTAATACAAGCAAGAAGGGACAAAGGAGCCCTAGATACTTTTTGTATAAATATAGCACCTCTTGCTAGTGTTAATCAGAGGGAACCGAGACTTCCAGGCCGACACACTGACCAGAGACGCTGAGGCTCCTGCATGCAGACACTCCAGCTGACAGTGGTCTGAACATCCCTCGCGGGGTGTCCAGCTCGAGACCAGGAGAGGCTTCTACATTCTCACAATTCAGGTAATGGGGTTCGACTAAATCCTAGAGAGATTCTTGGCTTCACACCTACTCACATGCTAGGTACACTTAGGTACATCTAGATAGGCATCGTAGGAGTACGCGCTTTCTTTTACCAATGCATTTTGTATTCATGTATTTATTCATGCTTATTGCAAAATGGTAGAACTGTACTATCCATTTATATTCATAGTACTGTTACTCATACATCTCTGCTACTGTCTAATGGTTGTTGCAGCTCATATATTCTACACGAGAATAACAACTGTTCAATAAACCTTTTATTGAAACGCCCAGGCTGTTTATTCTGTGTATCTCTGAGACGAGATAAGTGAGCACGATAGACTGAGCAAAAAGTAGTACATTGTTTCCACAATCTTGAGGGATCAGGGCTGTCACGTTCTAAGGTTGCCAGAAACTATTCTCTCCCCGATAAGAGGAGACACTAGTGGCACTGTGAGCTAGCTTATGCAAATAGGCTAACATTCTCAGTGGGGATGCTCAGAATCAGTCTGCCACCAAGCCCACAGTTTATGTTATCCGAACACACAGGGCCTGTATGGGTAATATAGGAACTACACAACAGTCTGGGGTGGGTGACAGTTACACTTTGTGCATTCCCTCTAGGAAGTCACAACACAGGAAGGATAGGTACCCATCTACATACATCTGCATTTTGAAGGCCTTGCCTGGGCAGGATGGATGGGAGGGGCTAACACTTCACTTGAATAGGCAGTGTCTTCGGAACTGACGCATCGCCTTCACTGCTTGAATAAGATCGCACATATCGCTGTTTGTGACCAGGAAAGGTACCTTGTTCACCGGGATCTCTGCGGGTCCTGTAGCCAGCCTGCGCTTCCATGAGGTCGGCCCGAATGTTGACTTTACCCCAGTCCAACGCAACGTAAAGTACCTTTTTTAGAGCTACTTGCTTCTAAGTGCTGTTCTGCATGTATTCTTTTAAAATTCAATATCTCAACTTCTAAACATTGGATTTTTGTCATTTTGCTCTTGTTTTATTTAGAATATAATAGTAAATTTTTACAAACCTTTGTGGAGTCTTTTTGTGGTGTATTCATTGTGTTACTGTGTGAGGGTGTTGCACAAATACTTTACACATTGTCTCTTTAGCTAAGCCTGATAGCTCAGTGCCAACCTACCAGAGGGTGAGCACAGGTTATCTTTTAGTGTGTACCTAAGCTTACCCTGACTAGGATTGTGGCTTATGCTTGTGCAGGGTGCATACCTTTGCCAACTAGAAACCCAATTTCTAACACGGGTGGTTGCGGCAAGTCACAATCGTTCGTGTTGAGAAAGCTGCCAATCGAGTAGAAAATCTACTCAAGAAGCAGAAAGAAGCAGTGCCCTCTGGTGCGCCGTGTGGTGCCATTCATGCTGATTTTATAGCGCGGAACAAGCCCTGGTGCCAAAAGCAATGCAACGTGCTGAATTCCACCCACACGCGGAACTCTGTGGAATCTCATGGAGTTTTTATGTATCTCTGTGGAATACCATGGAGCAGAACTCTGCAAGCTCCACCCACACTCTACATTTTACAAATTATGTCTAAAATAAATAAATATAGAAATCTGAGGCCAATGATTTTTTGGAGGCAGATAGCCATATTAATTAGTCGGACCCTGCCACATCAACCCCCCTCACCATCCCGGCTATGGCCAAGTGAAACACCACATGCTTCTTCCATTGAACTCACCTCAAAGTCTGGGACTGGTGTCTGTTGTCTCCTACAAAGTCACAAACCTGGGCTTCCTCTTTACCAATGAACTCTATTTTGTTCCTCAATTCAAAACTGGCCCCTCAAAATGCAACTGCCCATACTTCTGTAAATCATCCCATCCCGTATACAACAAAATGGTACGATCTGACAGAAAGTATAGGAACTGTGTGCCTGGATTAATACAATTTTTTATACTCAGACATACCTAAGTGTGTATAGACTTCCAAATCCAGCTGCAAAGGCGTACAGTATGCTATAGAAAGATTATCATGTTGCAACAGGTGGTAAAGTCTTCCATTGGCTCCCAAAGGTGTCCAGGGTTTCTTTTGTAGTCGAGATGCAAAGACGCTGCTTCTGTGTAAAAAAACACTCCTTTCTGCAGCTGCAAAAATCACCAATCAGCTGAATCACACATGATTCAGCAATGATCCTTCTAATACCTAAAGTACAACAGTAAACCACTGGGAGTGCTGTGCTCCAAAGTCTAGAATGCATTGGATCCAAGAGAGAATGCAACCCCAAATAAATCTGTTCAGCTTTTCATTATACTGTTGGTCTCATATGGGCAGTATCTGAGGAATGTTCAAGAGCACCTCCTAATAGCTGGCTGCACTTTAACTGTCCTCACCATGCACATGCTTCTTAGAATTATTCCTCTAAAGTGACTATAAAATGAAATGTGGTACTGAACAATACCATGAGAGAACCACAACATCAAGAATTGTAGCATAATTGTCTATAAAATACTTCATACAGTGACAAAAGTTGCCTCTGTTTAAAAAAACCCAATCTGGCTAACAAATGCGAGTTTAGCCCAACAGCATTGTTGATTGGAAATTATTAAAGGTTGTCAAACTGGGTCTATCCTGATTAGCAGTTTAAAATTAAGACAGCAGTGTAGAAAAAGGCATGTCCAGCACCACTGTGCATATGTGTGAAGTAAAAACAAGCAGCAAGAACAAAAACATTTTTAGTTTTAATGCTTGGGTTAGTAGGTATAACACTGGCTCCACCTGCCACACATCAGTTTTCCCAAATGCTCAATTGAAGTAAACTTATTCAGCAATCCATCCTTTACAGGTTGCCATCATTCATTTGGTGGTCATTCTTACCTATTCAAGCATTTGGGGCTGATGCTACCTTTAGCTATCGCATAAATGTGGATTACTACTCTGTTGCTCCCATGTAGTCCCTAAAGAGCATCTATCATAGCTCGGTTTTCACTTGTGCATTTCTGAGGGATACCCCACCGTTGCCCCTGGATGGACTGTCTCGTTCATCCTCAACCCATCTTGTATCCAGTGAAATTCTTTGTGTTTCTTCTCTGCAGTTCAAACACAACAAAGACCATAAACTTACCCCTCTCTAGGATGGAAGACCAATCTACATATGCAGCTATATCTCACGCTACTTCATTCTTCTTCATGTTCAAGCATAAAACACTCCCCACATCCTTTCAGTCAAAAACAACTATATATTAATGCAAAATACATGTGTACTACTCCTCACTTAACGTCCCTCCTCACTTAACTTCCCTCCCAGCCTAATACAGCCTGTCAGGAAAGCGGCACCACTCAGGTCAATCACACACAACACCTAAACACTTCCACATACATCACACAGCAATTCAACAGAGTTCCTAACCAGAATTCCCCCTTTGTTTAGTGTGATTTTCATCTTTCAATGCACTTAGGTTCATCATCAGCAGAATGACAAATTTTATATATCTGATTAGGATACACTATAAATGATGCAACTCTTACATGTCAATACTGTTATTAGGTATCATACAATTACTCCTGGCAAAAATGGATGCCAATAACCATTTATGCACTGCAGTAAGACCTGCCACATGAGGAGTATCTCAAACATAGAATAGGATTGAATTAGAGTATATGGGGTCAGATATACTATAACACTGGTCACAAAACTGGCCATAATTTGTAACCAGTATTTTTTAGATCAATCTTGAATTTTTCAAATTGACCGATGTACTAATAGGTCGATTTGCAAAACTAAGCATTTGAATGGGTAGCAGTTCAACTCACCTCATTAATAATCAGGAGATAGACCGCAAATTGTGACTCACTCTGATTGCCAGCCATCACAGAGATAGTGAGTGACCTGGAAGGGTTAGCAGACCATCATGGCTGTAATTGTGTTTAAATAAAGAAAACTATTTTTTTAATGCACCCCATTTTCCATAAAGGAAATAAAACTGCATTTTAAAAAAGTTTCCTGTTTAAAAAAAGTTCCACTGAGAGTAGGTAATGGCCCCTTAAACCACTGCCTACATTGCCTGAAATTATTTCAACATTCAGGGGAAGGTGTAGAAAGAGGATCCCTTCACTTTTGCAAATTGGTAACCACCCCATCTTAGTCTTCAGTAACTTTTCAATGGTTTGCAACTAGAAATATGGTCTCAAAACAGGGATACATCTCATACCTAACCACTATTCAGATGGGATGCCCACAACACGCCTCTTCCAAATAATGATTTGGTGTTGAGTCGTAAACTAATTTTTTGAGTCAGTAAACAATTACTGGCTCTTAAAATACCTTTAATGGATTGTAAAAAACATTATGCAGTCACAAATTGTAATCTGGATTGTTTGCGATCATATAAATATTTAGTTTGTCTTGCCCATGAATTATTATTTCAAAATATCATATCTTGGTTACAGATGATAGAAGCTACTACATTAAAAGCTGTGTGAGCTTCTTCAATCTAAATTAAAATGGTGTTTATGCCTTTGCTTTAGAGATAGATTATTTCAGTGAATGTACATACTTTAATTTTCATGTGAAAATAAAACCAGTTATTATTTTACATTATTGTTGCATATAACCATTAAGATTTCTACTGTTAATGGAGTCTGTTTTCCATGCCATTGAAAACTACGTATGGGAAAAGGAAGATGGCGGCTTGATGCCGCGCGCGCGAGGACGCTCTTTGTGCCTCCTCCGCTAATGCTCAAGTTATCTGCTACCCACGATCCAACTGCCTTCGGATAGCTTTTTGTCTGCCTGCCTGCTCTGTAAAAATGCTTCATTTCCATTAGGCAGACTCTCGGCTTTCGTGTGGATGTCTACCTCCCCCATTACAATCTAACTGATGTGCCGCATTTCTTCAGCGAGCAGAACGGTCTTCGAAAGCCGCGCTGTGCGGTGGTTCTTTCGGCCGGATTCATTACAGCTTTTTCAGACGCTCCAATCACCTCTATCACCGCCGGCAACACTTCTTTGCGGTACTTGCGGTGCTCGGACTAACGCTGCCGCTCTCTTGGAGGAACGTTCGGGGTTTGAAATGGGCCCGCCTCGCAACACAAAAGGTCGGCGCAACGAAATTTCTATCCCTGCAAATACAAGCAAAACACTCAGCGCTGTGGATAAAGATAAGGAGAAGGCTATTGGGAATAAGGGTGCGAGCTGCATTATCGCTTTGCCACCAGGTGAGCTAAATCAAACTGTGCATATTTCGAGGACTGCTGACGATAATATCAGCGGGCACACAACAGAGGAGTGGTCTGGGTCCGTGTCTGGGTCACAAATCGGGAAACCCATCTTGAAATTCTTGCAGTCTGGGCGGGCGACTGATATTCTCTGCACATGCGGATCCGAGAACTCCATTCCAGGTTTTGCGATGGCTGAGGTGCTGAATGCTGCAGTTCAGGGGGATAGGAGTGGCGCAATGGGCTCTCCGATTCTCGACAACACTGGCAATGCACCTGATGCTAACGTCTTTACTCCTGCTGCAATAGATGTCTCCAACTCCCTCACAACCGGTAAGACAGACAAATTAGCAGTGAGCAGTCTGATTAATGGTACTAAATCGGGAGACTCTGTTGAGGAAGATTGTTTTGAAAACATAATATCTATCACAGCAACAGCTGCAGGGCACATCGGTTATATTAGTTCTAATGTGGCCGATCTTGTCAATCACCCAGAGGCCATCACCGAACAACTTGGTACTATTTTAGATACAGCCGCACTCCAATGGCCCTGACCCCAATGGTGTTAGATATGGAACGGCGCAATTTGGTATCTGGCTCGGAGAACAACTCATGCAATACCCCAGGTGGGACGAAGGGTTCCAAAAATAAAAACCTTAATATTGTCAAAATGTCTAAAGGTGGCAAAGGGCACGGACGGGGAGTAAAGCAACAAGTGACTGAGGTAATGGGGCGACTAAAGGAGGCTTCTGCCAATACTACCAAGGCTGGGGCAAGGATTAGCCCGCTACGCAAGTGGGTGTCATCTAAAGGGGAGGTGAAAACTATTGTTTCAAGGCTTTCAAATATTAGCAATTCCGCTGGCTCCCCGATCGAAATATCAGAGGGTGACAGAGAAGGCTCCAGGGCTGGAGGGGACAGCGAGAGGCAAGCTCCGGTGGTGCTGACGGAGAAGGCTGTATCTCCTCTCATTAGTGCATCATCAACATCCTCAGTTTTCTCCCCGGCTCCTAGCCCTGCAGCGTTATCATCGAGTCTGCCAGGAATGGGTATTAAGGATCAGGAATTAACGGGAGAGGAGGCTTCCTTCTCTAGCATCATGTCGGCATTGAGTACTCAGAGAGCAGAAGCCCAGGAGTACTACCAACAGGCTAAGATTGATAGCTCTGAAATCAAGCTAGCTTTGGCGGAGGTCACTTCTAAAGTAGGTCAACTTTCCTTTGAAGTTATCGACTTACAACAACAAGTGGTGGCTGTCGAAGAAGCTAATACGTTTACAGTCAGCCTTGTCAAAACACAGGACTCTCAACTGTTGTTAATGCAATCTAGGATCAAAGACGTGGAAAACCGCCAGAGACGCCAGAATTTGCATATTTTTGGTATTCCAGAGGGCAGGGAAGGCAACGATCCGCGTGCCTTCATAGTCAGTCTTCTTCAAAAAGCCTTCCCGGACCTAGCAGACTGGGACATGGACACCCAAGTCCAAAGAGCGCACAGATTGCCTTTGTCATTGTCAGCCTCTCAGGGAAGCCAATCAAAAACCAACTTTGCCCGACCAATCCTCGTGTTTTTGGGCATTTTTTTACTGCGCCAAGCAATTTATTTCAAGGCGCGTCCAGCAACTCCAGTCAAGGTGGACACAATGGGGCCGATTCCGATTCGGGCCGGAAATCTCTCCGACTGAGCCGGACCCGGAGAGATTTCCGACCGAATCGGACCCTAGCAGCCCGACCGAACGAGTACGATGCGTACGCATGCTATCGGACTCGATTCGGTCGGACTCCCATTGAAGTCAATGGGAGCCGGTCGTACAACGTGTACGCGGACTCCCATTGACTCAATGGGTGCGAGGCGAACATGGGCGCCCCCTACAGCATGTACGTGGCGAAGCGACTCGCGCCGTACACGCACAGTTAGGGGGGACCCATGGGTCCCCCCTGTGTGCGACTCGCGCGGCTACGCATACAGGGGGGTCCGACACGGACCCCCGAAGTACGGCTCCGACTGCTTCTTCGAGCGCGCGTCGGTCGGACTGCTCGCGGCGCGCATCGTACTTGCCCGGCCGGGGAACGTCTCCATTGCGCAGTGTGAGGCGCATCCGTGCGAGTCGGTCGGTGCGGTTGGGACGGGCGTACAAGTCCGTCGGCGAATTCGCACGCGCTCGCATCGTACTCGCTCGCCCGGACGCACGTACGAATCGGTCGGGAAAGAGGGCTCCGAATCGGATCCGGTTAAGCCGAATCCGATTCGGTGCCCTACCGGCCGAGATCGGAATCGGCCCCAATGTCTATTTTCATGCGCTCTGATTTATGTAAAGTAACTATGGACAAGCGGTGGAAGCTTCGCCAACTTACGGACCCTCTCAAAACCGTTTGCTCACAGGTGTTTCTACAAGAGCCGGCGCGTTTAAAAATCATAAAGGACGGTAGACAACACGTTTTCTTTAATGAACAGGATGCCAAACAAGCTCTGCTAAAATGGCAAACCGTCGGCAAGGAATGATGTCAAGTTTTCAAGTCTAAGGCAGCAATTACAGTATATAAGAGAGGCTGTTCCCGTGATAAGAGACTCTCTCCTATTTGACACTTCCATTGATACTTTTAAGGAACTTCCTCTCTTTTTTTTTTACTTTTGTTTTTTTTAAAGGCACAAACTCTACGTTGGGCGGTTGGTGTATGGTGTACGGTGTTGGAAACGGTGGAGGTCGCTGAGGCTTAGGGGGGTACAGAGAGGGCGTCTTCGACATGCTGTCATTATGGGACAGCAGGGAAGGGGGCGATTCCTTTTTGAAGTCACTGGGATAGGGGTGGGGTTGGGAGAAGGGTGTGGGAGGGATGGTCGTTTTGGGAGGGGGTGAGGAAAAGCCACTATTTAGACAATTTAGACATTCTCGTCTGTGCAGAGCATCAATTGGAGAAGTATGCTATTTTGGGTACTGACGATTTGATCAGGTTTTCAAATATTATTTAATGTTGGAATTTAAATGTATGTGTTGGAATGTGGCAGGACTTAATCAGGCAGGAAAGAGACGGTTAATCATGGAAGAGTTACTTGTTTTCAAGCCCCATATATTAGGGCTTGCGGAAACGCACATTGCTTATAAAGATAGAGCATTATTAAAGCATTTGGGATATGATTTCATAGTGTGTACGTCACAAACTGTTTCTAATCGAGGGGTGGCTTTGTTAAAATCCAAGCTGTGCCCGGTCAGTGTCCTTCGCACACATGCAGAGTCTAAGGGGAGATGGGCAATCTCCCAAATTATGATTCATGGGCGGAAGGTCACAATATGCATGGTATATGGCCCGAATACTGATTGTCCAGATGTTATTCATCATCTGTGTTCCGAGTTGTTGGAATGGTCTGGCGAAATGATTGTGATGGTGACTTCAATTGCATACTTGATAGGAAGATTGATACTACTAACACTTCTGCCCGGGTTAGAATGTGCAAAACCAGAACCGCTATCTTTGAGCTCCTTCACTTGCATCAGCTGGAAGACTCATGGAGGAGGCTATTTCCAAATATACCAGGTTAAAATTTTTATCCTGCACCACATAAACACTACTCTAGGATCGACATGATATTTGCTAAATATTCCATTTTGGAAAACGCATTTGTGGTAGTGTGTCCCAAAATAACCTCTGATCATAACCCGGTCATGTTAATAGCGCAGATACAGCAAAGTGTACAGGACCCAACTAGGGATTTTACCTTCCCCAGACATCTTCTTAGTAACTTGGAGTACGTATAGCTAATGCGTAAGGCACTTGAGGAGTACATAGAGTCTAATCTGGGCTCAGCGTCAATCCCAATTGTGTGGGACTGTTTAAAGGCTTATGTCAGAGGGGTTACCCTACAATATGTTATTAAGCAAAATCGGCAGGGCCTTCGCCTGTTGGAGCAGGAGCAAAAGCTCTGTCTTGATCTGGAGCGTCAGCATGCCATAGCTATTGCCGCAAAGAATGTGGCTGAACAGTCGATATAGCAGCAGCTTGTAGAAGTAGGGCCAAGTTAAAGAGACGGTTGAGGGATAAAGTTGCTAATAATTACCATAAGTACAGAACTAAACAATACGAATATGGTGAAAGAGTAGGCTGACTGCTGGCTAATCAAATAGCGGATCAAAGGGCCAAAACTCATGTTAAAATGATCAAAGGGGTGGACGGCTTGACTTACACCAGGCCTACGGATATAGTCGAACAATTTAGGCTGTTCAATGCTAATTTATATGGTAGTTCTGGCAGCTCTGACCAACAGACTCTCTTAGATTATATGCAGGAGTGTGAAATATCTGTTTTATGCCCGACGTTATCAGAATCTTTGGAAGTAGATATTGAGGTGAGGGAAGTAGAGGAAGCCATTAATGCTTTACCAGCTGGCAAAGCAGTTGGTGAGGACAAGATCCAGCTGGAATTCTTTAAAACTTTCAAAACTATATTGATTCCTATCTTTCTTAAGTTGTGTAATTCTATTATGCAAGGGGAAGAAGTTCCCTCTTCTTGGAATGCGACGAATATTGTTGTCTTCCCCAAAAAGGGAAAGCCTATCGACGACATGAGCTCGTATCGACCAATAGCGTTACTTAACGCTGATGCTAAGCTCTTTTCCAAAATTCTCGCTGCCCGACTGGCCCCGGTAATACATATAGTAGTCTCAGAGCAGCAACACGGTTTTGTCCCCGGAAGAGACACTGCTGCTCACACCAATACGGCAATTGCCGCATTCGAGGTCTCTGGTCAATTAGGCCAGCAGATGGGGATGCTGATGTTAGATGCAGAGAAGGCCTTTGATCGGGTGACTTGGGGAGCATTATGGTTATTTATGTCTCAAATGGGTCTCGGTCAAAGGTTTATCTCGGCAGTACAGAAGCTGTACAACCAGCCGCAATTAAACTTAATGGGCTCTCCTCATTTTCTTTTTCAGTTCAAAGGGGCACCCGGCAGGGTTGTCCATTATCCCCATTATTGTTTACCATATATATTGAGCCTTTTATCCAGCACTTAATGTTCAATGGGGATATTACTCCAGTTACTCTAAACGGGACGAATCTAAAATTAACCGCTTATGCAGATGACATCGCTATCTTTTCGGCCAACCCAGTCAAAGCTATGGCTGTGATAACGCACGAAGCACAGCGATTCGGGTTTTTTTCCGGTTATAAACTAAATGTGAATAAAACACAGACGATATAAAATTTTCAATTAGACACTCCCCCAACAACTCTCGGGGTCACAAGTACAGCTATTTATTTGGGAGTCTGTCTTAGCAGTCAAATTAATGACATTATTTCATTAAACTATGAACAATTGCTGACGAAAGTAGTGGCAAAGCTGCGATGCTGGCACCAGTTACCCCTTAGCATATATGGGAGATGTAATGTGGTCAAAATGAATGTTCTTCCAAAGTTCCTATATTTCTTTCGTACAATTCCATTAAAAGTGCCATTCACTTTTTTTAAACGTCTAGACAGTGCTGTGGGCAGTTTCATTTGGGGTTATCGACGGGCTAGAAGAGCTATCCGATACTTAAAATTAACATACAAGCAGGGTGGATTCAAACTCCCGGATTTTAAGTTGTATTTTTGGGCAGCATTTACCGGGCGGATACAGAGCTTACTTAGAGGAATTGACACTAACCCCAGTTGGCTCGCATACCAGTTGGTTTGTGGGCCTAGTACCGGGTTTCTACTGTATAAAACATCTGACCCTAATTATTTCAAGCGGGTCCGTTTCAAGGTAGTTAGGGACATCACAAATATATGGCGTGAAATCTGCAAGGCATATTCAATTCCTGATTTACATGCTTATACTGTATTATGGGGGAATCCCTTATTCCCTATTATATTTCACGACCAGATCGGGAAGGAATGGCAGTCTAAGGGTGTGGTGCGGGTGGGTCAGTTCTATGACGAACGGGGATTTCAAACTTTTTTATCTTTAAAAAAAGAATTTGATCTGTCACAAACTCACTTTTTCAAGTACCTACAAGTTATGGATTATCTTACTCATGGCAGGGGATTGTCAGAGTTGTCTAATACACTTTTTGGTATTAGGGGACGAGGAACTATTGGCAAAATATATCAAAAATTTATTGAGAAGGTGAGCGATGATGGCATACTAATCGCGTAGAAACTAAGTCGGATTTTTTGCTGTGATATAACTAAGGAGGAAATACAGGAATCCCTTCTAACTATAG
Organism: Calotriton arnoldi; assembly: GCA_963921515.1. Classification (NCBI taxonomy): domain Eukaryota; kingdom Metazoa; phylum Chordata; class Amphibia; order Caudata; family Salamandridae; genus Calotriton; species Calotriton arnoldi. The sequence goes on along the minus strand of CAWUFW010002323.1, from coordinate 101,426 downwards.
ATTTAGCCGTAACATCCGTCAATTTAAAATTACAGCAACATAGAATTATTTTTATGCTCTATTATACTCCTGAGCGTATGTCTAAATGGGCTAATAATTTAACTATCACTAAATCATACTGTCCGAAATGTCAAGAATATGCCGCAGATTTATACCATATGTTTTTTACATGCCCAATGTTGAAGGATTTTTGGTCTAATATTACTCTTACTCTTGTAACCTGGGTTGGCTATGATAATCCGGTTTCGGGGAAAGAGTTGCTGTTGGGAATTTTCTCAGAGCCTGGTGGTCTTACAACATTTTTCGTTTCTATTATTGAGGCTTGTGCCCGTTTATGTATTGCTCGTTTTTGGATTCATAATGTGTCTCCTATCATGCATGAATTTTGGTCTTTGCTGAGGGAGATTTTCGAAATGGAGACCGCATTAGCTAAAGCTCGAGGCCCTCGGTCTCTGTTTAAACTTCGAAGGGTATGGTCCTTTCTTCAATGGGATTGAGGATTGAATGTACATTTTTTATAACTAACTGCTTCTTTTTCTGTATAACGTCGTTGTCTTCATTTTTTTTTTTTACCTTGTTCTTTTTTCCCTTCAATGCTCCTCTGTGCCCTGCAAATGATTACTGATTTGTTATTACTGGAAAAAAATGATGTATTATTCTTTTTTGTGGCAATAAAATCCCCCCCAAAAAAAGATTTCTACTGTTAATAGTGTCATAGGTATCACAATTGAGTGAGCTACTTAGAATGCAGAATAAAACACGATTCATGAAATTTCCCGCAGGGCATCCATTTAATTATAATGTGCATGGAATTTGTAACTGAGATACAGTGTGGTAAACAGGCATTGGTGCAGAATCCTCTTTGATGGCATTGATTTCCTTTTCAGTATGTGGGAGCTTAATATAGATTTTCATTCTACATCTGACTGTTAGCAGTTTTTTTTTATTGTATAGTATTTGCATTGCTTAAAACCTAAAAAAAAACTCCTGTCCCAAAAATAGAAGCCCTGATTACCATCTGCGCCATAAGGATGGAGAGCCCACTCAGAGGAACTTTCATAGAATGTTGGGAGGCAACCACTTAGGCTGGAGCCTTGTGGAACCTAATGTTTATTGTTGGAACCGTGATGGTACACAATTTGTTTTATCCCCATAACTTTTATTTTTGATCATTTGTGTACATTTTTAGGATTTGCCTGCGCAGCGCTTGCGCTGTGCTTGTCAATTCTATAGTATTTAATATAAATCTTAAAAGGCGCTTACATCCCACCCTCTTGCCTTCCTTGCGTTTCATTGGTTCCTGTGCTTGCCACTTACTTTTCCTCTGTTTCTATTGACTGTAGCATACTGTTTCCTCTGTGTGCTTCTCTTATCAGGTTCCTGGGTCCTAAGTACAGTTTCCATCCACTTTTGTAGAACTTTTTTTTCAAGGTTTTTCATGCACAGCACTTGCACTGTTCTTGTTTTAAATTACAGACAGAAGGCAGCAGACAGCAAATTCTGAGGACTCAGGCTGGACTCTGCCTAACCCTTCAGCAGTTTCTGTGCTCAATCATCTACGGACAACCACCCAATCTTTACTTCGTCCTACGCACGTCATTGGACTTTCCTGTTTTTGATATGCCTAACAATTTTCTGAGTGGACTGCTCTCTTCTGCTGCTAAATGTGCAGAGTGAATGCAAGGGTAAGGATCAATATCTGTGGTTTCCCCATGGTTACCTTCATCGCCTGTATAAAAACATTCACTGCCAATATATCTACAGTGCATAAACACAGCCTTATGAAAAATGTCTGGGTACACCAAACCCCCTTGTTTTCCTTGTCATCTTCGGTCAGTTTACTGATGCTGGACTCGTTTGCTATTTCTTGTTTCCGTCAGGCAGCATCAAAGCGCTTTCTTTCTCTCTATGCCTTTGTCTTGTTGGTGCTATGTTTCTGCTTATTTCCTAGAAGTTTTACAAGTTGCCTCTGACCCCTGTACACTGTTTGTTTTATACAGCTTATTGAAAATAGCTGCTTGATGGTGAGCTTGCTGTTTTTCTATTTTTGCCTCCTAGAGGCCTTTCAGCACTGGCTCATTATATAGGTCTTCAGGCATGTAAATTCCAATGTGGAATATCAGAGTTAGACCTTGCGCTTCATGCAATACTAAGCGGAATGGCAGCACTGCAAATGTGGGAACAAACACCCATTGAGCAATGGGAGTTCCTACAAAATGTGTAATCTGAGAGGAGGTGTGCGGGTACTCTCTGGTTTTTAGCAGAAGCTCTGCCTCCCACCTGGGGTACAAAATGAGGATGTATAAGTGCTAAAATCAGCTGTCCGGAAGGAGAAATGTGAGCTTCATAGAGCAGGGAAGCTTCTATATACTGAAAGCATTGTCTGATGCACTCACTACTATTGGGAATTGCAGTTATAATGGTAACACCAATTATTACAGAGATTGGAGAGATTCTGCAGGAGAGAGACAAAAGTGGTAGTATCTGTTTTAGGACCCTTGGGTGAAAAAAAGCAACTTATATAGACTTTATTGATCTGTATAGTATAGGTTTTCAAGCCCTATTCATCACCCATACCTCTCTTTGGCTGTTGTATTGGGGTCAGTCGCCATTTAATATGCACAGCGATTTGTTTTCTCTGCATATTATCTGAGAAAGGCAAGCATTTCAAATAATCATTGAGCTTACCTGAGATTCATCTGGTTGAACAGCCTTTTAGCAGGCACTGCCATATCTCATCTGCGCATATCATCAGAGAAGGTACAGCATTTTATAATTTCAAAGATTTACAGAGATGTCTTTGTTTCCAATTACAGTGTAGCCATTTATTACACGCTACAACCACTCCTCACATCTTCCAAGAAGGGATGGTATTTCATCATATAAGCAGTTATGGGTTATCTGAGGTTCCTTTAGCAGACCAGCTTTTAAACATGTGTGGTAGGGTCTCCTCACCACTTTGGAATTTCATCAACTTCAGAACTGACAGACAACTCTCTGGGCACACAAATAACATTGGCTCTGTAGTAGTCACTGGCTGGAGAAGGAGCTGTAGGTCCCACCCCCTGTGCTTCAAGGGTATAGATAAATAATAATAATTACAGTCCTTGCAACTGCAGAAATGTGGGTAAGGACAGAGCAAGTGGGAAATCACGTTCTCTGCCTCAGAGAGATACAAGGTTAAGCTTGCCCTTGCTAGCACTGGAAAGCTCAACTAGCAGAGCTACATCACACAAGGTGTGCTCACTAGGGTATTGTTAACAACAGTGACACGTGTCCTATGTGAAATGTAATATTTTTCTCTGAAAATTGGAAGTTGGCTGGTTAGAATGGAGTGCACCTTTAGTTTCAGAACTCAGACATTTGCATGTAGCTCCCTCACACGTCTACAGCACCCCATATCTCCAAATGTGAACACATAGAGCCATGTTGGATGCGTGCTCCTACGTATCTCGCTTGATCATATCACCCCTACCGCATGTGCGCACTCACCCCTACCACACGTGGGCACTCATCTTTACCACATGGAGGCACTCACCCCTACCGCATGTGCACATTCACCCTTACCACATGTGCACAGTCTCCCCTACTGCATGTGCACACTTACACTCATCCTATTGCAGGTGAGCACACACCACTACCGCTTGTGTGCATTCACTCCCCACCCCCCTCTTGCTGTCTGTTCTTTTTCCCCAACACCCCTGCCCTCCTCCCACTGCCCTTTCTTTTTCCCCACCATCTTCCTGATGGCTGCTCCTTTTCCCCACCCTCCTGCCCTCCTCCCGCTGCTGGTTCTTTCCCCACCCCGCTGCTCTCCTCCCACTGTCCATTCTATCTCAATGCACCCACTGTCCATTTTTTTCCACACCCTCGTCATTCATGTTGCTTGACACCTCCAAATCTCCTGCGCTGTTTTTAGATATATTTCACAGCAGTGAGGGCTGTTGTACAACATGGTTTCAAGGGAAAAAAAAGCGATATGAAGCTGTCAATGCCAGCCACATTATACTGTGGCTTTTTGTTCTATTAATATGTAAACAAACATTGACAAAGAACATGGATCTCGCATAGGCGAAACCTAGTGGCTTTACCACTGCTTGTTATTTTGTGGACTAATTCTCCAGAGCTTGAAGATTTTGTTTGTACTCTTAAAACAGTTATATAAAACTCTTTATTTTATGTCCTTTTTGTCTTTTTTTTTTAGGTATTGGGCATTGATGAATACATTATAACTTATTGCATATATGACTGCAGATTTCTATATGTTACTTAAATTAACCATTTGATTCAATTTCCAGGTACTATGATTTCCTGGGTTTGGAGTTATGCAAGATGTAGTTCACTGCCTTTCTCATGTGTGTTAGTGGGACTGGGAGTGAGCGTGTGAGGGGATAGTATACGCTGCTTGCAGAGTGGAGGTGTATCTGGCTTTATTTTACATTGTTACTTATCTCCCTAATTCTGGGAATACAGGTCATATACGTGGAGTGCATTCCCTATATTAATGCAATGTCATATATGTGGATGTGTATCTTGTCCTTGCTTTTAGGTGCAATATTTAAACACATAACATAGCAGTAAGTGGGTTGTAGTCATAGCTGTTTGGGGTACATGGTTGTTCCATATGATTGGGTAGTGTGAGGTAAACGAATACACAGGGATCAGGGGGAACCTAGCATTAGGTATGCTTTTTAACAAAATCAAATCACTTCTGTTCAGAGTTATTACAACTTTGCATGTGCTTTGATAAAACAAATATGAACAGATTAGTTATAGTGTGTTTGCATTATGTTTGGCTGCCCATGTACATTTTTACAAACGGTGCAGAACCTACAGATTTGAGGTTGGGGTAGTAAAATTGTGTTACAAGAGTGTTTCATATGGATATGTAAAGTTAGGTATGTGGATCGACAGAGATACAGAGGATATTGTTGTCAGATACACTTTGTTGTACATAAACGTAAGTTTAGTGACATTGGAAGTTAATATAGTGCATTTAAAAACGTTTAAAAGTGTTGTGCATTGTGTTGTTGCTCTTCCGGCAGATTGGGAATAACTTACTATTTGTCCCTCTGCCTTTTTTAGGGAATAATGCATTTGAAAGAATAAGGAAAATGTGGCGTAGGTGGCAGACAGACGATGGAATTTCACCCATCAAAATTCCAAACTCTAAGGGGGATATTCACAAGAACGTGTGCTAAATATCTCCAAAAAATGTTAACGCAACTTTACACATCGCAGCCCATCGCGGGAAAATAACCCTGTGTTAACCTGGAATTCAGAACACGGTGGTACCATGCGATAGTTCCCCGAAAACGCGGACAATGTCTGCGATACAACAACCGCGACCGTGATAAAAACACAAACCTCAACGCGAAAAAACATGCGATGGGCCAAAGCGCGATGAGGAAATCAGCGATAAGCAGCGCCAGGCCTGCAATGCACACATGGCAGGCGGGAAAAACCAGTATAAAAAACACACAAACACAAAATGACCAACACCCAAGCACCATGGAGGCAGCCGGAGCAGGCGCAGAGGACGAGCGCAACCCCACAAGCACCCCGGACGATCAGCCTGGGACCTCGGGGACAGGGAAGGGCAAGGACAAGAAGAAGAGGAAGACGAAGTTCAGTCCGCAGGAAAACAGGATCCTGGTCACGGAGGTGATGGAACACCATCAACAACTGTTCGTCACCTCCAAAGTGTCATTGGGCACCAAAAATGGAATATGGCGGGACATCGTGGACAAGGTGAATGCCGTCGGAGAGCACAAGAGGTCAATGGACGAGGTCAAGAGGCGATGGATTGACATCAAGCGCAAGACCAAGGAGAAACTCGCAGCCAACCAGAAGGCAGCAATGCAGACTGGAGGTGGGAGCCCTGCGCCACAGCAGGAGCAGGATGACATGGAGGAGCTGGTGTCAACAGTCATCAGTGTGGAGACCGTGGCAGGAGTCGGGGGACCGGATACTGCTCGACAGGACACAACACAACCGCAACAGGGTGAGTGACCACCAGGTACTGGGGGGACAGGGGGAGATGGCCACAATGGCACAAATGCACAATCAAGCAGAGCACAGTGCACACCCACAATGACTCTGGATCATGGCCCTGATCCACAGACTGTCACAATGTACAATGCCATGCTGTCTAAATGTGAACCTGTACCATGCGGCTACATACATGCGGACACATTGTAATACACCATCTCCCCTTCACATTGCAGGGGCACCGTCAACACCTCCTGCAGAGCAGTCCCAGCCACTCTTCACTGATGACGAGGAGGACACCACCAGCATCGACACCCAAGCCCTCCAAGACATCATTGAACTCATCCGCCAATCACCTCCAGGACCAGGGCAGCCCAGCTGCATCGAGGAGACCCCACCCACTCCACAAACCACCCAGCAGGAGGCACCCACAACCCCGGCTGTCTCCCAAGACCCCCAGGAACAACACATGGCCTTCCAACGCCGTGTGCTGGAGGGCCAGAGGGAGACGGCTGAGCAGGTGCGGGTGGGGTTCGACCTCATGGCTACCAAACTGGACACCATCCATGGGTGTCTAGGTCCCATCAGGGACCAGCTCCAGTCCCTAACGGACACCCACGGCCCGCTCCATGGTCTCCAACGAGCCCTGACTGACATCGCTGGAGTCCTGACTCGGAGACAAGAACACCTGTCCGCTCAGATTGGCTCCAGCGATCCCAGCCGTGAGCTGGCACACATGCGGAGGCTCATGGAGGACATGGTGCGGATGGAGGCGGAAAGGATGGCAGCCACCGCTGCACATCAGCGAAATGTAGCTGGGATCTACCATGCCCTGTATGTCCTCATCATGGCATTGCTGCCACAAGGCGTGGCGCAGATGAATGCTGCTTCCCCCACACCATCCACATCTCCGCCCCCTGGTGTATCAGTGCCTCCCAGTGCGGCAGGCGTATCCACTCCGGCACCTGATGTGTCACTGCCACACAGTGCGGCCGACAATCCTCCTCCGGCCCCTGATGTGTCAGTGGCACACAGTGCCGCAGCCAGTACTGCACCACCCACAGGTGGGGCAGAGCACACATCCGAGGACGAGGACGTGGATGGGCTTGGGTTCAGAAGGAGGCACTAGCATTCATGTCCACCACCTTGCCTGTTTCTGCTTGGTGCCGCACATGGCCCCATGACCTGCCACTGCCCCCTGATACACTCCGCTGCACTCCCCTTGGACCGCGACATGGACTGCCATATCCTGTTTGATAACCAATGACATAGCGACCAGACTGCGGACTGTACCCTTCCTCTTCTGCAGTACTTGTCATCCCCGGATGGACTCTGGCTGGCCCTCCACGGGCCCATATTGTGTGGTGTGCTTGGCATGGCCCTGTACCGCTCCAGCTGCAAAACTCCACTAGATGTGCAATAAACATCCAGAAACGCACTGCTGTGTCATGGCTTTCATCATTCATGTATGAATGTGTGGATGAATGTAGGGACAGTGATTTCCCTCACGTCAATGATGCCCATCTAGTGGAATGCCAGTCACAGTGTGCTACATTGCCTATTGTGTTCCGCTTGCCGTGGACACCACAACAGGGGCACAAGCATTAGTCACTCCCTTGTCCGGACATTGACTGAACCACGCCCAGAGCCCCCGAGTCATTTTGGCAAGCCCTGCGCTGGTCCGGCGTACACCAGGCCAGACCACTCCGATTATGCTCCAAGGGGGGGCCCACATAGCTACATGTCGCAGGCGTACTCGCTGGTGGTATGCAGGTCACTGATCTAGTTGTCAGCATGTCACGGCCACTCCCTGAGGGCAGGTCTGCACACACACCACACCCATCCGGCACAGGCGTCACAGGCCATGTGACCCCGCAAATTTAAGGGGCCGACGACGTCACATTCCCCACTGCCGGTGGTGACTGGATGACGGACGCTCCACGGTTCTCAATCATAAAGGGCCCATGAGTTGTGGCACACAGGGTTTGTCACACCCGAGGCCTTGCTCCCGTCACGGGCCTACCACTACGTGGCGCTGACTGGGGTTGCACAGGGCTAGTGGCACCCGAGGCCTTGAGGCCATCATGGGCCTACCACCACGTGGCGCTGACTGGGGTTGCACAGGGTTAGTGGCACCAGAAGAGCTGAGCGGGTGTGCAGCCTGCGATGATGACGTGTGCACTGATGTGGTCTCTGCCATTGATGCCTCAGGACTCAGCGTCATGTGTGGGACCTGCTGGGCGTGTCCGCATGATGTGGACCATGACATGGTGGCGGGACCGGGGCCTGGAGCTTGCACGGGCACGTGGTGTGCCCACTGGTGGACACACTGTTGGCGGCAGGTGAGCAGTGGGCCCAGGGTTCGCAAGTGCGGACAGCCAGCGCTGGCCGGCGGGAGGGGGTGGGGTGCGGCTGCATGCGTGCGCAGGGACGGACAGGTGTTGTTGCCATGTGCTGTGAGATGGACTCTGCCATGATTGACTCTGACCTTGATTACAGATTGCAGTCCTGGTGGCTTGCAGTGTATCCCGGCACGTGGTTGGAGACACATCGGTGGCAGCAGGTGAATAGTGGGGCCTGGGTGCGCAGGGGCGGCGGTGTCTCTCTCTCTCCTTTCCTTCCCTCTCTCTCTCCCTTCCTTCCCTCTCTGTCTCACTCTCTCTCTCCCTTCCTTCCCTCTCTCTCACTCTCTCTCCTTTCCTTCCCTCTCTCACTCTCTCTCTCGCCCTTCCTTTCCTTCTCTCTCTTTCTCTCTCTGCCTTTCTTTCATTCTCTATTTCTCTGTGTCTTGCTCCTTTGATGTGCGCATGGCACACGTTCTGATTTTGTGCTTTATTTTCCAGGCTGTGACGTCGTGATTGTCCCGGACGGACCCGACAGGAGTCTTCCGCATTGGTGTTTTGTGTTGTGTTTCAATAAAGTTTTTGGTTGTTACTTCAGTGCTGTGTGACTGTTTCTCGTTCTTCTGGCCACACATGTGTGTTATTTTTTGACAATGTGCGTCGTCATGCGTTTTTTGTGGCTCTTGTGTCGTGCACGGTATGTGTATGTCCGGGGGGGCCGGGGGGGGCTGGGGGTGGTGGCGGTGGGTGTTGTGGCCCTCATGGGTATCCGGGCTGCATGATGTTTGTCTCCATGGCATCTGTGGGTCTTCGGGTGCGGCTCTTGGCTGGGCTCCCTTTCATGCTGCAGGTAGTCGTCCTGCTTAACACCAGCAAAAGGCAGATGTTAAATCACTGGTGCTACCGCGGCTTATCGCCTGTTTTTGGTTCGCATTGCAGATCTGGCAGTTTGTTGTGAAAGTGGTGTTGTGGTTTTTTCGTGTGTTTTTGCACGGGAACGCCTACTCTGCATCTCATTAGGGTTAGTTGGTGGTGTCACCCGTGGAGGTAAATCTTGGGGCAGTTATCGTGGGAATACTGGGGATGTCTGCAGTTTGCACCCGCTTGTGAATGGGGTGTTGAATCTATCTCCACTTTGGATGCGTTAAGGTTGGGATAAATCGGCGGTAGGTCCTTGTGAATATGCCCCTAAATGGGGTGTACAGGTCTCAGAGGCGGTGAATGTTTGACCGATATTTTTTTGTTGGTCCATCCACATATGCCAAACTTTAGTTCAGGCCTATAGTCTTTAGTTGATATTTGAAATATACTGTGAAAGAACAATAATTTCGGTGAATTTTGCTTCCTGATTCAAATGCAAAAGTAGCAGTAGATCAAGCATTTTGAAGCCAAAGTGAGCAATGTTTGAATGTCATGCGATGAGTAAAATGCAAATGCATTTCATCCTTTCTCAATTGCTCTTTAATTTATATATTTAGTTTAGATTTAGGCCATTAATGTTGCTAGACCTGTGCAGGTAAAGGCACATGTGCGTGTTGCTGCATCATTTTACATGGGAGATTATATAGTTCTTGCAACAGAAAGACATACAGTGATTTTCCTTTGTACATTTGTACATGTAATAGCTTGAACGGGTCTAAGCTAGGGGTGAGTGTAATTTCATAAGATGTCATCAAAATAAGTTTTTGCAAAATTTACAAATATTGTGTGAAATACATATTTGTGGTAGTGTTGTATTACTGGAGAAGGATGTAGGTTACACAACCATACGCATTTGGCTTTTAAAGTCAAAGATAGCCTAATTAAACATCTAATAAACTAATAAACATCTGTTATTCAGCGCTTTGAGACCCATGGGTGATAAGTGCGCTTTACAAATACACGTTATGTTATATTATATTATTTTATGTCATGCAATTTAGGGTCTGAACACATATCTTGGTGTAATTTTCAAAGTGGAAAAGCCACATTCTGTGGTTATTTGGTGTGGGTGAACGTTGGAAGGTGGTTTATTAGTAGGTGTAGGAAGGGAACGACAGCTAGTAATAACACCTCAATCACAAATAAGGTCCAGTCAAGTCTTAATAAATGAATCCTTCCTCAACCCTTAGGAGCTTTGCTCACAAGCACTTAGGCTTAACTTAGGAGACAGGTGTGTAAAGCGTTTAATATCATAAAAACAGGAAATAAGTAAGACACAACACACAATAAAAATCCAACACCAGTTTATAAAAATAGGAAATATTTGTTTCTTTCAAATGATACCAACATGAAAAACATCGAATGTAGGGGACCTGAGATATGAATTTTTAAAGATTAGATGCAAAAATGTGCTTTCTAGTGCTTAAAAGCATGAAGCGCCAACTGTGGACATCTCGTCAAGCCTGACTGGGACCAAGTCGAAGTTTCAGGCCGAATGCGATGGAGCATGGCTCGGATACAATGGGGTGGTTGGGGCTGGTCAATATTTTACCTTCGCACTTAGTCACTTTTTGGTTCCTTTTCTCTAGATGTCAAGCGAGGCTCCTCAGCAGGCAGGGTTGTGATTTGAAGATGGCCACTTGCTTCAGCATGAGGCCTCAGTGTTTCTGGGAGGGCTAGGTTCTCATTGACGAAGTTTAAGAGCTCTGGAGCTTTCAGCGGGGCAAACCTGAAGTTCAGGCTGAGTCACGGTTTGACATAGCTGGCTTGACTCTCAACGACGGGTCGTAACCTTATGGAGCTTTTTTATAAAAATTCTCCAAAGGATTCCAGACTTCGGGATCTTCTTTGAGAAGGTCTTTTTGGGGTCTTGAGGTTCCACGACTCCAGCCAAGTTTCCAGAAGTTCTGAGATGCTCCTTGGATAGTTGGGATTACAATTCCCACAATACACATGGTCAAATTCATAAAAGTCCACTGGACGCAGGTCAGCTGGGCTCTTCTTGGTGGAGTTGATGCAGGTGACTTCTTGAAGCTCTTTTGTACTTGTTGCTTTCAGGGAGTCCACTCTTTAATCCTTTCAAGCAAGGCAAAGTCCTCTTTTGCGAAGTCCAAAGTGTGCAGCAGGTGCAGTCATTCAGAGTGCAGTCCTCTCTTGGTGCAGACCAGGGCTTCAGCAGGGCAGTCCTTCTCCTCTTGATGTTTCCAGGCAGGAATCTGTGTTGCTGGGCAACTCTCCCATACCAATCCAGGATTCTGGGCTGGCGAGAATGGGGGTACCCCTGACCAATGGAGTGCAGGGTGCTTCCCTCTGTGATGACAACTTCCTTATAAGTGTGGCAATACTTTGTCCAATAAAGCACTGTTCCACAAAAATCAAAATGGAGAAAATCTCTCCAGGAAGTTCAGGTCTAGCTAACCCAACCCACAGTCTACAATTCCCTTCCAGCCGCTCTCCTAATTCAATTACAGTGGCTCGCATCTGGCAGGGGGTGCAGGAAGCGGTGTTGGGCCTGGTTCCTGTCCTTACTGTCTTTCTCCCTTTGAAGACTGGTTTGGCTACCCAGCCACCTTTGTGTCCTGGTATCTGGAAGCAGGAGAACTCCTCCCACTAGATATCGCCTTTGTCTCAGCCCAGGCCACTACACACCTCATTAAGGAAGCTTGGCTCAGCCTGTCAAAGGCTGGCCAATCAGAAGAGGATGCTACAGAAATGATTTTAGGAAACTTTAGGAAAGCAATTCTAAAACTACTTTTCTGCAATCGTTATAATACATCTAACCTTGGGAAGTTGTTGGATTTATTGCAACTATTATTTTAACACTTTGAATTATTATTTTAGCTTACTCCTGTCACAGGAATTGCCACATGGATGACCAAAAATATTTTGCAGCTCATTATGAATAAAACGGAGATCCTTTTATTCGGAAAAGACCATTCAGTCTGGTAAGCCGACTTGTGGCCATCGGAGTTGGGTCCACCACCTACCCCTAAAAAATATGTAAAGAATCTAGGAGTTCGCATAGATGATAATCTCTCCATGAGTGAGCATGTCAAAACCATCTCCGGAACCTGTTTTGGCCTCAAGCGAATGCTCAAGAAAGTGTTTCAGTGGACCCCACTACAGGCCAGGAAAACCCTAGTTCAAGCCCTGATAATAAGTCGCATTGATTATGGCAATGCCTTATTGGTAGGAATAAATGAAAGCCTCCTTGCTAGGCTCCAGGTGGTGCAGAATTTAGCTGCATGCCTTGGCCTGAGTCTCCCTCCTCACTCTCCATAGGAGCCCACGCTACGCTCCCTTCATTGGCTACCAATCAAAAAATGCGCCCTTTTTAAACTTCTCTGTCTAGTCTTCACGGAAACAAATGACAGCCATACACTCCTGTCTGTCGGCTCAGATCCAGTGATCTATTACTATTACGCCCCAAACGTATTTGAATGACAAGGTTTGGGAGCCGCTCCCACTCATTCCTGGCCCCTCATCACTGGAATCAGCTGCCCTTGTCCATCCGTGCCTGTTCTGATTTCACTCGCTTTAAAAAACTCTTGAAACTTGGTTATTCACCCTATAATCTTACCTTCGTACAGTGTAATATCCCTTGCTGCCAAGGCGCCTAGAGATCCCCTCAGGGATGATTTGTGCGCCTAATAAATAAATAAAAATAAAAGGCACCTGGGGCAGACCTTAGAGAGTCACTTATATATAAAAAAAAAAGGCAGTTTAAGACTTTGGAAATACTTTTAATTCCAAAGTCGAATTTGAACATAGTTTTATATTAGAAGCAGCCTGCCAAGCACGGCTGGCTCTCAATGACAGAAGGCACCACAGCAGTGCAGATTTAAATACATTAAATCTACTGGGTCTCTAAACCAACTAGCCCTGCCATATACTAGGGTCTTACAGGTAGGCTGTCAGTGCCAATTGTAATCACACCTTATTACCATATACCTTTTACACAGAGCACTAGTCCTGGGCCTGGTTAGCAGAGCCCAGGGCACAATCGGAGTCAGAAAACCAGCATCTCGTAGTCCGAATGGGGGCAAAAATCGAGGGGACAATGCAAAAATCCCTGCTTTGTCACAGTGAACCTGTGTACTTTCTCCAGATTTTCAGATGGTAGCAGTGTTCTCTTATGATGTAAAGAGTTGTTATAGTCATGCATCAGGGGAGGAACTAAGCCTCTGAATTTTCAAAGTAACCATAGAGTTGGAAATTTTATGGACACAATATCTGCAACCTGTTTTTCAAGAGTTCGTTGGTTTGGTCTTTAGGGGCATTTTAGCAGAAGGGAGAATGACATTGATTTAAAAAGTGATGTGAAGTGTAAAGTCTAAAAGGTCAGGCTAAATGCTCTTTGAACAGTGAGGTTTTGTTGGTGTTTAAATCTTTTTGAGAGCTGACAGCATTTTCCTAACTTAAGCTTCAATGGACAATGTGAACTCTTGAGACATACAGGGCACAGACCATGATGGCAGAATGCTAATCCATACACCAATGTTTGACTAATGCCCCACCTGGACACGTTTCACTATACTGGGATTATGGAACCTGATAACCTGAGAAGCCCATCAGAATATCTTTGTTATGCATGGCTCTCACTGAGAGTCACGAGCGTGAACATCAGGTTCTAAATCTGGTTATTCACTGCAATGATAAAGCAACAGTGGGTAACAAGCGTTGTTTCTCATTGCTGGTATGGCACAAAGAAGCTAGTACTGCTCTGACAGGCCATGTTAGACCCTTTCAGTGTAGTCCTGGCTTGCTTATCTGATGGAGGACATAGGACTGGTGTTCGGGAGGGAAGGGTGTGGGATGACATGCAGGGTGGTGAGTTGGATCACTGGAAGCCAGTGATTTTTTGCATTTGGGACTTGAGGATAGGCCATTATTCCTCTGCCCCTTATTAGCAGCTTAAAGCACTATGTGGATAAGAAGTGAGCATAGATGTTCTTCACCTCAGCATTCTAAGTGACATTAAGACAAATCGAGCTTCACTCTCACGGTCCATATGTCGTTACTCAGAACACCTCAGTGAAAAACAGCCCCTTTAAATCACTGTTATCAGATTATAATTGTATGTTATGTTTGGGTGTGAGAAAGTGCCTCTTTTGCATGGTTAGCCCCCCACTTTTTTCCTGGTTTTGAGGTGATTTCAAATGTAATGCACAGGGTCCTTGCCAACCAGGTGCCCTGTACCAGTGCTCCTTCCCTACATACAAACTCCCAATTGGTACTTCTGCCCCCTGTAAGTCCCTAGTAAATGTTACACTAGGTACATAGGGCCTGAGAGCTGAAGAGGGTGCCTCGGGACCCCCCTCACTGGAACCATGCCACTGCCCTTGCAGCCTGCATGCCCCTGTGAGGGAGAAAACAACAAGGTTGACATGGCACCCTGCCAGGGTGCCATGCCAGCTAGCTCTGCCTGGCATCATAGGTAAATCACCCCTCTAGCAAGCCTCATAGCCCTAAGGCAAGGTGAACTATACTACAGGTGAGGGCATATCTGCATTAGCAGATATGCTCCTACAATATTGGGCACCATTTCCTGATGTTGTAAGTGCCTTGAAGCCATAGAGAGTACATGGGCTGAGAACTCTACAACTCGAGTTCCACAGCATCATGATGGCTTCAGTGAATACAGGAGTGTTTAGTACTAAACAACTCCTTTCAATAAACCCACACTGATGCCAGTGTGGGATTTATTGTAAAATGTACACAGAGGGCACCTCAGAGGTGCCCCCTGAAACCCTACCAACCCTGGTGTGGTCTCTGACCGGCTACAGGCAGCCAGCCACCATCAGACATGTTTCTGGACCCCTGGGTAGAGAGCCCCTGCTCTCTGGGACCAGAAACAATGCACATCCTGGGCAGAAGTGTCATGCCTCCTCCCCCAGGTTGGGCCAGTGCTCGAAGAGGGGAAGCTTCAAAAGCTTGCTGCCTTTGTAATGCAACCCCCAGCCTCAGCTGCTAGAAACAGATGGCAGCCCCTGGTTTTCACCCCCCCCCCACCTTGGGCGGGAAAACTAGCGGGAAAATTCAAAAATGTAGGAAGTCTGCCCACCTCCGCCAACCTCATCCCTGAAGTGTGGGCAAGCGAGGTGAAGTACATTTTTCAGTCCCCGCCATCTTGAAGATGGGGGGATTCCTCCGATCAGGGCTAGGCCTATGCCCCCTCCCACAGGAGGGTGGCATAATAGAGGGGGTAGACACCCCAGGTAAGGTACCCTACCTGCTACTCCCCTAAAATGCCTTCTAAATTTAGTATTTAGGTGGCTCCCCTAGACCTGGCCCTCAGATCTGCGATGACCTAAGAAGAAAGAAGACATCCTGCAGCAGAAGCCAGAAGACGACAACTGACTTAGCCCCAGCCTTACCGGCCTGTCTCCTGCTTTGGCGAACCAGCGTCCTGTTTTACAACAGACGCCTCCAAAATCCCTGGGAGTACTGTTGCCTTCAATAAAGACTCAAATCTCCCAAGGACAGTGGACCTGTCCAGAAGAAACTAACTCCAAAGACTCCGGATCCAGGCGGATCCGCGTCCTCAAACCCTCTATGCACCCGATGCCCAACGGCCCGAGTCTGAGTGGCTCACCTGTTCAGTGAAGTCTCCTCAGCAATCCTGAGCTCGCGTCCAGTGTTGGCTGACTTTTACTGTCCTCCACGAAGGCACCTGCAGAGTGACTCAGAGGCTCCTCCTGACAGCCTCCGCTAAGAAGACTCTGATGTCCAAAGGCACCCCTGCACCCGAAGCCCGTGGGCCTTGGAGAGCTGAATCTATGGTGCCACTATGACCCTCTACATCCCAACTTACCGCTGCTGTCACTGGTCTTCCTCCTGCAAACTCCCGTGCCACGCCAGGAGCCTCTTTACCATCAAGAAAATCCCCATTGAAAAGCATTGTCGCCTGATGTCGAATTTGCACCCGGCCGCCACTGTGCCGCTGGAGATGTATGTTTTGTGCTACTTTGTGGCCACCCTGTGCTTAACCTAACCCTCAACACTTGGCCCCTGTAACTGATCTACTTACCTGCAAGCAGTGTGGCACCAGGCACCCCCTGTCTCCATTGGAAAGCATTGGGTTGAACTCCGATTCTGACCTCTGCACTTAGCCGCCTTTGTGCCGCTGGTGGTGCAGTCATGGTACCTACCTGACCACTGGGCTTTGCTGACTTTTGGCTCCGAAGATTGAAATTGTCAGTTTGATACTTACCTGTTTAACAACACTATTGTTTTTCCCCATAGGATAACATTGGACAGTGTGAAAAGTTTCTAAGGGTCGATTTTTGAAAGTGAAAAGTATTTTTAATTAAAAGCATACTTACCTCATTATGAAGACCTGGGTCTTAAAATGAAGTACAAAGAAAGTATAATTTTATAAAATTGGTCTAGATCTCCATCTTGGGTCATGTGTCCTTTATTGACAATGTGTGCAATAAATGTCTTACACTCCTCTGTGTTAGGCCTAAGGCTGCTCATCTATACTACCACTAATAGAGCACTTTGGGTTTTGCATTGAGCCCTGCACACTTTTGGGGACCCCTGGACTCTGTGCACGGCATTACCACCTAGTGACAATATCATATACAGAGCCAGCTTCCTACAATGTTTCTAACTGAGATCTACTTGCATGAATACCAGAATCTGAATTTGGTTATTTACAGCTATGATGTAGCAATAGTGTTATGTTATAATGATTTGTATGGTGCACATATAACCTGGGAGGGTATCCAGGCACCCAATAAGGGGGGCTGCTATGTCTAGGGCCAATGAGTATGTGGCTTTCAAAGTCAAAGATAGCCTAGTCAGGATTTGATCAACTATCCTAGTGTAATTTTGGAAGTGGAGAAGTCACATATTGTGGTTTTTGGTGTGGGTGAATCTGTGTACTTTCTTCAGATTTCCAGATGAGCGCAGTTTCCTCTTATGATTTAAAGAGCCATTATAGTCCATTCAGCAGGAGAGAAACTAAGCCTCAGAAGTTTCAAAGTAATACAGTTGGAAGTTTTAAGGACACAATATCTGCATCCTGTGTTTCTAGAGTAGGGTTGTTTGATTTTTAGCTGCATTTTAGCAGAAGGGAGGATGACATTGATATAAGAAGTGACTATAATGTAGAGTGTGAAAGATCCAGCTAAATGTTCTTTGGACAGCAAGGTTTTGTTGGTGTTTAAATCTATTTGAGAGCAACAGCATTTTCCTAACTTCAGCTTCAATGGACAATGTTAGCTCTTTAGACATACAGGGCACAGACCATGATGGCAGAATGTTAATTCATACACCAATGTTTGACTAATGCTTCACCTGGACACATTTCACTTTACTAGGATTATGTAGCCTGATTGCCTGAGAGGCCCATCAGCATAATTTCGTTATGCATGGCTCTCCGTGAGAGCCATTAGCATGAACACCAGGTTCCAAATCTGGTTATTCATTGCTATGACATAGCATGTTGTTTTTCACTGCTGTTATGGCATAAAGAAAGTTTGTGATTTTTTGCATTTGGGTTATGAGGAGAAGCCATTACTCCGTTGCCCCTTCTTAGCAGTTTAAAGCAGGAGCAGATAATTTTGGGGGCAATACATAACATGAAACTATACATGGATAAGAGCAACAGATGTTCTTTACCTCAGGGTTCTAAGTGACATAGACAACTAAAGCTTCACTCTTATGGTCCATATGTCCTTACTCAGAACACCTCAGTGAAAACAGCCCTATTAATCATTATTTCCAATCTATAATTGCATGGTATGTATGATTCTAACTGAGATCTATTTGCGTGATGCCAAATTCTGAATCTGGTTATTAACTGCAATGATGTAGCAACAGTGTTATATTATAATGATTTCTATTGTGTGCATATAACCTGGGAGGGTATCCAGGCGTCTAATAATGGGGGGCAGTAGTGACTGGGGACCATGAGTATTTGGCTTTTATTCAGGGCATGATCAACTATCCTAGTGTCATTTTCGAGGTGAAGTGACATATTGTGTGTTTTGGTGAGGGTTCTCCAGAGCATTTTCCTCTTTGTTTAAAGAGCCATTATAGTCATGCAGCAAGGGAGGAACTGAGCATCAGAATTTTTGAAGTAGTCATAGAGTTTGAAGTTTTAAGGACACAATATCTGCAACCTGTTTTTCTAGAGTAGAGTGGTTTGATTTTCATGGGTTTTTATAGCAGAAGGGAGGATGACATTGATGTTGGGAGTGATGTGAAATGTGGAGTTTGAAAGACCCAGCTAAATTCTCTTCAGACAGCAAGGTTTTGTTGGTGTTTAAGTCCATTTGAGAGCTGGGACGTGGTTTGACGCGCAACCAAGATGGCCGCGTCCTTCTAAGCTCCGTCAGATCGCGGGTGCGACCGCTCGTCGGAACATGCTGTATCGGTGATTTTTCGATCACCATGCGGCGGATTTGAGTGGCGGAACACCTGGGGAAGGCTGCATATCATTTTCGGGCTGTTTGAAGTCCTTTTGGAGTTCTTTTCGTTTCGGCGATTTTCTCCTCAAGCTCGAGCTTCAAAATGGCGGCGGAAGTGAAAGTCCCTGCTGCTTCACGGATCACTTCAGTAGGTCATTGAACTGCATCACGGCTTTTCCTGACCTTTCTCCCTTCATGTATGAGGTATTGCGTGGATATCCTTTATGCTTCACTATGTCATGCTCTGATTTTCTTTAAAAGACGCTATGCTGAGGAGGCATTATTTTTTAACAAAATGGCAGCAATTATTGAGTGCTGAGTGAATTACTTGCGACCTGCTTTCAGTTGGTTTTACCTCATTGGGGGGACTACACATGTCAAATTGCGAACTTTAAACTTTGCGACGCTTGAAGATCATATTTGCTCTGACTGAGTGAGCAGTCTGTACCTCACACTATTTCCTGATACCAGTGGTTGCTTGTTTTTCTGTTGGCGATTCATTTGTCTGTGTGGGAATTTTAATTCTCCACAAGTCTTCCTCTGTGCTTGCTCCTCCTTGCTGTGCGCTACAGTGGCGTGTTCTTCAATATACTTCACAGCACTTTCGGCTGCTCTACGACTTCTCCACATTGATACAGTCATTCTGTGAGGTGTCTTTGTTGTTGGGCACGGCAATGGCGGAGGGCATGGGTGTGACCCCCAAGGATAGAGATTCGAAAGGGAATCTGAAGCGGTCTAAACAGATCTCACCCACGCCCGACACTTCAGCGAGAAGCAATATGGATTCTTCTTCAGCATTAGATACTATTCTAACTAAACTTAATGCAGTTCATGACATAGCACAAAGCACCAAAACAAATACAGACTTACTTCAGGTTGAGGTGGCGGCTATCCGAAATGACCTCAAGAATCTCTCATTACGTGTCTCCAATGCAGAAACACGAATAAGTTCTGTGGAAGACTTCACGAATAAGCAAGCTAAACAAGCTCAAAGTTTAGAGCGTTCCTTGGCCTCCTTGAGAAGAGACCTGACTGAGCAGGAAGATAGGAACCGCAGAAGTAATCTTCGAATTTTTGGCCTACCGGAGGACTGTGAGAACTCTGCTCCGTCAATGTTGGATTTCTTGCTTACATGGATCCCTACGGTCTTGAACATTTCATTTGTTAAAGACTTTGAAATAGAACGTGCTCAAAGGGTTCCCACCTTTAAGCCTAAAACGTTAGCTTATCCAAGACCAGTGATTCTGAAACCTCTGCGCCACCAACATTCTGAGCAAATCCTAGCTCACATGAGGAAGATTAAATCATTACAGTGGGAGGGGCACAGAATATCAATATCACAGGATTTTGCTAGACACTGTCATTCGCCGTAAAGGTTTCTTGAATTTACAAAGAAGGCTAATTGATATGAGCATTCCATTTTCCTTTGCAGGTCCCTCGCGTTTTAAAATAACTTTTAGAGGTCGCTCTCAGATTTTTATGAACCTGCAGAGCTTTCCACTTTTGGATAACCAGTCTGAATCACAGATGGATCAGTTGGCTTCTGGAACACTTCCTAGCACGTCTCATGGTTAATGTATCTCAATGTTGTTAACCTGGATTCATTTGCCCTGTGCTCTTGCCATGATATATGGCCTTATCGTGCCTATGTGTTCCTTGCGGATATAATAAGATTCAGTAGCGTTGTTGTTAGTTCATTGTGGTTACTCTCTCTTGTCTGACTTTTTCTTCACAGGTATTTTATCTGTTTTTTCTTCACAGGTCCTAAAATTGCTCATACCTCTAGGCAGGTTTCTTCAGAGTTATTGCTGTCTTGTGGACAGGGTTTAGGTATTGTCCTATTACATAAGGAGGGGTATTATGTCTCTATTCTCTTCTCCGTAGTCTCTTCTTCATCTCTTGTCATTTCTGGCCTACTCCAACTCTGTCTATTTTTCTATTTTCGGTCATCCTCCTCTGCTGTTCTGATGAATTTTTGTTGATTTGTACTTCTAAATAGTTGTTTTTGGGTTCTCTTTCTTCCTATTAACATGTTATTGGGGTTCTGTCTTTTCCACCTTCTTCAATATCTTAGATATGCTTTTTATCCGTTTAGCTTGCACTTTCTCTTTTCTTCTTTTTCTGACTGTGCTGGTATCTAATCTTTTTTTCGTGTGGTTAGTACTCATTTGTATCTTCCTCTGTTTCCCATTCTTCCTATATTCATCTATTTGGTGTTTGTATAATTTTTATAATGTGAATATATTCTCTTATTATCTACATATTTAGCTCATGAATTATTTTTTATTGATATTTCTAACACCTCACTTTATTAATTATTACATTATTTATGACTGTTTACAATGCCTTAGGCTCTTATCTATAATAGCTAGTTCTGTTATTTAGGATGCCTTAATTTATTCATTATTACATCATTTATGAATATTTACCATGCCTTAGGCTCTTATCTATAATATCTAGTACTGTTATTTAGGATATCTTAATTTGAGATTGTCTTAGTCTGCTATTCATACTATTTATTAGTTATTTATAATGTCTTATTGCTGTTTATGAGGCCTGAATTGATTATTGAACTGAATATTGCCTTAAACTGTTATTTATAATATCTATTACTGTTATTTATGATGCATTATCTATTTTTGCCTTAGCTTGATATTCATAATATTCATTATGGTTATTTATGATGCCTAAAATTAATATTGCCTTAGTCTAGTGCTCACAATATTTATTATTGTTATCTATGACTGGACTATTTATTTTTGTATTAATGTTCTGTTGCTCAATGTAATATCAATTTTATTACTGAGCGGTCCACAATATCGGTGTGCGCCTCTGTGGTTGCTCCTCTACGTTTTTTCCCCCATGCAAATTGTCTGTTACAGACATCCCCTGGTGGGGTTTTCCTTGTTTTTATGCTCCTTCTCTTTTCTTTGGAGCATTTTTCTCTCTCCTTTCTTTTTCTAGCCTTTTCCTCTTCTATTTCTATCTTTTTTACCCTGGGGACTCCTGCTTCGGCTCCTGTTTGTTATGTTGTCCTTGCAGTCCATCTATTTATGTGCTTGTCGATATGCTGTATAGTGCTCCCTTTCTCTTTTATCAGATACTATTATTTGTTTACTGGCGTGCCTCCTCATGGCTGGTCTAAATGTAGTATCTCTTAATGTCCGTGGATTGAATCATCCTGTTAAGAGGGCCAAGATACTAGACTACTGCAAAAGCCTATCTGGTGATGTTGTTCTTCTCCAAGAGACTAAGATAGCCTTTAAGGAAGCTTTGCTTCTAAGGAAACAGTGGGTTCTTGATGTTGCTTGCTCGGAAGCCTCCGGTAAGAGGAATGGGGTTGTAACCTTGATTTCTAAAAATTCTGGTCTGTCCATTGTCACGACGGAACATGATACGGATGGCAGATGGTTGCTTTCTCGTTTGTCCAATGGCTCAGACGAATTATATGTTATGAATATTTATGCTCCCAACATTGATGATCAACTCTTTTGGCGTTCAATAACCAAAAAGCTCTCTGACATCCCTCAAAGTGCTAGAACCATTGTTGGAGGGGACTTTAATTTGCCTTTAGATCCTATTTTAGATAGACATTCTGCTTTTAAATTTCGCCCTCCTAGGTCACATAAACAAATGCTCAATATGTGCTCCTCTCATCAACTTGCTGATGTTTGGAGGTTACATAACCCGAAGGGTAGTGATTTCACGTTTTTTTCCTCTCCACATTCTAGTTTCTCACGTATTGACTATCTTTTAGTTGATGCTGCACTTCTAAAACACACTAGTAATGCTATAATTCACCCAATAGTTGTTTCCGATCATGCAGCCGTATCTTTACTCTTCTTAACTTGACGGATAAACAAGGCCCTCGTACTTGGCGTCTCAATACAGAGATTTTGGAAGATAAGGATGAAGTTAAAGAAATATCTGTGGAGATTGACAATTTCTTCAATGATAATGAGTCTTCGGTTAACTCCCCAGTTGTGTTATGGGACGCATTTAAATGCACTATTAGGCGTCATATTATCAAAAAAATGTCAAAAAGGAATAGTGATATCAGAAAATCATTACAATCTTTAGGGGATGAGATTAAATGTAAAGAGATTTTATATAGAGGCTCTAATGATAAGTCTCTCTTGCAAGACATCAAGAATTTGAAATATACTTTTAACTCCATTGTTACTAAGAGAGCTTACCTTGGTGTACATGCTCAAAAGTCTAGACGCTTACTCTTACAGAATAGAGCTGGTAAAATGTTGGCTACCACTTTAAAGTACCAAACTGATAATGTTAAAACTACTCAGACCTCTTATATTAATGACACTAAGGGCTCTAGGAAATTCCATACTCAAGAAATCCTACAAGTTTTTCGTGATTTTTACGAAAAACTGTACACTCCTAAGGATCAATGTGACATATCTGGGTGTCAGAAATTCTTGTCTTCGATTCCTACACATACTATTTCACAGTCGGAGATGAATGCTCTGGGGCAACCGATTGACTCTGAAGAGATAATTCAGGCCATTAGGTCGACTCGTTCTGGGAAGGCTCCAGGGCCTGATGGTTACCCTATTGCTTTCTACAAGACTTTTTCATCATCAATAATAAAATATCTTAAGAACGCTCTCGATAACTTTGTAATGTCGGGTAAAGTCTCTGGTTCAGCTGCTGAGGCTACTATTGTCGTGATTCCGAAAGAAGGGAAAGATAATTCTGACCCGAAAAAGTTTCGTCCAATCTCGCTTCTGAATATGGAGGCTAAGATTTTTGCCAAAATCCTGGCTAAGCGATTAGAGCGCCATATCCCTAGCCTTATTCATAACTCCCAAACTGGCTTTGTAAAAGGAAGACTTGCTAGGGATAATATCCGAACCTTTTGCCATATATTGGAGAAAGCGAAACTTTCTGCCTTGCCATCAGCTGCGATTGCTCTTGATGCCGAAAAGGCTTTTGATAAAGTTTCTTGGCCTTTTTTACACGCAGTACTCCAGGCTCATAATTTAGGAGATTCTTTTATAAACATGGTAATGTCCCTATATTCCCAGCCTAAAGCCAACATCAGAGTTAATGGGGCTACGTCTTCCTTTTTCAACCTTCGTCAGGGAACTAGACAAGGTTGCCCGTTATCACCCCTTCTTTTCTATTGACCATTGACCCACTCCTTCGGTTACTCAACTCAAATGACAACATCAAAGGCTTCCAATTTGGTACACATACACTTAAAACGGCTGCGTATGCAGACGATGTTCTCATATTCTCTGAAGACATTGCTACTGCCATCCCTGCCATCTCTAATACCATTAAAGAATTTTCAATCGTTTCAGGGTACACTTTAAACAGAGACAAAACGGAGATGTTCCCTCTTAATGCGTTGTGCTTCCCTTCTCATATGGGTGAGGCTGGCTTTAAATGGCAATCGACTCGAATTAAATACTTAGGAATTTGGTTTTGCAATAACCTTGTAGATACTATTTCCTATAATGAATCTCACATTCTAGCTAAGATTAAAGATGTTTTGTCCTCTTGGTCTCCGAAATATATTTCCTGGTGGGGAAGGCTCCAAACTCTCAAGATGATGATAACGCCGATTATTAACTTCTTATCCTCAATGCTACCTGTGAGGCTGTCCTCATCCTTTTTCCGTGAGATTGATCTACTTACCTCAAAGTTTCTATGGGGTGACAAACGTGCTAGAATTACATACAAACATCTTAGGAAGCCATCGGTCTTGGGTGGTTGTAATCTTCCAGATTGGAATTTGTATCAAATTGCTTTCTTAGCGTCTCAGGGTGCTCTCTGGTTTTTATCGAATTCACACCATACTCCTCCGTGGTTTTGTATTGAACAAGTGTTGTGTTCTCCTCTCTCTACCCCCTCTTTTCTCACTGCCTCTAAACTTGTGTTACCTCATTCAAGCCGTATTATTTCTGACACAATTATTGCTCTGAAACATATAGATAAAAAGGTTTCCAACCCCATTCATAAATCGAGATGGTCCTCATTATGGTATAATCCTAAAATTGTTACTGATATCGATCCTGCCACAATGTCTTCCTGGGCTAATAGAGGTCTTACGTTGGTCAAACATCTTTATGATTCCAGTCATGATCCTCTTCCCTTTTCTTCTTTGGCCAGTAAATATAATCTTAACAATATGGATTTCTACTATTTTTTTAAATTAAAGGTTGCCCTCTCTAAAGTGACCCTCTGTACAGATTCGGTTACTATTTCACTTCTGTCTATGTGGTCTCGCTCAGGTCATACTGCCTCGAAAATATACAAATTTTTATCTGCGCCACTGCCTTCACAGGCTACTATTACACAAGATAAATGGTCACATCATTTTGATAGTGATATTTTTAAACATATCACACAAGAGTCATGGCAGTTAATTGGGAAAGTTTCATTACGAAATAAGATTGCTCCTTCCCTTATGCAATCTAAATTTTTCTCAATGAATCTTCTGCATTGGACCCCTGCTCGTTTACATAAACTAAGGCTGAGGGATGGGGATCTTTGTTGGAATTGTAATTTGGTCCCAGGCACTTACCAACATATGTTTTTTGAATGCTCGTTATTACAACCCTTTTGGGATTTAGTTCAGAAACACTTATCACTAATTTTTGACATTCCAGTGGAACTTTCATTCCCTATGATCTTATTAGGTCCATGGGCCGCATGTTCCCCTCTTCCTCTGGATGATACGGATATGCAGCTATTAGATCTTCTTATTTCAATTGCTGTCAAAATTATTTTAACTGAGTGGAAATCCTTTAATCTACTGTCCTATCATACTTGGTGGGCTTGGGTATCATTTCTCCGTGGGGCCCATACTTCGGTTGAAGAGAGACACTGTACTCCTTCCATTTCCAATATTATCTGGAGGTCACTGGATAACTATATGAAGTTGTCATCTCAGGGGTTGGTGGCCCAATATCCCTTTGTCTCTAGTGTTTAATTTATTTTTTATACTGTAGCAGGTGTCACCATCTACCCATCTATCCATGTATCCATCTGTATTATTTACTTATCTGTCTATCTACCCATTTATCTATCTATCTATCGTCCCCTTTCTCTTTCTTTCTTCCTTTCCTTGTTCCTGCTTTTTATTCTCTTTCTCTATTCTTTCCTTGTTTCTTTCGCTTATCCTGGCACTTTTTTGGTATCTATGCAATACAACTAATTTTTTGCTATTAATCCAGTATAAGATACTCTCTTTATATGACATATTGAACCGGTACTATGTGTGACTTCATTATTTTCTGACATAAATTTTACCTTTGTGTATATTTTTTGTTAAACGTCTTAATTATCTATTGACCATGTTGTTCTGTTGTATTGCATTTTATTACAACTATATGAACTCTTACTTTTTAAAAACAATAAAGATATTGAACAAAAAACAAAAAACAAAAAAAAGTCCATTTGAGAGCTGACAGCATTTTCTTAACTTTCTTGCACAATAATAGAGCGAGAGAAGAGGAGTCCAGATGCATTCTCCCAAACACATTCACAAATACAAAAGGGTAACTAGGATGAATTTGTCATATAAAAAAAGGTCCTAGGGAAGTCCAAAGATTTTGGAGTAGAAGCCTCTCCCACTTAATAGTGGCATGCTTCATCATCAACGCCTATCCACATCGTGATATGATGGTACAACCAGGGAGGGCCCAACCAAAAATATGTGAGTTCTTATATAAATCGCTGCTGGATTTGTGGATGGGATCCAGAAAATAAGAGATAAAAATATCTTGGGGTATACTCAAGGAAATGTCCATTAATCGTTGGGTACCCTAGACATGAATAAAAACACAGTGTGGGGTTATTATTGAGTATCAGTGTCTCAATTACCTCTTATAAAGCGAACATGTTTTGGCTCACATTTAAAGCCCATCTGGGTCTAAGGCGTTCGTCAGGGCTGTTAGTGTCCCTGCCTGTCTAAGCACTCATGCCATACATTCAAACGAGGCCTATGGCTCTCACCTTAGGTAAAGACACTTTTCTTCAAAAAACCTAAAAATATAATGGATGCACCACACATTGATTAGGTACAGGACTGTGAATGGCAATAATAGTCATATTGTATTAAAAATTGAAAAATACTTACGCCCGAGGGCGGCGCATCAATGGCAGTCACCGACTGGCAAAAAGCCCATTTTCTATATCAGACTGGTATTAAAAAGAAATGTTTTTTATTTATATATAGTTCTGTTGCTGTAATATACACCAAAGCTATAAAGGGAGGAACGTCAAACCATTGCAAAGCAACACACATGTGTGCCTGCACCAATTGCAATATGAGAGAACATGCGGAAACACACACACTTCTTACCCTATATTCAGGTGCTTATGGGGTCATGTGAATCCGGCGGGAGGCACCCTCCTGTAGTCACATACTTCATTGGTAGATGCATAATTTATTTAGTAACATTTCACTATATCTAGTCACACTGCGCACACTGTGACTAGTATCTGTTAAACACGGCTAACTTGTTATGCAAGGTCTCGTAGGAAATAGGGAAGACCTATGAGGCTGAAAGCTTTTACTGTGCCTTCATGAAATGTCCTCCAAATGTGAATATCATGATTGGCATAGGCGCATATATACTGGGGAAGCACTTGTTAATTATTTGCTGTTAAAGTTTACAAACGCTAGAAATCCACAATAGTCTCATTTTGAACTTGCTTCATAATACTCAACATACAACTGTAAAGTCAGTGAGCTGGACACCCCAAGCGTGCCCTTGAGTCAAGATGGCAATAGTGGCATCTTGTAAGGTGATTGAGCCGGCCCCCCAGGAGAGCCCTTCAGTCAAAATGCCATGGAGAGATAATTGGTGCGGAGAGCAGGGCGTCACATACCAAAGTGATTGGGCGTACAAGGCTCGTGGCCTTTAATCACTTAGTCAAAATGCCTCGGAGTGATAATTGGTGCGAGAAGCACTTCATCAAGGTCGGATGCCTGCTGCTAGAACCTACAGCTTCCCACAACAGATCGCCAACAAACATTTAGTGTTTGTGCGGACCAGTCTGATGAAGGGGAAGAGAACAGGTGATTGGGCCAGTGTGCCGCGCTGTCAAATGACGTGTTGTTCGGGTGACACCATGGGCTTCATGAGAAATAAAGTCCAAATGACATATGATGTAACTGGAAGGACAGGGCTTGTGTTACAGCTGCAGTATGGGGCAATGAAAAACACTTTTTGTAAACAGGCCTGCAAAAATGCAGTGCTATGTCTGGATTTACAATGTAGGACCATTCAATCGGAATGGCCTATGGTTAAAAACAAGTTGATTGTGATGTCTGTATTTAAACAGTATAGATATAGTTAAACACTTTACAAAATGGAAAAGTAATGCTTAAATAAAAGGAACACCATATAACAATGGGGTCCTGACTTTCCTCAAGATTATTACACTATTATGAGGTTATATTTCAAGAAGAGAGTACATGTCAAGTGCAGAGATACTGCCCTGTGTATCGTGTCCACTAACTGGTGGAGAGTGAGAGAGATGTTTGTGGGGAATTCACAGACTTAGCTTCATTGTTGCTCCAGTTGTAACTAAGGAATCTCATCATTTAGACCGGCTGTAGTGCTCATACATCTGTAAATCCATTGTTGTTCGTAAGTTAACAACTTTTTTCGGATGCATGTGGTGGTAGTTTGTCAATTATAAACCACAAGAAATCATTCTTTGAATGTCCCATGGACAAAGAATGGCACATCAGTTCGATTATTATTTTTATGTACCTGAAGGTGCTCCTGTGCTCATCGATTCTGGTGCAAATCTTTCTGGTGGTCATGCCTATGTATTTTAGGCCACAGGGGCAGATGAGGACATAGACAACTTTGGTGGTGTCACATTAAGTGTGTTGTCTCAAGGCCAAAGGTGTTCATAGACCCAGGTCTAGTTCCATACGCATTTGGCTTTTAAAGTCAAAAATAGCCTAATTAAACATCTAATAAACTAATAAACATCTGTTATTCAGCGCCTTGAGACCCATGGGTGATAAGTGCGCTTTACAAATACACGTGTTATGTTATATTATGTTATGTTATATTATTTTATGTTATGCAATCTAGGATCTGAACACATATCTTGGTGTAATTTTCAAAGTGGATAAGCCACATTCTGTGGTTATTTGGTGTGGGTGAACGTTGGAAGGTGGTTTATTAGTAGATGTAGGAAGGGAACGACAGCTAGTAATAACACCTCAATCACAAATAAGGCCCAGTCAAGTCTTAATAAGTGAATCCTTCCTCAACCCTTAGGAGCTTTGCTCACAAGCAGTCAGGCTTAACTTAGGAGACAGGTGTGTAAAGCGTTTAATATCATAAAAACAGGAAATAAGTAAGACACAACACACAATAAAAATCCAACACCAGTTTATAAAAATAGGAAATATTTCTTTCTTTCAAATGATACCAAAATGAAAAACATCGAATGTAGGGCACCTAAGATATGAATTTTTAAAGATTAGATGCAAAAATGTGCTTTCTAGTGCTTAAAAGCAGAAAGTGCCAACCGTGGACATCTGGTCAAGCATGACCGGGACCAAGTCGAAGTTTCAGGCCGAATGCGATGGAGCACGGCTCGGATACAATGGGGTGGTTGGGGCTGGTCAATATTTTACCTTCGCACTTAGTCACTTTTTGTTTCCTTTTCTCTAGATGTCAAGCGAGGCTCCTCAGCAGGCAGGGTTGTGATTTGAAGATGGCCACTTGCTTCAGAATGAGGCCTCAGTGTTTCTGGGGAGGGCTAGGTTCTCATTGGCGAAGTTTAAGAGCTCTGGAGCTTTCAGCGGGGCAAACCTGAAGTTCAGGCTGAGTCACGGTTTGACATAGCTGGCTTGACTCTCAACGACGGGTCGTAACCTTATGGAGCTTTATCATAAAAATTCTCCAAAGGATTCCAGACTTCGGGATCTTCTTCGAGAAGGTATTTTTGGGGTCTTGAGGTTCCACAACTCCAGCCAAGTTTCCAGAAGTTCTGAGATGCTCCTTGGATAGTTGGGACTACAATTCCCACAATACACCTGGTCAAATTCATAAAAGTCCACTGGACACTGGTCAGCTGGGCTCTTCTTGGTGGAGTTGATGCAGGTGACTTCTTGAAGCTCTTTTGTACTTGTTGCTTTCAGGGAGTCCACTCTTTAATCCTTTCAAGCAAGGCAAAGTCCTCTTTTGCGAAGTCCAGAGTTTCCAGCAGGTGCAGTCATTCAGAGTGCAGTCCTCTCTTGGTGCAGACCAGGGCTTCAGCAGGGCAGTCCTTCTCCTCTTGATGTTTCCAGGCAGGAATCTGTGTTGCTGGGCAACTCTCCCATACCTATCCAGGTTTCTGGGCTGGCGAGAACGGGGAGGGTACCCCTGACCAATGGAGTGCAGGGTGCTTCCCTCTGTGATGACAACTCCCTTATAAGTGTGGCAATATTTTGTCCAATAAAGCACTGTTCCACAAAAATCAAAATGGAGAAAATCTCTCCTGGAAGTTCAGGTCTAGCTAGCCCAACCCACAGTCTACAATTCCCTTCCAGCCGCTCTCCTAATTCAATTACAGTGACTCGCATCTGGCAGGAGGTGCAGGAAGCGGTGTTGGGCCTGGTTCCTGTCCTTACTGTCTTTCTCCCTTTGAAGACTGGTTTGGCTACCCAGCCACCTTCGTGTCCTGGTATCTGGAAGCAGGAGAACTCCTCCCACTAGATATCACCTTTGTCTCAGCCCAGGCCACTACACACCTCATTAAGGAAGCTTGGCTCAGCCTGTCAAAGGCTGGCCAATCAGAAGAGGATGCTACAGAAATGATTTTAGGAAACTTTAGGAAAGCAATTCTAAAACTACTTTTCTGCAACCTTGGGAAGTTGTTGGATTTTTTGCAACTATTATTTTAACACTTTGAATTATTATTTTAGCTCACTCCTGTCACAGGAATTGCCACATGGATGACCAAAAATATTTTGCAGCTCATTATGAATAAAATGGAGATCCTTTTATTCGGAAAAGACCATTCAGTCTGGTCAGCCGACTGGTGGCCATCGGAGTTGGGTCCACCACCTACCCTTAAAAAATATGTAAAGAATCTAGGAGTTCGCATAGATGATAATCTCTCCATGAATGAGCAGTTTAAGACTTTGGAAATACTTTTAATTCCAAAGTCGAATTTGGACATAGTTTTATATTAGAAGCAGCCTGCCAAGCAAGGCTGGCTCTCAATGACAGAAGGCACCACACCAGTGCACATTTAAATGCATTAAATCTACTGGGTCTCTAAACCAACTAGCCCTGCCATATACTAGGGTCTTACAGGTAGGCTGTCAGTGCCAATTGTAATCACACCTTATTACCATATACCTTTTACACAGAGCACTAGTCCTGGGCCTGGTTAGCAGAGCCCAGGGCACAATCGGAGTCAGAAAACCAGCATCTAGTAGTCCGAATGGGGGCAAAAATCGAGGGGACAATGCAAAAAGCCCTGCTTTGTCACAGTGAACCTGTGTACTTTCTCCAGATTTTCAGATGGTAGCAGTGTTCTCTTATGATGTAAAGAGTTGTTATAGTCATGCATCAGAGGAGGAACTAAGCCTCTGAATTTTCAAAGTAACCATAGAGTTGGAAATTTTATGGACACAATATGTGCAACCTGTTTTTCAAGAGTTCGTTGGTTTGGTTTTTAGGGGCATTTTAGCAGAAGGGAGAATGACATTGATTTAAAAAGTGATGTGAAGTGTAAAGTCTAAAAGGTCCAGCTAAATGCTCTTTGAACAGTGAGGTTTTGTTGGTGATTAAATCTTTTTGAGAGCTGACAGCATTTTCCTAACTTCAGCTTCAATGGACAATGTGAACTCTTGAGACATACAGGGCACAGACCATGATGGCAGAATGCTAATCCATACACCAATGTTTGACTAATGCCCCACCTGGACACGTTTCACTATACTGGGATTATGTAGCCTGATAACCTGAGAAGCCCATCAGAATATCTTTGTTATGCATGGCTCTCACTGAGAGTCACTAGCGTGAACATCAGGTTCTAAATCTGGTTATTCATTGCAATGATAAAGCAACAGTGGGTAACAAGCGTTGTTTCTCATTGCTGGTATGGCATAAAGAAGTTCGTACTGCTCTGACAGGCCATGTTAGACCCTTTCAGTGTAGTCCTGGCTTGCTTATCTGATGGAGGACATAGGACTGGTGTTCGGGAGTGGAGGGTGTGGGATGACATGCAGGGTGGTGAGTTGGATCACTGGAAGCCAGTGATTTTTTGCATTTGGGACTTGAGGATAGGCCATTATTCCTCTGCCCCTTATGAGCAGCTTAAAGCAAGGGCAGAAAATATTTTTGGGGCCATACATAACATGAAATACTGTGTGGATAAGAAGTGAGCAATAGATGTTCTTCACCTCAGGGTTCTAAGTGACATTAAGACAACTCGAGCTTCACTCTCACGGTCCATATGTCGTTACTCAGAACACCTCAGTGAAAAACAGCCCCTTTAATCACTGTTATCAGTTTATAATTGTATGCTATGTTTGGGTGTGAGAAAGTGCCTCATTTGCATGGTTAGCCCCCCACTTTTTTCCTGGTTTTGAGGTGATTTCAAATGTAATGCACAGGGTCCTTGCCAACCAGGTGCCCTGTACCAGTGCTCCTTCCCTACATACAAACTCCCAATTGGTACTTCTGCCCCCTGTAAGTCCCTAGTAACTGGTACACTAGGTACCTAGGGCCTGAGAGCTGAAGAGGGTGCCTTGGGACCCCCCTCACTGGAACCATGCCACTGCCCTTGCAGCCTGCATGCCCCTGTGAGGGAGAAAACAACAAGGTCGACATGGCACCCTGCCAGGGTGTCATGCCAGCTTGCTCTGCCTGGCATCATAGGTAAATCACCCCTCTAGCAAGCCTCATAGCCATAAGGCAAGGTGCACTATACTACAGGTGAGGGCATATCTGCATTAGCAGATATGCTCCTACAATATTGGGCACCATTTCCTGATGTTGTAAGTGCCTTGAAGCCATAGAGAGTACATGGGCTGAGAACTCTACAACTCGAGTTCCACAGCATCATGATGGCTTCAGTGAATACAGGAGTGTTTAGTACTAAACAACTCTTTTCAATAAACCCACACTGTTGCCAGTGTGGGATTTATTGTACCATGTACACAGAGGGCACCTCAGAGGTGCCCCCTGAATCCCTACCAACCCTGGTGTGGTCTCTGACCGGCTACAGGCAGCCAGCCACCATCAGACATGTTTCTGGACCCCTGTGTAGAGATCCCCTGCTCTCTGGGACCAGAAACAATGCATATCCTGGGCAGAAGTGTCATGCTTCCTCCCCCAGGTTGGGCCACTGCTCGAAGAGGGGAAGCTTCAAAGGCTTGCTGCCTTTGTAATGCGACCCCCAGCCTCAGCTGCTAAAGCAGATGGCAGCCCCTGGTTTTCACCCCCCCCCACCTTGGGTGGGAAAACTGGCGGGAAAATTCAAAAAGGTAGGAAGTCTGCCCACCTCCGACAAGCTCACCCCTGAAGTGTGGGTAAGCGAGGTGAAGTACATTTTTCAGTCCCTGCCATCTTGAACATGGGGGGACCCCTCCAATCAGGGCTAGGCCTATGCCCCCTCCCACAGGAGGGTGGCATAATAGAGGGGGTAGACACCCCAGGTAAGGTACCCTACCTGCTACTCCACTAAAATGCCTTCTAAATTTAGTATTTAGGTGGCTCCCCTAGACCTTCTCCTCAGATCTGCGATGACCTAAGAAGAAAGAAGACATCCTGCAGCAGAAGTCAGAAGACGACAACTGACTTAGCCCCAGCCTTACCGGCCTGTCTCCTGCTTTGACGAACCAGCGTCCTGTTTTACAACAGAGGCCTCCAAAATCCCTGGGAGTACTGTTGCCTTTAATAAAGACTCAAATCACCCAAGGACAGTGGACCTGTGCAGAAGAAACTAACTCCAAAGACTCCGGATCCACGCGGATCCGCGTCCTCGGCCCTCTATGCACCCGATGCCCATGGCCCGAGTCTGAGTGGCTCACCTGTTCAGTGAAGTCTCCTCAGCAATCCTGAGCTCGCGTCCAGTGTTGGCTGACTTCTACTGTCCTCCACGAAGGCACCTGCAGAGTGACTCAGAGGCTCCTCCCGACAGCCTCCGGTAAGAAGACTCCGACGTTCAAAGGCACCCCTGCACCCGAAGCCCGTGGCCTTGGAGAGCTGAATCGATGGTGCCACTGTGACGCTCTATATCCCAACTTACCTCTGCTGTCACTGGTCTTCCTCCTGCAAACTCCCGTGCTACGCCAGGAGCCTCTTTACCATCAAGAAAATCCCCATTGAAAAGCATTGTCGCCTGATGTCGAATTTGCACCCTGCACTCGGCCGCCCCTGTGCCGCTGGAGATGTATGTTTTGTGCTACTTTGTGGCCCCCCTGTGCTTAACCTAACTCTCGACACTTGGCCCCTGTAACTGATCTACTTACCTGCAAGCAGTGTGGCACCAGGCACCCCCTGTCTCCATTGGAAAGCATTGGGTTGAACTCCGATTTTGACCTCTGCACTTAGTCGCCTTTGTGCCGCTGGTGGTGCAGTCATGATACCTACCTGACCACTGGGCTTTGCTGACTTTTGGCTCCGAAGATTGAAATTGTCAGTTTGATACTTACCTGTTTAACAACACTATTGTTTTTCCCCATACGATAACATTGGACAGTGTGAACAGTTTCTAAGGGTCGATTTTTGAAAGTGAAAAGTATTTTTAATTAAAAGCATACTTACCTCATTATGAAGACCTGGGTCTTAAAATGAAGTACAAACAAAGTATAATTTTATAAAATTGGTCTAGATCTCCATCTTGGGTCATGTGTCCTTTATTGACAATGTGTGCAATAAATGTCTTACACTCCTCTGTGTTAGGCCTAAGGCTGCTCATCTATACTACCACTAATAGAGCACTTTGGGTTTTTGCATTGGGCCCTGCACACTTTTGGGGAACCCCTGGACTCTGTGCACGGCATGTCACCTAGTGACAATATCATATACAGAGCCAGCTTCCTACAATGTTTCTAACTGAGATCTACTTGCATGAATACCAGAATCTGAATTTGGTTATTTACAGCTATGATGTAGCAACAGTGTTATGTTATAATGATTTGTATGGTGCACATATAACCTGGGAGGGTATCCAGGCACCCAATAAGGGGGGCTGCTATGTCTAGGGCCAATGAGTATGTGGCTTTCAAAGTCAAAGATAGCCTATTCAGGGTTTGATCAACTATCCTAGTGTAATTTTGGAAGTGGAGAAGTCACATATTGTGGTTTTTGGTGTGGGTGAATCTGTGTACTTTCTTCAGATTTCCAGATGAGCGCAGTTTCCTCTTATGATTTAAAGAGCCATTATAGTCATTCAGCAGGAGAGAAACTAAGCCTCAGAAGTTTCAAAGTAATACAGTTGGAAGTTTTAAGGACACAATATCTGCATCCTGTGTTTCTAGAGTAGGGTTATTTGATCTTTAGCTGTATTTTAGCAGAAGGGAGGATGACATTGAT
This sequence comes from Calotriton arnoldi, assembly GCA_963921515.1. Classification (NCBI taxonomy): domain Eukaryota; kingdom Metazoa; phylum Chordata; class Amphibia; order Caudata; family Salamandridae; genus Calotriton; species Calotriton arnoldi. Next base: position 66,215 of record CAWUFW010002323.1, on the reverse strand, counting down.
ATAAGAAGTGACTTGAAATGTAGAGTGTGAAAGATCCAGCTAAATGTTCTTTGGACAGCAAGGTTTTGTTGGTGTTTAAATCTATTTGAGAGCAACAGCATTTTCCTAACTTCAGCTTCAATGGACAATGCTAGCTCTTTAGACATACAGGGCACAGACCATGATGGCAGAATGTTAATTCATACACCAATGTTTGACTAATGCTTCACCTGGACACATTTCACTTTACTAGGATTATGTAGCCTGATAATCTGAGAGGCCCATCAGCATATTTTCGTTATGCATGGCTCTCCGTGAGAGCCATTTGCATGAACACCAGGTTCCAAATCTGGTTATTCATTGCTATGACATAGCAACAGTGGGTAACAAATGTTGTTTTTCACTGCTGTTATGGCATAAAGAAAGTTTGTGATTTTTTGCATTTGGGACATGAGGAGAAGCCATTACTCCGTTGCCCCTTCTTAGCAGTTTAAAGCAGGAGCAGATCATTTTGGGGGCAATACGGTTGTATTCCTCTTAGGGTGTCCATAAACGGGCTTTCCAGTATCATGTCCTTATATAGGCACAATTCGTCCTGCCCTTATATAGGCATAAAATCCCAGCCCTTATTTAGGCATTAACCGTGCACTCCAAATACAGGCATGGTCTCCGACATCCGTCCACCCTAACGTCACAACGAGTTCTTGAAGAACAGACCCTTAGGCTGCGGGAGTTTCCCTAGTCCAGGACTATTGATTTCTTCAAGGACTCATATATTATGCATGAACCATTATTCCTTAGGGGTTCATTCATGACGTCTTCCGCTGTCCGACTCACGTCAATGCTAACATTCTGAGGTAATTCTCAGGTATAAATATACCTTCCCTAGCCCCTGTAAATCAGAGGAGACCTCGACTTCAGAGGAGCCCGTTTCCCGGCCTGACGCACTGAGAAGACGCTGTCATCCCTGCACGCAGAGAGTCCAGCTTCCAGTGATCTGACTTCCCTTGCGGGGTGTTGGAGTTAGAGTCTGGCAAAGAGATTCCTACCTCTCTCATTCTTCAGGTATGGAGCAGACTAGAACCTAGAGGGACTCTTGGCATACTAGGCATACTGGGGTTAGCATACTCTTAGTATACTATAGTAAGGAATACTTCACCTACTTCATACCTCGTCCTACACCTGGGTTAGGTTAGGTACATTGGGGTAGAACTAGATTAGAAACGCATCGTATGAGTACTCGCATTTTTAGTCTGTGTTATTTATGTAACAGCATTTGTACTAAAAGATAATGCTCTCGCAGTATTATTTATTTCTACTGCTCACACTGTACATTATTTATCTCGCATACTGTCTTGTGATCGTAACAGCACATTTTACTTACACCAGAAACAAGACTGTTCAATAAATCCTTTATTGAAACGCCCGTCTATTCTCTTTCTGTGTAACTTGGAGAAAACTAAGCATGCACGACTGAGCTGAGTGAAATAGTTATCTATTGTTTCCACGACTCTGGGACACGTTCTGATTCTAAAAGGGAAACACAGTGGTCATGTTTTGCGGCTGCCAGAAACTACTCCCTTCTTGTTGTCAAGGAGTTTCTAGTGGCCTCTGTGCTAGCTGGCACAAATAATTAAGTTTAATATACTCGATAGGGACATACTGACCTTAGTCCTATGTCAAACCTATAGGATATATTATTCCAAAGCGCAGAGCCTATTAGGGAAATAGGAGCTACACTACATGGCGCCCAACGGTTTGGTAAGGCAGTAATTCAACGTTAGATACTGAGTAACTCAGCCGTGCTTTTTCTCTCAAGACCCCTACCCATATACTCCAAAAGACGTCTGGAGTGGGCAGGGTTAAGTATCCACCACGGCTACATAGGGCAGTACCCTATATATTAGCTGTTTGGTTTGCTCAACGTTGAAGGATACAGTGTTCCAAAATATTGCCCACCTTATCTTTGTTTCCTTGAAACTTGTTCTACATTTTTCAAAAAACAAAATGACTGAAGACACCGGAAACGGTGGAGCTGCGGCTGATCCAGCCCAAGCAGCAGCCTTTAACATTACAGGTTTAAATGAAACCGAGGAGGGTGTCATAAACATCGCTCCAAACTTAAGAAGAGCCATTACTCTAAAACTTATAAAACATGGCCTACCACCAAGAGGAGGTAGAGCAGTTTTCGTGATAGAGGCACACGAATCCTTTCAGACAGAGGTATTCTATTCATGGGTAATATTTCCTGAATCCAATTCAGTAACACACACGTTTCACTTCTACAAAGAAGATGAATCACCAGAGGAATACATTCCTTTTGAGGATATTGAAATTCCATTAACATACCAGGAGCATCAGCTCTGGTTTAAAGGCGCCCTAAAACATCACAAAAACATTACCAGGCTCGGTCCACTAGGTAGACCAGGAGCAACATGGCCGATTCTAGCCGGCTGCACACCTCATCCTGAACTGGATATAATGTCAGATGAGGACTTACTTGTTCAAATACAAGAATTAATAAAAATCTACAGACAATTGGTCCAATATGTCATGCGGACTTTCACAGTCCAACCACCATTAACACTTCCAAATCAAACTCCTCACCAGGGGAATACACTAAAAATTACACCACAGACTCTATACGCAGTCATGGGTAAAATGCCCACAAAACGTGAGCAAATTCCATTTTGGATAGCTCAAAAAATTACTCAAATCGAAGCAGTATTTCCAAATACTAGCCCGCATGAGAAACACAGAATACTGACAATCAGTTTACAGATGGGGATCACACCACAACTGGAAGACTGCACCACTTGGGGCTCAGTCTTTGCTGCCATCTATACTAAAACACATGGCATTCCGTCAATTGCGGTAATAACAGATGTTCTGAAACAAATTCAAAACGAATACGGGGCAGAGCATGCTCTAAATTTAGGTATGAAATTACTGAATAATTTCGACCAGGTCTCAACAATAATATTATCTAATATTAAAGGGGAGGCAGCAGCAGTGGCGATCCGCCAAAAATTAAGGGAATTTGATGTTACAGAACATCAAACAGAGCTACCCAGAATTATAGAACAATCTTATGCAGAATTAGGCAGAGATAGTTTGGGTGGAAGACCAGTGAAGCCGAAGCTATCTGAAAGTCCTGAGAAGGACTCAATTAAACAAACTCCTACATCTTCTAAAAAGAAGTGGGAGTCTAATAAACAAAAATCAAACGAGAAACGTTCTCAATCCCGAGGTAGGTCTCCTCAAAAGGAGCCCTCTGAAAGGAGGTATAACCTCAGGAATAGGGATAATTTGAGAAAACCTGACAGGTATCAAGATACTGATACACGTTCCTCTCGTCCCTTTCAGATCTCATCACAGACTTCGGAAAGAAGAGGACGAACGGAACATAGAGAAGAACGCGTGAAATCGAAAGACGACAAACACGCTCCAAAAATTAAAGCAAAACCTCAATTCTCCAAAAAGAAAGTAGCAGGTCTAAAGATCAGACATGCCGAGAATACTGAGAACACAACTCAAGAACGGAGAATGGGCTCAGACAATGCTGGACAGTGCAGCAGAAGTCACAATAGTTCGCCAGAACCTGAAGGAACTTCTGGAGATAGTGGACTTGAATGAGTACATCACAGTTGAGACTGTAGACACCAGGGTTAGTACTCCACAAAAGTTATATGACATAACACTCCGGATGGAGGGAGACAAACCTAGACAGGTGAAAGCACTTTTTGGGAAAGACTATCAAAAGGCTATGACATACTTCTAGCAGAAAAGGACTGGCCACCACAATTTGTCAGGGAGTGCCCACATGGCGAGGACATAATTATGCCTGCCTTCTCCAACCATATACCAATGCATCTGAGATATACATATGCCAGGAAATGGGCAGTGGCCCAGGCCCCAGCATTATATAAAAATCATGTAGGATGGGATGAGGATTCACCTCACCATAAAATACATCTGAAACATGAACCAACTGCACAACGGCAGTACCCAATAAAGCAAGAAGCTAAAAAACAGGTCAGGGAGATCTTAGATCAACTTGAATATCAAGGGGTGATTGAAACATGCACCTCCTCAATGAACAATCCTTTGTTTCCTGTCTCCAAACCAGACAATACATATCGTCTAGTTTTGGACTACAGACACAAACACTTGTTCTAAAACTTTTGCAGTACAAAATGCACATAGCACAGCATTAATGAATAACATTGTGCGTAAAAAATATAAAACAACATTAGACATCTCAAATGGTTTCTTTTGTCAAAACATAGCACCTGAAAGCAGGTACTTAACTGCATTCTATATAATGGGGACCCAGTGTCACTTTTGTCGACTCCCACAAGGGTTCAAGAACAGCCCAGGTTTATTCTCAGCTAGGGTAACGGAGTTACTACAAATTTATGACAATGAGGCATTGTCCTATGTCGATGACATTTATCTGACAGACGATGACCTGGAAAAACACTTGAACAGGGTGAGCACCATTATACTGGGATTCGCCTCTGAGGGCTACAAGTTCAACTTTAAAAAGTCCCGAATTGCCCATCTCAATGTCCTATTTTTGGGATATGAGCTTTCAAGTGAAGGCAAGAGCTTGGCAGCTAACTTTTTAGAAAAGTGTGCGCTGCTCCAACCTCCAAAAACGCTAAAAAACTTACAATCCATCCTGGGTTTCCTGAATTTTGGAAGAACATACATTCTAAATTACGCAGAAAGGGTTAAACCTCTCTACGCATTAATCAAACCTGATTTTTCGATCAGAAACTGGACGAACGCACAGAAATCTTGCGTTCACTCCAGGCTAACATGTTAGCAACAAATCACTTACAAACACGTGTAAGTCAACGAAATTTGGTGATCTGAATAATTTCGGGTCAATGTGGATTCACCTACTTAACCTTCAATGAGGGTGAGAAAATACCAATAGCATACAAATCCCATTTGTACACACAAGCGGAAATGCGCTTCAGTTCAACTGAAAAAATTCTAACAGCAGTTCAAACCGCTGTAGCAAAAGAAAGAGGCTTAGCCCAAGGGAAATGCATTATTATCGTAACCCCGGTACCAGCTTTAGAAGCGGTCACAAAAGCAAGCATTCCAAATGCTAAAGCATTACATCCAAGATGGATACAATGGGTTAATTCTCTTGCTGCAACAGATGTTGAATATGTTTTTGATCCAGATTTAAAAACACAAGCATTCCTGCAATACGAACATGAATGTCCTCTGCCTACTGAAATTCTGCCTCTCGATCAGTACGAATTCATAATTTACACTGACGGATCCGCACAACCCGCAACAGGGAGTAAGCAAGCTTACAGTGCAGCGTGTGCAATCGTTAAAGGTCGCATGCGAAATGGCATCTTCAGACCTATGGTCACAAAAACTCAATCTCTAGGAGATTGTACAGCTCAGCGAGCTGAACTACAAGCATTCAAACTGGCACTTGAAAGTACAGATCGAGAATTCCCCACACTAATAGTGTGCGATTCCTTTTACTGTGTTCAGTCGTATAATGAATATATACAAAACTGGCTTGAAAATGGTTTCAAAGATGCGAAAGGTGGCACAATAAAGCACAAAATGCTTTGGGAACAAGTAGTTCAGTTGAAAAACGAACTACCAAAGGCTCACGTGATCCACACACTGAGTCATCAACGTGATGGCGTTCACGTTGCAGGAATTCATTGGCTGACGAAGCCGCAAAGGGGGCTTTTCAGACGGCTTCCGTAGCTGCGATCACTCGTTCAAAAACAAAAATAGACGGTGAGATAATGTTGGCTGTCAATGCATCAAGCAAAGGCAGCAGTGCAGCGTTACCAAAAAAGTTTCCACTCAAGTACTCTTATGTAATTGATGCGAACAACGTTCCTTTTGCTCGAATCCCTGGAGTGGGGGATAGGGTAATTCCAAACATGGAACGCAGAGCAGCCTTGATTTATGAAACACATTTGGGGGAGGGTCTGTCACATCAAGGGATCTCTAAAACAATTTTGACGTTAAAAGAGATGTACTGGTGGCCTGGAATGAATACAGAAATTCACATATTCATCAACAACTGCCTCGACTGTAAATTACAGCGAGAGAGCCACCAGACACCATGCTGCGAATGCGGCAACCCAGTACAGACACCACTGTTAGACAGCCTTAGACTATCTACGCGCCTGCGTCCTACTGGACAAAGGCATTCCCACAAATACTGAATCTAGGTTCCTATGGTTATGGCCTCAGCGCTCGGCTGACAGTCTAACTGTTATAAAAGATTTGCGAGTCTTTATCGGCACATACGCAATAGGCACGCTACATTCTGACCAGGGTCCTGCGTTTAGCTCTAGGGCTTACAAAGAAGCCATGGCCAGTCTGGGCGTTGCATTGCGGTACTCCTCTCCATTCCATCCTGAGAGAAATTCGGTTGTGGAAAGGAAAAACCGGGACATAAAGCAGTCTATAACACCTAGGGTATTAGGTTCGGGTGATGGGTGGGTCAAACATCTTAGTGGGGTTCAGCGCTCATTGAACAACCTGCCAAGAAGTTCTCTAGGGGGGGTCAGTCCATATGAGGTCCTATTTGGGACAAGAATGTGGGTACCAGACCTTGAACACATAGGCACAGTGGTGGAAAATAAACCCTTTGATATCAAAGATCGTTTGGCTGTTTTACAGGAACTAAACAAGTTAAGAACGAAACAAAGCAACGTATTCCTACAGCCCACCACCACTGGGGATCAACTGGCTGTCCCAGCAAGGCCTGTCTGGATTCCAAAAGTTGGGGATCTAGTCAGAGAAAAGATTGCGGACAAGAAGGAATTTGGACCTTCTTACAGACAACCAGTACCTGTCCTAGCAGTTCAAGGAACAAGAACAGTACTTCTGCCGCCCCTTGCTGGAAGAAAGGAGAAAAGATTTGTGTCCATCGACCTAATCAAACCACAGTATGTGGCCGATACTAAACAGTAGGCCTCGTGGACTCCGACCTAGTAGCAGACGCACTCCTCTCGCTACTATCCAAGAGGTTCAGACTGAAAGACTGATAACAATCAAGAATTCAGCTGTAACTGATGGAGGACTAAGCAACAACGCTATGGAACTCATCCCTCTTGAACACCAAATAACAGTTTGTCCAAATACACCTGTCTACACCAACGTAGCAAGTGATGAACTGGTTCCAGTGATTTCTACAAATCCTGATGCAATTCCAACAATTGACAGAACTGCTTCTGGCTATTTTATTAACTTTGAGACGTTCTCAGAAGATCCGAGTGAACTTGAAACGACGCCAGCATCATTGAAATTCAAGCAGCAAGTACAAGACTTTTTTCACTTTCTGAAAAAGACTTATTTGGTTTCTCCATGGATTGAACTCTGGATTACATCTGGACTTTTTGTTTTCCTGCTCTGGCTAGCTTTGGTTACAACTGTGAGCGTGCTTATAAGTGGCAGATACATCCATGTGAACACTGAAGGAAAAGACGTGAACGTACTTTTGAAACCTCATAAATCTTCCCATCGCGAAGCAAGAGACTTGTCATCAGTGAACATCACAGCTGTTCCTATACAGGATGGTATAGTGTGGGACAAAACAGATTTTGAAATCTTCGGTCCGACGGAACAATTGAACATTCCACATTTGTTTAAAATTTCACTAAGTGATCTAATTACGTCCAGTACCTATTCGGATGATTGGGACTTTGAGACTGTCAATGATATAATGTTTGACCTAGAAAAATCTGCTCCATTTTCTAAACATGAATATTTAGAGGGTTCATCAGACTATGAACAAATGTATTGTTTTAACCACTACGGTCATCATTATTTGCATAAATCTGCATATCCAAGAAATGTGTTTATGTTTAACCAATGGGAACATTGTCCTACACCACCTAAAGGTAGTTCAAAAACATTTGCTAGTAAGTTTCCATATTTTTCAGGATACAATACATCTGAACCAGAAATGTTTTACTTTAAAAATGTAAGCAAGACAGGGCTGAAAATTATGTTAACAAATACAAAACAGATTTACTCTGCGTTATTTAATGCCCAACTGTCTAGACAGGGTTTCGACTTTTGGAAAGACACAATAGACACCAAAACAGTCTGGGGTACTAAAGATTGGCAAGTGCAGGGGATAGAAGCTTTATTTAGAGCCTGCATCATCCCTGAACAAATAATGTTTTTGAATGAAACCATCCAACAAACATCTTGTCTTGGATTAGCCAAGATCAAAGAGATGAACACACCTTCTGTACCAACACCTGCCAGAGATAACGATACACAGGCAGTGGTGACAGTTGACAATATACTACAACTCAACAGATCTAATCCTGATTGGAAAAAATGGTTGATCTGGCCCACAGACACGAATAACTGTCAGGAAAGATTCCTGAATAAAACTCAGGGCTTTACTATTAATAGGCCAGACCCAAGATACGTCCAAAGACAACATCCGGGGGTAGTAACAACATACAGTGTAGGAAAATTATGCCTCGATTGGCTGCATAAGTCTACACTACAGGATGTGAAACAACACTTAACCTTACTTAAAAAGGACGCAGACCTTAGGGAATTCTTGCTTGGACCAAGAAAACCGCGTCAAAAACGTTTCATATATGCCGGCATTTATGCTGCTTATAATGAAGCATGGAAAGTATCACAGATGGAGGCCGCAGAACGAATACGTGAACTTGATCGTATTAATTTAGAGAGAACACTCTCTGTGGTCGACAATGGGTTAACAACTTTGTCCTCCAGAATATATTCATTGGATGGCATTGTATCCTCTGCTATCGACATACTAGAACAAGATTTGGCGATGTTACAGCAAGGCCAGTCTCACTTACATTCTATTATGTTATTAAGCTGGACGCTGCAATCTTTGCGAGTGGGCTATGTGCCTTGGCGTTTTATCAACACAACGGCTCTGTTTGCAGAATACAATCTAACTGATAAACAGATCGAACTGGCACAAAGAGGAGCAAGGTATACAGTGCTGAGCATTGAAAAACTGGAAAAGTTCCCATTCACAGTGGCAGAAAAACCAGCTACAGAATGGCTTATTCATGGCAAAATAACATTACCTGTGAGTACTTTTCAGTTTCAGTATTGCCTCAGACAAATGCAAGCAGGCAAATATGAAAGGTTGGGTAAGGAATACATTAAGACATCTTGGAATTTACCGTATACATATAGATGTTGGAGTGGGGATCGTGAAGTGTTTTTGAGCGGTACAAACTGTAAACTTGCACTAAGCGGTTCACTTATGTGTCAGGACATTTCTTTACACGGGGCTTGCAATGGTTCTGTGGCAAATTTGTCTTGCCATCATCAGGGTACACCAGCTGCTGTGATTAATCCAACGTTTGGACAACTTTCGAATGGGAGTTACCTCATGCTGAATGATCAGAGTTGCTGCGGCATGTTGCCAGGCATCCCATATCTAGTAACGGTCAACTCCAGGGTCACTTGCTGTATGCAAGTATTGTTTGCCCCAATAGACACAGTCAGGGAGTCGCCTCTATGGCCTTCGCTGAACGTCTCTTTTATAAGATTTGATACTTTGAGCAGAATGAAAGCCATGCTTTTACAGCAAACAGTGCCTTTGACCTCGGCCAAAGAAACCTATGATCTACAAGTTGCAAGGACTTCGGCTGAGATTCAGACTTTAATACGTACAAACTGCCCTATACATTTCGTAGAAATGATATCACGTATCTTCAACATGTCTGATACAACTGGCATTATACATGTATTTAAGAGCATCTGCTCCGGTCTGTTAGCACCTTTCCAGGCAATACTCGGAATCATCCCGAACTTTGCACATTCTGTGTTTGGTGGCATACCATTAATTCTAGCACTTGTTGCCGGAATTCTATTTCTCTTCCTGCTATTGCGCTATGGCCAGCCTATTCGCAGACATCACTCCGAGCGAAATGGAGAAAGCTCTCCTTGAACGAAAGTGCTGTGAGCGAATAGTACAGCTATTGGGCATGACTCGAATCTCACGGGACCTTAATACAACTTGGTTCCTGTCATTCAGACCAATCTGGCAAGATTGCATCTTACCTGTTCTACGATGCCTGCTATGCGGTGAAGAATGCGTGTTGGACACCTGTCTAACATTTCCATCAGCTACGCCAACGGATGTCGATACTCTGCTGGACCCGATAACGGCCCATGCTCTGTGTTGTCCCCAGAGGCTACCAATCCTGATGTCAGCATTCATTGAGATCTCACAGACGCTTCCGGCTGCTGCTGAGGTACGAGAAAGAACTACAGGCACACAGGTAACAACGGACGCGAGCATTGCTGCTGCGACCAATGCTGAAAGCAATGCTTCACATCTCTGTGCAATTAATCTGCTACACGAGGTGTTCCAACTGACACCAACTACAGTGGACGATGTTTTGTCTATAGAAGTAGATGATCTCATGTTTACACCAGACCCGTAAACTGACTCTGATTCAGCATACAATGTTCCAGAGATGCAGTAACAATTTGGCCTTCATTTTTTTTTTTTCTCAAAACAACTTGGAACTCTACCAAAATTGAACTTTTTCCCATTTTTCGAACGAAAATGGCACTACAATCTGCTTAAAGTAGAACTAGCCTTAATATACAGACTTCAAGGTACTTCCACGAACACTTAGTCATCTTGTGTGTCTAAACCAGTTCATTTATTTTCATGACATGAAATGACTTTGACTTTTGAACAACTTATCGATCATTTTCTGTCACATGTAAATATTACTGCTTCTTTTCATTCATGTTGCATTTTATTTTAAATATATGCCTGAAGTGAAAGGCTATGCTTAATATGTACAGTACCTTTTGCATTCTAATTGGTTTTTTAAATGCCTTTTTTAAATGGTTTTATGAAATATTTTAGAAATATGCGGTACTCCATTTTAATGTTTAGCATTTTAAATGTTTAGCATTTTAGTATTATCGTACACACGAAAGTGGAGTGGGTGTTGTATTCCTCTTAGGGTGTCCATAAACGGGCTTTCCAGTATCACGTCCTTATATAGGCACAATTCGCCCTGCCCTTATATAGGCATAAAATCCCAGCCCTTATTTAGGCATTAACCGTGCACTCCAAATACAGGCATGGTCTCCGACATCCGTCCACCCTAACGTCACAACGAGTTCTTGAAGAACAGACCCTTAGGCTGCGGGAGTTTCCCTAGTCCAGGACTATTGATTTCTTCAAGGACTCATATATTATGCATGAACCATTATTCCTTAGGGGTTCATTCATGACGTCTTCCGCTGTCCGACTCACGTCAATGCTAACATTCTGAGGTAATTCTCAGGTATAAATATACCTTCCCTAGCCCCTGTAAATCAGAGGAGACCTCAACTTCAGAGGAGCCCGTTTCCCGGCCTGACGCACTGAGAAGACGCTGTCATCCCTGCACGCAGAGAGTCCAGCTTCCAGTGATCTGACTTCCCTTGCGGGGTGTTGGAGTTCGAGTCTGGCAAAGAGATTCCTACCTCTCTCATTCTTCAGGTATGGAGCAGACTAGAACCTAGAGGGACTCTTGGCACACTAGGCATACTGGGGTTAGCATACTCTTAGTATACTATAGTAAGGAATACTTCACCTACTTCATACCTCGTCCTACACCTGGGTTAGGTTAGGTACATTGGGGTAGAACTAGATTAGAAACGCATTGTATGAGTACTCGCATTTTTAGTCTGTGTTATTTATGTAACAGCATATGTACTAAAAGATAATGCTCTCGCAGTATTATTTATTTCTACTGCTCACACTGTACATTATTTATCTCGCATACTGTCATGTGATCGTAACAGCACATTTTACTTACACCAGAAACAAGACTGTTCAATAAATCCTTTATTGAAACGCCCGTCTATTCTCTTTCTGTGTAACTTGGAGAAAACTAAACATGCACGACTGAGCTGAGTGAAATAGTTATCTATTGTTTCCACGACTCTGGGACACGTTCTGATTCTAAAAGGGAAACACAGTGATCATGTTTTGCGGCTGCCAGAAACTACTCCCTTCTTGTTGTCAAGGAGTTTCTAGTGGCCTCTGAGCTAGCTGGCACAAGTAATTAAGTTTAATATACTCGATAGGGACATACTGACCTTAGTCCTATGTCAAACCTATAGGATATATTATTCCAATGCGCAGAGCCTATTAGGGAAATAGGAGCTACACTACAATACATAACATGAAACTATACATGGATAAGAGCAACAGATGTTCTTTACCTCAGTGTTCTAAGTGACATAGACAACTAAAGCTTCACTCTTATGGTCCATATGTCCTTACTCAGAACACCTCAGTGAAAACAGTCCTATTAATCATTATTTCCAATCTATAATTGCATGGTATGTATGATTCCAACTGATCTATTTGCGTGATGCCAGATTATGAATCTGGTTATTAACTGCAATGATGTAGCAACAGTGTTATATTATAATGATTTCTATTGTGTGCATATAACCTGGGAGGGTATCCAGGCGCCTAATAATGGGGGGCTGTAGTGACTAGGGACCATGAGTATTTGGCTTTTATTCAGGGCCTGATCAACTATCCTAGTGTCATTCTCGAGGTGAAGTGACATATTGTATTTTTTGGTGAGGGTTCTCCAGATCAGTTTCCTCTTAATTTAAAGAGCCATTATAGTCATGCACCAAGGGAAGAACTGAGCATCAGAATTTTTGAAGTAGTCATAGAGTTTGAAGTTTTAAGGACACAATATCTGCAACCTGTTTTTCTAGAGTAGAGTGGTTTGATTTTCATGGGTAATATAGCAGAAGGGAGGATGACATTGATGTAGGGAGTGATGTGAAATGTGGAGTTTGAAAGACCCAGCTAACTTTTCTTCAGACAGTAAGGTTTTGTTGGTGTTTAATTCCATTTGAGAGCTGACAGCATTTTCTTAACTTTCTTGCACAATAATAGAGCGAGAGAAGAGGAGTCCTAGATGCATTCTCCCAAACACAATCACAAACACAAAAGGGTAACTAGGATGAATTTGTCATATAAAAAAGGTCCTAGGGAAGTCCAAATATTTTGGAGTAGAAGCCTCTCCCACTTAATAGTGCCATGCTTCATCATCAACGCCTATCCACATCGTGATATGATGGTACAACCAGGGAGGGCCCAACCAAAAATATGTGAGTTCTTATATAAATCGCTGCTGGATTTGTGGCTGGGATCTAGAAAATAAGAGATAAAAATATCTTGGGGTATACTCAAGGAAATTTCCATTAATCGTTGGGTACCCTAGACATGAATAAAAACACAGTGTGGGGTTATTATTGATTATCAATGTCTCAATTACCCCTTATAAAGCCAACATGTTTTGGCTCACATTTAAAGCCCATCTGGGTCTAAGGCCTTCGTCAGGGCTGTTAGTGTCCCTGCCTGTCTAAGCACTCATGCCATACATTCAAACGAGGCCTATGGCTCTCACCTTAGGTAAGGACACTTTTCTTCGAAAAACCTAAAAATATAATGGATGCACCACACATTGATTAGGTACTGGACTGTGAATGGCAATAATAGTCATATTGTATTAAAAATTGAAAAATACTTACGCCAGTGGGCGGCGCATCAATGGCAGTCACCGACTGGCAAAAAACCCATTTTCTGTATCAGACTGGTATTAAAAAGAAATGTTTTTTATTTATATATAGTTCTGTTGCTGTAGTATACACCAAAGCTATAAAGGGAGGAATGTCAAACCATTGCAAAGCAACACACATGTGTGCCTGCACCAATTGCAATATGAGAGAACATGCGGAAACACGCACACTTCTTACCCTATATTCAGGTGTTTATGGGGTCATGTGCATCCTGCGGGAGCACCCTCCTGTAGTCACATACTTCATTGGTAGATGCATAATTTATTTAGTATCATTTCACTATATCTAGTCACACTGTGCACACTGTGACTAGTATCTGTTAAACACGGCTAACTTGTTATGCAAGGTCTCGTAGGAAATAGGGAAGACCTATGAGGCTGAAAGCTTTTACTGTGCCTTCATGAAATGTCCTCCAAATGTGAATATCATGATTGGCATAGGCGCATATATACTGGGGAAGCACTTGTTAATTATTTGCTGTTAAAGTTTACAAACGCTAGAAATCCACAATAGTCTCATTTTGAACTTGCTTCATAATACTCAACATACAACTGTAAAGTCAGTGAGCTGGACACCCCAAGCGTGCCCTTGAGTCAAGATGCCACTATGTAAGGCAATTGAGCCGCCCCCCCAGGAGAGCCCTTCAGTCAAAATGCCATGGAGAGATAATTGGTGCGGAGAGCAGGGCGTCACATACCAAAGTGATTGGGCGTACAAGGCTCGTGGCCTTTAACCACTTAGTCAAAAAGCCTCGGAGTGATAATTGGTGTGGGAAGCACTTCATCAAGGTCGGATGCCTGCCGCTAGAACCTACAGCTTCCCACAACAGATCGCCACCAAACATTTAGTGTTTGTGCGGACCAGTCTGATGAAGGGGAAGAAAGCAGGTGATTGGGCCAGTGTGCCGCGCTGTCAAATGATGTGGCGTGCGGGTGACACCATGGGCTTCATGAGAAATAAAGTCCAAATGACATATGATGTAACTGGAAGGACGGGGCTTGTGTTACAGCTGCAGTATGGGGCAATGAAAGACACTTTTTGAAAACAGGCCTTCAAAAATGCAGTGCTATGTCTGGATTTACAATGTAGGACCATTCAATTGGAATGGCCTATGGTTAAAAACAAGTTGATTGTGATATCTGTATTTAAACAGTATAGATATAGTTAAACACTTTACAAAATGGAAAAGCAATGCTTAAATAAAACGAACACCATATAACAATTGAGTCCTGACTTTCCTCAAGATTATTACACTATTATGAGGTTATATTTACAGAAGAGAGTACATGTCAGAGATACTGCCCTGTGTATGGTGTCCACTAACTGGTGGAGAGTGAGAGAGATGTTTGTGGGGAATTCACAGACTTAGCTTCATTGTTGCTCCAGTTGTAACTAAGGAATCTCATCATTTAGACCAGCTGTAGTGCTCATACGTCTGTAGATCCATTGTTGTTCGTAAGTTAACAACTTTTTTCGGATGCATGTGGTGGTAGTTTGTCAATTATAAACCACAAGAAATCATTCTCTGAATGTCCCATGGACAAAGAATGGCACATCAGTTTGATAATTATTTTCTTGCACCTGAAGGTGCTCCTGTGCTCATTGATTCTGGTGCAAATCTTTCTGGTGGTCATGCCTATGTATTTTAGGCCACAGGGGCAGATGAGGACATAGACAACTTTGGTGGTGTCACATTAAGTGTGTTGTCTCAAGGCCAAAGGTGTTCATAGACCCAGGTCTAGTTCTTTTACTAGTTTGGTTAAAGGGCAAATGCTACAATGGCCGCATGGGTAATGGCCTACAAGAGGGGGCAAGTTCCACAGTGACCAAATGGTATGTGTATTTGTGGCAAGGGTCTTGGGTGTGGTATGTACTAAAGGTACTCACAGAGCTTTTTCCCGTTTGAAGGCGAACATTGGTTTTTGAAGCTTTATGGGACCCGAAGTCAAAACCTTCCAATGTTTGGAGATCATTTTCCCCATTTGATTATAATGTGTCCCATATGTAGTGGCACGAATGAGACATTCATTCTAAGGTTTTTTGAATGATTGAAACAGGGATTGTCTTGGATTATTGTGAGCCCTGTTTTTTGATTTTTGTATCAGATTGATGGAGTAAGTCTCAGCCTTTAGTTTTTAGTTAGAAAGTCAGCATGTAGATCATAATCATTTTTGTCAGTGCAGTTTCACCTCAATCTGAGAAACTGCCCCATCAGTAGATTATCCTTTAGTGACTTAGGATGGAAGCTGTTGTAGATTAGCAAGTTATTGCAAGCAATAGATTTGTAGTAGGCCTGAGTTGTGAGTTGATTCTCATGTGCCTAGATTTATTTCGCCGCATCTGCTTGTCTGTCTTTTTCACGGACCAACCAACACTAACCAGTGACATTGAGAAAAACACAGGTCTCAGAAATAAATCACACTTCTATCCACACAAAGATCTTTCTTGAGGAGCTTGAGGATGTGTGAGCAGGTGGAGGCAACTGAGTTGACCTGGTTGCACATCAAGATATAATTGTTGGTCATGACCCCAGGGTTCCTGGCTGAGTTTGATGGGCTGGTTGTTAGTCTTAGTTCTGAAGGCTGCCAAGCTGAGGACCAGAGAGATGTCTTTTCCGAAAAGGACTATCTCTGTCTAACTGAAGTTGAAATTTCGGCAGTTGGAACTCATACAGTTTGATACTTTTGATGTTGATGAACTTCATCTGGTTGTTTGAGGTGTCATTGGAGAGTGAGAGAATCAGATGCGTGTCATCGTTGTAAGAGATGATGCGGAGTACGTGAGCATAGATGATGTTGGCGAGCAAGAGTGTAGAGCTGAGCAAAGAGCCCTTTGGGACATCGCAAATTAGCCTGAAGTCAGTGGAAGAGTACAGGGCAAGGCTGACTTTTTGGGAGTGTCCTGTGAGGGAGGAGTTGATCCATTGGCGTGCTGGTCTACGTATTACGGTCTCATTGAGAAGTTGAATGTGGAGTGGGGAAGAATGTGTTGAAGGCAGCTGAGAGATCGAGTAGGATAAGTGCGCTGTGTCTCCCTTGTCCAACATAGGATGGATATTGTTAGTGGCAGCGATTAAGGCAGTCTCAGTGCCAAGGTTATGTCTGAATCCAGACTGGGAATGGTCCAGGGGGTGGCTGGTATTGAGATAGTTAGCCAGTTGCTTGCTGATGGGTTTTTCCCAAACTTTGGTTGGGTTATTAAGAAAGGAGACTTAGGGCCTGATTTAGATTGTGGCGGACAGGTTACTCTGTCCCAACGGTGACAGATATCCCGTCTGCCAAAATGTAAATCTCATTGAATATAATGGGATTTATATTTTGGCGGATGGAATATCCATCACCATTATGATGGTGTAACCCTTCGACCAAGATCTAAATCAGGTCCTTGATCTTGGATTGTATTCCAGTTGCACCAGGAAGTCTTGGTGAGTATGGTACTGTGTTGGTTGGGCAGGTGTAGGCAGAATTGGATGAAGGAGTGGTCATTTCAGGTGAGGGCTGGCTTATCCACTGTGATGTCAGTAAAGTAGGTGAAGAAATGATCGAGGAGTGTCAGGCTACGTAGGTGGGATTGTTCAATTGCTGTGTCAGTCCCATTAGGCTCAGGTCTTCCAAGAGGTTGGTGGTGTTGGGGTCGGTGTGTTCCTCTAGATATAATTTGAGGTTGCAGTGTCGTGTAGTTACAACTAATCTGTAGGAACTGCACAATTGCAGACAACATAAACTTAGGATGGTGCCAGACTGATTCCACGCACCCCGAAGGATATGTGGTCCTTAGACCAGCTAGCTCACAGTGCCACCATAAGCCCCCCTAACTTAGACAGGGAGCAAAGAGTTCTGGTAACTACTGAGCATGACAACCCTGTTCCCTCAGGAACTGAGGTGACAGACCTAGAACCTTTCACACAGACACTCGTGCTGTCTTTCGCTCAGAGAAATATACAAGGAATACACGACGGAACATTTTCAATATTTATTGAATTGAAGTGATTCTTGTATAGAAAATATGTGCTGCAATGATCAATAAACAGAAACTGCTGAAAGTTATAATAAGTGTCAGGACAGTGAACAGGATGAAGAGTTCCACCATCTTGCTGAGACAATGTATATATGCAAGCATATGTAACAGTAGAAAAGTCTAGCATACTCCTACTATGCAAACCCTAACCTACGTGTCTAGGGTGTATGTGTATGTTCTGCCAAGAAACCCCCTACTAGATGATCCAACCCCATTACCTGATGGGTAAGAATGTATGACCCAATCTTGGCCACAAATTGGACACCGCACACGGAGATGTCATTCAGCCGCTGGGCAAAAGCTTCACCTTGTAGGGACATCTAGAAGGTCAGCAGCAGTGCCTCCTCTGACTATACTCGGAAATAGATGTTTATATATAGAAAAAGGCATCCTCGCCTTGGGACGAGATTGTGATCATGTTGCCATTCTTTGTATTCCACAGATAGCTGTGTCGTCATATAGACATAAATAAGCACATTTGCACAACGTACGTGTAGGCCTTGTACACAATGCCAAGGCAATATGATTGTGTTCTCACAAAGTTTATTTGTGTAGCAAGGTCGGTGTTTCCAAGAAACTAACCCAAGTGTCACGAATGCAAATGTGTGTCAAATGTCAATGTGAAAAAGTGAAGGCAACTTTAGGAAAGATCTGTGTACATGTGAAAATGGCAACATTTCCTACTAGGCCTAACTGGGATACATGATAGCAGAGAAAGATAAACAAGTTGCAGGCACCAGTGAGGTGATGAGATCTACGTAGGTGGTCCTGAAGTTGGATCAGTGTCTGGGACGCTGGTAGAGTATGCCCACAACAAAGGGTGGTGCTGCTTGAGGTGTTGAGCTTAAAGGCCATGTGCTCAAAGTGATTGCTGAAGTTTGCCTATGAGATGGATCAGTTGGTATTTTCTTTGTAGAAGATTGTGAGTTCTCCTCCAGGTTTGCTGGCACTGACCTGTCTTTCAATCTTGTAGACAGGAGGATGGCTACTGCAATCTCCTTGGTGAATGTCATATTTAGCCATGTCTCACTGATGACGTGAAGGTCCGAGTGGTCACGTAGGAGGTCCCAGATTTCAATGGAGTGTTTAATGAGCATGCAGGTGTTTAGGAGAAGGCCGGTCAGGATGGGGAGTGTGAAGTGCATGGTGGTGTCTTGCAAGATTTGGTAGTGAGTGTGGATTGAAGAGGGGAACAGAGCCAGCGGGTGAGGGTTGGGATAATACAAGAGAATGCACCTTTGTGCCACTGAGGGAGACCAAAGTGCTGTCCCAGTATGGGCGTCCGGTGTTCATGGTGTGGAGGGCTTCAGCTGAGTAGCGCCTCGAGCTATGGTGGGAGAGTGGCAGACCACAGGTCTTGCCACTAGGTGCAGACTGGGTGCAGGCAGGGTAGGATATGGATAGGTACAGATGCACTTGCCTTTGGTGTGCCCGTGGCACACTCACTGCACATCTCCGTGGCACATCCACACAGCAGCCACCACTAAGAAGCCCAAGGAAGGGAGAGGAGATCCTCGAGGCAGTGGGTGGGACTGGGCGGAGCTGGAGCAAGCTGCCGGAAATGCAGGAACAGCAGGTAAAATTGTGGCATGAAAAAAGCAGGAAAAACAGCAGAAGGAGGCAAGCGAGGTACAAAAGAAGGCAAACAGACACAAAAGTGAGGGCAAAAATGAAGTCAAAAAGAGGGAAAGACAAGGTAATAGGAGTTAGAGTGAGCAGTAGATGAGGAGTAAAAAGCTGGAAAATTAGGCAAAAGTGAGAAAACTGAACCAGGGTAAAATGTGCATGAGAAACAAAGATAGAGATCAGAGTGGAGAGTGGGCAGCAGGAGGCAAAAGAGGAGTGAGTAGAAAGAGTGAAGAAACAGGGCAAACTGGTACAAAAAAGGCAACAGATGAAAAATACGGGGAACAATCAAAAGAAGCAAAAGATGAAAAATGCAAAAGGAGCAAAACCACAACTAATAGAGCAAAATAACCAAAGAGGCAAAAGGTGAGAATCGAGTCAGAGAGGGGGAAGGCTGAATCAGATGGAGGGAGGGAGGCTAGGGTGCCTTAATCCAGTAGAGTGGAATGGTGCCCAAAAGGCCAGGCCTAGTCAGAGGCCTGGGTACAGGTAAGGCAGTCAGGTGGCGCCAGGCAGTGCTATATTAGTAGAAGTTATTATCCACTGTTGCTACATCATAAAGGAACTCCAGGTTGCTCTGAAAGTCCTTTCTGGGAGCCTATCGGTTCAGCCCCTGCTTTCTGCTCACATGAAGAGCATAGGGTACATCTTTGGGAGAGGAGGGTAGGGTATGGCACAAAGGGTGTTGGGTTGAATGACTTAAGGCCAGTGTTTTTTTTCTTCATTTGAGACAGGGAGGAGAACCCATGTTATGTATGGCTCCCCCATTACCTCTCTGCCCCTACTCTCTGCCCCTACGTAGTTGTTGAAAGCAGGGTACAGATGATTTTGAGGGCCTTATATAACATAAAATTATAGATGGGTAAAAAGTGAATTATGGGGATGCTTGTAACCTTATGGTTCAGAGTGACATCTTAGACAACTTGAGGATCATTCTCATTTTCTATTCAATGCCACTCAGAACCCCTCAGTGAAAACATCCCTGTAATTCACTTTTACCCACCTACAATTATGTATGATATATATGAGTCCCAGTCCCATCAACTGTCCTGAATAGGCTTTTTAAAATGCTGTTCACTCCGATTGAATCACAGAAGGGAGAAACATAGGGGCATATGTACAATAAACTGGCGGAGCGTGGTGTTACTCCAAAATTGGCAACGCCGTACTTCGACAGTTTTAAAATGCAGGGGTGCACCGTATTTACAAACATACGGTGCAGCCCTGCATTTTCCCTAGCACTAAAAAATCTGCCTAGCGTCAGCGCAGGGACCCTAGCGCCATTTTGCTAGGGTGACTGTGCTGGAGGGGCAATTGTTTATTTGCAGGAAGGGAAACCCTCCTGCACATAAACAATCTTAACAGGTGATTCGCTCTATCCACGTGTGCTGCAGAATGCAGCACACAAGGAAAAAGCAATATACGAGGTGAAATAAAACATTTCTTCTCGTATCACCTGTTAACAACAGGTATTTCCTCGTCGTATTTTTGGCGCTGCCCCATACCTTGGAAATATGGGGCAGCATTAAAAAGCAATGGATGTTGCGGCGGAAAGCCCACTGCAACACCCATTGTACGCCACTTTCACGCTAAGTGCTGTGTGAATAGGGGCATTATTTACAAGGCGACATTAAGCCACGTTAAGTGGCTTAACGCCGCCTTGTAAATAAGGCAAAGGAGTTAACGCCGACAGAAAATCACAAAAAGCGACGTTCTGATGACGTTAAGTCCTTGTAAATATACCCCAAAGTGCGCTTTTCCTTACTGTGATGTAACAATGCTGATGTGAGTAAAGGGGAGATTTTTCTTCTCTGGGTTCTGAGTGAATTTATACACAACTTGTGCTTTGCTCATTTTGTCACTCAGAAACCCTCTGTACAAAACATCGCTGTTATTCAGACAGTTCTATACAGTTTGCCACCTGCTGTCGGCTTGATTAAGAAATTTCACTAATTCACATTGAGAAATGGGAATACTTGCTTCTATGCAGAAGAAGCAACTCAATAAGAAATGAAGTCATTTTGAGGAGGTAAGATGCTGCAAAACAAACTCTGAGATCAGACAGCAGTGTATATCGCAGCTTGCTTCTTGCTTGCACTTTTCTTTGCAACTTTATTAACTTTCAATTATCCTTTTGATAAATGTAAAAGTTGTTTGTTTTTATTGCTATGTTTTCACATTGATTTGTTACAGTAATTAAGATAGTTGTAAGAATGACACAAGCAGGATTCGTAAGGTAAGTTCATTCTCTCAAACCCCAACACAACCAACACTTCAGCTGGCTGGCTGACAGCTGCCAAACTCAACAAATGCAACGGACACTTTTGGAATGTGAGGAGTGGTGTGATGTAAGATGCTAATGGGAAGAGGGGAAGGGGGGGTTGCGTAACAATGGTCCTTAGCTCGGACCATATACATCATCACAACACATCTTCCTCCTATAAAATAAAATTAATAATGAGAATATGCGAGGCTAAATGGGTGAACCAAAGGAAGAAAAGGGAAGGGGAGCAAATGAACAATACTAGTCAAAATTGATATAGTCATTGAATTTCTTAGGTTTGTTGATGGGTCTTCCAAATCTGACAGTGGTACCTTGGTTGCCCAATAAGCATTCAGATTCTGATGATGTGATGTTCTCATCTCCGTGAGCAGTGTTGTGACTGGAACAATCTTCAGCTGAAGATGAAAATCCATTAGCAACAGTACTACTGCTGCTCTCAACATTCCTGGAGTTAACATGCAAATCATTATACGTATTTTCAGCATAGTCAAAGTCCAAACATAAATCACTTTTTCGCAAATTTTGCAAAGTGATTCACCGACTTGGGTTTTCCCGACAGATGCACATTTGGCTAGCCTACTCATGTGCCAGATTTTTCCATCACTTAATTCTGCTGAATTGCAGTACAGTTTGCAAATTTTAAGAGGACAAGAGAATCTACTCTCGCCCTTTACGACTTTTTTTTCTAGACAAACTTTGATCATATCACCACATTTGTAATGTACACATTTCACACCATGTTTTTTGTCATACCAATCTTTGTAACATTCTTGTGATAATTTGACCTTTTTCCTCACACAATCAGGTGACAACTCAATTCTATTGGACACAGGCATCCAACTCAGATCTTTACTCAGAGCCTGTCTACCCTGCATCAAAATGAAAGGACTTTTGCCTGTTACTAGACTAGGAGTGATTCTGTAGGCCCAAGTAAGTTTAAAGATCTCATCTTCCCAATTCAAGTTGCTATTTCTTGATAGCTGAATACAACCTTTGAGTAATCTATTAAAGCGTTCGATGAGGCCATTACCCTCGAGGTGGTAGAGTAAAGTGGTATTGTGCCTGATACAATTTCTGCAAAAAAATGACTTGAAAGACATGGACGTAAACTGCGTGGCATTGTCTTTTAAGATACACTTAGGTAATTTTTCACTCATGAACAATTTGTCCAAGAAAGAGATTACACTGGCACAATCTGCATTCTGCACAATCTTGATTTCAGGCCATTTGGAGAATGGTCCACAAGCACCAAGATGTATTAGTGAGTGCTATCATGACCTTCCACAGGCCCAACAATGTCCAAACCAACTCTTTCCCAAGACATTCTGGGACATTCGATGGGACACAATGGTGCTTTAAAAGTTTTCAAGCTTTTGGCAGAATTATTGCAAATGACGCATTCTCTAACTAGTAGTTCAATTTGTTTGTCTAGACCAGGCCACCAGTAATTGCTTTTGACCCTTTGTTTAGTTTTAGAAATCCCCGGTTGACCCTCATGACATAACCTGAGTAGCCGTTTCCTTAAACTGGTGGGCGGAATTATTTTTCCTGATCTAAAAGTAAACCATCCTCAGTATAAAGTTCATTCCTGACCTCCCAGAAAATTCTTTCTTCCATTTTGTGATCACTTTTGTTGGGCTATTTTTTACCTATGAATTCACGAATTTGTTGTAAGCACATATGATCTTTCCACTCTGAAAGTGCAATTCCTTCTAACCCTTCACTGAATTGAAGTGCTACTTTGTCATCCTCATCCTGATACTGATCATCACCTTTTTCAAGGGGTAAGGGCAATCTGCTAAGAAAGTCAGAAACACGATTCTTTACTCCTGGCCAGTATTCTACATCATACGTGTAGTCGAGTAGTTTGACAGTAATTTTACTGATTCTTGGAGATGCGTTTTGTAAACCAGCAGTGGATAAAATCTTTGTGAGTGGTTTATGATCTGAGCGTAGGAGTACTTTGAGCCCCCAAATGTAGAAGCGGAAATGATTTAATGCCCAAACACATGCTAATATTTCACGCTCAATCACAGAATATTTTTCTTCACTTGTAGTAAAAGAACATGAGGCGAAAGCAACAACCCACTCATTATTCTCATTGTCAAGTTGCGATAGGACTGCCCCCAAGCCTTTGTTGCTGGCATCGGTTGTTACGATGATTTTAGCTGTGGGGTCAAAACCTTTGAGAAAAGGTGCATTGCTAATCTCTTTTTTTATATTCTCGAAAGATTGCTGGCATAATAATGACCATTCAAATGTTACTTTATTTTTGAGAAGTTGACGAATGTAATATGTCTTTTCAGAAAAGTTGTGGATGAATTTCGAATAATATTCTGTTAATCCCAAGGAGGCACTGACATCCTCCTTGCAAGTGGGACATGGTACTTTGAGTATAGCATCAACAAGACCTTGTTTGGGTTTAACACCATCTTTACTTATGCTGTGACCCAAATATACGACTTCATTTTGGGCAATTTTGCATTTGTTGAGTTCTATAGTCAAGCCTTTAATTTTTAGAATTTACAACACTTGCTTAAGACGGGTGTCATGTTCTATTTTATTTCCACCCATAACCTGGATGTCGTCCTGGAAACATTTTACACCCATAACTCCATCGAACATATTAGACATTATTCTCTGAAAGAGAGCAGCTGCGGAAGCTAAACCAAATGGTACTCTGGTGAAGTGATAGCAACCGAAAGATGTTATAAAGGTAGTGTATTTTTCCCATCAGGGTGTAACGGCACTTGGCGGTAAGCTGACTTTAAATCGATAGTGGAGAACCAGCACATGCCTTTGGAGATGCTGAACATTTTGTTTATGCGAGGTAAGGGATATTGGTCTACAATTATGTGTTTATTGCACTCTCTCAGGTCTATACATAGTCTGACCTTGCCATTGGGACGTTTGACTACTACTAATGGAGAAACCCATTCAGCAGATTCCACTTGCTCTAGAATTCCATCAGATACTATTTTTTGTAGTGCTCTATGTACTTCGTCCCTAACTGAGATAGGTAAATGCCTGGCTTTGTGTACAGGTTTTTGCATTGTCTTTAAGTTCAATTTTGTGTTCAAAGTCATTTAACAAACCAACTTTACGACGGGAAAATACCCCTGGAAACTCTTTAGTCAATTGCAAGTTGCCTTTGTCTGCTTCATTGATCAAGAGTACAGGTTCAACACCATTAGGATTTAGGATGATTCCTAATTCACCTTGATCACCCCATCCAAGGACAGATGGCCCCTTTTTTAGCTACATAATATTTACAGACAGCTGTTATTTCTTTAAATTTGAACTCAAGATTCCTGGAACCTATGAAATCTATGGTGTCACCAGTGTAACTTCTCGCAATGACCTTGGATTTATCAAGTTGGATTCCTATTTTCTCAATGAAGTTCTGTTTCCAGATATTTTCACTGATTTTAGTAAACAGTGAGCCAGAATCAGCAATCACATTGAGTATCACACTACCCATGTTCACTTCACACCTGGGGTTTTTAACCTTTGCGAAATTTACAAGAAGAATGTCATAATCAATGCAAAACGCATAGTTTACATTAGAGGAATCTGACTCCTCTGATGTCTCCGAGTTTACTTCTGTATCCCCAGAGACATGCTGCACACTTTTACCTCGCCTAGTCTTTTTCTTTCTACACAGTTTTGCAAAATGCCCACCATGCCACACAGTGCACACTTCTGATTTTTGGCAGGACATTTCTTATAGTTAGTAACATGCTCAGAAGAGCCGCAACATTAACATTTTCATGAATTTAGGTATTCACTCTAAGATTTCCCAATGTTCTTCCTCTCCTCACCTACATGTTTCCCCTGAGATGCCTCGTTAGCACTCAAATTCCTGTTACCACTTTTTTACACTTGCTCACATTAGGTTTGCAGATAAGTTTAATTTCGTTTGACTCATCTAATACAGCTTTGGCACACCTCCAGGTAAGTTCTGCTTTTTTTGCCAGTGCAACTACTTCTTTCAGAGGGGATTCACCATTCACCCACAGCTTCTCCTGTATATTTGGATTGCTTGTATGCATAATAATCTGATCTCGTATGAATTCCACTTGCAGGTTACCAAACCTGCACATTAGTGCTAACACCCTTAACACAGGTACATATTCATCTACATTCTCATTTTTTCCTTGTTTTCATTGGAAAAACTTGCATCTGTCGACAGCCACACATACTATTGGTGAGTAGTGTGCATCAAGATCTTCTAAGGCATGCATAAAGACATCATCACCTTCACGAGTTTTTTTTTCAATTTGATTGTAAGTTTTGAGACCTCCTGGACCTAAACAATATAATAACACTTTCTTTTTCTTTTCAGGTGTAAAGTCTTCGTCTTCAAAAGTGTCTAAATAATTACAGAAATATTAGTTCCATGGCATTCTAGGTTTGCCCTTAGAAGGAAGGAAGGGTTGATGATTTGTCAGGTTCATTGAATTTAACGCACACATGGCTGTTAATAAACTCATTATTTAAGCTACAATTATCATTCAGTGTATTAAGCATGGTAACTTGTACTTAACTAAACACCTTAGAAGTCAGTTTGCCCCTTAGCATTATGGTAAATGCAGTTCGTAATACATGCTTACTTGAGATTTTACTGGAGTGTTCCACCAAAGTTGGTGCAGGTTAGTGCTGTACATCTCTAGACACGTGTTTCTGGATTTTATCCATCATCAGTCGAGAAATAAATTTTGTTTTTATGGGGTTGCTGAGCAGGCTGCCACAATTCTTACAGGTCTCAGTACCTCTCACAGGCGCACAGGTGCCTCTCCACAAGCTCGTCAGCTCAATGGCTCAAGGGAGCCTTTTCAAAACAGGAAGGGATGGGAGCACACTGCTTCACCTCCCAGCACAGTTCGCCCCTTAGCATTATGGTAAATGCAGTTCGTAATACATGCTTACTTGAGATTTTACTGGAGTGTTCCACCAAAGTTGGTGCAGGTTAGTGCTGTACATCTCTACACACGTGTTTCTGGATTTCATCCGTCATCAGTAGAGATAAAAACAAATTTTATATGGGGTTGCTGAGCAGGCTGCCACAATCCTTACAGGTCTCAGTACCTCTCACAGGCGCACAGGTGCATCTCCACAAGCTCGTCAGCTCAATGGCTCAAGGGAGCCTTTTCAAAACAGGAAGGGGTGGGAGCACACTGCTTCACCTCCCAGCACAGTTCGCCCCTTAGCATTATGGTAAATGCAGTTCGTAATACATGCTTACTTGAGATTTTACTGGAGTGTTCCACCAAAGTTGGTGCAGGTTAGTGCTGTACATCTCTAGACACGTGTTTCTGGATTTGATCCGTCATCAGTAGAGATAAAAACAAATTTATACGGGGTTGCTGAGCAGGCTGCCACAATGCTTACAGGTCTCAGTACCTCTCACAGGCGCACAGGTGCATCTCCACAAGCTCGTCAGCTCAATGGCTCAAGGAAGCCTTTTCAAAACAGGAAGGGGTGGGAGCACACTGCTTCACCTCCCAGCACAGTTCGCCCCTTAGCATTATGGTAAATGCAGTTCGTAATACATGCTTACTTGAGATTTTACTGGAGTGTTCCACCAAAGTTGGTGCAGGTTAGTGCTGTACATCTCTAGACACGTGTTTCTGGATTTCATCCGTCATCAGTAGAGATAAAAACAAATTTTATATGGGGTTGCTGAGCAGGCTGCCACAATCCTTACAGGTCTCAGTACCTCTCACAGGCGCACAGGTGCATCTCCACAAGCTCGTCAGCTCAATGGCTCAAGGGAGCCTTTTTAAAACAGGAAGGGGTGGGAGCACACTGCTTCACCTCCCAGCACAGTTCGCCCCTTAGCATTATGGTAAATGCAGTTCGAAATACATGCTTACTTAGAAGTCAGCTTTAAACACGACACAATGTCTTAACACAATACCAACTTAGTCATGTGAATAACTGTGGTGATCTCATGTTAATCACATTCCAGCATTACATCACTGGAATGTAGAATGTCCATCGTGGATTCTGGGTTGTGTGATTCCATGTGAGACAGTTACTTGGACACTGCTGAAGCTGTGGCTAATAAACATACGAGTTGAAGTATTCCCGTCTGCTGACCTTCATTACCTGATACTTCACTACAATTTGGCGACGATTTAGCCACAGCAAAGGATCCACGCATCAAGAAAGACATTCTAAAGAAAAGAAGTGAGAAGAGCACATCGCTATGAGGAAAACATCATAAGGAAAGTATGATGCCTGCATATTGTGGTTTGAATGCTCGGAATTTGCGCTGGACTGGCAGTTTATAAAAAAAAAAAAGAAAGTGTAAGGAAGCACGCAGTGTTCAAAGAGAGGAATATAACCACTATGTTTGGTTCGGGCTGCGCTCACAAGAGACTACAGGGTCAGGAGCAGTAAGCCAAAACTTTAGTGCGTTTGAAGAAAGGCCCCCATTTTCAAAGTATTGTCGGATACATGGCGCTAGGCAGTAAATAGATCACAGTGAAAGACTGCACTAAAAAGATCTGTACATTTTGTGCGCGCATAGGAAGCCATAAGATACAAAGGATACCATTGAAAGTATGTGGGGTGAAACGCGAGGAGAAAAGTGACATTGACAATAAAAAAAAAAAAGGAAGCGTAGTTGTGAGGAGACATTCTGCGGTCAATTTTAGAAGACTTTTCGAAACTGGGAAGACATTCTCAGTTAAAACATTCATCGAGCAGTTGACATTTTAAAATAAGGCATACAGTGCGCGTGAGGAAAAGCGCGAGGCTGTACACAGTGTCAACTCCATTTCCATTGAAACACACACGCGTCAACCTAGCGCGAGGCAGTGACTCTTTACTCCAAGACTGTTGTGTGCGCGTGGTGTCTAGTGCCAGACTCGCACTATTGTCACCCCCACAAGAGCCGGAAGCGTTGTTGTGTGCGCGTGGTGTGTAGTACCAGACTCGCATTATTGTCACCCTCACTAGAGCCGGTTGCGCAAGCTTTAACTGTAAAAAAAAAAACAGCGTGAAGCTAGAACTTACGTGCAGTTGGAAACCTCACTACATCGTCCTCAGTCCTGGAGTAAGAAAGAAAAGAAGTTGGGAACGATTAGAAGTAGGACTACAGGAAGTGGCATCTTTTAAAAAAAAAAACATTGGGTAGAACAACTAGAGAGCTGACCTTAGCAATACCAGGAAGTCGATTTTTTTTTATTGTTTCATACAGGAAAAAAATACTTTTGCATACACAGTCTGAACACACATTCTATTATAAAAAAAATTACTAGGTACTAAAAGAAGCAAAAGAAGGACAAATATTAACAAAAAATAGAGGAAAATATTTTGGAAGGAGAAATACTTACTCTGCACAACCGTGATGTGCACACGCAGAGCAAGGTAACTGGACAAACAGTGGGAGCTGATGTATAAGGAGAAACTACTTATCTACAACGCACATCCGTGATGTGCACACGTGAATAGATGTAATATTTGCAAAAATAATTTACTTATCAACTAGTGATTGATTTTGAACTCTTTGCATTTGTAATTTGAATTTATATGGATTAGTTTAGGAGGTGGCATGGCCACTATGCAGAATGTTAATGCTCCTCCCCCATTTCTACAAACTCCTGGAGACCCTCCAGTGGCTTGGAGAAATTGGTACAGAGCTTTCACAAAGTATTTAGGAGCAATGGGAGGAAACAGGTATCGCCCAGAACGCAAAAGGTTTTTATTAGAACACAATCTAGGCTTTGAAGGTCAATCCATTTATGAACATCTACCACCTTATATCATTCCACATGATCAAGAAGATTTAGATGAATATGAAATAGCTGTAAAAAAATTAGAGAAACAGTTTGATGTTCAACCAAGTTTGATAGTTAACAGACATAAGTTTTTTACTAGAGAACAATTACAAGATGAATCCATAGATACTTACGTTGCTGTGTTACGAATGTTAGCGGCAGAATGTGAATTTGAAAACTTCACAGATCAACTCATACGCGATCAGATAGTAGTACGTTGCTGGGATAAGAAAGTACAAGAAAAACTCCTCACCATGAGGAATCCAAATTTAATAGAAACAATTGACATAGTAAAAGGGATTGAAGTGTCACGCAAAGCATTAAAAGAGCTCACTCGCAAGGACACTAGTGGTGTATCGGTTGTGAATGAAAAAACGGGCACTAGACAAAACAATAGTTATAAACAAAATCCCAAAAAGAAAGAGTATAAAAGTGGGTTTTTCACACAGAAAAATATTTGTTTTAGGTGCGGGTATTCCTATCATGGACCCAATGGACGTCCGTGCCCTGCTAAAAATGTGAAATGTAAATTGTGTAATAAGATCGGACATTTTGCAAAAGTTTGTCAGTCACCCAAAGACAAGATCAATTCGGTCCCTGATGGAGATCTATGTTACAGTTCAGATGAAGAGGAGATCTGTGCAAGGGGAATGAGAGATATGATTGTAGTTGTACAAGATGATGAATCTAACTGTGTAGATCCATATGAAGACATTGAAGTAGATGGGAAAAACTTGAGGCTCCTTATTGATTCTGGAGCAAGAATGACAATGGTGACCGATGAAGTGTTTGCTGAGGTCTGGGGAACACGAGAGTTATTGCCTCCAGACAGGAATCCTGTAACGTACGATGGAAGGAAAATAGAATTGTCTGGATATTTTGAATGCCAACTCAAGTTTAAAGATCGCAGCATTTTTGGGAAAGTGTATGTTGCCAAAAAGGTCTAAACATACTTGGGTGGTATCACCAAGGTCTTTTGGGATGACCCTCAGACCTGGTAGAGACGTGCAAGTATCTTTAGTAACTGAGTGTGAAGGAAACAAAGAGACATTTGAAAAGGTAGAAAGCAGTAGCATATGGATTGAGAATTTTCCAGCAGTTTTTGAAGACAAACTGGGGAAAATCAGATATTTCAAGCACAAAATTAAAGTAAGAGACGATGTCACTCCTGTGAAACATAAGTTGAGGAATGTACCTTTCAGTGTGCGTGAAGACTTAGAGAAGATTCTTAAAAAATGTGTGATGAGGGTGTGATAGAACCAATAGAATCATCTTTATGGTTAAGTCCATTGGTTATCGCCAGGAAGAAGAACGGCCAACTGACAGTCTGTGTGGACTTGAGAAGTCTAAACAAAGTTATCTGGATTGATTCCCACCCCTTACCCAGGATAGATGATATCATAAGTACATTCTCGGGTGCTAAGTTTTTTTCAAAAATAGACTTAGCATCTGCATATCATCAGGTTGTACTGGAGGAGTCGTCACGACATTTAACGGCTTTTGTTTCTCCTATGGGCTCCTATCAGTTCAAAAGGATGCCTTTCGGTCTTGCGTCGGCAGCAGCCGTATTTCAACGTGTGTTAGAGAATGTACTAGAAGGTATTGAAGGTGTGGTAACATTCCAAGACGATATTTTAATAGCGGGCGAAAATATGTCAATTCATGATAAACGAATGCGTACAGTTTTGGAGAGATTACAAAGGTATGGAATTGTGGCTAATCGTGGGAAGTGTGAGTTTGCAAAAAATACAATTGAGTATTTAGGACATGTAATTTCTGAGAAGGGAGTTGAACCAAGACCTGGATTAGTCGATGCTATTGTGAAATCTCCGACCCCCAAGAGTAAAGAGAATGTGGCCTCATTCTTGGGAGTATGTGAATTTTACTCCAAATTCATTCAAAATTTCTCAGCCAAAACTGTGGGGTTAAGAGAATTGTTAAAAAAAGAGAAAAGTTTTGCATGGGAAAAAAATGTCAAGAATAATTTGAGAATCTTAAAAAAGAAATTGTTTCAGCAGGTGTCCTAGCCCCCTTTGATCCTATACAACAATGTATTATCACTGTAGATGCAAGCAACGATGGTTTGGGTGCCACTATCGCACAGATGAAAGGGAAAATAGAAGTGACCATCGGTTTTGTTTCTAGATCATTGAGGACAAATGAAAAAGTATTCTCTGTTATAGAAAAAGAACTTTTGGCTTGTTGTTGGGCTGTGGAAAGGTTCAAATGTTTTGTTTGGGGAAGGAAATTTGTTCTTAAAACTGACCACAAACCGTTAGTCAGCATTTTGAGTGGTTGTACCATTAAAGATCACACACCTAGAATAGCAAGGTTAAGTTCAAAGCTTCTACAGTATAATTTTGATGTGGAATACATCCCGGGTGGTAAGAATGTAAGGGCGGATTACTTATCTCGTTCTCCATTAAGCTTTACTGAGTATCCAGAAAATAATGATGAAAATGACGAAGAATGTTTGATCGCTAGTATTGATGTTTGCCACGACACTACTTTCACAGAACAAGAGTGGACTTTGGAATCTTCAAGGGATGTCGTGTTGAAAAGTGTAAGAGAGTTTGTAATGAATGGGTGGCCAAAAGAAAAAGTTTTACCCCAGGATTTACAACCTTATTTTAAAGTTTCCGATGAGTTGTCAATAGAAGAAAATGGTATGTTAGTACGGGGAGAGAAATTTATTCCACCAGTTTCGTTGAGAGATAGGATCATTGTGTATGGTCATGAAGGACACCTAGGCCAAACCATAACCAAAAGAAAAATCAGAGACAGCTATTGGTGGCCTGGAATGGATTCTGCCATTATTGCTAGTGTTCGTGCATGTGTTATTTGTGCTACTAGTGATAAGAGTCTCAAAACGGAGGCTGTTCCCCTTCAACCTGTGAAATTACCGGATTCTGTGTGGTCCAAACTTGCCATAGATTTTATTGGTCCTTTTGGTGTTCTTCCTCGGAAGTTGAGATTCGCTATTGTGGTCGTCGACTACTATAGTAAATGGTGGGAGGTGAGATTCGTTGAAGAGGCAAACACTATTAGTGTCATAAAGTTTTTGAAAAATTTATTTTTGAGGGAAGGTTTTCCAAAAGAAATTGTATCAGACAACGGGGTGCAATTTATTTCGAAAGAAATGAAAACTTTTTTTGACTCTAATGCCATAACACATAAATGTATCGCTTTATATCATCCTCAAGCACCATGTCTAGTAGAAAAAATGAACCGCACACTGTCAGAGTGTATACAGTGGGCAATTCAAAACAAGATTGATGTGCCCAAAGCTGTTGAGGAAATGCTGTGGTCTCATAGGTCATGTCCTAATGCTGTTTCTGGCCTTTCGCCATTTGAAATTCTAAGAGGGCGTCCTCCTGCGTCTAGGTTGTGCCCTGCTTGGTTACGAGAGTGTCAGAACAAAAATGTACATATGTTAAATGTGGACAAAGTTGTGAGACCAAATGTGGAAAAATTTCAGGTTAAAATGAAAGATCACTATGACACTTTGCACAGAGTGAAGTCTCTTGAGAGAGATTTGCGTGTAGGAGATTGGGTTCGGGTGAAAGATCCCAACCATGTACTTAAGGGGATGTCTAAACCTCCTGTCAGAATTGAAGTTGTGACCAGGAATGCAGTGAGGACCAGCAGGAACGAGTGGTGGAATAAGGGAAGAGTTGTGAAGGTGCATTGTCATGATGTTCCTTCCCATGATCTTACTTCTCCATCTAATTCGTTTTTGCGTGCTCGTGTTGTTCCTTCTCCTTCTTCTTCTGACACTGATGTTTATGAGCCTAAACCATCGGTTCATCTTCTGTCTGAACGAAGGAATGATAGACGGAACATTGTTAAACCTTTGAGATTTCGTGAATGAAACTAAATTCAAACTGGTTGTATATAATCTAATACTGTGTTTATGTATTGTTAATTCTTTGTATTGCATTATTGTATAGAAGGGAGACATTGTGGTGATCTCATGTTAATCACATTCCAGCATTACATCACTGGAATGTAGAATGTCCATCGTGGATTCTGGGTTGTGTGATTCCATGTGAGACAGTTACTTGGACACTGCTGAAGCTGTGGCTAATAAACATACGAGTTGAAGTATTCCCGTCTGCTGACCTTCATTACCTGATACTTCACTACAATAACTCTTTAGGTAAGTAAGTTATGAAAGTATATCACTATCACACATTCATGCTCCTGTAATACCACGACTAAGAGAGAAAAACAAAAAAACTATTAGGGCAAAAACTGCAAAAAACCTTTTCTGATCGTCACCGTCAAGTGCATGAGGCAAATGTCATCAGGTCCTGTGGTTATTCTCACACTGATCTTTAGTTCCAAACGAGCCGAACGACGATGTTTTAATATTGCAGTGCCTCACATCAGTTCCTGCAGTGCGATTGCTGAGCCGGATGTAGACCGTTGCGATACTTGCCACACGTAGTGAACTTTTCAATGTAGATGGTAACTGCTGGAAGTGAAACACTCGACCTAAGATAGCCGCCGTGCGTGCTTGACGTCGCTTTTCTACAGTCGGTGGAGCATAGATTTCAGAATCAACAACTGCTAGCTCCGCCTTGGTTGATGACGTGACCTTCACTGCATCATCCATTTCTCCTGCGACTCTCCAACGTGCACAACTGTGCCGACGATTCCCAAACTCCCCTACTTGCACAGGATCTATGCCATACTCACGAGACGCTGATCCCTGGGGGTGTCACACAGGAGATTGCCTCAAAAGCGCACAAGAAAGATCTTCAAAAAGATTCCTCTTCACTCTGATACCAAGTCTCAGCAAGTCTTCCAAAGCGGCAGTATAGCAGTTCCTCCCAGCACTCTTTTAAGTGGTCATCACAGGACGTCGTGTGGGGTTTGAGCCATCAGCTCGTCGCTACTTGTAAGAATGACACAAGCAGGATTCGTAAGATAAGTTTATTCTCGCAAACCCCAACACGACCAACACTTCAGCTGGCTGGCTGACAACTGCCAAACTCAATAAATGCTATGGACACTTTTGGAATGTGATGAGTGGTGTGATGTAAGATGCCAATGGGAAGAGGGGAAGGGGGGGTTACGTCACAATGGTCCTTTGCTCGGAACATATACATCATCACAACAATAGTTTGTCGTAACATCACACTCTACTTAAATGATAGCTTGTGTGTGTGTTGTGCCTGTAGGATAATAACTGCAAGAGTTCTGATTCACCACTCCATGCTTCTTTGTAGTCTTTCGTGGCAGATTGCACATGTAGTGGTTTTGCATTTCGAGCCCTGCCATTTCTACAGTTGCGGTTGCCTGTGAGTGTTTGTTGAAGGGCTGTTGCCTTGCTCTTTCGACAAGAAAATACTGTCCATATGCAGATCTGTTTGGCCAGTCCTCAAAAGGTTTTTGGAACATGAACGATGACCAGACAACTTACACCTTTCGACTCAAAACATTGCAATTTCAGTTCATGTGAGTACACAGCTCTTCCTTTATAAGGTAAACCAAATACATTGTCTGTGCAAAAGTATAGCTTACAAGATCACAAGGACTTGATGTCTGCTTTTCCCCACTACACTGAATTATACCGAGCGTTTTTTAAATAATTCAGAATTATATCTTTATAGACATATCTTTTTCTGCTTTACCGAATAGAAGTCTCGTTGTTTAATTAAACCTTGCTTGCGCATAAATAGAGACCCAAAATGAAAAGGAAATTGCAAAATTGACACAACTCCGAAGAAGTCTGCACTCTAGGCGACGTGATATTCTGTCTTATGACCATAGCTATTTCAAAAATAACGTTCCTCGTGTCTGGTAACCATGGCAACGGTGACAAAAGTTGGCTTGCAAAAATCAGCCAACACAAAAGAGTGAAAGAGAAGTGCAGTTGCAGCTCGAATTGAATAAGTCTCGTAGACTGATTTTAGCACGAGCTGAGTGACCTATGGAGCACGCGACGTGACAAGAAAATAGGGGCTTCGCAGTTTGAAGAAATATAACAGGGTGAAGACAAGAAAGAGAGAAAAAGCAGCAGGAGCGTGGTGAGGGAGAGATAAGTATGAAACCCCTGTATATGACGCGGAAATAAATGTGCAGAGAATTTTATGGTGTCGAATTCTATAGATGATATAAAAGTAAATTGTATAAAAACTCAAACAGGGGCAGTTTGATTTGCATCCAAAATACCACATTTTCAAATTTTAATGTGAACATTTGGTTTACGGATATTTAAAAGCAAATAGCGAAATGACTATCACAAACAGCAGCTTGCAGTTAGGCACTGCAGAAGCACAGAAACAAAGCTGGATATGTTGTGGGAAAAAAAAAACTTCAGAAGACACAGCATCACATTTGGCTACTAGGCACACACAGACACGCGCACACACACAATGTGACAAGAAAAGAGGGGTTTCACAGTTTGAAGAAATATAACAGGATGAGCAAGAAAAATCAGATGGAGGGGGATATGTACAAGAACTGCTGGTAACTAATGCTAACGCTAGTTAGCGGCAGTTTTCTTAACGCGGCCTATCACCAAAAACTATCGCCCTGTTAGCGATGTATTTGCAATACGTTGCTACATGGCGATAGTTCCAGGTAGCTGTGGTGAAAACTGCTGTTAACACTATCGTGAAGGCGATACAAATTCTGGCGTTAGCGGGCGAAAACTGACGAAAGGCCAATTTGTGAGCAAAAAACTCATGTTAGTCAGCCCAACCTGAGTTTATTTGCCTCTAGAGGCAAAAATAGCCTGTAAGTCCACCCCCAATGAAAAATAGGAAACAAAACCAATGGAATGCAGATTGGAGCAGCCAGGGCCAAGTGCTGCACAGATCAACCCCCCCAAGCCCCCCAACAGCCAGGATGACCAGCCAGAGTCCCAGGGGAAGAGCAAATCCAGGGCTACAATCATGAAAAGAGGCGCATTGCTGGGCAAAACCAGTGGTGCATCACTTATCATTGTGCACTCCTTGCAACACCATGGCATCCAAAACTTGAAAGCGCGGACAATCCCCGAGGCCCAAAGGCCTTGCTGGGCCTGCGTCTGGGCTCCGGAGTGGGATGCGGGGATGCTGTGTAGTTGCTGGCACTTGGTGGTAGACATTGAGGCGTTGGCGATCACCCTTACCTGGTGGTGAAGTCTGCTAGGTCACATGGAGACACGTTGCTGACCTGTGTGAGAAGACCGCCTGATGCCCCTTGGAGCTGTGAACAGTAGACGCGCTCCTGCGCACCAACGTTGGGAGGTCTGCATCGCATACCACATGCCACCACTACACCGGGGTGCATGGAGGAGATAACCAATGGTGGGCTACGCCTCTCTGTATCACAGGCCGGAGGATGTTGTGCTGACCGGACGCTGTTGAGGGTGAGACCCCTGAGCTGTACCGGACTTGTGTGGCGGGAGCGCTACAACTTTACGCCTAAGGGGCCCTTTTGCATCACCTTCATCCAGAGGTTCCCCAGTGGACTTGGCATCAACTGCTGTACCCTGGCTTATGAAATCCCACCTGGCTGAGGCTCCTGCTGGCTGCGTCACAGATTTGGAGAGAGTGCAGCGGATTGCGCCACGGGTCAATGCCCAGGTGAGGAGAAGGTGGGACGCGTAGCAGAGGAGGCCCAGGAGTCGAGTCGGGCCCAGGCCTAGCACCTGTGGGTGACGCACCCCCAGTGGCGGCTCATCTGCTGTGGTGGAAGAGCATCGCCCCACTGCTTTCAAGCAGTGCAAGAAGAGGAAACATAACATGATGATAACTTACTGATGTACTCATGCTATGTCTCCTTTGCGGGCGAGAGGGTGGATGGGGCTGCACTACCCACAGAGCAGGGCAGGGGCGGAGTGGTATGCCCACTCAAGTGTGCAATGACTGGTCAGCCCTCTCAGGTCGCCCAAAGCAATTATGCACACATCCCTGTTCGCAAAGAAGGCTGCATTACAGCCTGCATGGAGAACATGACCACTTCTCCAGCCACTGGCTGAACGCCTTGGCACGGTGCTCAAGAACAATCACAACGCCGCATTGCAGCGTATTGATTGGCTTAGGGGAGGGAGCCTGGCTGCCTGCTTCCTGTTCCTGGAAGCAGACTCAGGAGAGCAGGAGCACAGAAGACGCTGGACCCGGCCTCGAGATAAGAATTAAAAAACTATATATTTACAATCCCCGCTCCCCCCCGCGTCCTTGCCCCATCCAGTGTCCTTTCCCGCATTTCCGGGCTCCCAGCTGTCCAGTTCCCACGCAACACTACATAATGGCAGCCGCTGTGCGGCCATGCGCCGCAGGCATACCACTGGTGCGCCAAAGGCAAGCCCGTCTGCGTCCCTCTACCCCTGGACCACGCCCAGCTCCAAGGACCCTTGCTCGCGGAAACTCCACAGCTGCGACGCCAGCACCCTCCTCGCCATCAAACCTGGACGCCACAGCGCCTGCCATCTAGCAACACTGTGGACTTCTCTTGCACCCTGCGCCTGTCGAAACTGCAAACGTACCTTCTGTGACATCAGTACACCAGTGCCTCCTCCCGCCCATCCGAACAACAGCGCAGCCGACCAGCTTAACTGCCTCCTCCTCAACGTGCAGACCCTCCACAAACAAGCAACAGAAACCTGTGACCTCCTCTAGGCCACCTCTTCAGACATCGCCTTCTTCACGGAAACCTGGACCAACCTCTGCTCCGGACCGGACATTGCCATCACCATCCACAACAGCTACAAATTCACTTGCACGGTCCACCCCGAGTGGCCAGGAGGAGGCATTGCCATTGTCTGGAAAAGGCACACTCCGACTGACCATGCACTCTAATGATCTGACGGTGACCATGGGACACCTCCACTTCCAGATCCGTACCAACCCCAACACCACCCTCCGGGGCACCCTCATCTACAGGCCCCCGGGCCATGAACCCCCATTCACTGATGCCATTGTAGACCTCAACGCACCCCAGGCTCTCCCATCCACCGACTACATCTTACTCTGAGACCTCAAGTTCCACCTGGACAACTACAGTGACCAGAACACCACCCCCCTCCTGGGGAACCTCGCCAACATCAGACTCAACCAGCTAGTCACCACACCAACCCACATAGCCTGCAACACGCTCGAGCCCATCTCCTCCATCAGCAGGAACTTCAACTACAGCCACACCACAGGACTCTCCTGTACCGACCATCATTGTTTGAATCATCCCTTCACCACGCCCACCGTACACTATCGCCATCATTGCCCCCCCGTCGCGGGTCGATCTAGGCCACTGAAGAACTTCCCGTCAACTCCCTCAGCACCACCACTCTGCCAACGCTAACAGACTCCAACACTGCAGTGCGCAACCTCCACCGATGGATCTCCAACTGCGCCAACACCCTGGCACCCCTCAAGAAAAGACCAGGCAAACAACACTCCAAGTAGGCCAACTGGTTTACTCCTGCCCTCCACTAGTCCAGCCCCACCTGCAGACGTCTCGAGAAGAGATGGAGCTACAACATAGAACAACTCCGCCACACAGTCACCCTTGCACCATGGCGCAAGGGTGCCTGCGTTTGGTGCATGGCAGCTATTGTGCGCCAACTTAGGGGAAAAAGACAGGGGGGCTTATTCATGAGCCCCTTCGGTGCATCATTTTCTTGACATACTTGCAGCGTGATTCTTGCACCACATTGCGCTGTATTTGCAAAGTGTTGCATCTAGGCATATGCGTGAGCTTGTGAAGCCCTGTGTCACATTATACCTGCATCAGGTATGATGTATGCAGGGTGGGCGTGCCCACGCAACAAACCCTCATAGGAGTGGTGCAGTGAAATCCATCAGATTTCACTACAACAATTGTAGGACGCCACTGCGTCAGTATCTTACACCTGCCTCATGGCAGGCGTAAGGGTGACGCAGTGCCACAGGGATAGGCTGGCCCCATGCATTGCTGGAGTTGCGTCATGCTTGTGCACAACTGCAGCAATGCTTGACTTCTGCGCTGACAGATATGCCAGGATTCCAGTAATTAATTGCGACATGGAGCGCTGTACAGTAAATACACCGCATCCATGGTGTCGCAAGAAGGGCGTAGTGAAAAGTGGTGCAACGCTGTTTTGTCTCGGCGATGCAACACTTTTCACGAATGAGGCCCAGGAATGCGCCCTATCTTATTGATGGTGCGCGTTCCTGCCCTGTAGTTTTGTCGCAAGGCAGCGCAGCAACATTCCTTGCAGCACTGTCCAGCACCACGACCTTCTGAAATGAGGCCCCCATCGCGGGTCGATCTAGGCCACTGAAGAACTTCCCGTCAACTCCCTCAGCACCACCACTCTGCCAACGCTAACAGACTCTAACACTGCAGCGCGCAACCTCCACCGATGGATCTCCAACTGCGCCAACACCCTGGCACCCCTCAAGAAAAGACCAGGCAAACAACACTCCAAGTAGGCCAACTGGTTTACTCCTGCCCTCCACTAGTCCAGCCCCACCTGCAGACGTCTCGAGAAGAGATGGAGCTACAACATAGATCAACTCCGCAACACAGTCACCCTTGCACCATGGCGCAATGGTGCCTGCGTTGGTGCATGGCAGCTATTGTGCGCCAACTTAGGGGAAAAAGACAGGGGGGCTTATTCATGAGCCCCTTCGGTGCGTCATTTTCTTGACGTACTTGCAGCGTGATTCTTGCACCACGTTGCGCTGTATTTGCAAAGTGTCGCATCTAGGCATATGCGTGAGCTTGTGAAGCCCTGTGTCACATTATACCTGCATCAGGTATGATGTATGCAGGGTGGGCATTCCCACGCAACAAACCCTCATAGGAGTGGTGCAGTGAAATCCATCAGATTTCACTACAACAATTGTCGGACGCCACTGCGTCAGTATCTTACACCTGCCTCATGGCAGGCGTAAGGGTGATGCAGTGCCACAGGGATAGGCTGGCCCCATGCATTGCTGGAGTTGTGTCATGCTTGTGCACAACTGCAGCAATGCTTGACTTCTGCGCTGACAGATATGCCAGGATTCCAGTAATTAATTGCAACATGGAGCGCTGTACAGTAAACACACCGCATCCTTGGTGTCGCAAGAAGGGCGTAGTGAAAAGGGTTGCAACGCTGTTTTGTCTCGGCGATGCAACACTTTTCATGAATGAGGCCCAGGAATGCGCCCTATCTTATTGATGGTGCGCGTTCCTGCCCTGTAGTTTTGTCGCAGGGCAGCGCAGCAACATTCCTTGCAGCGCTGTCCAGCACCACGACCTTCTGAAATGAGGCCCCAAGTGTTTGCACCATTTTTAAGACCAGCTATTTTCTGGTCTTAAAAAACTGCCTCTAACTGGAGTTAGAGGCAGTGTTTTGGTTTTGCACCATACAAGGAATTCCTTGTAAATATTGCAAAGTGGGGTTAGCAGCTGTTTTTGCACAGGAACGCCTACCTTGCATCTCATTTTCGTTAAGTCCCGCTAACAGAACTGGTGATCCGAAAAGCGCACGTTTACGCCGCAAAACTGCAGCTAACTGCAGTTAGCAGCAACTTGTAAATACGGTGATAAAAAAAAAGCCACCGTAACGTCACAAAATTGACGTTACGGTGGCATTAACTCCTTGTACATATGCCCCGGAGTGTTTTGGGCGGTGGAATAAATGAGTACCCTTCAAATGCGATGCTAAATTGACTGGGCAAAGGCTTGGCTTTTAAGGCCTCGAATTTGAAAGGTGATATAACAGCAAATTTGAACTAAAACTCAACCAAGGGAAGCTGAAGAATGCTGGCTATATTGTGGAAAGACCTCTCAAAAGAAGACAGACCAACACATTTGGTTGTCAGTTGAAAATCATGGGCGTGTAAACAGAGCACTCACGCCAAAACACATACACTCACACAGTGCTTTAAATAGAAATGTAGGTACTCAGGGCCTTATTTATGTGAAGTGACGCATCTCTGCGTGAAAACAGCGATGCGTCACTTCTCAGTGCGCCCTCCTTGCGACATGATGGATGCGTCATATTTACTGTATGACTCATCATGTCGCAAGGAATGACAGATACGTCAGTATTGCTGACGTATCTGTCGGCGCAAAAGTGACGCATTGCTGGGGTGTGTCTAAAAATAGACGCAACTTCAGCAATGTGTCCTTTCACATGGTGCAAACCCCATGTGAAAGGGCCTGTGTCAGTCTTGCGCCTGCTGTGAGGCAGGCGTAAGATATTGACGCAGTAGCGTCCTAGAAGTGGTGCAGTGAAATCTGATAGATTTCACAGCGCCACTTCTACGAGGCTTTTTGCGGGGGAACGCCCACCCTGCATACATTATACCTGGCGCAGGTATAATGTGTCGCAGGGGTTTACAAAGTGACCCATCTGCTTAGATGCGTCACTTTGAAAATAGGGCGCAACATGGCGCATTTGTTTACGCCGCCGGTGCGTCACAAAAAGTGACGCACTGGCAGCATAAAAGTGACGCAAGGGCTCATAAATAAGCCCCTCACTCTTTAGAGTACCAGTTTGTTCCTAGGAAGTGCTCGTACTTTCCCATTAAGTGTCAGACCTACCTACTCACACAGTGCCACTGTGTGACACACAAAATCGTCTCCCTCCACACAGCCAACTGGTAAGAAGCCAATATTCCTGGTGGCAGGGAAAACGAGCTAAAAACCACTGTAAACAGTGGATCTCCAGTTTGCTTTGGAGAGTTTGAACTGCAGAAGTCCATTAATGGGTGTAAAGACAACCCAGGACATAGGCACCAGAGTCAGCAAACTTATTTTCTTTTTTTTTTTAGTTGAGTATTAATTGGGCCAAGTATGCCACGAGATCTAAAGCGAGTACGGAGGTCTCGTGGCATACTTGGCCCAATTACTGAATAAGGATAAGCGTACTCGCCTTAGATTTGGAAGATACATTCTGCTGTTGCTAACTGTGCTATACATACCGCTACGAATTTTGATATCAAAGAATTTCATTTTTAAGATTGGCGATCCTTACGCTTTGGACAAATTAATACTCAATTGGAAAGACCTAGCTGGGTCGGAAGTATAACCGTTAACTAGGCATAGAACTGACATTTGGGTAGCCATACAGCCCTGAAGAAGTCGAGGGTTAATATCCCAACGACGAAACACGTGTTGGCTGGACCTTGTGGTGTTCTTTGGAATAAAGAATACGAATTCTTACAAAAGACTTACTGGCTTTGTTTTCAACCTTGGATTGAACTTTCAAACCACACAAATATGTGTGCACAGGATCTGACTATATTAATTTGGACCTATTGGTCCCAAACAGAGAGTTTTAGGGGTTTTTCCCTCACCTGTTGCACCGTTTGATCTTTATGATGTGTTCTACATTACGATACTTTGCAGGCACCACATTTGCCTATGTGAATTAATACCCCCCTTTTTTGATCATTACAATTTTGGTGGTATTGGTGGTGGTGGTATTGCTGGTGGTATTGGTGGTGGTGGTGGTTGTATTGGTGGTTGTGGTATTGGTATTGGTGGTATTGGTGGTGGTGGTATTGGTGGTAATAATGGTGGTGGTGGTGGTATTGGTGGTGGTGGTATTGGTATTGGTGGTGGTGGTATTGGTGGTGGTATTGGTGGTGGTGGTATTGGTGGTGGTATTGGTGGTGGTTGCATTGGTGGTGGTGGTGGTGGTGGTGGAATTGGTGGTATTGGTGGTGGTATTGAGATTGGTGGTGGTGTTATTGGTGGTGGTATTGGTGGTATTGGTGGTGATATTGGTGGTGGTGGTATTGGTATTGGCGGTGGTGGTATTGGTGGTGGCAGTATTGGTGGTGGTGGTATTGGTGGTGGTGGTATTGGTATTGGCAGTGGTATTGGTGGTGGTATTGGTGGTGGTGGTGGTATTGGTGGTGGTGGTATTGGTATTGGTGGTGGTATTGGTGGTGGTGGTATTGGTGGTGGTCATATTGGTGGTGGTGGTATTGGTATTGGTGGTATTGGTATTGGTGGTGGTGGTATTGGTGGTGGTGGTATTGGTATTGGTGGTGGTGGTATTGGTGGTGGTATTGGTGGTGGTGGTGGTATTGGTGGTGGTATTTGTGGTGGTATTGGTGGTGGTGGTAATGGTGGTGATGGTATTGGTGGTGGTGGCATTGGTGGTGGTATTGGTGGTGATCCAGCTGCCAGCATGACACTCAGAATGTTGAAGCTGTGCCCCTACCATTGGTGGAGACAGGACAAGTTGAGATTCAATTAGAAATCTCTGGTTGCCAGAGTGGGCTCTCCGGGGGTGCAGTATTCACTAAGAACCAGCAAGGGGCGCTGCAGTGCACAATTTCCTTGAATATCTGAAAACAATATGCCGTAGAGACAGTTTAACTCTTTCCTGCAGGCCAAAGCAGACTGTAAGCAACAAATACAGCCAGGGAAATGCCATGTTTTCGATGGATACACAAGGCAGTCCGTCACATGTCATCTAAGGCAGCGCGCTGCGTAAAAAACAAGCTAACAAAGCACACGACCCGGGTGACTATAATACAAGCAAGGACTCTAAGAGACAAATGCATGCATAGCTAAATGTAGCAAGCACATAATTAATTAATGGCACCACGGACAAAGCCAAAGGGAGCGTGTATACAACCGCAAGAATGTTACACACAAATCAAGCATTCGTACAACCAAGGGGGGCAAGTGTACACCAAAAGGCAGGAAATATACAACCAGTAGCAACCCAGTGAGAGCCAAAGGAAAAACACAAACAACCAAAGGTAAACACCACACAAAAAATATTTGCAATGCAATAGGTCTCGCATTTAAATGCGAGACCTATGGCATTGCAAACAAGCGGCTGCCACAGTCTCAGTAAAGAAAAAGTACACGTACCGTGTAAAGGGGCCAGTCGCCATGGGAGGATGCAAATGACGACATGGCCGTACTAAAGAGGGACTAACAAGCCTATTAAGGAATCAAACTCCAGCATTTACGAAGGACAAAGACACAAGCCAATGAAAAATATAGGCGGGGCTTCTCCTCCATACTCTACCTACAACAGATCGCCAGAGCAGCGCTGGCTCAGGCTCGACCTAAAAAGCTGTTTGCAAAAACAATGAAAATGATTTGAAGTAGCTCACTGTTTAGAGTAAACATTTGCAATGAATACTGGAAGCGTTCCAACACAACTACCTCAGTCATTGATTTACTTGTGAGCTCCAGTATGCAAAGGTCCTGAATTTGAGTTGATCAGTGTTTTATGACCCCAGGACAAATTCCTGTCCACGCACAGATTGAAAATCTGAGTTGGGTGATATTCACCGCACCCTGTAACTACTTATCCGTCATTACATTTTGGTAGGTCAAACTTGTCAGAATTTAATGGGAAAGCAATAAGATATTTATTTTGACATGTGTCTTTTGGTGCTGTTACCACCAAAATCTGCATGTAACTTCCTAAAAACTGACAATAGGGGCATCAAATTCAATACATTGTGAACCCACGGACATTGGACTTTATTGGATGAGATAGGTAGATAGATGTGTGTGAAATTCACATCATTTGCTTTGTCATAATTTAAGAAAAGTGAAACTAAATTATACATAACTATGCAAAATGCAAAACTGTCATTTGGCACTGTATTTTACAGTGGAATGCGTCTTTGCGTTCATTTTGGACGTGATGATGCAATTTGCGCTAAAATA
This sequence comes from Calotriton arnoldi, assembly GCA_963921515.1. Lineage (NCBI taxonomy): Eukaryota > Metazoa > Chordata > Amphibia > Caudata > Salamandridae > Calotriton > Calotriton arnoldi. The sequence goes on along the minus strand of CAWUFW010002323.1, from coordinate 21,272 downwards.
AGTGCAAAAAAACAAGCTTTACAAAGACGCTCGCATTCTGTTGTTCGCCTTGTTCCCATGAATTGTAAAGCTTACGTCATGCTTCGATTACTTACCGGTAATTGCATTACTCAATCAATCAATCAATCAATCAGGGGTTTGTTAAGCGCAACTACTCACCCGAGAGGGTCTCAAGGTAGTGTGGGGGGGGGTCGCAGCTCCCAGATGTACAAGGCGATTCGTCAAAGAACCAGGTCTTGTGGTCCTTCATGAACTTGGGGAGTGTTGGTGTCTGTCGGAGGTAGAGAGGAAGGGTGTTCCATGCCTTGGCCGTGAGGAAGGAGAAGGAACGACTTCCTATTCTGGTCTTCTTGATGCGCGACACTGTAGCAAGGGAGAGCTGGGCTGAACGGAGGGATTGTTGGGGTGCGTGGAGCTAGAGGCAGTGGTTCAGGTAGGCTTGAAGGTGATTCTCTTCTCGACTGGGAGCCAATATAGTGTTCGCAGGTGGAGGGAGTTGTGGCAGCGGCTTGGTAAATCAAGGACCATTCTGGCAGAGGTGTTCTGGACGTTCTGGAGTTTGTGGGTGAGGTTCTTGTTGATTCCGGCGTAGAGTGCGTTGCCATAGTCCAGTCTGCTGCTAATGAGGGCGTGGCTGATGGTTTTTCTGTGTTCGAGGGGAATCCAGTTGAAGGTCTTTTGTAGGAGACGGAGGATGTGGAAACAGGAGGAAGAGACAGCGTTAAATTTGGCGGTCCATTTTGAGTTCAGAGTGCAGGATGATTTTGAGGTTGCATGCATGGTCAGTGGGGGAGGGTGGGCTCCCAAGGGCAGGGGGGCATCAGGTGTCATCCCAGTCATTAAGGTGTGGGCACATGATGAGTACTTCGGTTTTGTTTGCATTTAGTTGTAGGCAGCTGTTCTTCATCCACCTGGCGACTGCTTCCATTCCTTCTTGAAAGCTGTGTTTGGAGATGTTGGGTTTGTTGGATAGGGAGAGGATGAGCTGGGAGTCGTCTGCGTAGGATACGATGTTGAGTCTGTGGGATTTGACGATGGGTGTGAGCGGGGCCATGTAGACGTTGAACAGGTTGGGGCTGATAGAGGATCCTTGGGGAACTCCGAAGGTGGTTGTGTGGGATCTGAGAGGAAGGGTGGGAGTCTGACCCGCTGAGTTCTGCCAGACATGAATGAGCGGATCCAGTCGAGGGCCTTGTTCCGGATTCCTGCATCGTGAAGTCTGCGGAGTAGGGTGTGATGAGAGACAGTGTCGAAAGCTGCGGAGATGTCCAGGAGGATGAGGGCCACATTCTCTCCTCTGTCGAGGAGGGAGTGGATGTCATCTGTCACGGTGAGGAGGGTAGTTTCGGTTCTGTGGTTTTTCCTGAAACCGGATTGGGAAGAGTCGAGGATGTTGTTTTCTTCCATGAAGGAGGCGAGCTGGCTGTTGACGGCTTTTTCGATGACTTTCGCAGGGTACAGGAGTAAGGAGATTGGTCTGAAGTTTTTGAGGTCGGTAGAGTCTGTCGAGGGTTTTTTCAGGAGAGGGTTGATCTCGGGGTGTTTCCAGTCATCGGGGAAGGAGGCGGTCTCGAAGGAGCGGTTGATGATTCTTCGGAGCTCAGGGGTCGATGATGTCAGCGGCTCTGTAGTAGATGTGGTAGGGGCAGGGGTCCGTGGGGGCACCGGAGTGGGTTGACTTCATAGTCTTCAGGGTGTTTTCGATGGTGAGGGCGGTCTAGCTGTCAAGTGTAGGCTGTGTGGTGCACAGAATGGTGGGTGTAGGTTCCGCGTGTAGGTTGTCGTCGCCGAAGTTGGTGTAGGGTATGGTGGGTGCAGGTTATGCGTGTAGGTTGTCGTCGTCAAAGTTGTCATAGATGGTCTTGATTTTGTGATGGAAGAAGGCGCTGAGTCTGTTGCAGAGGTCCTGGGAGGGGGGATGTCGGATGTCTCACTGTTGGGCGAACTTTTTGATTTTGCCGAAGAGTTCCTTGCTGTTGTGTGCGTAGGCGGAGATTCTGTCCTCGAGTGCTTTCTTCCTTGTGTATCTGATGAGTTTGTGGTGGGTGGCGGTGGCTGCTTTGAAGTTGTCCAGGTCTGCTGTGGTTTTGGAGTTCCTCCATATCTTTTTGAGGCGTCTGCAGGTTCGTCTTGATTCTTGGAGTTCAGTGGAGAACCAGCTGGCTCTTTTGGCGTGTGGGTTGGCAGTTTTCTTGAGGGGGGCAATGGAGTTGGTGCAGTTGGTGATCCAGTTATGCAGGGTTTGGGCAGCAGTGGTTGAGTTGTCGTCCGTGGCAGTAGGGGCAGTGCTGCTGAGGGAAGAGGTGAGCTGGTCGTTGGAGATCTTGGTCCAATTCCTGCGCTGGAGCTGGTGTGGACATTTGCCGGTGATGTTTGTTTTGAATGTGAAGTGGGCGCAGCTATGGTCCGTCCATGGGAGTTCGGAGGTGTGGCTGAAGATGATGGAGTTTCCTGCTGTGAAGATGGGGTCAAGCTGAGTGCTGAGTGAGTGGATTCTGGTACGAGCTGTTTGAGTCAGATGTTGAGGAGGTTGTCCAGGAGGGAGGAGGAGTTGGGGTCTTGGAGGTTGTCGAGGTGGAAGTTGAGGTCTCCCAGTAAGGTTTAGCCAGTGGAGGTGATGGCTTGTGGGGTGATGATGTCGGTAATGGAGTTTGGAGAAAGGTGCGCGGGGTCCAGGTGTCTGTAGATGTGGGTGCCCCAGAGGGGGGTGGTCGGGTTGGTCTGTATCTTGAAGTGAAGGTGTTCAATCAGGTCTAAGGGCCTGTCGGTGTGGGTGCTCAGTCGGAGGTTGGATATGTGAGCGATGGCAATGCCTCCTCCAGGGTGGTTGGGGTGGTCCTTCCAGGTGATCTTGTAGCCATCGGGTGGTGCTGTCGAGGAGGTCCCGGATTTCCGTGGTGTGACTGTGGAGGCAGTGGACATTGAGGAGGATGCATTGCAGGGTTTTGGGTGCAGTGGAGTTGTGGCGGGAGAGTTGAGGTGGGTCCTGCGCCTTGGTGAAGGCGAAGGAGTGGCGACTGTGGTGGCAGGTGAAAGGTCTGTGGGTGTTGATTGGTGAAGAATGCTTGCAGTTGTTGTCCTGGAAAGGGTTGAGTGCGTAGAGGGCTGAGGGGCTGTAGTGCTGGCGGGTCAGAGGACTAGGGTCCCTGGCTCTGGTCATGGTCAGGTCGCGGAAGGGCGCAGACGGGCTAGCCTTTGGCATGCCTTGGGTGCACCGGCAGCATGCCCACTGCGTACGTCCACTGCACGGCCCCGCATTGGCCGCCATTAAGTAGGGGTCAGAGGGAGGGTGGGACAGCTGGGAGGCGGGTGCACGCAGGAGGGGGAGGGGCCTCAGAGCCAGCAGCGGCGGGGGAAAACAGAAGGAAAAATGGCGAAAAGAGGAGAACAGTTAAAAACAGATAAAAAAGGCAAATAAAGAAAGAAAAAAGGCAGAGAAAGAGGCAAAAAGTCAAAGCAAGAGGCAAAAGGCAAGAAAAGAGGTAAAGGCAACGAAAGAGGCAAGAGTCAGGAGTTAAAGGCAAAGAAAGAGGCACAAAGTCAAAGCAAGAGGCACAAGGCAAAATCAGGAGTGGAATGAGGCACAGGGGCCTCGAACACCGGTCAGTCGCATCGCTGGGCAGAGGCACTTATGACGGAGCTGCACGAGGAGAGCAGTTTCCTGACCAGGAGGTCAGAGGTCTTGCTCTGAGTCAATCATTGTGATGAATCACTACAAGAGGCCTTTGTGCCTCCCTTCACAACCTCCTCAATCTATAAAAAGTCCCCTCCCCTTCCTTACTTCCTGTTCTTTACCAAGCCCATTTCATCACACAGTTGGACTGGCCTACAAGGCGGGAGGGGCTGATTTATCATGGTGAGAGAAGTAGTCAGAGTAATGCAATTAGTAAGTAAGAAATCAAAGTATTACCTCCTCATCCCTCTTGCCATGATGATTCACTACATGAGATGTACTCACACCACAAACCGGACCAGGACAACTGTAATGCACATGCAGATAACAAACATTAATCAGACAGAAAAACAAATTGTTACAACACAGATGCCAATACTTCTGAGCCCAAAAGATCAGGTAGCACAGGCCCTGCACCACCCGATTGTGGTTAACAAAAGAAACGGAACAGCCCAAGTGGCAGCCCGACAGATCTCTTGCAAAGAGGTCCCCTGAAGTTCCGCCATGGAGGCAGGCATGCCCCTAGTAGACCTCCCATGGATCCCCAGAGCAGACAGCAAACCAAACTGCTTGTATGACAAAAGAGTCACAGATCTGATCCACCTGCTCAAGGTCTGAGTAGAAGGCTTACCACTCTTATGAGCAGGACCTAAATTCGCAAACAAGGCGGAGGAATACCCGGAACTCCTTCACTCTCTCCCGGTAGATCAAAACAGTCCTCCGAACATCAAGAGAATGAAATGCCACCTCCTCAGAAGTCTGAGGGTCTGCAAAAAACATGGAAATAATCACTTTCTGTTGGAGATGAAACATAGATTTTACTTTTGGGACAAACCCAGTACCCAAACGAAGGACGATCCGGTCATCCAAAAACCCATAAAAAAGGAGGGAGACAAGACAGTGAACCCAACCCCCCCCAGGCAGTGAGTAGAATTGATGGCCACCAAAAAGAACACTTTCAGAGTCAGAAGATGAATCTCCACAGAGGACAGAGGTTCAAACGGGGTATATTTAAGGACATGAAGCACCAACTGAAATTCTCAAGAGGGACATACTATCTGCGGGACAGAACGTAGATTCGAGAATCCCTTAAAAATTCTGGAGATGAGCCCCTAATCATCCGTCAGACCACCCCAAGGGACCTAAAAGCCTTAATGGCTGCCCACTGAACCCTAAGATTTGCTAGAGTGAGGCCCAAATGAAGCTCTTCCTGAAGGAGCTCGAGGACCTGAAGAAGAGTCACAAAAAGGGGTAGCAGTTGCTTCCTAGCACACCACCGATGAAAAGACTTCCAGTGTCTAGCATACGAAGACCTGGTGGACAATCTCCTGGAAGCCTGTACAGAAGATGAGACTGAGTTGGAAAGACCCTGAAAAATCAATCCACCTTTCAACCTCCAAACCATCAGCTTGATTTTTGCCAGAGACTTGACTGGGAGAACAGGAAAACTCAGAGGGGAAGGACCAAAGGGAAGTCGCCACTCCTGACCCTCACTCATCGCATTCAGAATAGGAAACCAAGTAGAGCAGGGCCATACTGGTGCCACCAGAATGACCTTAGACTTCTCCCTCCGAACCTGAATCAGAAACCTATGGATTAAAGGAAACAGGGAAAGCAAACATCAGGCCGGACAGCCAAGGACATGTCAGGGCATCTACTCCCAAAGTCAACTCCTCCCACCCCCACGAAAAAAACAGGGAAGATGGGCATTGCAAACACTCACAAATAGATCCCCCCAGGGCTGTCTCCACATCTGGCACACCCTGGAAAACACCTGGAGAGAGAGAGACAATTCCTGAGAGGATGGAATCTACCTGCTCAGGCAATCATCCTGAGAATTGAAAAGTCCCTGAATGGAAACAGCCTGGAGAGAACCCTCATGAGACTGAGCCCACAGAAAAAACTGCGATCTTTGATAATGACAGGGCTCTTGTCCCCCTGACGATTGACATAGGACTTGGCACTGGTATTCTCCATCCGAATAACAACATCCTTGCCCAGAAACAGGTAGGAAAAGTGCAGGTGGGCTAGATAAATCGCTTCCAGTTCCCTCCAATTGGAGGGCCGACAACTCCAGCTGATATCCCATAACCCCTTGACCTGAATCGCTTGTGACCATGCCCCCCAATCACTTTAGCTGGCATCCATTGTGATGACCACTTGAACAGGAGCAGTCAAAGGAACACCCCTCAAGATGTTGGAGGGAACAAGCAACCACTCCAGTTCCTGCCAGATTACCATTGTCACCAATAGAAGACACAACATATCATGTACATTGGGAACCCACTGACTCAGAATGAATATCATGAGAATATTGAGGTGCCATCTGGCTCAGGGAACTTAGGGAACTAAAAACACAGTGGCAGTCAAACCACCCTGCACCCTCAACCAGAATGAGACTGCTTGAAAAGGAGCTGATAATAGATCCTGCAAATGAGAGGGAATCTTGACCACTCTTGAGTCCAACAGAGTGACAATGCCCTGATGTATCTGGAACCGGGCCCCTATAAAGATGCAATCCTTTTCCGGAGTCAGCTTGGATTTCTTCACATTCACCAAAAACCCATGAGAAAACAGAAGATCCAGTACAGTTACCACATGAAAGGAGGTCAGGAGAAGAGATGCCCCCTTGACTAGGCAGTTGTTGAGGTAGAGAAGGATGGAAATCCACTCCAGGTGGAGAACAGCCATCAAAGGAGCCAACACCTTTGTAAAGACATGTGGGCGGTCTTCAGTTACTGAACTGAAAGTGCACTGACCGCACAGCAAATCTCAGAAACTGCTGATAACTTTGGTGGATAGGGACATGCAAGTATGCATCCCGAAGGTCGATGGTTGCCATAAAGTCCCCTGTGGAAATCAGAGGGATGAGCTGCTGCAATGACAACATCTTGAAAGGAAATCTAGCCACCCAGCAATTGAGTCATTTCAAATCCAACACAGGCCGAAACTCCCCTACACCTACTGGACCAGAAAGAGTCGACTTCATCTAGCAGCCCTGGGATTTCTTTTCAACAGAGCATTGACTCCTGCCAACAGGGCTACCCTCTTTAAGTGATTCCTTGGAACAGGCTTTAGGGATGCACCATGTTTCTGAAGGAAGAGAGACAAAGTTGATACAATAACTGATCCAAATGAAATTCAGAACCCAAGTGGCATCAAGATGGCCGACGAAGTAGGAGCACCTCCAGCGAGCTCCTGAGGTAAGGGATAGCCATCGGCGTTAATAAACCCAGTCCATCGTGCCAAACAAACGAACCAAGCAACAAGTAAAAGGATTTTAACATTTCTGTACCTTTGGCCTGGATTTTTGCAACACGGAGGTCACTGGATTCGACAACACCCGTTCTCCGGTCTCTATCAGCCGACCCCGGGCTGGCACTACAGGCTGCATCGGCAGGGTCCCTCCGAGGCTGCTCTCTCTCCCAGGCATGTCAAACGGACGCCGGTCTCTCTACCATCGGACCGGGAGTAAATCTGGGCCCAGCCCGTTCGTTCCTACACTTCCACCTTCTGCATCGCGTTGGAGCCCTGCGAGGACCCCCCCCGACTGAGGAGGTCCGTCGCCCTTGCAGCAGATTTGCTGCCTCCCACAGAGGTGAGCCCCGGGTGGAGAATCAGGCCCAGATTCGCCTTCCCGTTCTCCACTACCAGCCCGAAGACTCCACCGGCCTCCCTTTCCAACCCAGAGACTCCAATGACGAACGACCTGCTGTTATCCGGCCCGCAGCTGAGGGGCCCCCGTCATCCCGCGAGTACATTACGAGGTCCCTCTCATTCTAGAGGCCTGTGCTCCCCCAGACTGGTTTGCTGCCTCCTGCATCGGTGGGCCCCAGGATAGTGAGTCTGGCCCACGGACACCTTACATGACGGAGACTCCACTGGCAGACGACCTGCCGTGGTCCGACCCGTAGCGCAGCAGAGGGGCCATCGTCAACCCGCTGGAAGTTCGCGGGGACCCCTTTTAGTTTAGAGGCCCGTGCTCCCCCAGCCTGCTGCCTCCTGCACCGGTGGGCCCTGGAAGTTGGTTCTGGCCCGAAGACGCCCTCCACGCTCGGCGCCAGCCGCAATCTGGAGACAGCTCATGGCTCACGGCCTCTGCCAATATATGGTTATTGACTTCAGCGGAACCTGTGGTAGCGCATCATGAGGTACGTAGGGACTGTCCTCTCAACATAATGTCCCCCGACCGTGTTGTGCCACTCCTCTTATGAAGCGCCCTTCCTCCCGCATCTACTTCTTGCTGCCCACCACCCACCCATATCCTTCTAAATCTACCCTCAACCCCCGGTCAGCCTCTGACTTCGGTGGATAAAGAGGTAATCTCCGCACCGCACCGCTCCTCGCCAGCTGCGGCCGGCCCGGCCCCAATTGTCCAACATCCGGACACAATGATGAGATCAGTGTTGAGATCCTCGCTGGACTCACCCTGACATGACCCGCCCGACAGCTGTTCATCCCATGTACCGGCAGGGCTACACAACTTTAACATCCTGCCATACATCAACAAAATAGCCTCCGCATCTCAACAAGGCGCTAGCCCGAAGCAGAGAGAACTCTAGGGGCCACACACAGCAAATAGACACGCTCGCTCAGGGGGTCAAATGTCACTTGCTTAGTCCCTCAACTTTGGCGATTCCGACCACGCTTACCAAGCGGCATCTGGGATTATCGGGATAGCGCTCTTTATTTTAGATCTTGTTATTCACTCTTTACACTGGGATGTACTGTGAAGAGTAGTTCCAAAGGAAACATCTGCCATTTTCCCACTAGCCATTCCTTTCCTAACTTTTCTGATTTTTAAAATGGCTGACCCTTATAAATTCAAAAGCAAAATAGGACTAACCAGATCCTAACAGTTAGACTTCTGCAAACACCCAAAAAAAAAAAAAAAAAAAAAAAATTGGCAGCCAGCTTGCAACGGCTCCCAACAAAACGGCAGCCATCTTGTAACGACTCCAACAAAACGGCAGCCATCTTGTAACTGCTCCCTTCAATAGGCAGCCATCTTGTAACGGCTAATTCCTATAAAATCAAAAACAGCAGCCATCTTCTAACGGCTAAATCTCATAATTTCAAAGCAAAAAGGCTACCCAGTGCCAAGTAATACATCTTTTAGACAAGGAGAATGAATCTTATAAATCCAAATACATAAAGGGCTTCCCAGTTCCAAACAGTATATCCATTGAAGACACCCGCAAAGGAGGCAGCCATCTTATAACGGCACCCAACAAAATGGCAGCCATCCTCTATGGCTCCCACCTTCTATTAAACTGCCTCCCCCCACCCAGAAGGAGAAATACCACACAGAACAAGGTCATCCCACATCATGGCTGGACCACACATGATACCTGAAGGAAACAGCGCATACTCTATTCATTACCCCCCAATCTATCTAAAAGTGCCTCTAAAACCTTCAAACACAACCTTCTCAGAAAAAACCCAGAAATTTTGTTCCTGGATCCCTCCTTCAATGCCAAGAAAGGCGTTATAATCAATAACCTCATATTCTTCACAAGAAGAATAGCCAAATGGCGGTCTACCTTTTCGAAGCTACTAACCATCCATGTCCATAAAAATATCCCCAACGGAACCAGGATAACAACGACACCCGCACCAAACATCAAAGCCACTCTGAATATAACATCCTACAAAAATGTTCTTATTCAAGCAGCTAACAAGGACCTAGAACTATTCGACAAATACTTTCTCACCCTAAAAACCCACACCATCTCCCCACCAAATGCCACACAAGACCTATCCACGCCCTCCACCCCCTCATCTCTTGAAGATCAGAGACCCCCACCCAGCGCCCCACAGGACCTATCCATGCCCTCCACCCCCTCATCTCTTGAAGATCAGAGACCCCCACCCCTACCCAGATCCTATGAAAGAAGCATCAACAACTCACCTCCCTTAGAACACATTTCACTGACACCCTTAAATAGAAACTTCACCAGAACCAACAGCAACGCCCCTTCTGTTATTTCCAATCTCCGACCTTCCTCATCTCCTCACTCCGCCACCTCCCCCTTCCCCACTACCATCACCCTCCTCCACAACCCTCTACCGACCGCTGATGGAATCCTACATGACACAGCCACTCTAGCAAGTCAGAGTATAGCCCCCAGCCAGCACATACCCCTCGCATTACCTACTACCCCACTCCCAGCCACCCACACCCACCACACTGCCCCCACAGACATCAGACCCCTCAGCAATACCACCCCCAACCATCCCTGCTCGCCGATCCTGTCGCCCCCTCCCTACCACATCTCTGAACAAGACTCACTCAAAACCCATTCTTACCTCACATCCAGGAAACTACAAAACATTATCTTAGAAATTAAAAGCATCCTACAACTTGCTGAAAACTCTCTCTCCAAACTTACCCATCTTCAACACTCTCTAGCGGCAGTCAACAACGTGATAAAAACTATCCCCCTGCCTATGACCAATCAACACTTACGCACACGCAACCTCCCCAACTACCTAACGGACCTGGAAATCTAAACCCTTTTACTACTATACGAAAATCCTACATGCCCCATCACAATTGAAGAAGAATTCAACTACCTAACGGACCTGGAAATCCAAACCCTTCTACTTTCATATGAAACTCCTACTTGCCACATCACAAATGAAGAAGAATTCTCTATTCTCCCAGTCCCTATCAACCCAAACAGAACATCCCATCCAACCAACAGAGGAATAAACATGAACAACCTCCAATCCATAACCCCTAACCCCGACCTTAAAGAATTCCTCTAAACCGATCTCCAGCCTTCTTCTAAACTGCCGCTCAGCCCTAAAACACGCCTCGGACATCAGCGACCTCACCCTGAATATGAAAATGGATATAACCATCCTCACGGAAACTTGGCTCAATGAATCGTCCTCGCCATGCCTAGACCTTCTAGTCCCTCCAGACTACAACATTATTAGACTTGACAGACCTCTCAAAAAGGGCAGAGGATTAGCCTGCATACATCGATCCGATATCACCATCTTGAAATTACACACCAATCCCCTGGACTCTTGTGAATACCTTGGGATCTCTGTCAAATCGTCAGATAACCATTCCCACAAACTTCATATCCTCTACCATCCCCCAGGTATGAACGCAGTATTCTCAGACCAACTTATGGAAATCATCACTACAAACTCTACCCCACATTCCAATGACATATTCCTTGGCGACTTCAATCTCCATTGGGAAAACCCACTAGACAAGCAGGTGAACGCCCTCAAAACCTTCCTAGAAGACCATTCCTTGATCCAAGCTATCTCAAAGCCCACTCACTCTAAGGGTGCTACTCTTGACTGGCTCATCTCCAAAAAAAATACGATTGAATCTATCGTGATCACCCCTTGTGACTGGTCAGACCATCACATTATCACCTTCCAAATTCCCTCCGCCAACAAGAAAAATTTCCCGCAGCAAAACAAGCCTAAACAATGGATAAGAGACACGAAAAACCTTGACTGGAACAACCTAGCCTACCACTGTGAGAAAGTTCTCATCCCCCCAACAACATGTCAGACATCAATGACCTCACTGCTCAATACAACTCCACGATGACCAAAGTCTTTGACCAAGCTGCTCCACCAAAACTCAAAAGAATTCCGGACAAAGATAAAAACCCATGGTTCAACGGAACCCTGAATGAAGAAAGATGCAAACTTAGATCTTCAGAACGGAAATGGAGACAACATCCCTCCCCCCGCCATCTTAAACTACTTCGGAAAGCTAGAAACTCCTATAACAAAAGTATTCTACAATCTAAAAAAGACTTCTTTAGATCAGAACTTGACAATGCCAAGAATAGACCAAAGAAACTCTTTGAAATTCTTAAACAAAAATCTAACAAATTGGCCAAATCCTCACTCTGGACTTCGAAATCTCAGCTTAGTAGTGAAGAATTCTCCTCATTCTTCACAGCAAAAACAAACTCCCTCCAACTTGAGCTTAACACGGCAGCAACTAACTCAGCCACCCCAAAGATCATTCAAACTGAAATCGCTGAACAACCTGAGTTACCTTTGCCCAAAAATAACTTCCACTGGTCCACTTTCAAACTTTACGATCTCAATGACATCACCAAAACTTTAGCAACCATCAAACTCAACAACCACTTCAATGATCCAGTCCCCTCAAATTGCCTTCCCCACATCTACCAAGTCATCTCTCCTCTCTGGACCAAAATCATCAACGCCTCGCTAGCACAAGGTCACATCCCGGACTGCCTAAAAACGGTAGGCCTGGGCTGTAAATTCCGTTCCGCTCGCGGAATTTGGGTAATTTGGGTAATTTTGCGTTCCGCGAAGAACCCGAAATTGCCAAAAATTCCGCGATCCGCGGCTTTGCGGAATTTTTTGCTTGTTCACGCTTTCAAAATGCGTGTTCGCAAGATATTTCTCCCCGAGCACGCAAACAGCGTTCGCGAACAGGAAAAAAGCATTGCGAACGGGCGGAACAAGCAATTCCGCGTGTTCGCGGAACTTCTGCGTGCTCGCGGAGATTTTTTACCATTTTACGGAGCTTTGCGTAGCGCGACTACGCAAATTCCGCCCACCCCTAAAAAACGGGCCAAGTCACCCCTATTCTAAAGAAACTGACAGCTAACACCTCCGACCCCAATAACTTCCGACCCATAACCAACATTCAGCAACAACTGAACCAACACATCATGGACTTCAATCTTCTGAACATCCACCAATTGGGTTTCAGACCCGGCCATAGCACTGAAACAGCCATTCTGCATATAGTTGACGACGCCCTCCTAGCTCTTGACCGCAACAAAACCTGCCTACTAGTCCTGCTCGACCTCTCCTCAGCCTTCGACACAGTCAATCACGACAAAATTCTAAGAAGACTGGAAATTAGGATGGGTTTATCTGGCACAGTCCTTCAATGGTTCAAATCCTTTCTCGAAAACAGAATGCAATCATTCATGGTGAACAAAAATCTTTCTCCCTCCTCACCGAACCTTCTAGGAGTACCACAAGGCTCTACCCTATCCCCCACCCTATTCAACCTATATGTCGAACCACTAACCGAACTACTACAGCAGACGAACATCGCCTACCACATGTATGCGGACGACACTCAACTTTACATCAAGATCTCCTCCATTGAAGACATAAAGACGATGAATCTAGCACTCGAAAAGACCGTCCACTGGTTAACGACCAACTTCCTCAAGCTAAACTCGCAAAAAACAGAATTTCTTCTAATCTCCCCACCTAATAACTCCCTGGAGACAAAGGAATGGACCAAGTTGATCACTGCTCTGAATTGCACGCCAACTCTGGTGGACTCCACCAAATCACTTGGAATTACACTAGATAAGAACCTGAACATGCAAACACACATCAACCTGTTAGCTAAATACGCACGCTTTCACCTCAGCTATCTTAGAAAAATGAAACCTTTCATCGAGAACCCAGACCTCAAAACTGCAGTTCAGTCCTTAGGCATCTCAAGGCTGGAGTACGGATGCACCACCCTCTCGGGGCTTCCCAAAATCTCAACTGCCCCTTTAAGAGCCTGTCTCAACGCTGCAGCAAGACTCCTAACAGGATCTAGGAAATTTGACCATATATCGCCACACCTGAAAGCACTCATTTGGCTACCTTATGAAGCTCGAATCCACCTAAAAATGGCATGCATCACTCGCAAAGCGCTACACCACAATACCCCCCAGTACCTATCCCAAAAACTTACCTTATCTGGAGGAATAAGAAATTCTAGGAGCGCTGATAATCTACTCCTGAAAGCCACGCGTTTCAGCAAGAAAAAAACCTCTGACAGAGCATTCTCCGGAGCAGCACCAAGAATATGGAACTCGCTTTCTCCATACATCAGAAAAATCTCCTCCACCCCACTGTTCAAAAGGGAAGCAAAATCATTCCTGATGTGCAAATTCCTCCCATAAACTCTCCCTTGTACCATTCCAGTTCTACATCCTCAAACTTGCCTCCTCTCTCCCATTAAGGACACCTTCACCTATATGACCTGTTCCTATTGCTCAGAACAATCCTCACGCCTACGACCCTCCAAACTTTATCAAAACTTGTTGACTCTTTGTATGCTATACTTTGCTAACTGTTTTATTCGTTCTGTGCTCTCATTGTAAAGCGCTCTGATACCCTACCCTAGGTCTGGTCCGCGCTATAGAAAACTCTAAAAATAAATAAAGTGTTTTTATTCGAGAGAACCCATGCTGAAAGAAAATCTCCTGTCCAGTGTCCACAGGATCCAAAGAGCCACCATAATGAGGACCACTGATTTAAAGGCCCAACCTAAGCTGAAACATCCTGTTGCTTGTTCCTCTGGGGCTTAAACCTTCTGTTATGGGATGGATAAGAGTGGGAATCCTTACTAGAAGAGTTTTTTGTGTCCCTACTATCCATCTGATTGCAATGTTTTGCAGATTTACCAGAAGATGCCATATAAGACCAGGTATGTTTCTTGTCTTTGAAGGACTTTTGATAAACCCATCCAAATGCACACCAAACAACCTGCCACCCTCAAACAGCAGTTTCAGAAAAGAAGATTTCCCCATCAGATCCACTCACCAGTCCTGTAACTAGAGGTTACCTCTGGCCATGATTGCAGAAGAAGAAGCCACTGAGGCTGCCTTAATAATGTCCACTGACATATCCGTCAGAAATGTTGACTGCTGTTCCAAGCTCTTCAGAACATTGGCAACATCCGAACTTTCCAGCATGGCCTCAGCCAGAAACTCGAAATCCTTAACCAAAGACTGCTCAGTCAAGGCCTCAAAAGTAGCAGCTGTCAGAACCAGATTATAAGCTGATCTGACGGACAACAGTCATCCAGATTCAGAGATGATCTGCCAATCATTGGGGCCAGGATGTAATCCATTTTAATGGCATGGTGTAGCACCTTATTCTCGTCTTCCAAAGCATAAGATTTCTGTAGAAAACATGGAATTTGGCTGTGCTCAGGTTCCTTCCATGACTGGAAGATGGCATCTTTTATCTTAGAGAGAAAAGGCAACACCAGCGCCACTGGCCTTGCAAATTGTGGAAAGAGATCCTCAGCCACCCCCTCCACAGGAGGCTGTGCCATATCCATGTTATCTCTGATATGAGACAAAATATCAGTCAATTCCAATTTCTAGTTTGTCAGATTGAGAGGAGGGCTACTTATATTTATGCTTCACAGCCAAAGCTTTAGCCACTGCCTCATCTATCATAGCCTGGACTTCAAACGCCAATAGGGATACCGCACCAAAAGCTGGGGTACCGCAAGCACCTCCTTCCACTTATCCTGAGGACTGTCATCCTCTTCGGCAGAAGAAGGAGACTGGGAAGGCTGTCTTTTAGAAGCTCTTCTCACCTCCATAGTATTGCAATAACTAACTTGCCAGAACAGATGCCTACATTAAATAACATAGATATTTGTTTTATTGGATAACAATTCCCCCACCCCCAAATATTACCCATTACCATGTACCTTCTGTGAGCTCCAATCCAAATAAACAGCAGAAAAAATGTCACCAATTAAAAAATCGCAGCCTTAATAAGATAAGACTAAAGCATAAAATCTGTAATCCACACAGCTGCTGAGGAGTTACCAATTCCCAGGCAACTGAGACACACCCCTGCAACCCGGAGGGAGGCACCGCCCTCCCAAAACCCGGAAGCACTGAGGTGAGGGGAGAGAAGTGAGCACTCCAGCCCATAGGAAAGCCGACAGGGGAGCTGCACAGCTCAAGAACTCCCTTTCTCTCAATCACTCACCTGCTGTCTACAAACCGGAGGGAGGCCACAAGGTTTTGCATGCCAGGCTGGCCCTGTACAAGATGCACTGGACCCCTACCACCAGTCCCACTGGGCCCTGCGGGGCAGGAGAGAAGCTGAGGGCTAGCTAGAGCAGGCACATCACGACTGCCCGAAGGTAACACAAAAGTGAACAGAAAGTAAGGAGGGGGAGGGGATGTTTTATAGCTTTATGAGGTTGTGAAGGGAGGCACAAGGGCCTCATGTAGTGATTTATCACGGTGAGAGGGCCAAGGATGTAATGTTCATTGAGAACATTTACTCCAAATGGTGTGCAATTATGAAATGTAGCATAATAGTGGAACTACAGTCATTTCATGTAACAAGAGTAATATGAATTTTTGCTAGATTATACCAACATAACAAAAATTTCATTTGGGCCTATAAAGCACCTACTTCTCCAACCAATTTAGAGTCCGGTCCAAAGAGATTATAGATCGTTCCTTCGCAGGTCATTACATCAGCAGACATTTCATCATGGTAAGTACACCAGGTTTGCTTTTATGTGTGTATGTCTGTATATAAATATATATATATAAAAAAATATATATATATAAACACAAATATATACATATACACATAAATATACATATATATATATATATATATATATATATATATATATATATATATATATATATATATATATATATCCAAGCTCCAAAGTACCCAGCGTATAAGGAGCAACATGCTCATGAAGCCGGCGGATTGTATACCAGAAAGACTCTTCATGAGCATGTTGCCATTCGAGTGCTCCTTCGTGGGGCAGCAACAGATTTAGCATATCCACCGGCACACCGAGGCCCATCTGGGGGCTATGAATGTTACAGCAGCAACATTGCACGCTCCATTTGGAGACAAAGGACACTACAAGGCCCATAATGCTCTGCTAGTCGCGGCAGAGCGTCCCTTCCAGGGCATGCATTGGAGCATTTAAATGATGAGGGCGGTGTCCTATGCGCCTTCAATTGCCAAAGCCTCTGAAGAGAAGTGGGGACACTTCGAAACGCGTCAGGCACCCATGGCAAATTGGACTGCTTAAAGTTATTGTTGTGCCGGCGGATTGTATACCAGAAAGGCTCTTCATGAGCATGTTGCCGTTCGAGTGCTCCTTGTACGTTGGGTACTTTGGAGCTTGGATAAATACGCGGCATACCCTGCCGCAAAGGAGCACCACCCCAGGATGTGGGGGCCACGCGGTCTGTTATCGAGCAGGCCGACTTCGTGGGGCAGCAACGGATTTAGCATATCCACCGGCACACCGAGGCCCATCTGGGGGCTATGAATGTTACAGCAGCAACAGTGCGCGCTCCATTTGGAGACAAAGGACACTACAAGGCCCATAATGCTCTACTAGTCGCGGCAGAGCGTCCCATCCAGGGCATGCATTGGAGCATTTAAATGATGAGGGCGGTGTCCTATGCGCCTTCAATTGCCAAAGCCTCTGAAGAGAAGTGGGGACACTTCGAAACGCGTCAGGCATCCATGGCAAATTGGACTGCTTAAAGTTATTGTTGTGCCGGCGGATTGTATACCAGAAAGGCTCTTCATGAGCATGTTGCCGTTCGAGTGCTCCTTGTACGTTGGGTACTTTGGAGCTTGGATATATATATATATATATATATACAAATATATACATATACATATATACATAATAATACATATATATACATACACATATATACACACTCACATATATATATACTCACAAATATATATATATATACACACACACACATATATAGAATCACTGACAGAATATCGACTACAAGAATATCAACGTCAAAAATATCGGAGGCGAAATATCGAGATCCAGAAGATCGACATCCTAGCTACATTATGGTAAGTACAAAAATATCGGAAAAAAAATATCGATGTCAAAAATATTGTTGTTAAAAATATCGTTTAATATTTAAGTTTAAAAAATAATGTAAAATAAAGTAAATAATACATATAATTAAAATAAACATAGTTAAAAAAATTTAAAATGTTTAAAAGTTATAAATGATATATAGATATAATGTAAAAATAAATTAAACATATACATATAATATATATACTTACTAATAATTAAAAAAAAATTTTTTAATAACTTATAATTTTTTTTAGATATCATATATATTATAAAAACATCTCTACACAATAAACAATAATATAAATAAAAATTAAATAAATATATATAACAAATTGAAAAAAAAAAATTACTCTTTTTAATATTAATTATATACTACAATAACAAAAATAATATAAAAACTATTGGATAGCAGAGGTTATAAAATTACTATTCCAACTAAAATCAGTGCAACACTAAGGAAAATGTTGGATAGCGTATAGATAAAAATTTCTAATCTCACTCCAGTGAGTGCAACATTAGGGAAAGTGTTGGATAGCGTAGGGGTTAAAATTACTATTCCCACTCCACAGAGTGCAACAGTAGGGAAAGTGTTGGATAGCGTAGGGGTAAAATGTACTATTCCCGCTCCAGAAAGTGCAACAGTAGGGAAAGTGTTGGATAGCGTAGGGGTAAAAATTACTATTCCCACTCCAGTGAGTGCAACAGTAGGGAAAGTGTTGGATAGCGTAGGGGTTAAAATTACTATTCCCACTCCAAAGAGTGCAACAGTAGGGAAAGTGTTGGATAGCGTAGGGGTTAAATTAACATACTTATTAATTAAATACTTTTTGTAGAATAAATAACACATTAAAATTAATTAACTAATAAATTAATAATAAATACCAATAAAATTAAATTAATAATTACTTAAATAAAATTAAAATACTGCCCACCCTATTCCCCCATAAACACACAACCCACTACACATAAAAAAACACAATTAATTTAATTTGCCATTAATCTATTAATAAGAATTAATTAACAATTAATAATAAATTAATTAACAATTAAAACAAATTTAAAAAAATTATTATAATTAATATAATTATAAATTATTCAATTAATAAAAATTAACTAACAATTAATAAATAACTAACAATAAATTATTTATCAATAACAATAAATGTAAAACTATTAATTAATTTATAATTATTAAATTACTTCCCACCCTATTCCCCTATAAACCCACAACCCGCTACACATAAAAATTAACATAATTAATTTAATTATCAACAAATAAAAATTAATTAGCAATTATTAATTAATTAACAATACATTAATTAACAATAACAATAAATTAATTAAATAATAAATTATTTATAATTAATATAATGATAAATTAACCAATCAATAAAAATGTATGACCAATTGATAATTAATTAACAATAAATTAATAATCAATAACAATAAATAAAAAAATATTGATTAATTAATTATAATTAATTTACTTCCCACCCTATTCCCCTATAAACCCACATCCCGCTCTGATACTAAAACGCAAAAAATATTAATTAATTAATTATAATTAAATTACTTCCCCCCCTATTCCCCTATAAACCCACAACCCGCTCTGATACTAAAACGCAAAATGGACTTTAAAAAAATTACTCATTTCTAAACATTTACTACATATATTTAGAAATAATTAAAATACATTACAAAAATGTTAAACATCCATATAAAATACATACTAAAATACATAACACTAATATAAATATCGATATTATTAACAACTAAATTTTTGCTTACGATATTACTTACTTCGATATTACTAACTTCGATATAAAAAAAATGATATTACTTACCTTAAGGTCGATATTATGGTCAACGATATTCTTAACATCGATATTCTGTCCCTACGATATTGTTAACTCGATATAATTGTAGGTCGATATTACAACTTCGATATTTTGACTGCTTACCACATATATATACATGGCTGCCAATTGATTTTTTCAGCGATGGGAGCGCCATACAAATTGCATTAGGCAATAAATAATTAAGACAGTGACGCCCCATTGCTGCCCCTTCATTGGCCAAGGATCCACCAACCACATGGCAGGACCGTTTTAATGACTGTGTTTGTTTTATTAACGGCTTTTCCGCACTGATGACGGCAAGAGCCAGAAACGCGTCTGCGGATGTTTTATAGCCGATACATACCCCGTGAGTGCACCGGACCTTGGGAGTATTATGAACTCCTTGTTTTTTGCTGTTTTTAAGCGGTTTCCACCACCGCTCCCGGTTGCACCCGCCGCGAGTTCGGCAAGCCCCAGGTGGAACACTGCTTTGGATTCAATTTGGGCTGTCTGAACCGCCGCTTACGGACTCTGTTGACCTATTTAGGTCGTGGCTTATACAAAGCTAGAGTGTTTCACCATATGTGGGACACTCACAGTGTTTTCGTTTTTAATCCAGCGGCAGGCGAGGGAATGTACAGGCACAGTTATTACGGCTGCCAATTGATTTTTTCAGCGATGGGAGCGCCATACAAATTGCATTAGGCAATAAATAATTAAGACAGTGACGCCCATTGCTGCCCCTTCATTGGCCAAGGATCCACCAACCACATGGCAGGACCGTTTTAATGACTGTGTTTGTTTTATTAACGGCTTTTCCGCACTGATGACGGCAAGAGCCAGAAACGCGTCTGCAGATGTTTTATAGCCGATACATACCCCGTGAGTGCACCGGACCTTGGGAGTATTATGAACTCCTTGTTTTTTGCTGTTTTTAAGCGGTTTCCACCACCGCTCCCGGTTGCACCCGCCGCGAGTTCGGCAAGCCCCAGGTGGAACACTGCTTTGGATTCAATTTGGGCTGTCTGAACCGCCGCTTACGGACTCTGTTGACCTATTTAGGTCGTGGCTTATACAAAGCTAGAGTGTTTCACCATATGTGGGACACTCACAGTGTTTTCGTTTTTAATCCAGCGGCAGGCGAGGGAATGTACAGGCACAGTTATTACGGCTGCCAATTGATTTTTTCAGCGATGGGAGCGCCATACAAATTGCATTAGGCAATAAATAATTAAGACAGTGACGCCCCATTGCTGCCCCTTCATTGGCCAAGGATCCACCAACCACATGGCAGGACCGTTTTAATGACTGTGTTTGTTTTATTAACGGCTTTTCCGCACTGATGACGGCAAGAGCCAGAAACGCGTCTGCGGATGTTTTATAGCCGATACATACCCCGTGAGTGCACCGGACCTTGGGAGTATTATGAACTCCTTGTTTTTTGCTGTTTTTAAGCGGTTTCCACCACCGCTCCCGGTTGCACCCGCCGCGAGTTCGGCAAGCCCCAGGTGGAACACTGCTTTGGATTCAATTTGGGCTGTCTGAACCGCCGCTTACGGACTCTGTTGACCTATTTAGGTCGTGGCTTATACAAAGCTAGAGTGTTTCACCATATGTGGGACACTCACAGTGTTTTCGTTTTTAATCCAGCGGCAGGCGAGGGAATGTACAGGCACAGTTATTACGGCTGCCAATTGATTTTTTCAGCGATGGGAGCGCCATACAAATTGCATTAGGCAATAAATAATTAAGACAGTGACGCCCCATTGCTGCCCCTTCATTGGCCAAGGATCCACCAACCACATGGCAGGACCGTTTTAATGACTGTGTTTGTTTTATTAACGGCTTTTCCGCACTGATGACGGCAAGAGCCAGAAACGCGTCTGCGGATGTTTTATAGCCGATACATACCCCGTGAGTGCACCGGACCTTGGGAGTATTATGAACTCCTTGTTTTTTGCTGTTTTTAAGCGGTTTCCACCACCGCTCCCGGTTGCACTCCGCCGCGAGTTCGGCAAGCCCCAGGTGGAACACTGCTTTGGATTCAATTTGGGCTGTCTGAACCGCCGCTTACGGACTCTGTTGACCTATTTAG